>CM068547.1:19312302-20512302 GCA_035048495.1 Euptelea pleiosperma
ATGATGTCCATCGTCTCACAAGATGATGTGACAGACAATTTGATGACTATCGGATGGATGGTGACTTGATTGGGACCCAGACTGGTAGATCGACGGATCTAGAGAGATCCAACGGTCTGGTGGAAGATCCAACAGTCCGATTGAAGATCCAACGATCAGAAAGCTAAGGGAGATGAGACAGAGCCAACAGACAAGAGTTCTGAGGTTAGGTCAGTAGATCTGAGGATCAGGTGGTGATGTATAGGGAGATGAAGAGAGACGAGAGAGAAATAGGAGAAATGAGAGAGAAAACTCTACAGACTATAGAGATAACTACTGGCGGAGGGTCTGGAACCCTAGTTTTCAATATGTTCTCTTCTCAGGCTTCGCCAGTAGAGTAGATTATCATTTTCTTCTCATTTCAAGTGGCTTCGACTGCTTTGGTCCGACTTTTGGTCATCGGCTCTCCATCTCCCTTGGTTCTTTGGACCAACTCCGTGATCCTCTGACTTGACCCGTACTTGGCCTGTATCTGCTAGTCATAGCATGTTGGCTCTTTAAGCTTTGATATTAGGCTTTTGTGGTTGATCGTGGGCCTGCAAGTCTCGAGAATAGCCCGATCGAGTTTTCTACAAGAGAAAAGCACGTAATGAGACTTGATCATAACGTCTTTATACCTAGACTTCCAGAAATACGTTTAATGCATGCAAATATACCATTTCATCCAGAAAAGTGTGTTCTGCGCAATGAAATAGACTCTTACATAGAAAAGTGGATAATTAGAGCAGTTTTATGTAGGAGAGTGTGATAACGCTTAGAAGATAACAGTGGAAAATAGGCACTTTTACGCGAATTCAAGTGGACCCTGCAAGACAGTCCCAGACTCAGATCCTTCATATAACTTTCATACTCAGTCGAACTACATTCAAGAGTTGGCACCCTCAGCTTCCTTTAGTTGAACCGCCACAGTCTGCTACTAAACCTAGTCTAAAAGAACTCCTCTCTCAATATATCATCCAACAACAGTGATATTCGCTCAAAAGTGCTTATTTTAAGCAATTATCCTTTTAGCGTTATCGCATTCTCCTACGTAAAAATACTCTATTTATCTACTTTTCTACGTAAGAGTCTCTTGTGTTGCGTAGAACACACTTTTCTGGACGAAATGGTATATTTGCATGCATTAAACACATTTTCGGAAGTCTAGATATGAAGTCATTCTGATAGAGTCTCATTACGCGCTTCTTCTGTCGCAGGAAACCCCGATGGGACGATTCTCGAGACTTGTGGGCCCAAATCGATCATGAAAGCCCATTATCAAAGCTTAAAGAGCCCACATGCTATGACTAGAAGATATGGGCCAAATATGGGCTGAATAAGAGGACCAAAAAGCCGGCCCAAAGAACGAAGAGAGCAGGAGAGCCAATGACCAAGAGACGGACCAAAGCGTTTAAAGCCACATGAGTCAGCAAGGAATGATAGTCGACTCTACTGGAGAAGCGTGAGGATGGTCACAGTGAAGACCAGGGTTCCAGACCCTCCGCCAGTGCTTTTTTCCATTTTTTTGATACTTTTTCTCTCATCTCTTCTTATTCTCTCTCTCTCTTCATCTCTCGATCCTCGAATCTACTGACCTAACCCCAGAACTCCTACCCATCGGCTCTATCTCATCTCCCTTAGCTTTCTGACCGTTGGATCTTCCATCGGACCGTTGGATCTTCAATCGGACCGTTGGATCTCTCTAGATCCGTCGATCTACCAATCTGGGTCCCAATCAAGTCACCATCCATCCGATCGCCTTCAGAATGCCTGTCACATCATCTTGTGAGACGATGGACATCATCAGTCCATGTGGGCCAGTAGCCGGGCCCATCATCATCGACCCGCTGTCCGACCAGTTAGTGGACCCCGCGAATTTCAAAAATAATTTTAATTAAATGGGGGGTCCACTAATTGGAGAGATTCCCCATAGAAAAGTAGGTTTTTACTTAAAAAAAAAAAATATTTAAAAATTATTTTTCTTATTTTTTTTATTCAAAAAATCCCCTATTTCCATTAAAGGAAATAGGGAAGCTTTAAAAGGAGAAGGATAGGGGTTCGTTCGAACCCTAATCCCTCTCCCATCTTTTCCTCTCTTCCCCCCTTTCAATCCCCCCCACGTTCTCCCTCCACCGGTGGCCATTTCTTTTTCTTTTCTTCTTCTTCTTCTTCTTCTTCCTCCTCCATCTTCGCCGGAGTTGCAGGCAGCAACTCCGGCCATCTGGTCCTCTTCCTCCTCCTCCTTCTTCTTCTTCTTCTTCTTCTTCTTCTTCTT
The DNA here is from genome assembly GCA_035048495.1 of Euptelea pleiosperma. Taxonomy (NCBI): domain Eukaryota; kingdom Viridiplantae; phylum Streptophyta; class Magnoliopsida; order Ranunculales; family Eupteleaceae; genus Euptelea; species Euptelea pleiosperma. Next base: position 19,314,596 of record CM068547.1, read on the forward strand.
CTTCTTTTTCTTCTTTTCATTTTTTTTTTATTTTTGTTTTCACGTCCTCACCGGAGTTGCAGGTTGCAACTCCGGTCGCCAGTGCACCTCTCCGCCTCCACCATCTTCTCCGGCCGCCTTCTCCTTCTTCTTCTTCTTCTTCTTCTTCTTCTTCTTCTTCTTCTTCTTCTTTTTCTTCTTCTTCTTCTTCTCTATCTTGCTGCTACCCACACTGTTCTGGTGTTGCAAACAGCAACACGCTACCACCAAAAAAACCACCGCCGCCCACTGCATCAACGCCTTGGTGCACCTCCGCCTGCGAACAGCAACCCCGCCGCACCTTTGCTGCTGCAACCACCCTCAGTCCTCCACGTTGCAGTCTTGCAACGCCCACCAAATCGCTTCCTTCACGTTTTACCTCTCATCGTTACCTCTCTCAACCCTTCTCCCATGAGCAACTCCTCTTGACGGTTGCACCTTAGCGCTGCTTCACTTCAAGGCGTCCCTGGTTCTCTCTGCCACCACGCTCCATGCTACTGCAACCTGCTGGAACTAGCACTTCTCCTTCGCCATAGCAACTTCCTCCTTGCGGCAAGAGCACTAGCGGACCTGCAGATCCGTATGCTCCCCTCAACGTGGTCTTCCCTTCACCCTCGGCTCTCACTGGACTGGCTCTCCACTGGTCACCCGTCCAAGCAATCCATGGTTGTTGTTCTCATCGTGATCCAAGCACAGCAACATCTATCACCGTTGCACTTTCTAGTCACCATGCTGCCATCAACTATTCAACCTCCATTATTGTGGGCCACCATCATCACCGCCAACATCACCTGCTACTCTACCTATCGGTCAAGCTGTTCTTCTCGACCTGCAACTCAAAGGCCTTCACGAACCATTAGATCCCATGGCCGCAAGGTAAGTGAGAGGTAATTCTCCATCTCAATCTCTCTCTCTAGTTTCTATCTCTACCTCTCTTTAGTTTTTCTCACTTTCTCTCTAACATTCTCTCTCTCTAGGGTAGTTCTCTCTCTAGATTTCTCTATCTATTTCTCTCTTCGCTACATAGTTTCTCTCTCTAGAATAGCCTTCTTGATAGTTCTCTCTCTCTAGAAATACTCCCTCACTTCATTTTCTCTCTCTAACTCTCTCTAGAATTTCCTTCTTTAAAATTGCTTTTTAGTTTATCTTATTATATGTTATTTTCGATTCAAGCATTGTAATAAACATTTGATCCCTGAATAATGAAGTTTGTTTTTATCTATTATTTCTTGTGATGATCCGTCAGTTTTTGTTCTTACTCGCGCTAATCCGACTAATCCCGAGTGCGGATCGACATCCGACACGAATCCCTATACAAAAGTTCATATTTTACAAGTTAAAAGTCTCGGATAATTATAAATATTGTTGAAGTTAGGGTCGTTCTCTCAACGACGGAAAAACCCAACTTTCAAACAACACTCCATGGAGAGCTTGGAACACCGTCTAGGTGAGTTAGAATCTGAGAGAGAGGAAGTCAACTTAACTTGCCAACCTATGGCTTATCTATAGGGGAATACTATGGCCACAGTCCATAATGAGGAGTCGCACAACTGGACCCAGTACCAGACTTTACAAGAAGAAATTGAGGTTGCTACACACAATGGATCAGACAATAATATTGATGAGTCAGAGTCTCCATCTTCGGTGTCCTTCAAAGAATCAACTTCTGAACATAGCTTAGAGGAATCATCTACCTCTGATGCTTCATTGTCTAGATAATGCCGTCCCAGTTGTTCTAGCACCATCGTTCCTCACCATCGCTGATGCACACATCAGGTGTGGGGATGATGACATGTCGACAGCATTTGACAACCTCAAAGCAGAGGTTACCATTTTTGAACATCCAAAATACGTCGATATTGTCGATACACCATGTGTCGTTGAGAGTCTACTTTCGGACTCTCCCATGGAAAAATTATCCCAGTGTCAAGAACACTTTGAGGTTGACTTCATCTTGAAGTCAGATAATTTTGGTATTACTGATCTACAGGAGTCTGCTCCATTCAGATACATTCCCGCTAGACCCAATGTGTAATACCCTGAACTTTTATTCTAGGGTATTATGGTAAATTCATCTAATAATAAATTCACCTAATAATGAAAACCTAAATCTTTTTTTAAATTTCTATTATTGTTTTTGTGGCTTAATATCATATTTTAGTATGTATGTTTAATTTGGTTTCATTCTTACCACTTTGAAAAACCTTCTATTTTTTAAACTCATTCTTTGAGGCTAAATTCCTGCTAAAAATAATGAACCATAACTTGCAGGGAACTTTTTCTTTCTCCAGCTAACATTACTGAACTTTTATAAAAAAATTATTTTGTGCGCTCGAGACACCAAAAATATTCTTGTTTTATCCTTAGCAACTTACTTGTGAAATTTGGAACCTTTCCTGAGACATGAAAACCCTAGTGGGAGATTTCGGAAGATTTTGACAAAAATAATATTTTCATAACTTTTGAACTTCCTACCATTCGCATATTTTAAAATAATAATATTTAATTATATTTTATTTACTTAATAGGAGTGTGAGACCTACGAATTACTTTTTGGGTCATTCCAAGATCAGCTTAACACTTTTTTGCAGCTTTGAACTTTTTTGTGATTTTTGTGTATTTAGACTATTTTATGTGATTTATGTGTGTGCCATGTGTCAACACCTTATTGTATAAACTTTTAAATTATATAATATAGTTTAATAATTGAATCAATGAATGATTATTTATGTTATAATTGTTGGATGGGCCCGTATGGCCAATCTAGAGGTCTTTTGGGCTTAATAATAATCTTCAATGAAGCCTATTGATATATATGGGCCTCGGGCCCATTTTTAACCCATTAGTAATGTAAAATATAAGTTTTTGAGGGTTGAAAAAGTCATCCCTTTGATAGTTACGAATTTTACTAAAATAAAAACCCTAATCATTCTCTAAACCTATTTATGAAAACCCTAAAGCTTTAGAAGCTTTCACAAACCTAACTCCATTAAAGAATAGAGAAAGCTCCATTAAACCTTCATCCGGGCACGTATTGCACTCAAGCAAGAAGGGAGAATTGACGGGGACTCTGAATAGAAGCACATACCCCGATTAGAGGACAATCTGACGACTTTCAAATTTGAAAAAACTTTTGATTTTCATTAAAGTTCAAGAAACCTTAAGGTAAGTGTGTTTGATCCATCCTATACTTATTTTTCTTCAAGATTTTGTTTCTCTTAAATTAGGTAATGGTTGATACTCATTATAAATTAATTTTAACAATATTTACTTTATTCTTATTGGGTTGATCATTATTTTGGGCCACCATGATGGGTTTGGCCATGGTTTCTGTTACACATATAATAGATAACAATGTACTTTATCATTTTTGTTGTATTTTTATAATTTAAATTTTTTTATACTTATTTTTTCTAAATACATCTATGAATCTATTTTTCAAAACCGTTTAATTCATATTTTTTTATTTATATTTATTTAATTATAATTTTTCTAAGTTGTTGGACTTTACAAAGTAACCTAGAATTTCAGATTTTACACAATCCACTTCACTTGGGATTTCAATCTAGAGTTTTAACCAAAATATTTTTCTACTTATTTTTCACAGATACCTCTATCAATCTAGTTTCTAGAACCTTTGAGTTTGTATTTTTCTGATTTGTATTGATTAAGTTATGATTTTTCAAATGTGCTGGGCCTTTTTGTAAAATACAGAATTTTAGATTTTACACAGTTCACGTCCCTTAAGATTTAGTTCTATATTTTTAACTTAAATATTTTTCTAATTATTTTTCATAGATATCTCTATCAATTTAGTTTCTAGAACCTTTGAGTTTGTATTTTTCTGATTTATATTGATTAAGTTATGATTTTTCAAACATAGTGGACTTTTCTATAAAATACAGAATTTTAGATTTTACACGGTCCAATTCACTTGAGATTTAGATCTATATTTTTAATCTAAATATTTTTCTAATTATTTTTTATATATCTCTATCAATCTAGTTTCTAAAACCTTTGAGTTTGTATTTTTCTGATTAGTATTGATTAAGTTATGATTTTTCGAATGTGCGGAACTTTTCTATAAAACCCAAAATTTTAGATTCTGTCCGATTGACTTAATTAAGGGTTTTGACCTATATTTTGAATATGAATATTTTTTTATTTACTTTTTCTATAATCCTCTGTGAATCTAGTTTTTAAATCCATGAGTTTATATTTTTTTAATTAATATTTATTTAGTTATGATTTTTACAAGGCAATACATTTTTTTTGTAAAAAACCTATTAATTATTAGTGGTTCGGTCATGACTTATTAACTATTAAAGGGTTTAGCCCTTGTTGTTTGACTAAACCCTTGATGGTTTGACCTATACTTGTATGCATGGGGATCTCACCCATGTGTCTTAGATCCCTCATAGGGTCCGGCCAAGTGTCTTGGATCCCTCTTTAGGGTTCGACCTTGTGTCATGGATCCCTCATAGGGTTCGGCCATGGTGTGTTGGATTGTCTTGTGATTTCCACTTATATTGTTCATCCGTGTTGATCGTGACCTTCGGTGTTTATTTCACGTTATTCATGGTTAACCCTAATTCATTCCCATGTTATCACTTTTGATGATCATCTGTTCATTTTATATTCTTATTTAAATGTTAAATACATGTATACTTATGCCATGTAACCCTAGTACCATCTTGTTATCATATCATGATCATCACGACATTTCATATAAGGGGTGCATAAGGGAACGGGGTTGAAGTATATTATATACGTTTATATTGGTTTTATTAATTAATCAGGATTCGGTACCCTAGGGTGAAAGGCCCCAGACGTTATTATATCCTGCAGATGGGTCAATGAGACCTCTCCCAGTGCGGGAAGGAGATGGAAACCCTATGTGGTTATGGGTACTAATTGCATTTACATCTCGTACTCACTTGCATTCACCCTCATATTCATGTCATCCTTATTATATGATTGAGATGCATACCTTGGTTAAAAACTTGTATAGTATGACATCATACCATGTACACTGTTGTATTACTGGGCCTTGGCTCACGGTGCTACACCGATACCATTTTTAAATTTTAAGGAGCTGGGTACGTGGGATGATTTTGAGGCGAAAGACTCCGGTGCATTCGAAGAGATCGGCGAGGATTTGGGAGTCGATCCCTACACATTAGAAGACTTATTTTGATTGTTTTAAAACATTACTTATTTATTATCACAGGCATGTAGTCCTTTGATTTAGAGCATGTTCTCACCTCCATCTCTCTATACTTAATTGATTTATTGAATTGTTTGAATTATCAATTATTTTAATTATTTGTTTTTTACATATAGATTTTTTTTTATTTACTTAGTGGGTTTTCGAATGAACCTTAGTAGTCTAATTGACATAATTGGACCACTAGGGGACATTCATAGATCACCTCTGGGTTCGGGTACGGGTCGATCCACGAATTTTTTGGTCGTATCTGGGTATCCGGATTCGGGACATGATAGAGTGGTATCAGAGCACAGGCTTTAGACACCTAGGGATTTGTGTGTAATGGGTCTATGCATAATTGAGTTGTGTATGATAGAATGGTATTAGAGCACAACTAGTAGATTACCCTAGGGACCCGTGTAATGGAGATTATTAGGAGATTTGGTTAATGTGTCCATTCTTGTTATGGAGACTGTGACATTTTAGTATATATATTAGAGACATTTAAAAATACTATAATCTAGAGCACTCTGATTGTTTGTAATACTTATAAATAGTGATTGTGTACTATTGTTTGTATGTATTTTATTTTAATATTTGATTTTATATTTTGTTTGACAATGTTGCAAACCTAACACTGTCATACTTTATCAAGGAGATCGTGACAGAATGATATGTTGATAGAATTATATCCTCAAATGATCTTAATTAGACAGTCTGCTATTTTGACTAGTAGTCTAGTTGACTAGCGTTACCAGTTTGACTGAAAGATAAATTGATTAGTTTTACCATCTAATTTAGGTCGATTAGATTGATCAAGTTTACCAGTTTAACTAAGGTTGACTATATTGACTAGTTTGACCAGCATAGTTAAGTTGACTAGACGTAGATGACTAACTTGCCTGAATTGGACTAGATTGGTGTAGATGACCAGTTTGGCTAGGTTTACTATATTGATTAAGTTAGCCAATCTGACTATGTGTAGCTATAAAGTTTGTCAACCAATCTAACTAGGCTTGGCTAAAATGATTAGTTAACTAATCAGATATGACAGACTAGATCGAGAATGAATTTGAGGGGTGTCAAATTTCGGGGACAAAATTTTCTTAAGGGGGGTAGATTATAATACCTTGAACTTTCATTCTAGAGTATTATGGTAAATTCATCTAATAATGAAAACCTAAATCTTTTTTCAGATTTTTATTATTGTTTTTGTGGCTTAATATCATATTTGAGTATGTATGTTTAATTTGGTTTCATTCAGACAACTTTGAAAAACCATTTATTTTTAAAACTCGTTCTTTCGGGCTAAATTTCTCCTAAAAATAATGAACCATAACTTGTAGGGGACTTTTTTTTTCCCCAGCTAACATTACTGAACTTTTAAAAAAAAATTATTTTGTGGGCCCGAGACACCAAAAATATTCTTATTTTATCCTTAGCAACTTACCTATGAAATTTGGAACCTTTCCTGAGACATGAAAACCTTAGCGGGAGATTTCGGGAGATTTTGACAAAAATAATATTTTCATAATTTTTGAACTTCCTACCATTCGCATATTTTAAAATAATAATATTTTATTTATTTAATAGGAGTGTGAGACTTACGAATCACTTTTCGGGTCATTCTAAGATCAACTTAACACTTTTCCGCGGCTTTGAACTTTTTTGTGATTTTTGTGTATTTAGACTATTTTATGTGATTTATGTGTGTGCCATGTGTTAATACTTTATTGTATAAACTTTTAAATTATATAATGAAATTTAATAATTGAATCAATAAATGATTATTTATGTTATGATTGTTGGGTGGGCCCATATGGCCAATCTAGAGGTCTTTTGGGCTTAATAATAATCTTCAATGAAGCCTATTGATATATATGGGCCTCGGGCCCATTTTTAACCCATTAGTAATATAAAATATAAGTTTTTGAGAGTTGAAAAAGCCATCCCTTTGATAGTTACGAATTTCACTAAAATAGAAACCCTAATCCTTCTCTAAACCTATTTATAAAAACCCTAAAGCTTTAAAAGCTTTCACAAACCCAATTCCATTGAAGAATGGAGAAAGCTCTATTAAACTTTCATCTGGGCACCTATTGCACTCGAGCAAGAAAGGAGAATTGACGGGGACTCTGAATGTAAGAACATACCCCGATGAGAGGACAATCTGACGACTTTCAAATTTGAAGAAACTTTTGATTTTCATTAAAGTTCAAGAAACCTTAAGGTAAGTGTGTTTGATCCATCCTATACTTATTTTTCTTCAAGATTTAATTTTTCTTTCACTAGGTAATGGTTAATATTCATTATAAATTAATTTCAACAATATTTACTTTATTCTTATTGGGTTGATCATTATTTTGGGTCACCATGATGGGTTTGGCCATGGTTTCTTTTACACCTCTAACAGATGACTATGTTCTTTATTATTTTCGTTGTATTTTTATAATTTAAATATTTTTATAATTATTTTTTCTAAATACCTCTATGAATTTATTTTTTAAAACTATTTAGTTCATATTTTTATGATTTATATTTATTTAATTATAATTTTCTATGTTGTTGGACTTTACAAAATAACCTAGAATTTTAGATTTTACATGGTCTACTTCACTTGAGATTTCGATCTATAGTTTCAACCTAAATATTTTTCACAGATACCTATATCAATCTAGTTTCTAGAACCTTTAAGTTTGTATTTTTCTGATTTATATTGATTAAGTTATGATTTTTCAAATGTGCTGGATTTTTCTATAAAACACAGAATTTTAGATTTTACATGGTTCACTTCACTTGAGATTTAGATCTATATTTTTAACCTAAATATTTTCTATTTATTTTTCATAGATACCTCTATCAATCTAGTTTTTAGAACCTTTGAGTTTGTATTTTTCTGATTTGTATTGATTAAGTTATGATTTTTCAAACATGCTGGATTTTTTTATAAAATACAGAATTTTAGATTTTATATGGTCTAATTCACTTGAGATTTAGATCTATATTTTTAACCTAAATATTTTTCTAATTATTTTTCATAGATACCTCTATCAATCTAGTTTTTAAAACCTATGAGTTTGTATTTTTCTGATTTGTATTGATTAAGTTATGATTTTTCAAACGTGCTAGACTTTTCTATAAAACCAAAAATTTTAGATTCTGTCCGATCCACTTCATTAAGGGTTTTGACCTATATTTTGTATCTAAATATTTTTCTATTTATTTTTATAAATACCTCTGTAACTCTAGTTTCTATAACATTTGAGTTTGTATTTTTCTGATTTGTATTGATTAAGGTATGATTTTTCGAATGTGAGGGACTTTTCTATAAAACCTAGAATTTTAGATTCTGTCCGATTCACTTAATTAAGGGTTTCGACCTATATTTTGAATATGAATATTTTTTTTTATTTTTCCTAAAATCTTCTATGAATCTAGTTTTTAAATCCACTGAGTTTATATTTTTCTAATTAATATTTATTTAGTTATGATTTTTTTTGTAAAAAACCTATTAATTATTAGTGGTTCGGTCATGACTTATTAACTATTACGGGGTTTAGCCCTTGTTGTTTGACTAAACCCTAGATTGTTTGACCTATACTTGTATGCATGGGGATCTCACCCATGTGTCTTGGATCCCTCATAGGGTTCGACCAAGTGTCTTGGATCCCTCTTTAGGGTTGGACCTTGTGTCATAGATCCTCATAGGGTTCGGTCATGGTGTGTTGGATTGCCTTGAGATTTCCACTTATATTGTTCATCCGTATTGATTGTGACCTTCGGTGTTTATTTCATGTTATTCATGGTTAACTCTAATTCATTCCCATGTTATTACTTTTGATGATCATCTGTTCATTTTATATTCTTATTTAAATGTTAAATACATGTATACTTATGCCATGTAACTCTAGTACCATCTTGTTGTCATATCATGATCATCACGTCATTTTATATAAGGGGTGCATAAGGGAACGGGGTTGAAGTATATTATATACATTTATATTAGTTTTATCAATTAATCAGGGTTCAGTACCCTAGGGTGAAAGGCCCCAAACATTATTATATCCTGCAGATGGGTCAGTGAGACCGCTCCCAGTGCGGGAAGGAGAAGGAGACCCTATGTGGTTATGGGTACTAGTTGTATTTACATCCCGTACTCACTTGCATTCACCCTGATATTCATGTCATCTTTATTATATGATTGAGATGCATATCTTGATTAAAAACTTGTATAGTATGACATCATACCATGTACACTGTTGTATTACTGGACATCGGCTTACGGTGCTACACCGATATCATTTTCTGATTTTAAGGAGCTGGGTACGTGGGATGATTTTGAGGCGAAAGACTCCGGTACATTCGAGGAGATCGGCGAGGATTTGGGAGTCGATCCCCACACTTTAAAAGACTTTATTTTGATTATTTTAAAACATTACTTATTTATTTTCACGAGCATGTAGTTCTTTGATTGAGAGCATGTTCTCACCTCCATCTCTCTATACTTAATTGATTTATTGAATTGTTTGAATTATCAATTATTTTAATTATTTGTTTTCTACATATAGATTTTTTTTTGTTTACTTAGTAGGTTTTCGAATGGACCTTAGTAGTCTAATTGACATAATTGGACCACTAGGGGACATTCATGGATCACCTCTGGGTTTGGGTACGAGTCGATCCACAGATTTTTGGGTCGTATCTGGGTATCCAAATTCGGGGCGTGACACAATGAGTCTGCGGCTCTGCTAACCATGGTCAGAGGACCCACTACTACTCTCCTCTCAGTTTTTACTGAGAAGCTTCTCTCCATCCCCGCTGAACTAAATATTTTTGTGGGTCTATTAAGAGCACTTATTGTAATTCTCTCAGTTTACACTGAGAGAGACCTGTTCTACACAGATATACCTAGACAAGGGATAGGATAATAGTCTCTGTTCCACCATTGGAATCGGAAGACTGTAGATTCACTTAGTCTCCATGAGTTTCAACCTGGTTGGGGGTACTTGATATACCCCCATCATGTCTGGCTGAAGACGTAAAACTTAGTACTTTCGGAAAGGCAATTCCGATATTCCTAGAGTACATGAGTCTCATGCATTTGTTATTACTGTGATATCTCTAGACATGCAGGTACATTCATTCTTCCTATAATTAGGTACCATACACTATCGAGCGATTCTCGAGAACTAGCGGGCCCACGATCAACCACAGAAGACTTCTATCAAAGCTTAAAGAGCCAACAGGCTAGGATAAAAAGATAGAAGACATGTACGGGCAAAGCTAGAGGATCGTAGAGCCGGAACAAGGACTAAGAAAGAGAAGAATAGCTAGAGACCAAGAGAATGACTTAGGTGTTAAAGGCCACACCAATTGACATCAAAGGATAAGTTTGACAAATTGGTGGAGCGGACAAGAGAGAATAAAGAAGACCAGGGTTCAAGACTCTCCAATGCTTTTATTTTTGTATTTTTCTCTCACCTCTCTCCTAATTCTCTCTCTATCTATCTATCTTGGCCCATGACCCATGCCTTAACCCATGACCCATGCCCATATCTATGACCCATGACCCATGCCCATGCCCATTTGCAACAACAAGAGAGAATTGGTCTCACTTGACCTATTCTTCTCTCCCCCATCTTTCTCTATCCTAGTCACTCTCTCTCTCATCTAACTAACTCATGATCCAACCGTTGGATCATCATTTTTATAACAAGCAAAAAAAAAAAAAAGTCTATAAGAGATCTATGATCTCTCCTTCTTGGGTTGGTTCCTTCCCCCTTCTCTTCCTCTCTTTTTTCTTTCTTTATCTTCTTCTTCACCATTCTTCTCCGGCGAGCTCAGCATTAATGCCTCCACATCGAGATGCAAAGCGTCAAACAACAACGTCTCCTTACTGCCCATTCCATCCGCCACAATCAAATGCTACAATCCTCAATCCTATTGAGGTCGATCCAATCGGAGTTGCACCATCTACCTCTTCAATGGTAAGCTTCTCTTTAATTCATCTCTCTAACTTTCCTACCTTCTTTCTCTCTCTTCTTTCCCTCTCTACCTTTACATACTTTCTAGGGTAATATTTTAATGGCTTTCTAGATTAATTTGGTTTAATATTATTTCTGTTATAAAGGATTTGAACAAGCATTGTAAGCATTTGTTTTTAGTTTAATAAACAAGTTTTAAATTCAAGTATAAGTTATTTTCATTTATTGTGTTTTTTATTCTCGTTTCGCTTATATTTTTTTCATTATAATAGTTTTAACAATAATCTTAAGCATATTTTAAATCAACCTCCACCATTCTCACCCTTCCATTTATTCTGAACATTTTTTAATTATTCTTGTTTCTTATTGTGCTAACTAATCCCGAGTGCGGATGATATCCGACATGAGCCACTGTGCAAGTCTGCTTATTTGCAGATTAAGTGAACCAATTTAGAGAAATTACAAATATTGTTGAACTTTAGGGTTTCATTAACCAACTACGTGGAAAAACCCTACTTTCATTGACCGGCCAAAATGGTTCGGTCGACCTTAACTCTCAGGTTCAGGAAATTGGGAAGAAATCCTAAGCGAGCGACCGACTAAAGGCTCGGTCGACCGAGGTCCAGTCGACTGGCCAATAATGTAGTCGACCCTGCCAATTTTGGATCTCGTTTGACAAAATCTCTTAAGCAATTAGAAGCGCATTGTGGCCCTTCAAACGGCTATATTCGGTATGGTTCTAACAAAGGGAGGCCTGCTTATAAATTAGAGCCCTCTCCCTTTATTAGAATTAACCCAATCAAAAGATCTCTACTTTACTTTACTTGATTATCATTCTTTGAGTCCAGAGATCTAGAATTTGAGAGAGCTTCACCGGTGCAAATCTGTACATCCTTTGTGAAGGCTCTAGATTGTTTAAGAGAACTTCACATGAGCAAATCTGGTTCATCTATTGTGAAGGCTGCTCTAATTGTTTGAAGAGACTACGAAGGGTATTGTTTCCTGCAATCATCTTCTTCTAAGAAGAGGATCGTCATTAAGAGAGTGTCTCTGTGTTAAATACGAGGATTGACCATTCTATCGAATTCATCAAAAGGTAAGTATCTTCTTGAACAAACCTTTTAGAGTGAATTCAATATTATCAAACCTGAATTGTTTGTGATTGGTAGATAAGCAAGTACTCATCAAATTGAGTTGAGAAAGGTGGAATCCTTGAGAAATCTATTTCTCTAAAATACTACAGGCCTAGTGTGACTCTCTAGGTGAATCGAGAAGTAATTCTCGTATAGATCGAGTTAATGATTGTAGATCCATGAGAAAAGGGCTTCTAAAAATAGACTACTGGCCTAGACTAACTCTCTAGGTGAGCGAGAAGCGATTCTCGTTAGATTGAGACTAAGTGTAATCTTAGTTGGTTGATTATTTATTTCGATTGAAAATGTTGTAATGCATGATTGAAATAATATAATACTACTCATTGCGAGTATTGGAAAGTGGATGTAGGTGCGGAGTCACTGAACGACTATAAATCTGAGTCTTGTGTGATTGTGAATGTTTGCATATTTGTTTATCAGGTTTTCCCATATCTATGCTCTGTGGATGATTCATATTTTAATTGCTTGATCCTTTTTCGCCTTGTGTGATCAATATTTTAATCTATAAAGAATTCGTAGAGGAATTAAAAATTGTCCTATTCACCCCCCTCTAGGACTTAACTTGGTAATTAAAAGAGAATTTCATATTGCATTTGTGTTTCTTCGTATTTTGGATTTGCTTCTTTAATTGTTAGAGGTAATGTTGTTGGTTATTTCTTTGTTGGGTGATTTTGCATCCCTTAATCGGATATGTCGAGCGTGTACAATCAGGATCAGAGAGGTAGTGCTGTCTACTATTTGGTCATACTCGAGATGCATGAGTTTGATGACTGCCTTGAGTATGGTTTGTAAGGAATATTTTCATATTCAATTTGGCAAAGATTCCGTTTGACATAAAAACATTCTTATAACCGTTCCTATGAGCACAAGTGTAGTGTGGAGATGTCGTGGTACGCATACTTCGCCAACTACGTGAAGACTAAAAGACAGAGACAGCAAGAATCAGACGATTGACGACAGGAGTCATCTGAGTAACTGCCGATTTGTTAGTTAACGATCGTGTACGCTCGATTAAGAAGGTAAGTGACTTAGTGACCATACGAGTTGGTTAAAATGAACAAAATATAAAGGCCCATGACTTAAGCCCATGATCCAAGCCCACGACCCATGACCCATACCCATACCCATACCCATGCCCATGACCCATGCCCATACCCATGACCCATGCCCCATGCCCATGTCCATGCCCATTTGCAACAAGAAAAGAGAATTGGTCTCACTTGACCGATTCTTCTCTCCCCCATATCTCTCTATCCTAGTCACTCTCTCTCTCATCTAACTAACCTATTCCCAACCGTTGGATCTCTCTAGATCCACGGTCATCATTTTTACAACAAGCAAAAAGAAAAAAAAAAGTTTATAAGAGATCTACAATCTCTCCTTCTTGGGTTGGTTCCCTCCCCCTTCTCTTCCTCTCTTTCTTCTTTCTTTCTCTTCTTCTTCTTCACCCTTCTTCTCCAGCGAGCAACTCCGGCGAGCTCACCATTAACGCCTCCACCTCGAGGTGCAAAGCGTCAAATAGCAACGTCTTCTTGCTATCCATTCCATCCGCCACAATCAAAGGCTATAATCCTCAATCCTATTGAGGTCGATCCAATCGGAGTTGCACCATCTACCTCTTCAATGGTAAGCTTCTCTTTAATTCATCTCTCCAACCTTCCTACATTCTTTCTCTCTCTTCTTTCCCTCTCTACATTTACATGTTTTGTAGGATAATATTTTAATGACTTTCTAGATTAATTTGGTTTAATGTTATTTCCGTTGTAAAGCATTTGAACAAGCATTTGTTTTTAGTTTAATGAACAAGTTTTAAATTCAAGTTTAAGTTGTTTTCATTTATTGTGTTTTTCATTCTTATTTTTCTTATGTTTTTTCATTCTAATAGTTTTAACAACAATCTCAAGCATTTTTTAAATCAACCTCCACCATTCTCACCCTTCCATTTATTCTGAGCATTTTCTGATTATTTTTGTTTCTTATTGTGCTAACTAATCCCGAGTGCGGACAATATCCGACACAAGCCACTGTGCAAGTCTGCTTATTTGCAGATTAAGTGAACCAATTTGGAAAAATTATAAATATTGTTGAAATCAAGGGTTTCCGATCCAACGACATGGAAAAACCTTAATTTCAGCTGACGACCCTCTTTTATTACTAATTAATCTCGCCAGGGACCATTGCTTCACGACCTTAGGGATTTTCCTCAAAATATAATTGATTATTTCTTTTATATCCTGAGGATATCTCCAGGGACGTCTGACATAGTCTACAGCAGAGAAGAAAGACGACGGATCAGTAGATTAATTAGATCAGTCTAAAGGAGATCGACGATACATAGAGAGGAGCTTACCCGACAGGTTAAAGTTCATGCATACTCTATGGCTGTTGGAGCCCCCTTCCGCACGGTTGTCATATTCCCAAGATCCCGTCACTAGCAGAGGATCAGAGTGCCATCCCTTATGACTGTCAGGCAGGCTCTCAACAATCTTTTGTTCTTTCTTCCGAGAGGCAATAGACCAGAACAAGTTCGAATTGAAAGAATCCGGACATCTCCTCAACACATACAGATAATCGATCTCAGAGAGACCGATTTGATATATATTTGTAGAGTTAAAATACTCTACCCTATTCATCAGACGCCAGAAGTTTCCGTGCATCTGGCCGGGAGCTCGGTCATAAAACCAAAGTACTTCCCTCACTAGAGGGGTCAAAGGGAGAGTTAACCCGAACTTCAGTTGAAGCCGAATGATACTAATTTCTCCTGAATTGGTCTTCTCTCCATGACGAGAACCAAGTTTGATGAAAACAGAAGATGGAATAGCGAATTCCTTTCTCAAACTCATTATGTATGACCATGAGTAGGGATCCTAGCAATCTCTTGAGGAACTGTAAGTTCCTCCCTATACGAATCTATGGCACGGTCTAAGAAGTCAGAGGATATTTCTTCCTTCTCCGGAACGTTAGTCTCTACTGGTTCTCTGGAAACCATTTCTTCAGTATCCTCAAGAACTACTCGACCCCTCATCGTCGAAAGCAAACAGAAAGGAAAAGAGGATCAAAAAATAAGGATGACAGGGAAGAGAAGAATACCATATTTGGTGCAGTAACAACAGGTAAGGAGAGCGAACACATGAACAGTTTGAATTTAAAACTTCAACTGCTACAGAGCACCGATTGAAGGAAGAAAATGAATAAATGATGGGGAATGAGCTATTTATAGACGAAGAATATGGAATTAGCAAACCGAAAATCTGGCGATATCAAACCCTAGGCGCCAAAATTCAAAAATTGTCATTCAATGGTTTGGTAACCTGCTTCTTCGAGTATTGTACCTGTCAATCATTCTATTCGACGACCGTATGTTGGACCGCATGCCAGTACGGACACGTCCCATGGGTACAGCAACGATGGACGTAGTATTAAACGAGATGGGCAACGGTTGAATGATTGATGGAAGATCCAACGACCAGGAAGCTGCAGCAGATCATAAATGGTCAGGATCTTTTTTAGAAGATATGACAGTAGCTTTTTGATCTTCTCAAAAAAAGGGGCGATGTGGGTGCCGTATTTTCCAGCAAGTAAAATAATGACATGTGTCACTGGCATGGCACGTGCGGATCATGACAGGTCGACACGTGATGATATCCAGCATGCGTGAGTAAATGCGCTGAAGACATTATTAGAGGCCATAAATCGCCCCATCGCTGTCACATAACTTCCATTAATATGAAGCGCCACGTGTCAAGTTGGAATGATCAGAAGAGAACATCTTGAGGCAGAATACTGACAGAACTCATTAATGCTTCGACCTTTAATATGTCGGGAAGCATTCAATCTTGCCCGACATATTAATCATTGATTTTCTTGACGGTATTGATATTCAACTCACCCCGACAAGATCCAGCGACCTACATGGTTTGGTTATCGTCCTTAACGGGAGTGATTTTCAACATATCCCAACAAGGGCAGATGACTTACTTGACGGGATCAATTTTCATCTCATCTCGACAAGGTCAAATGACTTATTGGATGAATACGGTCAAATGACTTACTTGACGGGATCGATTTTCATATCATCCCGACAAGGTCAGTGACTTATTGGATGTACACATCCCGACAAGGTCAAATGACTTACATGACTGGATCAATTTTCATCTCATCCCAACAATGTCAAATGACTTACTTGACGGAATCAATTTTTATCTCATCCCGACAAGGTTAAATGACTTCTTGGATAAATACATCCTGATACGGTCAAATGACTTACTTGATGGGATCGATTTTCATTTCATTCCGACAAGGTCAGATGACTTATTGGATGTACACATCCCAACAAGGTCAAATGACTTACGTGACGGGATCGATTTTCATCTCATCCCGACAAGGTCAAATAACCTACTTGACGAGATCGATTGTCATCTCATCTTGACAAGTATACAGGATCCTGCGAGCGAGATAAGTATTCTAAACGCAGTTAGTTTCTTAACTAATGAATATTGGCCACATGGCAGTTAATTGAACTATTACAGTTTCGACATCCCCTTATTCGATTGTCTGACACGAAGGATGCCATCTCAGTGTCACTTCAGTCATTTCAGGCATAATCGAATAAGGGAAGTTAAGATCTTACAAGAAGATTCTGTTTCATAACAGAGTCTATCTAGATCATAACTGATTGATGACGACTGGACACGTGGAAGGTGAGTCATGTAAGTTCTAGGGGTATAAAGACAAGACCCTCAAGACTGAGAAATGGATCTTGTCCTCCAGATTCAGATATCCTAAACTCTGAAACATTTTACTATTTTCTTGAACCTTGTTACAAATCCTAAACTGACTTGAGCGTCGGAGTATTGTCAATAGGTACAACTACATCTTATTTGGAGATCATCCTATCCTTCGCGGAGGAGAAAGTAGTTTTCATCCTGAAACACCGGAGTCGTCCGATCATCATCAAGATACGAATTGTCTGACCTCAAAGATTGTGTGGGTTGGATCAGATATTTCCCCCCCACATATCCCAACCAGTTGATCAATTATACGTTAAACATCTGTACAAGAGCTCCACTTGGCAGCAGATTTGATTGTCATCATATTCCCGCCACTTTCTCTCATTTAAGAGATCCGCCACGTAAGATTGACACCTCAGTTGTTTCAGATCTAACTGATGAGAGAAGTTTAGATCTAATAGGAAGAGGTTGTGTCTGATAGACTCTTCCTAGAACAGATCCGATCAACAAAAAGTGGACGCGTGGAAGATGAGTCGTCTATAAATATAAGATATTCAGAACTGAGAAAGGGATCTGACTCTCCCAATCCAGATTGGAAGACTCTTACATACCTTTACATTTCTGCTCGAAACTTGAAAACATTCTATACTGACTTGAGCGTCGGAGTGTTGTCAATAGGTACACCACCACCATCCTTGGAGATTATCCTGTCAATAGCAGCAAGGAGGATGATTGATTCTAAAGCTACGAATTCGATAGAACAACCTCGAGATATGAATCGTTCTGACCTTGAAGAGTGTGTGGGATAAATCAGATATTTTTCCCCACAATGGTGCTTTGGTCATTCAACATTTTCACATTTCACCTCAACAATGAAAAGCATTTATTGAATCCCCACGTGTCACCTAAACTCTATCTTGGAAAAAAAATTAGATGATGGGGACACATAGTGGAAGCAACATGGCACACTATTAGAGGCGACTGGCCGAATAGATGTGTGGCCCATCCAACTTTTGTTAAAAGAAGTTGTCGTGATTAGTGATTCTAAGCTTTGGATCATAATGCCTGAAATCCATGATTACAAATAAATTATGAAAAATACTCTAATCCAATGGATAGAAATTACCAATCTTGATAAATTTTGGTACTTAGGTCCACCTATGGATGGTCCAAACATCCATATGGTCAGTTATCTTTATGAAGTGCCATGTGGTTCATAATATGGTCCATCATCAACATGGATGTTTGAAAAAAAAAATAATAAAGTTAATTTAGTGTATCTCTACATACCATTGTTAAAATAGAAATGATCACATGGTCCAAAAGCCATGGATGTTATCATATTGCATAGTCGTGTTGTATTGTCATTGGCCAAATAATACTCAAAATCTACGGGGTTAAAAACAAACCATGAAAAAGACTTTAATCGAACATATAGAAATAGGCTTAGGCTCCGGCTCTGGTTACCGCCCTAAAATGACAGGCTCCAATTACAGGACACAATCTGAGCCACATGGCACACTCTTAGAGGACTCTGATCGTATGAATGTTTGTCCAATCTCTAAGTGGTCCTACAAACCAAAAGTCAGCCTGATTAGTGATTTATAGGCATTGGATTGGACTTATTTTCATGGGTTGATCTCAACTTTGGGAATTTGAGCAGTATTTGAGGTACAAAGATCCAACGTCTAGAAATCACTAATTAGGCTGATTTTTGGTTTGTAGGACCACTTAAGGATTGGTCAAACATTCATACGGTCAGAGTCCTCTAAGAGTGTGCCACATGGGTCATTTTAGGGCAGTAATAAGGGTTGGGCTCCGTTGACATATATAAAATGACAGGGACACAATATAAGCCAGGTGGCATACTGTTACAGGACTCTGACCGTACGGATGTTTTGTACTATCCCATTGTGGACCTACAAACCAAAAATCAGCATGATTAGTGATTTATAAGTGTTGAATCTTTGTACCTTAAATACTGCTCAAATTCACACAGTTGTGATCAGCCCATGAAAATAAGTCCAATCCAAAGCCTATAAATCACTAATAAGGCTGATTTTTGGTTTGTAGGTCCACCATGGGATAGGACAAACATCCATACGGTCAGAGTCCTGTAACAATGTGCCACGTGTCTTATATTGTGTCCCTGTCATTTTAGATCTGTCAACGAGTCTGACCCTAGAAATAACTAATCAGGATGATTTTTTGTAAGTCCAGCTCAGATGACCAAACATCTTTGCGGTCAGTGATTTCGAGGAGTATGCCACGTGTAAAGTGCTGCCACATGTAAGGTGTACGTGCATCACACGTGGCTGTCCCTGGTCTCTAGAGACTTGCAGATTAGTTTTCCTTCGTTTTCTTTATCTGATCGAACAGAACCGTAGGAGATGTCTGAGGTGGGACCACCGCATCTAGGAGGTGGTGCCGTGGTGGTACAAGTTAGAAATGGCTGCAACTTGGAATCTTTCGTAAAAGTGCGCCAAATTCTGGTACTCGGTCGTTATTTCTGTGTGAAACATGTGTCATAAGATGTTGTGACGGAAGCCGGTGACAACATTCAATGCGAGCCACGTGGCACACGATCAGAGGGCGGTGACCGTATGGATATTTGGCCAGTCACTCGGTGGACCTAAAAAGCAAATATCAGCCTGATTAGTGATTTACAACCTTTGGATTTTTGCACCCAAATAACGCTCAATAATGCTCAAATTCCTACCGTTAAAATCAACCCATGAAAATAACTTCTATTGAATCGGTTAGAAATCACTAATCAAGCTGATTTTTTGTGTACCGATCCACCGAGGGACTGGCCAAACATCCATACGGTCATCGTCCTCTAATCGTGTGCCACCTGGCTCGTATTGAGTGCTGTGACCGGCTTCCGTCACAACATCTTTTCACACAAGTTTTACTCGTTATTTCTTGGCCGTTAAGAATACCTCTGCGACTGCGAGGGAAGCCCTAAAACTCCAATCCAACGCCATTCAGATTTCCTACTCATCTGTTTTCCGCAAATTTTCGGATTTGATTACAATTCGAATTCTCGAGGTGAGAGCTAAGACATCATCTGTCAAATTAGGGTTATGAAGTCATGCATCTGATAATTTGAATGTATTATTCTCTCATCAATTTATAAATTTTGTACTGTTAGTTTTAAAACTCTGGTCTGGTAGCTTTATATTTCGGTAACTGGCCGTGGGATTGCTTTGTTCAAATTATTTGCGTCAAATTGGGGGTTAATGTGTGATTTTTTTCTTTGTTTTAAACAAATTACATTCATTAAGTGGTTGGATCCTTTATCTAATAAAGTCTGAGAGTTCACACCGGTTTCTCGGTGTTGTTTCGATGCATTTGAACAGACTTGCATTTCTGCATGTTTTACTTATTAGGTCATAATGAAGTGGATACGATTTTTGTTGTTTGACTCGTCTATAGGTTTCATTCATACTGATGGATATTGCAATTTTAGTTATAGGGTAGAGCTGTTGGGTTGATAAAATGTAACCTCAAGTGTAAACCAAGGATTAAATGGGGGAGAGCAGGTGGTGATGCTGGAGCACGGATTTTTACTGATTTTCGGTACACGTTTGCCACATCCTATCTGTCCTCCCTCCAAAAGAGGTGGGACTCCAAGCTGCAAGTAGTTAGTTTCCATTTTAAATTCTGATTGATTAGAAATTAGTGTCGTTTGAAAGTTATACTGTCAGTAGGATTTAAGTTAGTAAATAGTCTAATTGTAGTAGGAATTTTATTTATTTATTTTGAGTTTAGTAGTTTTATAGAAGACCTTTTAGGGTGTTTACTAGCGCCTAAAAAAATACATCTTCTAGTCCTTTATTTGAGATTGTTTTGATGAGTGAAAGTAGAGTTTATTTTTGAGTTGAGAGTTTTTTGGGGCTGTGTTGATCACCGAGATTTGGAGGTGCCGACTCACTGGGTATTATTATGTATTTTCTTTTTAATTGCTACCATGTTGAAGTTCTGCTATGCAGAAACTTTTGTGTCCGCTATGTCCTGCATCAGTTTTGCTATCAGAGCCGAAGACTGGAAGTTGGGAGCAATTCCCACTTGAAGCCATGTGTAGTCATTAGGAACCTTTTGAAGTCTTAAATGCTAGAGTAGAGATGCGGCTTGCTCTAAATGACGAATATATGAAATATAAAAGGTTAAATGCTGCTCGGGACAAACAACACCAACAAGAGCTTGAACATATGGAGTATTTGAGGCAGTTTCAATTGGATAGACAGAAGCAGCAAGATCTATCGGACAAGTTGTGTCGCTATTTGGAGGAATATTGAAGTCCTCATGCTACCGAATTGATCATAGTCCGACAAACGATTTATTAAAGCTATGAAGCTAACAGTTGTGGGAACCAACAAAGGAGTTGCCAAGGTAGACGTGTCTTCAACTAAAATCGGTGTTGTCGAAGCGTTGGAGTTAACATTGAATACAACCATCAGCGCACAGACTATGATAACAAAACTAGTTTTGCATCGCAAAATTAGTTACTGTTGTAATTAAATACAGTAAGAAAACGAGTTTGGAACGACTACTATTTGCTACAGACAAATCTAGCTGTCTTAATTCCATTTTCTACAAACATTTGAACATGAATCAAACCATGACGAAGGACATGAAACCCAATCATCATCTTCAATAACCATGCCCATGCTACAAAACCATATTATAGTCAGATAGGTGGTACACTTGCGAGGAGACAATAGCAAGAATGCCTGAATTCGAGGAAAAGTTATTTCAAACCTGGGTTTTTTTATTCAGGAGCATGGACATGAACTGATTTCCAGTAATTTAGTTGTCACACCCAATCAGTTCTTGCACAAAAAGAGTGGCCCTTGAAAGAGAAACTTAGAAAGAAACTTTTAATGTGACTCCAAGCTGCTATTATGTTTTGATTGGTTAGAAGTTAGGCTGCGTTTGGCATTGCTGAAAATAAGTAGAGAAGCTGCTATTGTGTTTTGGGACGGGTTTTAGCAGTTTGAAACAACACTTTTTAGCGGGTCTTGAGGTAAAAGCAGAAGCAGCCGAAAAATTGCTTCTGCTTATAACTAATGCGTTTGGCATTGTTGGTTTCTACCATTGATAAGGATAGAGAAAGAAGCTAAAGAGATGCATTTCCAAATCCATGACCTCCATTTGTGATCGAAACCCAACCTGCCAAGCATGTACTCTAGAAATCTCCAGTCCACATGGTCATATGCCTTCTCCATATCGATTTTGCATACAAGCCCTGGGACCCCGAGTTTGGATCTGGAATCAATGCATTCATTAGCTATCAGAATGTCGTCTAGGATTTGCCCTTCACGAAAGCCCCTTGGAATGGAGAGATGACCGAAGGCAAAACTTCTTTGGTTCTAGTGGCCTACCAAACTAATGGGCCTAAAATTGGCAATGTCCGCTGCATCCCTGAAACTTCGGAATAAGAGCTATGAAAGTGCTATTAGATGAGAAATCTGAGAAGCCCTCCTTATGGAAATCCACCGCAACTCTCATAAAATCGGCTCCAACAATCTCCCAGCCTTCTTTGAAAAAAGCAATAGAGAAGTCATCAGGACCAGGAGCCTTATCATCGGCCAACTCTAAAATAGCATGCAAGACCTCTTCCTTATCAAAGGGCCTTTCTAGTCTCTCTGTGTCGGTCGCTGATCTGATCAAACTCGAGGCCGTTTCAGAGTAGAGGTCGGAATAGAAACCCACTTCACCATCCCTGATACTGCCTTCCCCTTCCAAGACATCACCACGAACAGTGAGCCGAACTAGATGGTTCCTTCTTCTGTTAGCGTTAGCCTCCTTGTTTTGTATGATAGGGCTGATTATGGTCCTTGTTTTGTATGATATTTGTATTTCTGGAGTTGTCTTAAAGTAAATATAAAAGAAACACTCTTACACAAATCTCATATCATATCATCCAAGCTATGTACTCATCCATAAAGTAAAAGAAAGGACACAGAAGATTTACATGTTTCATTACCAAAACGACAGCTACATCCACGGGTTCCTAAGAACCAATTCATTATTCAAGAGAAACTTTACATGTATAAGAAATGAAGAAGAGGTATACTTCTTCACAGTATTCTAGAATAACTTTTAGTATCACAGGACTTCAACTCCAAATTAACAACAACACTTTCACCCTTACAGTGACAATTTCTCTATTCAAGAAGAAGAAGAATCCTATTAGTATAATTTAGGAGAGTCGGTAGCCTCCTCAGCATTCTCTCATCATGCGCAAAATTCACTGGTCTGCTTTAAAATTTCAATTTTGAACAGTGCTTAAAACACTGTTCAAAAAATGGGGATATAAGTTCTTAGAACATTTTTCATCTGTTTTAATATTTTAGTCTTGAACATTGAAGTTCCCTAAAATATTACATATAAACTTCACTTTGCCAAGTCATAATTTGACAAAATTCGCCAAAGTTTCAGTTAATTTTAATACTATTGTTGGAAGGGTCTCAAACCCTTGTTAACAACTAGCATAGTTTATGGAGAATAACTTGTGGAAGTTTGAAGAGTTAACACTAGATGCTTGTTGTTGAGGATTTGGATCTTTGTATGCAATATTATGAAAAATCCTCTTCATTGGTTTTTGCATGATATGAAGATTTTTTATAGAAGAGAAGAAAAGAAGAAAAAGTTGTGTACGAGCAGTTGAGTTGACAATTATGCAATCTTGCGGATCTAGAGATACAACTGCAACTTCATGTAATTAATGGTGGGTGAGGACCTCTTCGATGTCTGCATAAGAAAGGAAGGGGTAGTAAGGTTAATCAGGTACAAACTTAAGTTTGGGATTTTATTGGGAGGAAGTAGAAGGTTAGGATCTCTCCCACAAGTGTCTAATCATAGGTTGATTGAAAGGTTGTTAGGATGAAGTAAGAGCTAGGTTGAAGGATTCAATAGAGGAAGGTACTGATGAATTGCACGTGGAGAGGAAGCCAATGGCTAGGGATCTTCACACATGAGAAGAATGACTGCGAGGGAAAAATGGTTATCGTTCTTTTTCCGAAGAGGATAGAAAAAGGGTTGGGTATTTCAATAATTTGATTGTTAAGAAACTTTTTAGTAAGATGAAAGGATACCTTTCCTTCTTTAAGGGCCAGTCAACCCAATGAAACTAATATATTTCCTGGAGTAGACAAATGATGGGTTGCCTAAGTAATCATGAGGCTAAAGTTAGACTCTTTATTAGCAGCATGAGCGGCACAAGGCTAAGGTGGTTGACCATGCTTATCCTAGCATGGTTTCTCGGTATGACCACCATAAAACACCAATCATACTTCCTTTCACTACTACCATGATTACCACAACATTCACCACCATCATGATTACCACTAGCATGATTATGGCTACCATCACCACCGTTACAATCACGATTTCCATCCACTCAACTATGATCTTGATCTCTCCCCTTAAGAACATTCTAACTTGGTAGAGTAATTTGCCCGTCAGAAAAATAAAGCTAGTCTCTTTAGAGGCACCTAGACAGATGGTACAATCTCCCATCCACTCTCAACACATTTAAGGAGAGAGAACATTAGCAAGATTGGCAATGTATCTCGAGCAAGGATTTGAATTTGTGTATGTTCATTACCCAGAGCATGTGCTTATTTTGGTCCGAGGTTCTTTGGATGTCCTCGGAGGGAGAGGGAGATATCTTTGGCGCATCCTTCCTTTTGCCATTTTGTAGGCCATTTGGAAAGAAAGGAATTCTCACATCTTTGAAGGGAAAGAGGAGGGCATCCCTAGAGTTCTGTTGAGGGTCAAAGCTTATTCGTATTTTTGGTCTTTTTTATCGCCAAATTTCAGAGGTTGTTTCTTTAAGGATTTTGTTTTCGGATGGGATGAGATGATAATAGGTTCCTCTCCCTCTTGATTTGTGTTGTGAGGCGCTTCTCTGGAGGCCCTCCTAGGTTGTATCTTGTGGGGTTCTCCCCTTTGTGTTTAATACATTTATAACTTATAAAAAAAAAAAAAGAGGATTCGAAACCATGAAGAAAATAAAAAATCTTCCTAGTCTCAAGGTTGCGTTGGTGCTTTGCAATGTCAGGCAGACAAGGACTAAGGATGTGATCATAGTATACCATCTCCTTGTAAAGGCCTGAGCAAAACAATACTCCCCCAATTGTTGGAGTGCCCTATTTGTATTGTGCTCTCTCTTGATAAAGCTGAAAGGTTTGTATGACATTCTTCTTTTGTGACTTAGTGACTCTTTTTGACACCTCTTTAGTTTTACAGAGAAGAAAAGGCTTATACTGATATGAGTTTCCTTTAATGAAGCAACCATGACATAATAATATAGTTTTCTATAACCACTTTCTCTTAAACTCGGATCATCTTGTGCATACTTCTTAAGCTGATCATCGATATACACAAACATTTGCTTGCTCCAATCATCTATAAGACCACGCACACACACACACAGATACCACCGCCACCACCACCAACTCTCTGTAATTGAGTTGGACTCAAATCAACACTCCTCAACTCAATTAAAAAGTGTTTGATAATAAATAGGTATACACTTATAAATTACTAAAGAAACTCATCTAATCATCTTGAATTTACTTCCAAATGAAATGTTTTAAAAAGATGTCCAAGAAGGATTAGTGTTACCTCTCACAAAATCTTCTAATCAAAGGAACAACTTAAATTACCTCAAATTTGCCTTTTTTTTTTCCTTGAAAGCCTAGGACCCTTCGTGATGAAAAACAATTTACCAAATAGCTTTCAATTTTTTTACAAAAAATCATGATAAATCTTGGAATATAACTCTTTAAAAAGTGTGTTTCTCAAAGCAAGATCAGGCCTAGGACTCCTGTCCGTACTACTGCTGATGTTAGCTATTTAGCTTGCTAATGTCAGTATCTTCTTCGATGCTATCAGCACAAAAAAAAAAAGAAAAAAAAAAGAAAAAGAAAGAAAGAAACCCTTAAGTAATGTTCTAATACCAAGAAGCTTTTGCTGGAAGATAAAATTGTAGGAAGAAGAGAAGAAGAGAAGAAGAAGAAGAAGAAGAAGAAGAAGAAGAAGAAGAAGAAGAAGAAGAAGAAAAAAGGAATAAAAGTAGGGTTTGAAAGAGGTAATCTATCTTCTCATCTCCTCTTCCAAATAATATATTATTAACTTAAAAAATGTAAAATTACAACTAGAAAAATGTGAAGGATGTTGCATACAAACAAACAATAAGAAAATGTGTGTGTGAACAAGATAAATGGGTTTCAAATGCCTTCTCCGAAATGGATTAGGATAATGAGCCATTTACTCCATGTGCAGGTAATGGATAAAGAGTTGTTGTTGGAATGGCAAGGCGATAGAAAGACACTTTTCTACTTTTCAGTAGAGTGAGATGAACAAGCAAAAGGGGAAAAAGTTATGGTTTTATACTTTTGATATTAATCCCTTTTTTATAGAATTGCAAAAATTTTATTTCAATATTTTCTTTATTTTACTTATCAAAAAAAAAATATATTTTCTTTATTTTGCTTCTATTTTCATGGGACTGATTAATGTGTGAATTTGGCTCTGCTGATTTTAAATACTAATGCAACAGAATTGTAAACCCATGAAGTAATTTGCCTACCATCAATTAAGTTCTGTAAGATGTGTATGTATCCACAAAACAAAGATTAAAATATTTATGCATTTTAGTCATTTTAGCAACAACAATTGGTACTATGCTTGTACTTTTATGTCATTTCTTTACCTTGCACTTCTTACGTTTCCATCTGCTTTCATATTATTTATTGTTGTTTAAAAAAGGTACATTTTAATGGAATTGCTATTTTTATTTTGTTGATATTTGGGCATATCTGTTGTGATCTTAACAGTTATGTTCCTGTTTACAATTTTTAGAATTTGTTTTCAAGCATGGATACTGGAGATTCTAAAGGTGGCCAATCAAGCACTCCTTTGGTGGTAAGGATCCTGCTAGTGATACTGATGTAATAGCTTTCTTTCTTTTCTGGTCTTGTTTTCCGAAAAGAATTTATCTTTATTGCTTGTATGATTCTTGCTTTATAATATCCTTCCAAACCTATGTTACCCAGATACGCCAAGGACACGGCCCCGACATGGCACGGATACGGCATTTACACTAAAAATCGAAGATCCGACATGGATACGGCACCCATTTTGAAGTATCTGGGTAACATAGTTCCAAACAGTGATGAAGGAGCATTTATGCTTCGATGCACTCGCTCTACACCAAATCAAACCTCTAGACAAAATAGATGGGCCTACAAGAGGAGGAAAAAGTGGGCTGCTTGGACAGTCCATATTCATCTCATCTGGAGGTCCATGAATAGCACTCAACAGGCCTTTGGTTCAGTCCACTTTCAGCCCATTTAAAGGCCCATTCCAGCAGTCCAACAGACCCATTATTTAGTCATTTTAGTTCATATTTTAGTGTCTTAGTCAGTTTCTTAAATTATATTCCTTGAAGGTTAGCTTCTAATTTATGTTAGTTTTCAATTGTGTTAGGACTAGAATTTAGAAAGTCTTAAAGAGTCAAGTCTTAAGTGTTTTATTTCACTTATAAAAAAAGTTTTTTATTTAGAATGTTTCTATTTTTTGAGTTTCTTGTTGTAGGAGCTTAATTAGTTGTTAGTAGGATTTAGAAATTTTAAATTAGAAATTTGATTTGCTTTAGAAGTAGGAGAGGGAAGGTCCTATACCTCTCCATTTGTGTGACTCCAATCAAGTGGAAGTTCATATCATGGTGTGACTCCATAAATCTGATATCTGTTGACTCAGTCCAGCTATCCATCCGGTCACCGTATCATCTGGTAAGTTGTTGATTTCAGTTTTGTTGTGTGCCCTAAATTTCAGACCCCTTTGCCATTTGTTTCAGCCTAGTTTGACAGCACAAATAACCCCCGACCGAATCTTCTATTGCCGTCCTCATTTTACCCATTCACACTGGCAATATAAAGACGTGTTACTCCTAATGATAGCCCCGTCATCAATTGTTCTGCATTGTCCTACATCAATTTTGATATCAGAGCAAGTTCGTTGCTCCTGGTATCATTTCGATCCTAGTATCCTGCGATTCAAACCACCATTGTGAAATTGTTTTTCCTAGTGAGAATTTACCTTCATGGAGTTCTCACCACTGTTCATCATTAACTCGAGATTCACGTCATTAGCACTACCTTGAGATGTGTGTCATCATCAACATCTCGAGATTTTCACCACTGATCATCATCGTTGCCTCGTCTTTTGTGCAAAATCATTTACCTTGTTTGATCATTATTGTTTTCGCTGAGTGGGAAATAGAATCGGTCAACTACAAATTGATCCATCTGGTTCCAAGAATTATATTTCTGAATATGCGACAAAGAAGTTGATGGAGCTAGGACATGGATGTTGGACTTTGGAGAGTGGTTTCATTGTATTCTCTTTTTGGAGAAAAATATTCAGAAGGCGTTTCTTGTGCAATCATTCCAATGGATCGAAGCCACTTACTTTTATGACACCGTGGTTGAAATTTTGAGAAGTTGTATTATTAAAGTATCCTTGCCTACACTTTTCGGAAGGGCAAGGTGAAATTCTGTATGGGGAGACTTCCACCAGAAAATTCTCCTAACAGCAAGCCAACAACAATAGAATATAAGATGCAGATCTCAGAAGACAAGCTTGTTGTACTGCCGTCGAGCCAGGCCAAGGACATGCATTAGTTCGTGAAGAAAATGGAGAAAAATCTTTACGGGAACAATCGTGCCCTAAGCTCCAAATTTCAAAGTGTAAGAAGAATAAGGGTACAACTATGAGGAGGCAAAATTAGAATTGCCTAAACTTGAGGTTGAGCTCTTTGGTACCCAGGGGGATTGATGCACTTGCTGTACACCAAATCAAACCTATCGATAGAAGAGGTGGCCTACAAGAGGAGAAAGAAGTGGGCTGCTGGACAGTCCATATTCAGTCCATTTGGAGGCCTATTAATAGCACTCAACAGGCCACGTTCCAGTCCACTTTTAGCCCATGTAAAGGCTCACTCCAGCAGTCCAACTCCAACAGGCCCATTATTAGTTTTCATTTTAGTGTTGTAGTCAGCTTCTTAAATTAGAGTTCTAGAATGTTAGTTTCTAATTTGAGTTAGTTTCCAACTTATTAGGACTAGAATTTAGAAAGTCCTGAGAGTCAAGTTTAAGTGTTATATTTAAAAGGTTTCTATTTTTGGAGTTTCTATTTTGGGGTTTCTATTTTTTGAGCTTCTAATTGGAGTAGTTGCTTCATTACTTGTTACTAGGATTTAGAAAATTTAAATTAGAATGTTCAGTTTTTCTTAAAAGTTTGATTTGTTTTAGAAGTAGGAAAGGAGAGAGACCTCTATAAATACATGTGACCTCCTCCCTTAATTTAAGCATTCAATGGAGAATTTATTTTACTGCTCCATTGCTGTAAACAGAGGCGAGGTTTATCTGATTATTTCTCGCTTGGTGTGACTCCAATCAACTTGAAGTTCAAATAATGGTGAGACTCCATTAATCTGATCTTCGAGGACTGTGTGACTCAGTCCAGCTATCCATCCGGTCTCTATATTATCTGGTAGGTTGCTGATTTCAGTTTACGTTGTGTGCCATAAATTTAAGACCCCTTTGCCATCCGTTTCAGACTAGTTTGACAGTACAGATAAATCCTGATCGAATCCTCTATTGCTGTCCCTATTTTACCCATTCACACTAGCAATATAAAGACTTGCTACCCCTAATTACAGCCCTATTATCAATAGTTCTGGACTGTCCTACATCAAAGAGACTTACTGGGGATGTGATTAGTTTGTTTTGCCCGTAAGACATATCATACATGTTGATTACCTGTCTGTATTTTGTTTCACAAAAAATTCCTTATTTCCTTCTTAACAATTTCATCCAAAATTATAGTGTCTCATCAAATTAGGATCCTTCAGTCAATCAAGTCTGGTATAAATGCCACTATTTGCATGCATGTTATAGCGAACCGTAAGTTTCTTCCGGAACCATTTATCTGTATCTAAACTCATAACATACTTTTATCTCACATAAAACATGCTTTAGGTTTATTTAACTTGCAGAGGACTGATATAATACATGTTGATTACCTCTCTCTGTATTTTGTTTCTCAAAATATTTCCTTATTTTCTTCTGAACAATTTCATGCAGTATTTTAATGACTCATCTGGATTAACTCATCAAATTATGGTCCTTTTGTCAACCTGGTCTGGTGTGAACAACTCCATGTTGCATGCATGTTATAATGCAACGATTCTAGCTTCATTTACCAATTTACCTCAACAGAAAACGTATTCTTTTTCATTTTAGATAAAAAATGGTTTAGGCTTATTTAACTTGTAGCGGACTGAAATAATGTGATGGAAGGCTCGTTTCCCCATATATTAGACATCATCTTGGTGTGGACTTCACTGAACTGTTGGGCAGTACTAGCGCTTCTTCAAGGGGTGGAAAGATTGGGTAGAGAGAGATTGCTTTTATATCATGTAAAAGAATTTAGAAATTAGAAGTCCCTCGCCTTTTTGGGAAAGGAAAGCTTAAGATTCACAAGGAAATTTACCAGATCGATACCCTTAAGTTGACACTACAGAAATGAACCTCTCCTGTGTAAACTGGAAAATATTATACAACATACTGATACCATACTCTGAACTCCTGGCCCTTAAGAAACTGAAAAGAAAAAGAAAAAGTTCCCTATGTCTTAAGAAATGCCTTGTGGATTTGGCTTTCAATGCAGTTTGTTCTTTTAATACATCATATTTTAGTTTGGCTACTGCATTTTTACATCTGCAATACTTAAATTTATTGAGACCATTGTTTTTCATTTTTTTTTTTTTATTGTTTTAAGGAATCTAGTTATTTCCTTTTTCTTTTGAACTGGCAACGTGCTTTACCCAGTTCCAACTTTTAACAGTTGCTGTTGTGTCAGGTACATGATGATAGTTTGAGAAATGAGGGGCTTATCCCTCAGTTATTTACTTCTGTCCCAGCTCTCAATGAAGCTGCATCGTATTTTGCACAAACAACTTCATATTTTACTAGCTGCTTCTCTGACTTTGCTGGTGGGTTTCTTTTCTCTACATGTTGTTGCTTCTTATTTAGCACAAGCAACTTCAAATTTAATTCACTGCTTCTCTGCCTTTGCTGGTGGGTTTCTTTTCTCTCTATATAATTCCTTCTTATCTTGCACAAACAATTATCACATTCAACTCGCTGCTTCTCTGACTTTGCTGGTGGGTTTCTTTTCTCTATAGATCGTTTTTGTTTACCCTTTCCATTGAGATGTCTGCAAAAAAATTTTTTTTTATTTTTTTTTTATACAGACTAATAATTTGTGAGTGTAGTATCAAGGTACTAAACTTCCATTTTGCCCTAAACTTCGCTCAGTTAAAATCCGGAACTAATTCAAAGAAGTTCAATTTGACATGGAACAACTCGAAAATATGAAACATAGTGGGCATTCAATCTTAATTACAACCCTTACAAGCTATTTTTGACTGGAAAATTCTTAATGGAGTGATCATTTTTCACATAAGAATCTCCCAAAAGTAAGGAAATGTATAAAAAATGGGGATAAATGTGTTGTTAACACTTCTCATTTATTTTAAAGTTTTGGTCATAAATAGTAAAATTCGTTGACATATTACTAGTAAACTTCTCTTTGAGAGTAAAAAAATGAAAAAATTTGACAAATGTGCCTGAACTTAGGATAATTTTAATACCATCTATAGTATTGTATTCATGGAAACCTTTTCCTCCTCATCACAAGTTCTGCAAATCTGTTTTCATCACATGTATGTCTGAGCTGCCTTGAAGACACTTTCCGTAATAGATTATATGGCTTGAGATAGAATTGAATGGAGTGGCAAGATTCGTGCTGCCAATATTATATAGTTGGTATGTGGCAATTTATGATAATGATGCCTGAGTCACTTGTCAACAAAAAAAAAAGATGCCTGAGTAGCCTTCTTTAAATTTCAATTTCCATTTTAAACTACTGGAATTTTTCTTTGATAAGTATGTATATTCATATAAGAAGGGGAAACCCCAAATATTTACAAAAAAGGGATCTAGCTCCTCAGAAGGAGAAGGATCCTTAACAGCTCATGCCAACGGAAAACAAAGGACTTAAAAGGAACATGCTCGGAATAGAGGGGAACAAGAAGACCATAAAACACCTTCGTTCACACAACTGGAGAGAATCGACAATGTAAGAGGAAATGATCCGCCGTCTCACCTTCGTTCTTGCATAACACACACCTATTAGGGAGAATCAAACCTCTGCTACTAAGGTGATCCACAATTAATATTTTATCATGAAATGCCGCCCAAGCGAAGAACTTCACTTTCGAAGGAATCGGGTATCCCCACACAACCGAAGTTGGAAAAGCCTCCCCACTCCCCGGTAAGCAATTTCGATAAAAAAGAGCAAACTGAGAATTTACCTTTAGGGTCCCACCTCCAAATACTCTCATCAGGATCATCTCCTAAACGGAGGTTATCTGCCACCCTACCAAGGAGTGATGCTAGTCCATCTACTTCCCAGTTGTTTAAATTCCTTCTGAAGCCAAAATTCCATGAGCAACCACCTTTTCTCTTGTCGGCACAATCCCTTATAACCGCAACTTGACAATTCGAAATTGAGAATAAGTTAGGATAGATCTCCTTCAAAGAATCCCCCCACACCACTTGTCTTCCCAGAATTGAATCTCTATCTCCTTTCCCACCTTATTGAGAATGCCCCTGTCAAACTTCTCTCTAGACCCTGCAGTCCACATGCTAACACCATAAGGCGATTGAACAAGGAGACTATTCCACCCATTCGCCACTAATCCGTATTTGCTCCCTATCACCCCCCTCCACAAGCTCTCCCCCTCCTCCTTGAATCTCCACAACCACTTTTTGAGCAATGCCGTGTTCATATCTCGAAAATGTCTAAACCCAAGACCCCCTCCTCCTTAGGTGAGCAGATTTTACTCCAGTCAATTAAATGGAATTTGTGGCTTTCTCCCTTTCCTTACCATAGAAAATCCCTCATAACCTTCTCCAGACTAAGAGCAACAGCGTTTGCGTCTGGTATGGTGAACAAGGATAGAAAATGAATAGGCATGCTAGACAAGGTGCTCTTAATAAGAGTAATCCTTCTCCCTTTGGATAAATACCTTCTTTTCCAGCTTGCAAGACGCTTCCCAAACCTTTCGATTACTGGCTTCCAAACCGATTTGTCTTTGTACTTAGCACTCAAAGGCAATCCAAGGTACTTAGTAGGTAAACTCCCACTACCACACCCCAAATTGATGGCCAGCTCTCTAAGATTAGGGACGACCTCCACTCCGAACAGTTCACTTTTCGGTAAGTTCACTCGGAGTCCCAAAATTGCCTCCAAACATTGAGAGTACATCTGAGGTATCTAATCTAACTATGAGACACTCCTGAAAATATCAGAGTGTCATCTGCAAACTGGATATGAGTGATCAGGGGACCCTCATGCTCACTAGGAATCCCTCTACAAATCCTCCTGCTATCGCTTTGTTGATCATTCTACCAAGGGCCTCCACAACCACCAAGAACATGAATGGGGAAAGCATGTCTTCTTGCTTTACTCGAGCTTCTGAAGAACCCTGTCGGGGATCCATTAAAAAGGATGGAAAAATGCGCTTTTGAAATGCTTTCTTTGACAATCTCTCCATCTAATCCCAAATCCCATCCTTTCTAACATGTGGTCCAAAAAGGTTCAACAAACTTGATCGTACGCCTTTTCCATGTTGACTTTGCACAGAATACCCCATTTCCTTTCCTTCAACCTGGAATCAATACACTCATTGGCGATCAACACCCCATCCACTAGCTAACGTCCTTTCACAAAGCTCCTTGAAAAGGCAAAATGATCGTTCCCATCACTTCATTCGTGAGGCATGAACCTTTAAAATAATCTTCTAAGAGCAACCCATTAGGCTGATAGGCCGAAAATCTCCCAACCCCTCAGCCCCTTCCTTCTTCGGGATAAGCGTTACAAAGGGACTATTCAAATATTTATCTAGATAAGCCTTCACTTCCAAACTCCTTGATAACCCACATAAAGTCCCCTTGAATGATGTCCCAACATCTTTGAAAAAATGCCAAAGTGAACCCATCTGGCCTAGGAGATCTATCTCCCCAAGGTCCTTACAGCCTCAAGACTTCCTCCTCACCTATCGGCCTTTCTACTTATTCCTTTTGATCCTGGCTGATGTTGTCAAGCTCCAAACCATCGACTGTGGGCCTAAAATGACTAGTCTCAGAATAAAGGGTCGGTTAAAACTTGACAACATTCGCCCGAATATCATCTTCCTCTTCCACAATCTTCCTCTCTATAATTAATCTTGAAATCGTGTTGCTCTCCTTCTAGCATTGGCGATCTGATGGAAGAACTTGAAATTCTCTTTTAATTACCACGTTATGTCCTAGAGGGGGGTGAATAGGACAATTTTTAATTTATTTGCGGATTCTGTATGGATTAAAAATTAATGATCACACAAGGCGGAAAATGATCAAACAATCAAAATACGAAACATTCACAGAACATAGATATGGGAAAAACTGAGACAAGATATGCAAACATTTACAATCACACGAGAGACAAATTTATAGTGGTTCGGCGACTCCGCACCTACGTCCATGTTGTTGTTTGAGGTTGTCACCAATATGCTAAAGATTGAGAGAGAGAGATAATGGAGGTTAGAAGAGAAGAAGAGATTAGAGTTTGAGAGAGAATGGGGAGATTGAAGTGAATATTCAATCTCCCATAAGTAATATTTTTAAGTAGGGGAAACCCCTTCTACAAGTAAAGGAGAAATCATGTGGGTCAAATGGGGGCTCACCACTTAACCTACTAACATGAAATAAAGAGATTGTGGGTTAAGTGAGTGGGCCCATCACTTAACCTATAAGCAATATAGAATAAACCTCACGTGGGGTAGTGGAACGCAACCCACTAAGACACCTCCATGTGGGTGTACATAGAATCCAACACTCCCCCTCAAGCTGGTGCGAAGATATCCATCATGCCCAGCTTGGCTATCAATGTATTAAGGATTGACTTGTTGACTCCCTTAGTAAGTATATCGACAACCTACTCCTGAGTCCTTACATAGGGTGTACAAATCAATCCTTGCTGAAGCTTCTCCTTGATGAAGTGCCTATCAACCTCGATGTGTTTAGTCGTGTCATGCTGAACTGGGTTGTGAGCAATGCTAATGGCCACTTTGTTGTCGCTATAGAGGCTCATTGGGTCTGTCACCTTAACTCCCAGTTCTGCTAACATGATCTTTAACCACAAGAGCTCACATACTCCATGTGCCATGGAGTGGAACTCTGCCTCTGCACTAGATCGGGCGACAACTGGTTATTTCTAGCTCCTCCAAGACACCAAGTTGCCTCCAACAAAGGTACAATAACCTGATGTAAACTGTCTATCGGTCACTGCACCTGCTCAATCTGCATCACTGTATGCTTTCACCATGAGGTGGCCATGAACTCCAAACAATATGCCTCGACCTGGTGACCCCTTGAGATACCGAAGAACTCTATGTGCAGCCTCAAGATGTGGTGACCGAGGTGAATGCATGAATCGGATAATGACGCTTACTGCATAAGCAATGTCAGGCCGTGTATTAGCAAGATATATCAATCTGCCAACCAATCGCTGAAATAAGGCAGGATCACTTAGAAGTGTACCGTCCTCGGAATTCAACTGATGGTTATGATCAATAAGAGTATCTGCTGGTCGCGAACCCAAATACCCAGTCTCGCTCAGTAAGTCTAGGACATACTTTCTCTGTGAAATGAAGATGCCTCTCGATGACCTGGCAACCTCAATCCCTAGAAAGTAACTCAATGGTCCTAGATCTTTCGTCTCAAACTCAGACGACAAGAAGGCCTTGAGCCTTGTGATCTCTGTCGGGTCACTCCCCGTAATGACTATGTCATCCACATATACGATTAATGCATTGGTACTGGTCTGTAGATGCTTCACAAACAGAGTGTGATTTGCCTGACTCTATGTGTAGCCTACCTTTCTCACTGCACTGTTGAACTATTCAAACCAAGCTCGAGGAGATTGCTTCAACCCATATAAAGCTTTCTTCAGTCTGCACACCCTGTCTTCACTTCCAGCAAGCTTCAACCCTAGTGGCACTTTCATGTAAACTTCCTCTGTTAGTGTTGGATTCTATGTATACCCACGTGGGGGTGTTCTTAGTGGGCTGCGTTCCACTACCCCACGTGGGGTTTATTCTCTATTGCTTATGAGTTAAGTGATGGGCCCATCCATTTAATCCACAATCTCTTAATTTCATGTTAGTGGGTTAAGTGGTTGGCCCCCACTTGACCTACACGATTTCTCCTTTACTTGTAGAAGTTGTTTCCCCTACTTATAAATATTACTTATGGGAGATTGAATATTAACTTCAATCTCCTTATTCTCTCTCAAACCCTAATCTCTCATTCTCTCCCTAACCTCTATTATCTCTCTCTCTCTCAATATTTAGCATATTGGTGACAACCTCAAACAACAACAGTTAGGTCCCCATGTAGAAAACCGTTCTTTACATCCAGCTGATGTAAAGGCCATGACCTGTTTGCAGCTAAGGACAGTAGAACCCTGATTGAGTTCATCTTTGCTACAGGTGTAATTGTCTCCTGGTAATCTATCCCATAGGTCTGGGTGAACCCCTTGGCAACTAGCCGAGCTTTGTACCTATCAATGGAACCATCTGCCTTGTGCTTCACGGTGAAGACCCACTTGCACCCCACTGGTTTCTTCCCCTTGGGTTTAGACTTTAATATATAAGGCTATTTCCAAACAACAGAAAACAGACCTAAAAGTGCCGTTTGAATGACTTAAGTGCGCCAAAAATCGCACAAGAGATTTGAGTCAAAACGAGATCTAGAATAGGTGGGGTCGTCCGCACATATTGACTGGTCGACCGCACCCTAGTCGGCCATACAATATGGCTGGTCGGCTGCTCAGGTCAGAACGATAATTCTGTATTTGTCAGGTTCGGTCGATTGCACCTTTTGACCGGTCAGAGTCAGAAGACTCCGGTCGACCACTCAAAATGGTCGGTCGGCCGGTTTGCGGGGACCTTCGCCGATAAACCTAAATTACACCGAAACCATCCTATATGACTAGGATAGCCTCCAAACAATATGAAATAGAATCAAGAGTCATTTAGGGTAAAACAGATCCGCTGGCAACGTGCAGTGCACCCTTAGATGTACGCAAGTAATCACAACACGAGATTCTTGATAGTTGAACGCTCGTTGAGTGAGAACATACTTTGATTATTCATATCTTCACGCTTGAGCTTGACTTTGTCTTTAGTTGAGCTTGAACACTTGGGTTGGTTTTCCTCATCTTTAATTCTTCTTTGATTTGTTGATGAAGTCCACTTGATCTTTAAAACTTCAGTCTTCAGAGAAACTCCTAACTTAACGATTTAAATTACAGAAGAACTAAGTGTTCCTGGGATTGACAACCGAGACTTTTCAGAACTTAGAGTTATTATCACCTTCTTTCAGTCATCTAATTCTAGATTTTTGGCGCCAATACATCTCATCGCACCGAGCCCACTGAGAAAGCTCTTTCTTAGCTTCAACTCCTTCATTCCATCTCTGTAACCACCCCGCTTTCCTCCACAATGTCAATGGCTGCTATCTCTTCCAAAAGCACCTCCATCTTCCTATCAACCCTTCCGAACACCTCTCTATTCCATTCCTTAATCTTACCTTTCAGTGCCTTGCGCTTCTTTCTAAAAGCCAACCCTACCTTTCCGAAGAAGTTGAATGACTTCCACCATTCCGACACTAGACCGATAAATGAAGGTTCCTCCAACCACTAGAATATTTCCTTTAAGAAAAGTAATTCTTAAGTGAAGAAAATTATTTTTATAGTGAAATAACAGTAGAGGTCTCTTTTCTATTTTTATAAATTCTTTTTATCTTCATTAGTCTTGTCCTAGTTCTCCAAAATTTGACAAGATTAAAGGAAAAGAAGTTGAACATTACATTGAATTGTTCCCAGGTAGGGAAATGTATGTGAATTTTGTAGACAAAATAGCTTTCTAAGTTAAACATACCTAATAGATCAACAGAACATGCAACCCAAAGAATATGAATAACCTATTTTGGTTATTATTAATTGAATGGCAAAATAGGATTCATGTTGCGGACCTCAGATTATTGGGATAAAGCGTAGGTGATTATTATGATGGTTTTGGTTATTATAAATAGATTGGAGCCAATATTTCCTTGAATTTACTTCTAATTGCGGCAAATATTCTTTCTTCCTTTTCCTAAATGATAATTGAAGTTGTGGTCAACCTTTTGAGCTCCTCAAGTTTTACAATTTTGAATTTTAAACTCATGAGCTATAATAACCTAGAAATGCCATTCTTAAACTTTATAATGACCATGAGTTATCATTCTTATGTTCTTTCCTTTGATATTTCTATTTTACCCATGTTCTTTCCAATATTTGAACTTGGAATGGTGAGGTTGTTGATATTTTAGATATTATCATTGTTATAACTTGTAATGGACTGATTGTGCTGCAAGACAATTTGTTACAACATTACTCTAGTTTTACTATGTAACAAGTTATAACAATGTGAATGGATTTCACATTTTGTGTTAGGGCCTTACTAATTACTGAACCTTATTGCAACTTTCTGTGTAGAACTTTCAAATTCATGATGCGTGAGCTTCCTCTAACATAGCATCGTCCATGTTTCCTTGTGTTATTAGGTATTAAAATTTCGTTTTCCGGAACTTATTTCGACCAGCGTGAAAATGGAAATATTTCCAACAAGTGTGAAAATAATACAATTTTCATGGAAATGATGGGAACATTATGGAAAATTTTATTAAAACTTTAAGAAATGAGAAAAAAGCATAAAAACACATTCATATCAAACTATAATAAACAAGCATAAACACATTTATCTGAAATGCCTTTCCAATTATTTCTTTTGTAGTTGTACTAAGTGAAATTAATAAATGGAGTAGAGCTAAGAGCGGCGACTCAAAAGCCTCTTGTCCGACTCCATCGTCCGCGTTGGTACCTCACCAACCCGAGACAGAAGAAAAGCGAGATTATCCATCTCCTAGTCAATGATGCATCTCCTAGTCTTATGTAAGTTGGACTAGGGTTTAGAGAGAGAAAAGAAGAAGAGTTGGGTATGAAAACGTAGTGAGATATGGTGAAGCTCACGGTGGAGGCGAAGGTTTTTGACTTCTCCCTTGTGAGGCAAGGTGGGAGACATGTGATTTGGATTAGAGAGGTAGGGAAACAATGGATGGAGGAGGCGTATGTTCCAGAGGAGGTGGGGTTCTGGTTTTTGGTGTCTTTAGGGAGGTCATTAAGGAGAAAAATATTAGCACTCTTTGGAGGAAGACTATGATCCAGGGTAGATGTTTCATAGTACAGGTTAAGAGCAACAAAGGAGGATTTTTTATTAGATTAACAGGGCTATCCTTCTAGGCGTAACAAAAGCTTCTGTTTCCTGAAGGGATATGATCTGAGGGGTTGGATAACGCTGGTTAATCCACAACCATGGAGTTATTCAAGCGGAAAGAGTTAATGTTGACAGATAAGCTAGAGTTGGTTTTAAGGGTGGAGAATCCTTAGATCTCAGGGACCATTGTTGTAAACAAGATTGTGACCAAATACTCGGGGTGGGGGGGTAAGTTAAAAGGATGAATCTGCTCTTAGGAATCATTTAATCCCGTAAATGATTGTTCTGATGTATCATGGAATTTTTTTGAGATGCAAGAATAAAATAATTCTATAGGGTGGAACAAAACCCCAGGGCCGTTTCGGTAGGTGGAGTAAATCATTGATCTGTGAATCCTCTTCCGATGATTCGTTGCAGATATGGAATTTTAGTATTTTTGAAAATATTGGCAAGCTCTGTGGAGGGTTGCTCGAGGTGGATCAAGGGGCTTTGGATGACTCAGATCTGAGCAGGGTACGACTCATGGTGAAGGTAGTTCAGGAAGGTTTACCCAGGAGTTGCTATGTTTTGGATAGGAGAGTGGAATTCTAGATTCAGATAATAGTTGAAGAAGCCGAACTAGAAAATTGCGGGATAGAACTGATGAAGGAGGGTGTTCGTCGGAAGTAGGGAATGAGGGCCCAAAATACGTACCGGTTAAGGTAGCTGCCGCCGGATGGGGAGGAGGATTGTCGGCGAACTCTGGGACAGAGGTGGGAGAAGATCGAATTCCTAAGATTTCGGTGGAGACCACGAAATCAGGGGTAGGAGTAACATGCGGCAAAATCCCTACGTCTTTGGCGAATATTAGCTTTGTTGTAGAAACGGTACTCGAAAATTTTGGTAACAATGAGGTGGAGGTTACAAAAAAGGATCCTTATAAGGAAAACTACAGTGACAGATGTCGACCTATGAAAAGGAAATTCCTAGCTCTATCACTAAGGAGATAAGGGAGACATCTTCGAATACTTTGCCTATTTCAAATTATGGCTGAAAAGTCTGTGGGAAAGAAGTTTTTATCGATAGATGCAGAATGGGCTGTAGAAAGGACATGGGTTATTTGCGTTTCGGGTCATGGGCTCATAAGAGGACGCGGGTAGCGACTCGAGTCATGTATAAAACAAAAATGACATGTTTAAAGAATAAATGGGGGTGGATTGTCGATAGGGTTGTACCCAATTGGGTTTCAGAAGCTATTATAATAGCTAACTCTTCAAAGCAGCTCAGTCCTTGCATCGGCTTTAAAAGTGTGCAGTCTCTCGTCCAGAAGAAATTGGGGGCAAGAAGATCTCTTGTTGAAGAGGAGGACGCAAGTAGGGACAAGAATCATACAAATGAGGCTAGGGTTATGAGAACTGCAGACAATGAATCGGGGGAGAGAAATTTGGAGGAGATTGTTAGGGTTTTAGTGGACGGTAATGAAGAATTAGGAGCTGAGGTGATGAGGCCGACGAAAGGTAAGCAATTACTGTCTACTAAAACCCTAACAAAATGCATTTATGTGGATTGGAGGTTTCTGGATTATATGTTGACCAGGATGGGATTTGGTGAGAAATGGAGGTTGTGGATAAGAAAATGCATTTCGTTCGCTTCGTTTTTTTTTTTTTACTTATAAAAAAAAATGCATTTCGTTCGCTTCGTTTTCTATATTAGCGAACAACTCTCCAGTCGAGTATTTTTAGAGCTCTAGGGGGTTGAGACATGGGGATCTGTTATCTCCATTCTTAGTTATTATAGTGGCAGAGGCTTTGGGAAGAATGATTGCTAGAGTTGTGAGTATCGCGAATTGGAGGGTTTTGTGGTCACACGGGGAGCTCCGAATATTTCCCATCTTAAGTTTGTAGATGATACTCTTGTGTTCCTCAGTCCCTCAATTGCCCAAATCAGATTTCTTCGAGGTCTTTTTATACTGCTTTGAAGCTATCTCAAGGTTGCGTGTAAACTTGGCTAAGAGCAAGGTGTATGGGATGGACGAAATGGAGAATATTTCTATTTTGGCTGACATTCTAGGTTGCAGTATTGAGCGATTTCCAACGACTTATCTGGGTCTCCTTTTGGGGGCAGCGTATAGATCCAAGGCTTTGTGGGATCTAGTGATTGAATGTTTTGAGTGGAGATTAGCATTGTGGAAAGCGAGATACCTATCTAAAGGGGCAGGTTGATTCTGATCAAGAATATTCTTTCCAGTTTGCCTATTTATTATATGTCGTTATTCTCGGTTCCGTGTAAAGTGGCTGTAATCCTAGAAAAGTTTATAGGAATTTTCTATGGAACGACACGTTGGAAGCTCATAAGTTCCATTTGGTGGACTGGAAATCTGTTTGTAAAGCAAAGGATAAGAGTTGTCTGGGGATTAAGAGTATTAGAGTTATGAATCAAGCTCTATTGGGAAAGTGGCTATGGAGATTTGGGGAAGAGATCACCAGTCTGTGGAGGAGAGTAATTGTGGGTAAAGATGGGACGATGATCTTTGGGTGGACAAGTGGAATGGCTCGATGCACATATGGATGCAGTATTTGGAGGGGCATTTTGAAGATTTTAGTGATTTTCTCTAGAAGTATTCATTTTTGTGTGGGCTCGGGAAACAAAATTAGATTTTGGGAGGATACCTGGTGCAGTGAAGCTTCTTTTATGATGGAGTATCCAGACCTTTATCCTCTTTCCGTGATGAAGTCTTGATCTAACAAGGACTGCCATATTGGGGAAGTGGAATCAATGAGGTGGAATTTCGGATTCAGGCGTAACCTTAATGATTGGGAAATCAAGTCCCTTGCTAGAATGCTCGGTCGTTTGTAGGATGTTCAACTCAGGTTAGGCAATCAGGATAAATGTCTATGGATTTGGACCAAAGAATGGACATTTTCGATGAGATCCTTTTATGAAGCGTTACATTGTTCCGATGGTATTAGTTTCCCCGACTTTCTGGTATGGAGATCCAAAATTCCGACTAGTTTATATGGGAGGCCTCGTTGGAGAAAATTTTGACAGTGGATAAGTTGAGATCTAGAGGAATCATGATTATCGACTATTGTTCAATGTGTAGGCACCATGGAGAATCAGTTAATTACCTTCTGTTACATTGTGATGTAGCGAGGGAGGTCTGGTCTTCCTTCCTTTCAGAGTTTGGGATGCTGTGGGTAATGCTGAATTCTTTGATGAAACTCCTGACTAGTTGGAAGGTTAACGCTTTTTCATCTAGAGGGCGAATTTTGTGGCGGTTGCTACCTCTAGCGATTGTGTGGGGTCTTTGGAAGGAGTGAAATCAGAGTTTTTGTAGGAAAGAGTGAAGAAGTGGCGTCTATTGTGCTATCCATCAAGGGAGTTTATTTTTGTGGTTCAAGCAAGGTTTAAAATTTCGTTTCGGAGGAATGTCTCGGTCAAGTGAAAAACCGAGACAAACTCCGAAACGAAACGAAACATTCCCGAAACATTAAAAAAACGAAATTTCTGAAACATTACGAAACATTTACGAAACATTACGAAACATTACGAAATATTACGAAACATTACGAAACATTCCGAAACATTACGAAATATTATTCAAAATCATTAAATTATATGTTTTATTTATTTTTATTTTTTTGGATTGTATCGGATTGTCTCGGATTGTCTCGGCGAAACAAACCGAAACATTACGAAACATTCCGAAACATTACGAAACATTCAATGTTTCGTTTCGGTTTCCTTACGAAACGAAACGAAACATACGAAACATTACGAAACATTCCGAAATTTTAAACCATGGGTCCAAGTTATTTATCAAATGCAGAGGGCTCTTCTTCGATGATTTTATTTATCAAATGAGAGATGTTTGATCTTTTTGTAATTATTCTTAGCTGTCTTTAGCGCTTTTGCCCGGATGTAGTCAAAGTAGGTCATCTCGACCTTCTTAATTGCTCTTTCTATAATTGTTTGGCTTTTTAATGATAAATTATACTTGGAAATGATTGACTATAGCATTCTATTATATGCTGAGGGCCTGAGACCGGTGTTTGAGAGCTTGTCAGCTATAATTGCACATGAAAATTATAATAACCATCAAATCATGTCACACTTACATCAACATAGAATTCACGTCAAACATAAGAAGGTCCCAACCACATAGACCTTCAGTACCCATTATCTCTAGAATCTTTAGGACCCTGAGAGTACTGATGTCCAATGTAATTATAATGCTAGGCCCACTACTTACTAGTTCTGGTATTCCTACAACAATAGATTATTAACACGTGAACTACACTAAATCACATGCCCAAATAATATATTTTTTAACTAATTTGTTATCATATTTTTGTATAATTTTTTAATAAATAAAATTTTAAACTAACTAGAATTAAACAAAACATCTTTTTATGCGTGCATTTGATGCATTATGATCTCCCTGATTTTTTTAATTATTAAAAACACTTATAGTGATTATTATGTATAAATTATAATATAAAAACTTGTATCTATTGTCACCTTATAGCATTTGTCTAATTTTTGTATTATTTAAATATTTTTAAACATTTTTGTAAATAAAAATAATAATTGTTAGGATATTAAATTTTGGATTATCTTTTTTTTGTCCTAGATTGATTGAAAGATTAAGAGATTTGTGAAAACAAAAAAAACACAGTTTGAGAAGAGTTGGATTTTTTTAGGCTTCAGGTCAAAATATTTCCTTATACTAGAAATATTTCCACCGAAATATTACATTTTTATGTATACATTTGACTCGAAATGTACTATAGCTCGACATAAACGAAATATATGGCCGAGAATTTGCGATCTTTCTTTGTAGGTATTATTTCTCGTTGGTTTGCTTCGAAATGAATATTTTTCGAAATAAACGAAAATTAATACCTTGTGAATGTGGATCTATTAACTATACTTCAATATCTTTACTGTAGAACCTATCATAGCTTCAA
Source organism: Euptelea pleiosperma (assembly GCA_035048495.1). Classification (NCBI taxonomy): domain Eukaryota; kingdom Viridiplantae; phylum Streptophyta; class Magnoliopsida; order Ranunculales; family Eupteleaceae; genus Euptelea; species Euptelea pleiosperma. The sequence continues at coordinate 19,359,147 of CM068547.1, forward strand.
TTGTAGTTTGTTTATATTTAATATTATGTCTAGAAAACTTTTACCTCAATTTCATGTCTGCATTGTAGAGGAACCAGTGGCGGGAGATTCTAGCATGGATGCACATGAACTTTTGACATTTTCGTCTGGACAAACCAAAGGATCTTTTCTAACTGATCCTCAGTCTTCATTTGGAAGTTGTTCCACAGTTTCTGAACCTCCTGATACCACCACTGCCACTCTATCTACACAGGATGGACAACTGAGGAGCTCAACAGGATATTCATCTCGAGATACTACTGAACTTGTGGAATCAACTCAAAATGTCCAAAATGGATTATCCATTTTTCAAGGGTATCAATACTCTCACTTATTGTTTTTGGTGCATTTCTGGTTAAGTGAAAGCATGAACTTCCTGTGTACCATATTATCTTCCATGTTTAGCTAGATCTAATCATTAATTTTATGATAATTCCTCAAATTTAAGTTAGATTAATCATTACAACTCCTAGTTCTAGGGTTCTTTTTATTTTTATTTTTTTTTATGATCTCCCTGTTCATTTTATCCCGTAATTTTTTCTCTGCATGACTGTCAAGCTCAATGATCCTCTTCTATGAAATGTTTCGTGATCAAGCAAAAGGAAAAATGTATTGATCATTAATATAGTACATAGAGATATCCACCTGCCTTTCTCAAGTGACTTTTATAAATTATTCACCAGGAAAACATTTTCCAGTAAAGAGGTTGGACAGTGAATCCACAATTTATTAGTTTGTCTGTGTACACGTTCTATGATAGACATACATATACTCAAGGTATTAAATTTTGTTGTCGAGGTAACTTTCGATCAGCTTGGAAATGGAAAATTTGTCCAATGTGGAAAATTGAAAATAATACATTTTTCTTGGAAATTGCTGTAGGAAATGATGAAACAAGCATCAAAACACTCATAGCCATCAAACTATAATAAACAACCATATATAGTGTGGAAATCGAAGTTCATAGCATTTTGTTACATGCTGATGTAGGTATTTGATAGCTTGACATTTAAAAGCAGGTATAGTTATACATTGAAATGATTATGATCATCATATTATGTCACATTAAGTATTTATATCAGGATAGAAGAGTATATGACACATGAGGTCACAACTCTGCATAGACCTTTGCCCCCGTTACATTAACCAGAATTGACACAAGCATTCCATGGACAACATGTGAACTACTTAAAGAGAACCAAAATATGTAAAATACATGCTTAAAATGGTTTAGACTATTAACTACTATGTTTACGCATCTTTATCCTTTTTAAATTTTTTATTAATTTTGAAGTGAATAAAATACTAATAGTTTCAACTTTCAACTAATTAGAACATGAACGATCAATTGAACATGTTAACATGCTTAGAGTACATCGTGAATGCATGCATCTAATGAACTAGGGTTTTTCTAATTCTTTCCAATGTTTTTAATATTTTTATTTAATTATTTTATTTACAACAATAAGACTATAAATTGATAACAAATTAATCAATGAATATTTATGAGTCCTATCTACATCTAATTTATAAGAATTGAGAATAAATTTCAATTTAAAAACCTTTTTAAATAATTTTTGGAAAAATTAGAAATTTAAGTTATCCAACCAAGCTGCAGATCAAATAAAGATATTCGAAAATATAACATATCATGCACAACCTTGGTCATTTAGGTTGAAAATTTCTAAGATTGGTGTTTTCCTCAAATTTTAGAATTTTCAACCTGGAAAACCATGGTTGTTCATGCAAATCCGGTGTAAAGGTATCGTAGATCCGTAGATCTAATGCATTTACACCTCTTAATAGTTGGTTGGGATAAGGCTTATGATGATGAATCTTATTTCTATAAAAAAAAATTATGGTTTAAAATTTCAAAAATAGCTTGAAATTTGGAAAAAAAAACCCATAATCTGTATTTGTTATGACTTATCAAATGAACAATTTTTTATAATGTTCAATTATGATGTATTTGTTGTTTTAAACCGAAAATGCACTTAGAAATCAATTTTTGAAGATTTGATTGTGGTTTAGATAGGTTTCCAACGAGTGGAAGATTCGGATTCATTATAATGTCAAAATTTTGACATTTTGCTAAATAATGTATTTTGTAACTTAAGAAATCTAAACTTCGGTCGAAACTTGCAGTTTACGAAATTTTAATCTTAGTGAACAGGTCTTTCAACTTTTGCAATTTTATAATGTAAGTAGGTTTTGATTTTGGTAGATCCCGAAACCAAAAATTTTTGCAAAATTTTACTATTTTTTCAACATCTGATATACCTTAGTGTGCAAGAAAATAAAATATGCTTGATCTTTTGGGATTTAGTTAGCGTTGTTAGTGATGCCGTTGACATATTTTATCATATAGAGTGTTAGCTTCTTTTTTTATTTATTTTTTCGTTAGGGGTTGTTTATGTTGTCAGGACTTACTTGTCATATGTTATATTTGTTGTAATCTTGGATCGTAACCAGAATAAGAGATTAGGGTTAGAGATGGAAGAGAGGAGAGGAGAAGAGAATTGGGGAAAGAGGAGAAATCGTGTAGAGCTTAGAATAGCCTACACGATTTCACCCAATATATATATTAAGTGAAGTTTTACAATATTACAAGGGCCCCCTGTAGAATATAAGATATTACAAGTAGGTCCCTGACAACACTCCCCCTCAAGCTGGTGCGAAGATATCTATCATGCCCAGCTTGGATAACAGGTGCTCTAAGATCCCTTTAGTAACACCTTTAGTTAACACATCTGCAACTTGATCAGCAGTATGGACATACGGTGAGCAAATAAGTCCCTGACCAAGTTTCTCTTTGATGAAGTGACGGTCTACTTCAATGTGCTTTGTCCTGTCGTGTTGAACTGGATTATGAGCAATGCTGATGGCTGCTTTATTGTCACAATACAGTTGCATAGACCCTTTGACAGGATATCCGAGCTCACTGAGCATAGTCTTCAACCATAGAAGCTCACATATGCCATGAGCCATAGAATGGTACTCTGCTTCGGCACTGGAGTGGGCGACAACTGGTTGCTTCTTGCTGCGCCAAGACACCAGATTACCTCCCACATACGTGCAGTACCCTGATGTGGAACGTCTGTCAGTGACTGAACCTGCCCAGTCAGCGTCTGTATAAGCTTCAACTTGCAGGTGTCCATTCTTACTAAACAGGAGACCCTTCCTTGGAGCCCCCTTAAGATAGCGTAACACTCGGTGTACTGCCTCAAGATGTGGAGAGCGAGGGGCATGCATGAACTGACTGATGACACTAACTGCGTATGCAATATCTGGTCGTGTCAGCGAAAGGTAGATGAGACGCCCAACAAGTCTCTGGAACTGGCCTGCATCAGCAATGGGATCCCCATCAACAGGATTCAGCCGATGTTGCTGCTCTATAGGCGTATCGGCTGGTTTAGCTCCCAAGTTTCCTGACTCTCGAAGGAGATCAAGTACATACTTTCTCTGTGAGATAAACACACCCTGCTTTGACCTAGCAACCTCAATGCCCAAAAAGTATCTCAAGGTTCCCAGATCCTTGATTTCGAACTCTGTGCCAAGGTATTTTTTCAATTTACAAACCTCATCTGGGTCATCTCCTGTGACCACAATATCATCCACATATACAATAAGAGCAGTAAGACGACCTTGACTTCTCTTAATGAAGAGAGTGTGGTCCGCCTGACTCTGCGAGTAGCCAATCTTCTTGACTGCAGAACTAAACCTCTCGAACCAAGCCCTTGGTGACTGTTTAAGCCCATACAAGGCTTTCTTCAGTCTGCATACAAGTTCCTTACTCCCAGTCGGACTGAACCCTGGAGGACCTGTCATGTAGACCTCTTCCTCTAGATCACCATGGAGGAAGGCATTCTTGACATCCAACTGGTGGAGGGGCCAAGAAAAGTTTGCCGCGAGAGATAACAGAACTCGAACTGAGTTCATCTTGGCCACTGGAGCAAACGTTTCCTGGTAGTCAATCCCATAAGTCTGTGTGTACCCTTTTGCAACGAGACGGGCCTTGTACCTGTCGATGCTTCCATCTGCTTTGTATTTCACTGTATATACCCACTTGCACCCCACGGGTTTCTTTCCTCTAGGCAATGGAACCAAATCCCAAGTACCATTCTTTTCTAGAGCTGTCATCTCCTCTAGCATGGCTGCTTTCCACTGAGGCTGGCTGAGGGCATCTGAGCTACCGGATGGCAGAGCGACACTGGATAGGGAGTAGCAAATGCCCTGTAGGATGGTGAGAGCTGTTGATAGGAAACAAAGTGAGAGATAGGGTGCTTGGTAACACAGTTCCGAATACCCTTCCGATGAGCAATAGGTACATCAATGTCTATGGGAAGGATAGTAGGAGCAACAGAGGATAAAGACAAAGTAGGTGTGGCAGAGATAGTGCCCTTCCCTGAGATAGAGGAGAAGGTGCCATCGGCCACACGGACCTTGTCCTTACCCGAGCAGATATTATAGGTGGAGAAAAGGGATGGCATACCAGTCATATGATCGGAGGCACCAGAATCAATGATCCAGGAAGGACCAATGGGTGCCGTAGACACATGGTGGGCTGAATGGGATGTACCTGTCTGAGCAAAAGATGATGTAGGTGGGGAAGGGCCATCAAGCTGAGTAAGTAATTGTCGAAGCCTATCAATGTCCATGCTAGAGAAGGTGTTGGACTGCCCAGAGGAAGGGGTCACATCAGAGGAATCTTGACTGGTGGCATGAGCAGTTGAGGTTCCATGTTTGCTACCAGAGGGCTTCTTTGAGGAGCCTTGCTTCCCCCCAGAGAACTGTGCGGGACGACCATAAAGACTCCAGCAAGTCTCCCGAGTGTGGCGACGCTTGCCACAGTGATCACATCTGAGTCGATCACGATCATCAAGATCCCCATCCTTCTTGGATGTGGGTTTGCTCAATTTCTGAGTGGCCAAGGCAGACTTCTCAGATAAAGGAACATCAGCATCTGTCTTAGAGCTCATGGCTCTCCTCCTGCTGTCCTCGCTCTGGATGTAGGAGTAGACCTGTGCAATAGTCGACGGCGGTGGATCTCTGCCCAAGATGTTTGCTCAAACCTGTTCATAGCTCTGGTTCAAGCCGCCAAGAAACTCGAATATGCGTCCGCGCACAATCATCTTCCGGAACTCCATAGCATCCTTGGTACATGCAGGGGTGTAGGTCTGGTAGTGATCTACCTCTTCCCACTTGCTGCGTAACGCAGCGTAGTATGATCCCAAAGGAAGATCGCCTTGCTTCAGATGTGCTATCTCCTGCTGAAGTTCATACATCCTAGCAAAATTCCCATCTTGGGAGTAGGTCTGAGATGCAGTGTCCCATATATCCTTGGCAGTCGGGAGAAAGAGGAAGCTTGTGCTGATCGATGGATGCATGGAGTGAAGCAGCCATGACATGACCATCGAGTTTTCCGCTTCCCACTTCTCAAACGCAGCATCGGAGGAAACAGGTGCAGTGACGCGTCCAGTGATATAGCCGGCTTTGCCTCGTCTGGTGATGTACATCTTGGCAGATTGAGACCATGCGAGGTAGTTGGTCCCGTCGAGTTTCACCGTAGTGATCTGTAGGCCCGGGCTATGATCACCATGACTTCCCAGACTGGGTGGGGCAACAATAATCTCTGACTTGGCAGAAGATGACTCCTCAGATGTACTCATAGTAGTAGAGAAGACTTTTCTGATAAGAAATCACCCGAACTGCTGCTGCGGAGGTGCAAATCACCTTATTTTTATTTTTAAAGCCTCCTGCTCGCGTTGCTCGCAGGATTCAGGCCTTTTTGGAACAACTCCTTTATAGATTTTCTATTGGAGAAAAAACCACCCGCGGGAAACTTGTGAATGGTTCCGAGGACCTAAAAAAGGTTCCTAGATAGGTGTGGTAGCACTAGGGAGAAGTTCTGGACGCCTCTGAGACCTGCGGCTAGGTCCAAAGGGTCTTCTCTGACCTTTTGGAAGGGGCGGCTAGGCTTGGTGGCTCTTCTCCAGGCTTCTGGAGTGGGCGGCTATGCCTGATAGCTCTTCTCCAGGCTTCTGGAGTGGGCGGCTAGGCCTGGGAGAACCTCTCCAACCTTTTGGAGTGGACGGCTAGGGTTTCAGACTCTTCTAAAGCCTGCGGCTATCCATGGGAGATGATCTCCTTCTTTGGAAAGCCCTTCGCATCGAATTTCGCAATCCCTAGGGTTCTTCAGACCTCTAGGATTGAACCATGGTTACATAACCATGCTCCGATACCATGTTGTAATCTTGGATCGTAACCAGAATAAGAGATTAGGGTTAGAGATGGAAGAAAGGAGAGGAGAAGAGAATTGGGGGAAGAGGAGAAATCGTGTAGAGCTTAGAATAGCCTACACGATTTCACCCAATATATATATTAAGTGAAGTTTTACAATATTACAAGGGCCCCCTGTAGAATATAAGATATTACAAGTAGGTCCCTGACAACAATATTATGCAGGGAGGTCCTTGTAATATGTAAACTTTCATTTAATATATATATATATATATATATATATATATATATTAGGCTATTTTAAGCTCTACACGATTTCCCCTCTTTTCCCTCAATCTTCTCTTATCTCTTCTCCTTTACCCTAATCTCTTTATTCTTCTTGTTTTGGATACGATCTAAGTTACAACAGTTTATGCTGGCAGCTATAGTCTCTTTTGATAAGTATACATAGCCCCTGATGTGGGACGTCTGTCAGTGACTGAACCTGTCCAGTCAGCATCTGTATGAGCTTCAACTCGTAGGTGTCCATTCTTACTAAATAGGAGACCCTTCCTTGGAGATCCCTTAAGATAGCGTAACACTCGGTGTGCTGCCTCAAGATGTGGAGAGCGAGGGGCATGCATGAACTGACTGATGACACTGACTGCATATGCAATATCTGGTCGTGTCAACGAAAGGTAGATGAGACGCCCAACAAGTCTCTGGAACTGGCCTGTATCAGTAATGGGATCCCCATCAACAGGATTCAGCCGATGTTGCTGCTCTATAGGCGTATCGGCTGGTTTAGCTCCCAAGTTTTCTGACTCTCGAATGAGATCAAGTACATACTTTCTTTGTGAGATGAACACACCTTGCTTTGACCTAGCAACCTCAATGCCCAGAAAGTATCTCAAGGTTCTCAGATCCTTGATTTCGAACTCTGTGCCGAGGTATTTTTTCAATCTGCAAACCTCATCTGGGTCATCTCCTGTGACCACGATATCGTCCACATACACAATAAGAGCAGTAAGACGACCTTGACTTCTCTTAATGAAGAGAGTGTGGTCCGCCTGACTCTGCGAGTAGCCAATCTTCTTAACTGCAAAACTGAACTTCTCGAACCAAGCCCTGGGTGACTGTTTAAGCCCATACAAGGCTTTCTTCAGTCTGCACACAAGTTCCTTACTCCCAGTCGGATTGAACCCTGGACGACCTGTAATGTAGACCTCTTCCTCTAGATCACCATGGAGGAAGGCATTCTTGACATCCAACTGGTGGAGGGGCCAAGAAAAATTTGCCGCGAGAGATAACAAAACTCGAATTGAGTTCATCTTGGCCACAGGAGCAAACGCCTCCTGGTAGTCAATCCCATAAGTCTGTGTGTGTTACTCCCCCAAATCCGATATTTGGTCATATCGACCTTTCTCGTATCTTGAGGCGCGATCTGATCATATATACGCACAGTTAAACAAAACTAGTATCACGATGCAGCGGAAATACACTGGATAATTTTTTTCATTTTGTTTAAACAATCCATAAGACGAAACGCACTTCATTGACACATTAATAATGTTAGAGGATCTTTCACCTCAAACAAAACCGTAATATGCTAATCCAAAAGAAAACATTGTATATATATCGTACTCCCAAATACATGTTACTAAACGGTCAAACGACCTATATAACTCATGTATCCTTCTACAAGATAGAAGAATTAAACAAAATATAACATCGTCTCTAGCACAAGTCTATCAACAGAAATGCTGGAAGCATCAGACCAACTTCCCCTTATCCTTTCCTGAAAATAAAACATTTTAAAACGATGAGCTAGGGTCCAGTAAGTACATTCCTCATGCGTAAAACCACTTAAATCAGCGACTTTTGTTTATTTTAAAACAAATACAATTTGCAAATGAATTTCACATGTAATTCGATAAAACTCAATTCTCCATCAATTACTTACGTATAACTTCGAATACAATGATGACTTTTCACATAACAGTCAACCTTTCTCTTATCAGAATACCCGTGACCATTTCTATACAGTCAAACTATCAATTCTGATGTATTCAGTACCAACATTCCATCGGTCCTAGTGTACGATGTCAACACTTCTAGTCCACAAGTAAACTCCTTAATGTGCACACTAATTGTTTCATTAGGTATCCTCTCTCCGGATTCTCTAATTTTCTTTTAGGTATAAATACCCGAGGGGTTTCATGAATGAGACAACGCCTCTTCTTTAGGGGACTGGAACCCCAAGGGGTCTAAAGGAAATAAGACAACGCCTGATACTTTAGGAGACTAAAACCCCAAGGGGTCTCAAAGAAATGAGACAACGCCTGATTCCAACTAATCTGATATTCTACATTCCCAATCACGTTCTTATTCATGTCCTTAATCGTATTTATACGCATAAAATAATAATGTTTGTAGAAATATCTTTACATACATTCATATTTTTGCATTTTGAAACTAAAAATAAGAACATTTAAGCCCTATTAATATCTTAAAAAGCGAATACATAAAACGGATGAAAAACGCATATATCTCATTTAAAATGAATTTGAGCATGACTTCATCCAACTAAATAGATTACACATGTCTTCATCTATCGTAATTTCATACTTTTAAGATTATAAGAAATTATCAATGCATTTACACATTTTATATGGAAAATACAAGAATTGAAATTTTTTCTTGCTAAAATTTAACAGATAACAAGAATAACATTTTCAGACTCGTGTTGTGTTGGCACGATGACCCGTTGGTATACATAGTTGCTTCGCCTTTCCCTAATAGGTTGATCTTTTGGGGTAAATGGTTGTTTAACAACCCTAAAGCCATAGAGGATGTAATACCTTAACTCCTTAGTAAAGTGGCAATGGATGAGCAAGTGATGAACTGATTCTTCACTCTTTCTTTATAAGAAGCACATATTTGGAATGATCGTGTGCCTAATAATGAGGTTGTCCACCATAATTATATTTACCCTAGGAGGGTATTCAAATTCCATAGGAGAAAATCAACTTTAGAAGTAACAAGTTACTGCAACTAGATTAGTTGGGAAAGATTGAGGACTAGACTTTATCAATTCTTAAAAAAATTACCTGATTGAGAGCTCTCTTTTGATACCCCATTTCTGGAGTATTTTGTTTGCCGCTTTAGGATGCACCATCACACCATTGAGCTGCCCCAAGAAACTTGCTAGGAGATCCACTTCCCAATAATTGAAGCTCCTTTTGAAGTTCAGAGTTTACACAACTGTTTTCGTTGGATCTCTAGAAACACCCATTGAAGACATTTTTGTTATCGGACACAACATTGAAAGACAAAATTCTGACGGATGGAATGATCTCCACACCATACATCGTCCCCAAATCTTCCCCTCTCACCCCCACCAACCTCAAACTGAATGCCTTCAGAGAAGTATTTGAAGACCTTAGATACACCTTTTCAAAACTAACTCCATGAGAGGAATTAACCCTATTTCTGTCCCACCCAAGTTTCTACTTCCAAATTTACATTCAATTACTCCTCCACAAGCTAGATGGCTCTTCACCAATCTCTAATGCCATTATGCCACTTCTAATACCAAGTCTCCAACCTCCTTAGATTAACACACCAACTTCCAGTCGACTAGATGATATTTTTAAGAGTCTTCAATGCCATTTAATAAGCAATCTCTTTGCAATATTTCAATACCGTTAGCTACTAAAACTAGAGTTCTCACTCTATGTTATGATTGGAGTTTCACTTTCGAGGTTTTAAGATCTGAGAGCTAATTGGAACTGATTCTTTCAATTGGTATTTTTTCTAGTGACCAAGGAGATGTGGACCAATACAAATTAGGTGTTCGGTACTTTAGTCCTCTTCAGTCAACGGAGGGGATCATTCCCCTTTATTTAATTTTCCTTTCACCAAGTTCAATATGCAAGTGCTATGGGTTAGGATATTCAACTTTAATTGCCTCTTTCCTTTGTCAATCTTTTTCGTTTTGTTCTTTTCTATATTTTCTTCTTTTGGGGAATAGGTTTTCTTGCCTACCTATGCAGACTTCATACCTTGTTAAGACAAAGTTCTCTTGCCATGTGGTATACTGATGTGGCTAATTTGGGTTGTTCATCTGATAGAAGACTTATCTGCAACATTCTCGTCCATTTCACACCCAGACAATACCATAATTTTCATGTTTCCCCTGTGAATGATAGCCCCTCAATTTGTTTTTGGACATTTTGAATAGAAAAAAGTGAAAAACAATTCCTCTTTTGCCTCATAGTTGAGGGCAACTGATTTTGAAACTTGCTACTTAGAGCGGGGGTGAGGTGCTTGATGCCAAACAACTCGTTTTTCTCTTTTAAATCATTTTATGAAATTAGGGTTAAGGGTTTGGGGTAGGCTGGTTTAGGTTAGGGATGGGGTTTTGGTTTACAACATGGTTTTAGTGCTTGAAGGTGAGGTAAACCAGACCATAATTAATGCAGGGGCATTTTCACACCGGGCTCGAGTGGGCCAGCTTGCGTGAGAGACGAGGAGCACGCTTGAGATGGAGTGGCCTGTGTGAGATGGGACCCACGAGGGGGCTTCAGCCGGGAGCCTGGATTTGGGCTTTGAGATAAAGGAATTTAATCTCATGCTCCCATCAATCGTGGCTTTTTGGAGTATTGGTTAGATGTCCCGCATTAAAGTGGTATCAGAGCGGGAGGTCTCGGGTTTGAGACTCGTCACCGGGGGTGATTAATGTAGGGGCATTTTCACACCGGGCTCGAGTGGAGCGGCTTACGTGAGAGACGAGGGGCATGCTTGGGGTGGAGTGGCCTGTGTGAGATGGGACTCACGAGGGGGCTTCGGCCGAGAGGAAGACAACTAACCAATACTCCCAAAATCCGTGACTAATGGGAACGTGAGATTAAATTCCTTTATCTCATAGCCTAGATCTAGGTTCTCGGCCGAACCCCTCTCGTGGGTCCCATCTCACACAGGCCACTCCACCCTGAGCGTTCCCCTCGTCTCTCACGCAGGCAGCTCCACTCGAGCCTGGTATGAAAATGCCCTTGCATTAATTTGGGTATGAGATGAAGGAATTTAATCTCACGCTCCCATCAGTCGCAGCTTTTGGGAGTCTTGGTTAAATGTCCCGCATTAAAAAGTGTCGACTGACTAAACCACTGGTATTTTATGGGGTTCAATTAGGTAACCAAGGATATTTTTTTGAATGCTGCTTCAACAGGGATTATGGGGTTGTTTTGGGATTTGAATGGGCTTAATGGGAGCAGGCTTTATGGGATTTGAGTGGAGAGGAAAGAAGTAAGAATGACGACAAAAAATAGGTTCAATACAAGGGTTATAGAATTAGGGTTAGAGTAGGGGAGCGGGGTTGTGGTTTTAAGGGTTAAAGGACTGACTGTATAAATTGGTAGAAAATAATTTTACAAAAAGTACAAAAAAGGAGATAGAGATAAAGTGAAAGAATCTTACCACTTCAAGAAGGTACGGATATTTCATGGGATCACACCATCAAAGAAGAATTACTCCATCTGGGAAGACCTACCCTACAAAGCAGAAAAATTACCATTACTCAAAACTTCTTCAACTATGTTAAATAAGGAGTACATGAGGGTATCTATCAATATAGTGGCAGCAGCTCAAAGTTCTCCTAGTCCTCTTTAAATTGGACATGAACTAAAACTCACCCAGAACTTCTAGAACTTGACTGATTACATGAAATTTGATAATTACTATCCATACTACAATATGGAAACTACTAATATCAAAATTAGAGACTTACTAAAATTCAAACTTAGAAACTAATTGGAGATTCGAAATTTAAACTACTTATTACCTGACACATGCTAAAATTCTTATTCGGAGCCCCGCATTGTGGCTGGATGAGTGGGCCAAAGACCCTCTTTGTGTTTTGGCCCTGGTGCATGGGTGATAGGATAACCCATTCCATGGGTACATGCTAGATGAAAGCTATTTTATTCCCCCCTGGTTTGTATTACTTGACCCTGTTGAGTTAAGTTGATGCAATATCTTTGGGAAGCTCCCATGAATTTTGGTCCTACTGAACACCTGTGCTTCAATCAAATTTTCTTGGAGTTGGGGTACCTTGAGGTGAAACCTTCCGACAATGTCTACCCTTGTCAACGTTGCATGTATGTTCTTTGTGATCTTATGTGGCAAACCTTTTTTTTTAACAAGTAGAAGCTTTATTAAGGAAACAGCCAAAGGAAACAACAGCCTAAGCTAGAGAGGACGAGATGGCCTGCACTAGACAAAGGCAAAGGCAGAAAACAAACAGAAACAAGGACAAACCCAATTAGCTCCCATCCCGATTACAGCTGCAAACCTTTTAGCAGCATGAAACAACCTGATCCCGTTATACCACATTCTTTCAGGTTCTGGGGTTTCAACATGATGTCTTGGCCCTCATATTTGACATAATACTTTCAAATAATTGCTCTAAACAACACGACGACTTCTATGGTTACTGCATGAGCTACATGAAATGAATTATTAGAGCTTTTACATAACGGCATGCCGTATAACACTGTTTATAAACTTGCTGTTGAACTGACTTCTTAGAGCGACCTACATGGTGCTGGTTAGTCGGCCACTCCAAACTAGTCCCTGGCATGGGGAGCCCCCAATAAATAATGTTTGGTGATGAAAGGGAAAAGAATACCATGTTTCATTATGTCAATGTGGTAAAAATGTGGCTACAAAACCTAGGTACCGTACAGTTGGATTGGGTCCCCATTAGGGAAGTCTGGATGTCGTGATTTGACATGCATAGTAAATATTATGAGGTGCATAATAGAGAACCTATTTGCAATATAGACTTTGGTATTTACTTCATTTATTTTATGTATATATTATCTGTAACATTTATTGTGATCCAAATACCCATGTATACTCTCTTTACACAGACAGTAGCCTCTTTTCAGTATGGGTCATGGTTGCTCACATGTTTACTTTCAGCCTTATTTCTCGGGCCCGGAGGACTGTTCGTGGGTCAGCAGAGGATATAGGATGGCTACAACATGCTCCAGGAATGCCAATAGTTGAAGATGGAACTGCAAGATTTATGGAAGTGCTTGACAACATCAGGCATGCATTCACAAACTGATGTTATTCGGGAGAAAAAGCATAATTTATTACTTGATCTGCCTAAAATGGTTATGCAATTTATTCTTCTACCTTCTGACCTCAGTTGCTTCTGTGTCAGACATGGTGTACATAAGTTGCCAAACTCTATGGTTTACTTATTTGTTCCAGGTAACCATTATAATTCTCCTCAGGTGGAATACTCAAGTGAGGGCAAGATGATGTGAAAGAATTGCCCACCCTCAGCTATACACAATGCACGCATCCAGGGTGGTTGGGACCCACCATTTGATGCTTCTCACTAATGAGATGTGTGTGAAAGAAAAGGATATAGAAAAGAATAATTGATGCAATTGGATGAATTTAACCATCTGGTCTATGGACTTTGTATAGAATGATTGCCATATTTTGTTCGATCTGTCGAAAAAGAGTACAATAGATTGGATGGATAGAATCATCTGAATGGGTTGATTTTTGACCCAGAACATTTTGATTGGTGGGGCCTATCGAATGGTGGATTCTGATACCTGTGGATGTGTGTCATGTGATGTCAGAGGCAGGAAAGATGGCATTCTTTTGAGTTCCGTCATTCTGTCCTGAGTTGAATTTCTTCTTTTCCTTAATTGGTGGTGATTTAAGAACTCACTCAACCTTGGTTTAAAACTATCTGCTTATAGAGATTCCATGATCTCTCTGATTTGGCAGGTCTTTTTAGCAACCATGGGCCACTTTATTTTGTTAATACAAAAGTGCGTTTCTCAAAGATGGGTCTGGCGTGCCATATTGCCAAGATTCACAGTGAGGTAGTTGTCTTTGTTCTTTATAATTTTTCACATCTTCATGTTCTTTATCTTTCTAAATTTGATTATTGAAAATTTCAGGCCTCAGTTGAGAAAAATGCGAGAGAGATTAAAGAGTACATTGAGGAAATTTATTGGGGCTCCAGGAAACGTGTCTTGCTTCTTGGACATAGCAAAGGGGGGGTAGATGCAGCAGCTGCATTGTCCATATATTGGTCTGATTTGAAAGATAAGGTTGCTGGGTTGGTATTAGCACAGAGCCCATATGGAGGTAGTCCAATTGCTTCAGATATCTTGAAAGAAGGGCAGCTCGGTGATTATTTTCAATTAAGAAAACTCATGGAGATAATGATCTCTAAAGTGATTAAGGTATCATTTGTTTGTCTCGATCAAGATAGGTTCTTTACAATATTAAAATCTTTGATGTAATGGTTTTCCAGTCTTCTTTTATCTGTTTCATTTGCTTTCTGTTCCTGTAGAGAGTGTCTAGCATCATAGTTTAGGTCTTTAATGATTATGCAGCTTTATTTTCTCAGTTATATTGTACTTGTTCTGGTTACACTAGTTATATGGGACTTCATGCATACTGTCGATAAATGCTATTGCAGCTGACCAAAGATTACTGTAAGACTTTTAAGCTTAAGATAGCCTACAAACCATTAAGCTGAGGATAGCCAACAAACCATTAAGCTGATTGATAAGTCGAACTCAGGGAATGGAAATAAAAATGAAACAGAAAATCTATATTTACCTTAAATGGGTGCCATGTCTGTCAGATCATTAGTTTACAGTGTAAATGCTATGTTAATGCAATATCAGGGTTTTGTCCTTGCCATAGTTCACCTGTTTTCTCACTAAATAATGATCTAATAATGGGAACCAGCTCCCTTATATATATATGGCATTAGCTACAGCTTGTTTATACTTTACAGGCAAGGTATTAAAAATTTTGATCAGCCTGGAAATGGAGGAAATATTTCAACCAGTGTCAAAATAATTACAATTTTCATGGAAAGGATGGAAATATTTTGAAAATTTTATTATAGTTTTAGGAAATGATAAAACAAGCATGAAAACACTCTCGCAAGTCATTAAACTGCAATAAACAACAATATGGATTATGGAAATGAAGATCAATAGCATTCAGCAACATGCAGTTGAATCAGTGATTTAGGGTTAGGTTTAGGAAGAAGAAGAGAGAAGAGAGAAGAGAGAAGAGAGAAGAGAGAGAATGGTGTCATGTGATTAGGTCACAATGACTCCATAAATCTTATTAATATAAAATAGAATACACAAAGACAATTACACCACTCACGGGGAGTATTTACAGAACTACCCCTAATACATGGAAATACGTATATGATAACACTCCCCATCAAGTTGGTGCGTAGATATCTCGCATGCCCAACTTGCATAGACACCTATGGAGTTGCCAACTAGGAACTCCCTTGGTAAAAGCATCTGTAACTTGTTCGCCAGTCTTCACAAATGGGGTACACACTTCCCCAGAGACAATCTTCTCTCTAATGAAATGGCGGTCCACCTCAATGTGCTTGGCACGATCGTGCTGAACGGGATTGTGAGCAATGCTGATGGTGGCTTTGTTGTCACAGTACAAGCTCACAGACCTTGAGATTAGAAAACCAAGTTCAGCAACCAAGACCTTTAACTAGAGCATCTCACACAAGAGACCGTGAGATTGGAAAACCAAGTTCAGTAACCAAGACCTTTAACCAGAGCATCTCACACAAGCCATGAGCCATTGCCTTGAATTCGGCCTCTGCATTAGATCTGGCTTCTCCATGTGACCAGATTGTCCCAACAAAGGTGCAATACCCTGAAGTAGATCGCCGATTATCTTTGGCCCTTGCCCAGTTGTACGCCTCTATACGCATGTGACCATTCTTTTCAAACAGAAGACCTCTACCAGGAGCTGACTTGAGATACCTCAAGATCCGATGTGCTACCTCTAGATAAACATCTCTGGGTGAGTGCATATACTAACTGATCACACTCACTGCATAGGCAATGTCTGGTTTAGTCAAGGATAGATAGATCAATCTCCCAACTAGTCACCGGGAGCTTCCTACATCCTGTAGTAGCTCACCACTGGCACCTGTTAATCGGTGATTCTACTCTATAGGAGTTTCTACTAGTTTGGCACCCAACTTGCCTGAATCTTTTAACAAGTCTAAGACGTACTTCCTTTGAGAGATGAAGATCCCTTGACTGGATCTTGCAACTTCGATACCTAGGAAGTACTGTAGAGGTCCTAGATCTTTGGTTTCAAACTCCTTGGCTAACTGACGTTTCAGCTTAGCCACCTCTTCTGCATCATTCCCTGTGAGAATGATGCATCATCCCCTTGCGAGAATGATGTCATCAACATAAACAATGAGGGCAGTGGTGTTCCTCCCTTGATGCTTCACAAATAGGTTGTGATCGGCTTGACTTTAGTGTAACCCAACTTCTTCACAGCTAGGGTGAATCTCTCGAACCATGCTCGTGGAGATCGCTTTAACCCATCGAGGGATTTCTTCAGTCGACACACCTTGCTACTACTTTCTGGTGGAGTGAATCTAGGAGGAGGCACCATGTATACTTTTTCATGTAGGTCATCATGAAGAAATGCATTCTTCACATCCAATTGATGCAAGGTCCATGCTTGGTTTGCTGCCAAGGACAACAACACCTTGATGGAGTTCATCTTTGCCACAAGCGCCAAAGGTCTCCATATAGTTATCCCATAGGTCTGAGTGTACCCCTTGGCTACTAATCTCGACTTGTACTTCTCAACTGACCCATCTGCCTTGTATTTGACTATGAACACCCATTTGCAACCAATAGGTTTCTTGCCTCTTGGAAAGTCAACAAGCTCCCATGTCCCATTCTTGTCCGGAGCTCTCATTTCCTCTATCATAGTAGCTTTCCATCTTGGTTGTGCCAAACCTTCTGCTACTGAAGAAGGGATAGGAATAGTGGAAAGGGATGTGACAAAGGCTTTATAGGAGGGAGATAGGGCATCATAGGCTATGTTACCTGGATACTTCAAAATGAGTGTTGTATCTGTGTCGAATACTTCGATTTTTAGTGTAAATGCCGTATCCATGTTGTGTCGGGGTCGTGTCCTTGGCGTATCTGGGTAACATAGATCATAGGAGACAAAGTGGTTCAAAGGATGCTAAGTGCATTTCCTGATTCTTTTTCGTAAAGCAATGGGAAGATCAAAAGCATCAGTAGAAGAAGAAATGATAGGTATAGAGGAGGACGAAGGATTACCATGATCCGAGGATGGTACCACTGGTATTGGATCAGCTATGGCTTTCTCCCTTCTACTATAGGCTTTGAGTTTCTTTTGAGCGCTAGGAGCACTATCAATCACAATAGCAGGTGGAGTAGTCCGAGGCCTCTCCCAAGAGAGGGAGGAGAGAGTAATATTGCAAGAAGAGGAACATCACACTTCTCTTCACTACTATTCTCCCCCTGAAGAGAGGAGGAGAAGAAAGACATGTCCTCATGAAAGATGACATCCATAGACAAACTTCTTCCCTGTTGAAGGATGCTAACACTTGTACCCTTTATGGGTAGAGAGTAACCCAGAAAGACACATTTAAGCGCTTTGGGATCAAGTTTGGTACGATGGGGACCGATGATGTCACGCCCCCAAATCCGATATTTGGTCATATCGACCTTTCTCGTATCTTGAGGTGCGATCTGATCATACAAACGCACAGTTAAACAAAACTGGTATCACGATGCAGCGGAAATACACCGGATAATTTTTTTCATGTTGTTTAAACAATCCATAAGACGAAACACACTTCATTGACACATTAATAATGTTAGAGGATCTCTCACCTCAAACAAAACCATAATATGCCCATCCAAAAGAAAACATTGTATATATATCGTACTCCCAAATACATGTTACTAAACGGTTAAACGACCTACATAACTCATGTATCCTTCTACAAGATAGAAGAATTAAACAAAATATAACATCGTCTCTAGCACAAGTCTATCAACAGAAATGCTGGAAGCATCAGACCAACTTCCCTTATCCTTTCCTGAAAACAAAACATTTTAAAACGATGAGCTAGGGCCCAGTAAGTACATTCCTTATGCGTAAAACTACTTAAATCATCGACTTTTGTTTATTTTAAAACAAATACGATTTGCAAATGAATTTCACATGTAATTCGATAAAACTCAATTCTCCATCAATTGCTTACGTATAACTTCGAATACAATGATGACTTTTCACATAACAGTCAACCTTTCTCTTATCAGAATACCCGTGACCATTTCTATACAGTCAAACTATCAATTCTGATGTATTCAGTACCAACATTCCATCGGTCCTAGTGTACGATGTCAACACTTCTAGTCTACAAGTAAACTCCTTAATGTGCACACTAATTGTTTCATTAGGTATCCTCTCTCTAGATTCCCTAATTTTCTTTTAGGTATAAATACCCGAGGGGTTTCATGAGTGAGACAACGCCTCTTCTTTAGGGGACTGGAACCCCAAGGGGTCTTAAGGAAATAAGACAACGCTTGATACTTTAGGGGACTAAAACCCCAAGGGGTCTTAAAGAAATGAGGCAACGCCTGATTCCAACTAATCTGATATTCCACATTCCCAATCACGTTCTTATTCATGTCCTTAATCGTATTTATATGAATAAAATAATAATGTTTGTAGAAACATCTTTACATGCATAACATTCATATTTTTGCATTTTGAAACTAAAAATAAGAACATTTAAGCCCTATTAATATCTTAGAAAGCGAATACATAAAACGGATGAAAAACGCATATATCTCATTTAAAATGAATTTGAGCATGACTTCATCCAACTAAATAGATTACACATGTCCTCATCTATCGTAATTTCATACTTTTAAGATTACAAGAAATTATCAATGCATTTACACATTTTATGTGGAAAATACAAGAATTTGGATTTTTCCTTGCTAAAATTTAACAGATAACAAGAATAACATTTTCAGACATTTTCCCCAAAAATAATAGAATTTTCTAGAATTTTTCTACAATATTCTATGAATTTTCTACTATTTCAAAAATAAAATAATATTTATAAATAAATAATAATTAATCAATTAAATAAATAAATAAATAAATAAATAATTAATTAATTAAATAAATAAAGGCATAAAGTAAATAATTATGTACTTACAAGTTAATACGCTAGAATCCCAAATCCTTGAACCTCGTACGATGCGAATCTCAAGGTAGCGCGTATCTCGAGGCAGTAGGCCCCACAAAAACTTTCAAAGGACCTCCTGAATATTTTCAGGAATTTCTAAGAATTTTCTAGAATTTCTTTTAGTTGAGAGATTTTTTTGCAAATATTCTTACCTCAGGGGTTAGAATGCAAATATCCAAATTGATGTAATTTTCTCAAAACATGGCCTTGTATTTATAGAGGTTGAAAACTCAGAACTTTTCATTCCTATTCGATGTGGGACTATAATTTTAAAAATTGTCTTTTTTTTTTAAATTTTATATTTTTGATATCAAACTATAGCATGTAAAAACTTAAAATGTTGCCTAGAACTAAACACAATAACTTTTGACTCGCACGTCCGATTTGGACAAACTTGATACCGATAGAAAGCTATTGTTGAGACCTTTAAAATGGCATACATATAATGTTCAAAGTATTATAAAAAATCTACTATAATATTGCTAGAAATAGGGTCATTACATCCCACCCTCCTTATAAGGAATTTCGTCATCGAAATTAGACATGCTTAATCCAAGAACAAATGTGGATACTTCTCTCTGACGTCAGCCTCCAGTTCCCAAGAGGCATCCTCAATGTTGTGGTGTTGGCACAACACCTTCACTAAGGGGATCACTTTAGTGCGCAACACTTGTTCTTTCGTGGCAAGGATACAGACAGGTTGTTCAACATATGAAACATCCTCTCGGAGCTCTAAAGACTTCCAATCAAGCACGTGAGATGGATCCGGCTCATACTTGCGAAGCATCGAGACATGGAATACGTCGTGAACTCCGGCCAACTGAGTAGGCAAAGCTAAGCGATAGGCAACCTCACCAATCCTATCAAGGACCAAGAAAGGTCCAATGAACCTCGGTGCTAGCTTCCCTTTCTTGCCGAACCTCATCACTCCTCTCACTGGTGATACCTTCAAGAAGACATGGTCGCCGATGGAGAACTCAAGCTTACGGCGATGCAGATTAGCATAAGACTTCTGCTGACTCTGCGCCGCAAGGAGACGTTCTTGAATGATCCGGATCTTATTAGTGGTCTCTTGCACCACCTCGGGACCAAGCAAGCTTCTCTCTCCAACCTCTGCCCAGCACACTGGAGATCTACAAGGCCTTTCGTACAGAGCCTTATAGGGTGCCATGCCGATGCTCGACTGATGGCTATTATTGTATGCGAACTCCACAAGCGGCAAGTGATCCTCCCAACTGCCCTTAAAGTCCATTATACAAGCTCTGAGTAAATCTTCCAAGATTTGATTCACTCGCTCTGTCTGCCCGTCTGTTTGGGGGTGAAAAGCTGAACTAAAATTCAACTTTGTCCCAAAGGCACTCTGAAAACTCTTCCAGAACTTCGAGGTGAACTTCGGATCTCTATCAGACACAATGGAGACTGGGATACCGTGTAGTTTAACAATCTCTTTGACGTACAATCTGCTCAAATCATCGACACTGTGAGTGGCTCTGACAGCCAAGAAATGAGCAGACTTCGTCAATCTGTCCACGATTACCCAAATGGAGTCATGGTTCTGACGAGTCTTAGGTAGACCCATCACAAAATCCATTGACACATTATCCCACTTCCACTCTGGGATAGGTAGAGGCTGCAGGGTGTCTCCTAGTTTCTGATTCTCTACCTTGATCTGCTGACATGTTAGGCATCTCGACACATATTGAGCAATCTCATTCTTCATGTTATTCCACCAAAACTGCCTACGTAAGTCTTGGTACATCTTAGAGCTGCCTGGATGTATTGTGTAACGAGTACAGTGAGCCTCATCGAGAATCTCCCGTTTCAGGTCATCATTGTCTTCAGGTACCCACAATCTCTCACGGTACCTTAGACTGCCATCTGAGTGCAAAGTCCACTCTTCCTTCGAGATAGTATGGCGGACGGCATCAGACCCTCCCTTCCCATGCTGTGCCTCTATAATCCTTCTAACCAAAGAGGGTTCGACTACCAAGTGTGAAACAAGGATCTTGGGATACTGTGTCGAAATTTGAGGTTCACGGTCCCCCTCAGCATTCGGCAATTCTACCTCCTGGCCCAAAAGGCAAAATATAGTCCCACTCTATTTTCGGCTCAGTGCATCTGCCACGACATTGGCCTTGCCTGGGTGGTATTGGAGAGTGAAGTCATAGTCCTTCAGGAACTCCATCCATCGTCCCTGCCTCATGTTCAGCTCCCTCTGAGTGAAAATGTATTTCAAGCACTTGTGATCAGAGTAAAGCTCGAATTTCTCGCCGTAGAGGTAATGACGCCAAATCTTGAATGCAAAGACAACTGCTGCAAGCTCAAGGTCGTGGGTAGGGTAATTCTGCTCATGAATCTTCAACTGTCTCGAAGCATAAGCGATCACCTTCCCATTCTGCATCAAGACATAACCTAGTCCCTTCAATGATGCATCACTGTAAATGACAAAGCCCCCCTCATCAGACGGAATTGTCAGAACAGGTGAAGTAGTTAAACGAGTCTTCAGCTCTTCAAAGGCAAAAGAACACTTCTTGTCCCACTCGAACTTTACACCCTTCCGTGTGAGGTGTGTAAAACGGGGTAGCAATGCTGGAGAATCCATCAATGAACCTCCAATAGTAGCCCGCCAAACCTAGGAAACTTTGAATTTCAGTAACACTGCTTGGCGGCTCCCAGTTCAACACTGCTTCAACCTTCGACGGATCAACTGAGATTCCCTCCCCAGAAATAACATGACCCAAGAACTTTACATCCTCTTGCCAGAATTCACATTTACTGAACTTGGCATAGAGTCGATGATCTCTCAACGTCTGTAGGGCTAGTCGCAGATGCTGCTCGTGCTCTTCTTGAGTCCGTGAGTAGATCAGGATATCATCAATAAAGACGATGATGAACTGATCGAGGTACAATTGGAAGATCCGGTTCATCAGATCCATGAATGCAGCTGGAGCATTCGTCAATCCGAATGGCATGACTAGAAATAGAAATTCATAATGGCCATACCGTGTTTGAAATGCTGTCTTCGAGATATCCTCATCTTTCACTCTGAGCTGATGATACCCAGACCTCAAGTCTATCTTCAAAAAGTAATGGGCTCCCCTCAAGTGGTCAAACAGATCATCAATCCACGGCAAAGGGTATTTATTCTTCACTGTGACCTTGTTGATTTGTCTGTAGTCGATGCACATCCTTAGGGAACCATCTTTCTTCTTCACGAACAGGACCGGAGCGCCCCAAGGGGAAACACTTGGTCTTACGAAACCCTTAGTTCCTAAGTCTTCCACCTGAACCTTCAGTTCCTTGAGCTCTGCAGGTGCCATTCTGTATGGCGCCTTAGAAATAGGTGAAGTCCCTGGCATAAGCTCAATGGAAAACTCAACTTCTCTCTTTGGAGGCAATACTGGTAGTTCCTCTGGAAAGATATCCATGAACTCACTAACTACAGGAATCTGCTCCACCTGTACCCTTTTGCTCTCTTGAAAGGCAAGGAAACTACTACAATCGGCCCGACGTTTCTTATATACACGTAAAGCCGATATTATTGATGCATGGGGTGATAATTTTGCACCCACAAACTGAAAAGGAGACTGTCCCGGTATCTGGAACGTCACCCTTTTCGCATAACAATCCACTATTGCATGATATGCTGACAGCCAGTCCATCCCGAGAATAACGTCAAAATCCGTCATCTCTAATAGGATCAAGTCAGCAGTCTTATCATGATCCCCTATCCGAATCAAACAATTCTTACACATTTGATCTATAATACAATTCCCTCCTAGAGGTGTAGATATAGTAAGCGTAAAATCTAATGACTCGAATTCAAAGCCTAAAGCATATGCAAACGTAATAGATACAAAAGAATGGGTAGAATCCGAATCAATCAACACTTTAGCATACAAGTGTGAGATCAGAAGAGTACCTTCTACTACATTCTTGGATGCACTCACATCCTGCTGTGTAATGGCAAAGACTCGCCCCGGTATATTCGGCCTCTGAGTATTGCCTATAGGCTTTTGATATAGTGTACGAGGGCAGTGTCTCTGTAAGTGTCCTACACCATTGCAGTTGTAACAACGCCTATCTGCTTGCACAATCTGATTAGGAGGGACGGAGTTGATCCGGTGTGCAGCAATGGTAGGAACAGATAACTTCGGCTTCTTAGTTGAATCCGAATATCTCTGGGGAGCAGTAGGTGCAACTCGACCATTTCCCTTAGGATCTGTGCGATCCTTCAGGAAATCGTTGGTATCCTTCTCTAGCGCCAATGCCATCTCTACGGTGGTGGCATACACATGAATCAACTGACCCACAATCATCCTCCTAATTCCAGACTAGAGGCCCGCCTGAAATCTCTTCGCCTTTTTCTCTTCTGTCGAGATGATGTGTGGTGCATAAGTTGCCAAATGATCAAACTGGGTCACAGTCATGGAACCCTGCTCGAGGGCCAAAAAGTCTGCCTCGAGCTGATCTCGGACAGAAACGGGGAAGTACTTCTCCAGAAATAGTCCCCTAAACTCTTCCCATGTGAGGACCACATCGTCTCTCACGGAACGCCCCATGTCCCACCAAGTCATAGCATCGCCCTTCAACATAAAGGTGGCCAACTCCACCTTACGATCCTCAGGGCATTTCATAGCCCGAAAAATCCTATCTACCTCGCGTAACCACCCCTCGGCTTCCATTGGTTTAGGAAGACCTCTGAACTCCGGCGCTCGTAGTCGTTGGAACTCTCGCAAACTATCGTCCGGACGAGCACGAGCTAGCTCGGGACGAACCTCCTGAACATGCCGGTCCAAGGCAGCAGTGATATGACCCAAAGCCGCGTAAACGCCGGCTAATTGAGCCTCTGGAGTAGGCGTACGTGAGGTATTCTTGTTGTCAGGGACCTACTTGTAATATCTTATATTCTACAGGGGGGCTCTTGTAATATTGTAAAACTTCACTTAATATATATATTGGGTGAAATCGTGTAGGCTATTCTAAGCTCTACACGATTTCTCCTCTTCCCCCAATTCTCTTCTCCTCTCCTCTCTTCCATCTCTAACCCTAATCTCTTATTCTGGTTACGATCCAAGATTACAACATGGTATCAGAGCATGATTATGTAACCATGGTTCAATCCTAGAGGTCTGAAGAACCCTAGGGATTGCGAAATTCGATGCGAAGGGCTTTCCAAAGGAGATCATCTCCCATGGATAGCCGCAGGCTTTAGAAGAGTCTGAAACCCTAGCCGCCCACTCCAAAAGCTTGGAGAAGAGCTATCAGGCATAGCCGCCCACTCCAGAAGCCTGAAGAAGAGCCACCAAGCCTAGCCGCCTCTTCCAAAAGGTCAGAGAAGACCCTCTGGACCTAGCCGCAGGTCTCAGAGGAGTCCAGAACCTCTCCCTAGTGCTACCGCACCTATCCCGGAACCTTTTTAGGTCCCCAGAACCATTCACAAGTTTCCCGCGGGTGGTTTTTTCTCCAATAGAAAATCTATAAAGGAGTTGTTCCAAAAAGGCCTGAATCCTACGAGCAACGCGAGCAGGAGGCTTTAAAAATAAAAATAAGGTGATTTGCACCTCCGCAGCAGCAGTTCGGGTGATTTCTTATCAGAAAAGTCTTCTCTATTACTATGAGTACATCTGAGGAGTCATCTTCTGCCAAGTCAGAGATCATTGTTGCCCCACCCAGTCTGGGAAGTCATGGTGATCACAGCCCGGGCCTACAGATCACTACGGTGAAACTCGACGGGACCAATTACCTCGCATGGTCTCAATCTGCCAAGATGTACATTACCGGACGAGGCAAAGCCGGTTATATCACTGGACGCGTCACTGCACCTGATTCCTCCGATGCCACGTTTGAGAAGTGGGAAGCGGAAAACTCGATGGTCATGTCATGGTTGCTTCTCCTCTATCTCAGGGAAGGGCACTATCTCTGCCACACCTACTTTGTCTTTATCCTCTGTACTTCATGTTCTTAAATTCACCACTAACCTGCTTTCTGTTAGCCATCTTACTAAGAGCCTAAACTGCAGTGTTACCTTTTTTCCTACGCACTGTGTTTTTCAGGACTTGGAGATGAGGCGGATGATTGGCAGTGGTCGTGAGGATGGTGGATTGTACCTGCTCGATAGCCAGCCGACTTCATATTCTGTTGCACATCAGTCTAGTGCTAATGTCAGTAGTTCTAGCTTTAATAAAGACCTGTTAATGCGATGGCATAGCAGGCTAGGTCATTTACCGCTTTCAGTCATGAAGAGTCTGTTACCTTAGTTTGTGTCTATTCCATTTTTTGAGTTCAACTGTGAAACTTGTGTACTTGCAAAACAATGTCGGGTGTCTTTTTCGACCAGTAATAAAAAAAAGTACGTTTCCTTTACAGCTTGTGCACTCTGATGTTTGGGGACCCAATCCCACCACTTCTATCTCTGGTTTTCGTTACTTTGTGGTTTTTGTGGATGACTACAGTCGTTACACTTGGATCTACCTTATGAAATCAAAAAATGAGGTGCATACTATCTTTCAGACCTTCCATAAAATGGTGTGCAATCAATTGGGCACCACCCTAAAAGTCCTACGCACTGACAATGGGGGGGAATACATGTACAGTGGTCTTGCCTCCTACTTTGAAGAGTATGGAATTCTTCATTAGACTTCATGTGCCGATACACCTCAACAGAATGGGACCGCTGAGCGAAAGCATCGCCATGTCTTGGAGGTTGCTAGGGCACTTCTTCTTGGTACTCGGGTACCCAAGGGTTATTGGGCTGACGCTGTGTTGACGGCATCCTACATGATAAATCGGATGCCCTCTCGTGTCTTGGGGTCGAAGTCTCCCCTTTCACTCATGTTTCCTTCCTGTCCTGTGTTCTCCATTCCACCTAAGGTCTTTGGTTGTGTTTGCTATGTTCACGCCCATCACAGGAAGGACAAGTTAGATCCGAAAGCCGTTCGATGTGTGTTCCTTGGCTATTCGTCCACTCAGAAGGGATATCGGTGTTTCCATCCCTCTACCCGTCGTCGGTTTGTTTCTCTAGATGTTACCTTTTTTGTGAGTCTTCCCTTTTTCTCAGTTGATTGGACTTCTCTTCAAGGGGAGCTTGGGAGTATTGACGAGAGTCCGATACTTCCACCGGGGGAGATTCCTCAACCAGTACCCTTTGATTTGCCTGATGAGTCTCCTGTACCCTTGTCCTTATCTCCTACTGACACTGTGCCACAGGATCCGCAGCTGAAGACATGCCTGACGACGTCGAAAAGAGAAACAGTCCACCATCCAAGCTCACTGCCAGGAAATCCAACTCGATCCAGGTAATCCTGTCCTTAGTGATCCTCATGATGTATGTCTGTTGCTCCTTCTACTATCCTTCCCATAGACATTGATGTACCTATTGCTCATCGGAAGGGTGTTCGGAACTGTGTTACTAAGCACCCTATCTCTCACTTTGTTTCTTATCAACAGCTCTCACCATCCTACAGGGCATTTGCTACTTCCCTATCCAGTGTCGCTCTGCCATCCGGTGTCAAAGATGCCCTCAGCCAGCCTCAGTGGAAAGCAGCCATGCTAGAGGAGATGACAGCTCTAGAAAAGAATGGTACTTGGGATTTGGTTCCATTGCCTAGAGGAAAGAAACCCGTGGGGTGTAAGTGGGTATATATAGTAAAATACAAAGCAGATGGAAGCATCGACAGGTACAAGGCCCGTCTTGTTGCAAAAGGGTATACACAAACTTATGGGATTGACTACTAGGAGACGTTTGCTCCTGTGGCCCAGATGAACTCAGTTCGAGTTCTGTTATCTCTCGCGGCAAATTTTTCTTGGCCCCTCCACCAGTTGGATGTCAAGAATGCCCTCCTCCATGGTGATCTAGAGGAAGAGGTCTACATGACAGGTCCTCCGGGGTTCAGTCCGACTGGGAGTAAGGAACTTGTGTGCAGACTGAAGAAAGCATTGTATGGGCTTAAACAGTCACCAAGGGCCTGGTTCGAGAGGTTCAGTTCTGCAGTCAAAAAGATTGGCTACTCGCAGAGTCAGGCGGACCACACTTTCTTCATTAAGAGAAGTCAAGGTCGTCTTACTGCTCTTATTGTGTATGTGGATGATATCGTGGTCACAGGAGATGACTCAGATGAGGTTTGCAGATTGAAAAAATACCTCGGCACAGAGTTCGAAATCAAGGATCTGGGAACCTTGAGATACTTTCTAGGCATTGAGTTGCTAGGTCAAAGCAGGGTGTGTTTATCTCATAGAGAAAGTATGTACTTGATCTCCTTCGAGAGTCAGGAAACTTGGGAGCTAAACTAGCCGATACGCCTATAGAGCAGCAACATCGGCTGAATCCTGTTGATGGGGATCCCATTGCTAATGCAGGCCAGTTCCAGAGACTTGTTGGGCGTCTCATCTACCTTTCGCTGACACGACCAGATATTGCATACTCAGTCAGTGTCATCAGTCAGTTCATGCATGCCCTTCGCTCTCCACATCTTGAGGCAGCACACCGAGTGTTACGCTATCTTAAGGGGGCTCTAGGGAAGGGTCTCCTGTTTAGTAAGAATGGACACCTGCGAGTTGAAGCTTATACAGACGCTGACTGGGCAGGTTCAGTCACTGACAGACGTTCCACATCAGGGTATTGCACGTATGTGGGAGGTAATCTAGTGTCTTGGTGCAGCGAGAAGCAACCAGTTGTCGCCCGCTCCAGTGCTGAAGCAGAGTACCGTTCTATGGCTCATGGTGTATGTGAGCTTCTATGGTTGAAGACTATGCTCAGTGAGCTCGGATATCCTGTCAAAGGGTCTATGCAACTGTATTGTGACAATAAAGCAGCCATGAACATTGCTCATAATCCAGTTCAACACGACAGGACAAAGCACATTGAGTTAGACCGTCACTTCATCAAAGAGAAACTTGATCAGGGACTTATTTGCACACTATATGTCCATACTACTGATCAAGTTGCAGATGTGTTAACTAAAGGTGTTACTAAAGGGATCTTAGAGCACCTGTTATCTAAGTTGGGCATGATAGATATCTTCGCACCAGCTTGAGGGGGAGTGTTGTCAGGGACCTACTTGTAATATTTTATATTCTACAGGGGGGCCTTTGTAATATTGTATAACTTCGCTTAATATATATATTGGGTGAAATCGTGTAGGCTATTCTAAGCTCTACACGATTTCTCCTCTTCCCTCAATTCTCTTCTCCTCTCCTCTCTTCCATCTCTAACCCTAATCTCTTATTCTGGTTACGATCCAAGATTACAACAATTCTTACCTCTTCCTCTTCCACTTCTCATTGCCTTTATAACAAAAGGACGAGTTAGGGACGTGCACAATAAATAGTTTTAAAAAAATAACAAGGAATCGTATTATGATATTCTTTATCTTGTTAGTTCTTATTCAAAAAACTTGTTTATGATCTTTAATTAATTAACATGTGATTGGATGAAAATATATTATTCTATTTGGCTAATTACTATGCTTCCGAGGACTAGTAACCTAAAGCTCTGATACCAAGCCGTCACGTCCCCAAATCCGATATTTGGTCATATCGACCTTTCTCATATCTTGAGGCGCGATCTGATCATACAAACGCAAAGTTAAACAAAACTGGTATCATGATGCAGCAGAAATACACCGGATAATTTTTTTCATTTTGTTTAAACAATCCATAAGACGAAACACACTTCATTGACACATTAATAATGTTAGAGGATCTCTCACCTCAAACAAAACCGTAATATGCCAATCCAAAAGAAAACATTGTATATATATCGTACTCCCAAATACATGTTACTAAACGGTCAAACGACCTACATAACTCATGTATCCTTCTACAAGATAGAAGAATTAAACAAAATATAACATCGTCTCTAGCACAAGTCTATCAACAGAAATGCTGGAAGCATCAGACCAACTTCCCCTTATCCTTTCCTGAAAACAAAATATTTTAAAACGATGAGCTAGGGCCCAGTAAGTATATTCCTCATGCGTAAAACCACTTAAATCATCGACTTCTGTTTATTTTAAAACAAATACGATTTGCAAATGAATTTCACATGTAATTCGATAAAACTCAATTCTCCATCAATTACTTACGTATAACTTCGAATACAATGATGACTTTTCACATAACAGTCAACCTTTCTCTTATCAGAATACCCGTGACCATTTCTATATAGTCAAACTATCAATTCTGATGTATTCAGTACCAACATTCCATCGGTCCTAGTGTGCGATGTCAACACTTCTAGTCCGCAAGTTAACTCCCTAATGTACACACTAATTGTTTCATTAGGTATCCTCTCTCCAGATTCCCTAATTTTCTTTTAGGTATAGATACCCGAGGGGTCTCATAAGTGAGACAACGCCTCTTCTTTAGGGGACTGGAACCCCAAGGGGTCTTAAGGAAATAAGACAACGCCTGATACTTTAGGGGACTAAAACCCCAAGGGGTTTCAAAGAAATGAGACAACGCCTGATTCCAACTAATCTAATATTCTACATCCCAATCACGTTCTTATTCATGTCCTTAATCGTATTTATATGCATAAAATAATAATATTTGTAGAAACATCTTTACATGCATAACATTCATATTTTTGCATTTTGAAACTAAAAATAAGAACATTTAAGCCCTATTAATATCTTAGAAAGCGAATACATAAAACGGATGAAAAACGCATATATCTCATTTTAAATGAATTTGAGCATGACTTCATCCAACTAAATAGATTACACATGTCCTCATCTATCATAATTTCATACTTTTAAGATTACAAGAAATTATCAATGCATTTACACATTTTATGTGGAAAATACAAGAATTGTGA
This sequence comes from Euptelea pleiosperma, assembly GCA_035048495.1. Classification (NCBI taxonomy): domain Eukaryota; kingdom Viridiplantae; phylum Streptophyta; class Magnoliopsida; order Ranunculales; family Eupteleaceae; genus Euptelea; species Euptelea pleiosperma. The sequence continues at coordinate 19,389,344 of CM068547.1, forward strand.
TTTTTCCTTGCTAAAATTTAACAGATAACAAGAATAACATTTTCAGACATTTTCCCCAAAAATAATAGAATTTTCTAGAATTTTTCTACAATATTCTGTGAATTTTCTACTATTTCAAAAATAAAATAATATTTATAAATAAATAAATAATAATTAATCAATTAAATAAATAATTAAATAAATAAATAAAGGCATAAAATAAATAACTATGTACTTACAAGTGAATACGCTAGAATCTCAAATCCTTGAACATCGTACGGTGCAAATCTCGAGGCAGTAGGCCCCACAAAAACGTTTCAAAGGACCTCCTGAATATTTTCAGGAATTCCTAGGAATTTTCTAGAATTTCTTCTAGCTGAGGGATTTTTTTGCAAATATTCTTACCTCAGGGGTTAGAATGCAAATACCCAAATTGATGTAATTTTCTCCATGGCCTTGTATTTATAGAAATTGAAAACTCAGAACTTTTCATTCCTATCCGATGTGGAACTATAATTTTAAAAATTGTCTTTTTTTTTTTCAAATTTTATATTTTTGATATCAAACTATAGCATGTAAAAACTTAAAATGTTGTCCAGAACTAAACGCAATAACTTTTGACTCGCACGTCCGATTTGGACAAACTTGATACCGATAGAAAGCTATTGTTGAGACCTTTAAAATAGTATACATATAATGTTCAAAGTATTATAAAAAGTCTACTATAATATTGCTAGAAATAGGGTCATTACAGATGATGTGCACATAGCATACACACAAAGATATGAAGAGGGACCGCGATTAAAGTAGTAGGAGCAAGAACCTGTAGAGACATGAGATGGCATTCTGTTAATCAAATAAGCGACAGTCAAATAAGCGGCAGTCAAAAAAACATCCAACTAATAGGATTTGGGAACTTTGGAGCCGGTCAGAAGAGATCGAGCAACCTCAGTCAGAGGATGCATTTTTCTTTCAGCTACATTTTGTTGAGGGGTGTAACTGCAAGAATTTTGGTGACAAATCCCATGGTCTAAAAAATACTGCTCGAGTCCCCCATACATATATTCTCCACCCTGGTCAGAACGAAGGACCTTGATGGAGGCACCATACTGAGTTAAGATCATCTTATGAAAACCCTTAAAGATGAAATGAACCTCATCTTTGGTTTTCATAGTATAAACCCATGTGCACCTAGTATGGTCATCATCAAAAGTAACAAAATAGCGGAAGCCATAGATAGAAATAACAGGGGCAGGACCCCACACATTAGAATGTACAAGATCAAAGGAAACTGAACTTCGATTACCTCTTGATGGATAAGTAGATCGACAGTGTTTAGATAGTTCACATGTCTCACAATGCAAGTCAGATAACAAAACAGAAACAAATAAAGCGGGAAATAAAAGTTTGAGGTATTGAAAAGAGATATTCTCCAGACGGGCATGCCAACATAAAACAGAGTCTAGCGTACTACTACTACTAAGAGATGACTGCAGTACTGTGACCTCAGAAGGCCGTCCATCAAGAAGGTACAGCTTGTCAGCTTCATGTCCAGTGCCAATCGTCCAACTCATCTCGAGGTCCTGAAAGACACAGTATGAAGGAAAAAAAGTCACACTACATTTCAAAGATTTGGTAAGAACGCCAACAGATAATAGATGTGAAATATGGGACATGTATAATATATGCAAGTGGAAGCTTGGGAGAGGGGAGAACAACCCCTTTCCCAGATATAGAAGATAATGTGCCATCTGCAGTTTTAACCTTATCGCAGCCAGAACAAATGGAATAACTCGTAAATAAAGAAGACATACCCGTCATGTGCTCCAAAGCTCCTGAATCAATGATCCATGTAGGACTGGAAGGAGGGATGGACACATGATGGGCAGATCTGATGATACTTGATTGGGCAAATGAGGATGTGGCAGAAGGACCATCTAGCTGTGAGAGCAATCGTCGAAGCCCTGCATGCTCGAAAGCTGCCAAAGGGCCCATAAAAGCCTGTGGAGAAGAATGCTGGAGGGACTGGCCCTGAGAGGGTGCTAAAGTGTCCATGCTAGCTGAATGGGCACTAGAAGATCCGGACTGACTGGAGCGAGGAGTAGAAGACTGAGGTCTACCATGAAGCTTCCAGCAAGTCTCCCTCAAATGTCCAAGGCGACCACGAAAGTCACATTTGGGCCTCTCCTTGGAGGAAGAAGGTCGGCCAGTGGAAGGAGCAGAGAACTGTGGAGGTCTACTCCGCTGAGGCTGAAAAGTAGATGTGAAGGCAGGAGTGTGTGAGGAGGTGACAAGCGCTGATCGCTCGTGAACAGGAGACTCATCCGGAAGAGATAGTCTGCGGCTCTCCTCACTCTAGACATATGAGTAAACCTCACTGAAAGTAGGTAGAAGTGCTCGGCTGCTAAGAATCTGAACCCTGGCCAACTCATATAAAGGATTGAGTCCAGAAATGAACTCAAATATCCTACCCTCAACGTGCTTCTGGTACGTGACTCCTTCACCTGGGGTAGGAGGATGATAGGAATAATAGTAGTCTAACTCCTCCCACATACTCCTAAGAGTCGCAAAGTAGTTAGAGAGGGACTTGTCGCCTTGACAAAGGCGGAGATGCTCTGTTTCAACTGGTAAGCTCTACCAGTGTTCTGCTGCTGTGAGCATGTATTCTTGGTGGTTTCCCAGACATCTTAGGTTGTGCGCGTGAAGAGAAAACCCCAACTGATGTGAGGTTCCATGGAGTTGACAAGCCACGACTGGACTGTGAGATTCTCAATTTCCCATTTCTCAAACGTGTGATCATCCTCATCTGGCTCCTTAGTCCGTCCTGTGCAATGCCCCATCTTCCCACGACCTCCAATGAACAACCGTGCGGCTCTAGCCCATTCAAAGTAATTTGTCCCATTGAGTTTAACTGATGTGATCTGTAACCCGGGGTTGATGCAGTACGGATGTGATGGCGTCAAATTAAAGGCTGAGATTAACAGAAAATTATTAAGAATAATGAAATAGCAAATTTCCATGCTAATCACACGCAAATAATTAGATTCAAGCAAATAAATTTATTAAAATCCAAGGCCTTCGCACAATCCCACAATATTAAATCCGTTGCTTTAGCGACAAGGATCTAGTGGAAGATGGAACTTCCAACAAGCTTAGGGAATCAGTTAAGGGATGAAACAAATCTGAAATGGCTTCCTTTTCTAAGAGATTATAAGTTCTTTTACAGTGTTATCCTCCTATTGTACCAATTTGTGGAAAAGAATCCTTAGAATCAATGAGAACTTTAGTATGGGAATTCAGCTCAAAGTAGGTAGGGGTGATAAGACTCGGTCCTAGGAGGATTTGGGTGTGGAGAAGACACTTTGCAGAACTCTTTCCCTCCACTATATCACATTTCTAATCTCAAAGGGGCAAGGATCCAAGAATGTGTTTTGAGGAATGGAGTTGAGGCAGCATGGAACTTTAGATTCAGAAGAGATCTCAATGATTGGGAGGTGGAAAGAGTCGCAACTCTTCTATCTAGAGTGGGAGAAGTCCCTTTGGTTACTGCAGAGTTGGATGTGAGGTTTTGGAGGTGGGATCCTAAAGGTATTTTCTTTGTGAGTTTTTTCTACTCATGTCTTTGTCCGAGGGGTCAAGGCCTTTTTCTTGCAACAACGGTTTGGGGAGCCTCAATCTCGTCCAAAGTACTCTTCCTCGTTTGGATAGCTATTTTGGATAAGATATTGACTGTGGTCCATCTGGACAGTAAGGGGATGATTTGCCGAATAGATTCTCCCTGTGCAAGTCAAGTGTTGAGTCAGTTGAGCATTTGCTGATCCACTCACTTTCGATATATGACAGATTTTTATCTCCTTTTTTGGAATTTATTAATGTGATGTCGGGTCATGTGATCAACTTGGTTCAAGGAAGTGAGTTGAAGATTTTCAGGGGGCGTGGGCAATTCCTTTGGCGTATCCTTCCCTTTTCGATAATGTGTGTTGTTTGGAAAGAAAGGAATCCCCGTATCTTTGAAGGAAAAGAAGATATTCCCAGGGTTGTGTTGAGATCCAAAGCCCTTTTGTATCTATGGTTCTCTGCATCGTTCGAGTTTAGAGGTTTTTTCTTTGATGCTTTTGTTTTTAGATGGGAGGAGTTATTAGAAGGCTCCTCTCCCTCGCGATGTGTATTTAGCTGTGTATTAGGCCCTCCTCTGGAGGTCCTTCTAGTTTGTATTAGGTGGGGTTCTCCCCCCTTTTCTTCATTATACTTATTAAAAAAAGAGAAATATTGGTTCTGTAAAGCTAGAAGGTCAAATTAGGTTGGAGTCGGCTTCGAGCTTAATCTTGGAGATCGGCTCGGCTTTGAAGTTCGGCTAGGCTGAGTCAGCCAGCTCGGCCAAACTGAAGGTAAAACTGTATTGAAGTGCGTGTCATGATGGAGAGGTGTACGGTTGAATGGACCTTGGGCAATCACAATCCCCTCTCTCGGCTGGTAGACTAAGAAACCTGGTTGAGTAGCCAAGAAGTCGTGTTTGTCAATATTCTTGGTTCTAAGCTTGAGGTTAAGAAGTGAAAGGTTGTTGCAATGAGGTTGACTTAAGCGTGTACTTTCTGAGAAGGATGCTAAAATGATGTAGGACGAAATGTGATGGCTTCCAACTAAAGGCTGAGATTAACCAAAAATTATTGAGAACAATAAAATAATAAATTCCGATGCTAAACATACGCAAATAATCAGATTCAAGCAAATAAATCATTAGAGTTTAAAGGGCAAGAAATTTAGGGTTTTAGAGATGGATATGATAGGGTAGGGTTCGGATTTTAATGGGTATGGAGGATGAAAAATTAGGGTTAGGGTTTGGGGTGACGATTAGGGTTTATGGGCTGAAAATTGGTCACAAAATAAAGAAAACAATGGAGGGAATGAATAAAAGTTGAAGAGAAAGAAGAGAGATAGAGAGTACATTTCGGATTCGTACCGAGTAGCTTGGATTCACACCAAGGAAGAAGAGAACAATCTACAAGAGATTTGTCAAGAGCAAAATCAATATATTTCATCATTAATCAGAAATTACATGTAAAAGAGCTTATATAGTAACTCAAACTAACCTAATCTAATCTCAGCCATCCATCTAATCTAATGGCCACAAAAAAATGCAGCAACTTAAACTAAAAAGCAAAATTATAATGAGCCCCATAACTTTGGACTTATTTGCAAAGACACTCAAACTCTAAAAACATATAAAAATAAGCCTAGAAAAGCAATAAAAACTCTAAAAACTCCCTATGAAGCCCACATTCATCTTTTGAATGTGGAGTCTTCATGATGCACATGCAATGTGGGGTTTCAAAATCTTCTTCCTTGTCTTCTACTAGTAGAACCCATGTGATGCTTTGATGTCTGCATCACAAAATTGTTAAGCTTTGTACTTGAGTGGAACGGTACAAGAAGGCTACTCTTTCTGTGGTGTCGAGCTCGGCTTGTTCATATATTCCTTCCTTCGTGGTACCTTTTGTCCAAGATAAAATAGTGAAGGTGGATGCTTTGTCCATGCTTAGGTTCAACTTAGCTATGCGTGATTTTGCATGAGTTAATTTGGATGTCTCCCTGAGGTGAAGTCAACTCGGCCACTAGAGCTAATTGTGACAACTCCCCAAGATCAAATTAACTCGGCCATGATGACTTTCTACTCCCAACATGATTGTTGAAGCACGGAACGAATTCGTTGCTTCTGTGACGCTTGTCGATGCTGAGAAGTAGGATAACCTTAGTGTGGTATTGCCTTAATTCTTTTTTGTCGTTGTGTACTTGTTTACCTGATGATGCTCTATATGTTGTTGGATTTTTACTTCAGTATTTGTGGGTGTGGAATATCCAACTCGTAGGAAGGGTTAGGGCTTTTACACCCTTTTAGTGTTCCGAAATCAGATGTCCGAGCCATCACCTATTGCCATCAACTTGTTAAAAGAATCTCGTATGCGATAGGTTTGCGCTTTTTGAGCAATTGTATTTTTAACTTGTAGGAAGGCTTTGGGCTATTATGCCCTTTTTAATGCTTCTGGTCTGATGGTTTGAACCGTTGCCTCTTAGGCCATCGACTTGTTAAAAGATCTCGTATGCCATAGGTCCATGCTTTTCAACGTCTTAGGTCTATGCAGAGTGTCGATGCTTAGTCAAGCTGGTCTGAAGGGTCCGAGCTTGAGCTATTCTGGCCCTTCTTGCCTTAGTAATGTCATCAGTGGGTGGCTACTTCGGCCGTGCTGGATTTTGAAGGGTCCGGGTCGTCTATATATATATTCAAGAAGCTGAGTCGATTCGAATAAATAACATGGAGAAGGCCAGTACACTGTGAAGAAGGTTGGCCTAGTGCAACACTTTGTATCCTTCTCAGGTTCCAACACTCACACCTGTAGCTGTGCAAAGTAGTTCTCAAATCAAGAGTAGTCGCTCATTATAGCTGGCCAGGGGTATCCCTCTTTCACTGGGAAACTAATCTCTATTTCTTGTCAGATCGACTATAATAAGGAAGCTTAATCAACTCTTATGATTTACTTATCGAGTATTAGGAACTAATTCTAACTCTTTATTTTCCTTTCATGCATTGAAGGGCGACATGCGGGCTCTAGAAGACTTGACGTATGAAAAAAGAAAGGAATTCTTGAGGAAACACCACTTACCAAGAGAACTTCCTGTTGTGTCATTCCACTCAGAGGCGGGTATTACTCCTGGAGTTCTTGCCACCTTGTCTCATGTTGCACATGCAGATCTCCCCCTGGTTGCACCCCTCGCTGCAGGACAAGCTGCAAAACTCCCGGTGGTTATGCCTCTTGCTGCTGTGATGGCTGCATGTGCACAGCTTCTTCAGATCCGGTACGGTGAAAAGAGTGATGGACTCGTCACATGTCGCGATGCAGAGGTTCCTGGCTCCGTTGTAGTCCGGCCGAAGCGTAAGTTAGACCATACTTGGATGGTTTATTCATCCTTGAATGATGACCCTGTCGAAGCAGACGCTTCTCAAGTATGTGAGGCTCTTCTCACATTGCTTGTTGAAGTTGGACAGAAGAGGAGACATGAAAGTGCCATGAAAGATGAGTGAATCCACTGACCTTAGCTTTTATTAAAGCCCTAAGATGTGAATATTAAACGGTTATAGCTGTATTTTTTTTTTCTTCTTTTTTTCCTTATATTGATTTGTTACAACTTCACTTGGATTGAAGTTGGGGATATTTGTTCTGTATTTTAAAGATAAGGAACGATTTTTGTCATTGTATCACGGTTAGATGTCTTCTACCCTCAGTGCTTGACTTCTTTTGGAAATATATGAGAAAATTTATGGTGGTGCCAGGCATCATACATCAAACATGTAGCTGAACATTCGTTTGGTGGAACAGCTTTTGGATGGTCCATGACCCAAAAGTCATACCATCTTGTTTATCTTAACCATCCAAGATGGAGAGAAAATTTAATGGTGACCATCAGAAAATGTGAATGGTTCGAAAGATGTCCAAAGATTTGAGGTTGAGATCGTTGGGATCATTTTTAGGCTATGGTCCCGTCGACTGAACTATCCGATGAGTTTGTGGGCACGCGTTGTGGTCTGCTGTGAGCAAATCCACCAACCTGTGATGCCTCAGGCATAAATCTTTCTTTGAAATATTAAGCTGTGTTTACATCTTTTGAAAAACTGTGGTTACTGTTGACAGTTACTTTTATTTTCTTTTTCTTGGAAAAAATATACACATAGTCTCTGTATGGTTGCTCTGAATAAGTTTTCTCAGAAATGATTTTTGCATATTAATGTTATAACACTTTTGTCTATGTCACTACTTTTTGACACAAATCCTTTTTTCTCTTAAACTTTTAGTTGATAACCATAAAGAGCTGTAACTGAATCACTTTAGTTTTTCTTTTCCTTACTAATTATTATGTCGAGGGGGGATTTCCTACAAGCTCATAATTAGGTATTAAATATTTTTTATTTAGCAAATTTTTTCATGAAATATGTCCATTACCACAGAGGTCACAGGATTAGAAACTATACTGGTTGAAATATATTATTTAGCAAAATATGAACAGTAAATGTTGATGAACAGTAACATTTGGACCCAAACACTGTAAAACTATTTGGTAAAAATATTTTCGAACAAAAGATTTCGACCTAAACATAGTAAACCCTATTAAATTCATTTTCTTTTGCAAAATTTTCAATCCTCAGCCAAAGATGACTATTCCATTTCGATTATTTGTTCAAAAAAAATTCTTCGATTCCATCGGTAGAGCTAGTGGATCAAAGTAAAAATTTGTGATTTTTGAAAAGGGTCGGGCTCCGTTGACAGATAAAATGACAGGGACACAATATAAGCCACGTGGCACACTGTTACAAGACTCTGACCATATGGATGTTTGTCCTATCCCATGGTGGACCTACAAACCAAAAATCAGCCTGATTAGTGATTTATAGGGTTTGGATTGGACTTATTTTCATGGCTGATCTCAACTGTGGGAATTTGAGCAGTATTTGAGGTACAAAGATGCAACACTTACAAATCACTAATTAGGCTGATTTTTGGTTTGTAGGTCCACCATGGAATAGGCAAAACATCTGTACGGTCATAGTCATGTAACAGTGTGCCACCTGGCTTATATTGTGTCCCTGTCATTTTATATCTGTCAACGGAGCCCGACCCTTTTGAAAATTGTAAGTTAAACTTGATTTTTTTGTAATTTCTTATCATAAGTAGAGTTTAGAGGTTTTACATCGAATTCGTGCACATATTTAAGGAAAAGTTTGGAGAAAATTGTAATCTTCTTTGTTTTCACCTTAAACGTCTATAATCATACATAAATAAATTAGATGTTATATAACTTAGATCTATAACTTTGATTATTTTTGTAAGACATTTTAAAAAACAATTCAAAACCATTTTTGAACATGATTTTTATAAGTATTTGAAAGAGTTTTAACATATCAATCAAATGTTTTAAGTTAATAATAAGTATGACTTTTGAATTATAAATAATGTTCATTCATTAATTTAAATGAATATGATTAATATTTATTTATAATTGATTTTAAGTAATTAAAAATATTAATTTTTTATTTTTGAAAAAAATAAAAAATATTTTGATAAATAAAAAATCATAATGCATCAAATGCATGCATATGCAATGAATTTTTTAATTTCTAATTAGTTCAAGTATTTTTATTTATTAAAATAAATAACGTTTTATTTTGTAACTTTCCTATCGATAATGTAAAGTTCTATGTTGATAATGAAAAGTTTAGGTTGTCAATCCCATGAATAATTAGTTTTTCCGTAATTTATATTGTTTAGTTAGAAGTTCGCTGAAGACTGAAGTGTCAAAGATCAAGTGGACTTCATCAACAAGTCAAAGAAGAATTAAAGTTGAATAAAACCAACTCAAGTGGTCAAGCTCAACTGAATACAAAGTCAAGCTCAAGCATGAAGATGTGAAGCAAATGATCAAAGTACGTTCTCATTCAACGAACGTTCAACTATCAAGAATCTCGTGTTGCGGTACCTTCGTACATCTAAGGATGCACCGCGGGTTGCCAACGGATCGATTTGATCCTAGATGTCCCTTGGTTCTATTCGTATTGTTTGGAGGCTATCCTAATCATATAGGATGGTTCTTGTATAATTTGAGTTTATTGGCGAAGGTCTCCGAAAATCGGCTGATCGACCCTTTTGAGTGGCCGACCAGAGTCTTCTTACTCTCATACAGTAAAGGTATTTTCTATTCCGACCTCAACAGTCAACTAGCCACATTGTAAGGTTGACTGGAGTGCGGTCGACCCCCTTATTTCGGATCTCATTTTGACTTCATCTCTTGTGCGATTGTTGGCGCACTTAAGTCATTCAAACGGCTCTTTTAGGTTCGTTTATCTTGCTTGGGTATAGCCTTATATAATGAGACTAAACCTATCAATGGAGTAGCTCAATCAAGCTATCTTTCTGACTCCCATTCTTTGATTAACATCTCTTGAGTCTAGAGATTTAGAATTTGAGAGAGCTTCACTCGAGCAAACATAGTTCACCATTTGTGAAGGCTCTAATTGTTTGAGTAAGCTTCCCCTGAGCCAATCTAGTTCATATTGTGTGAAAGCTCTAATTAGTAGAAGAGACAACAAACGCATTGATTCTTGTAATCATCTTCTTCCAAGAAGAGGATCATCTGAGGCTGAGTCTCTGTGGCGAATTATTCTTCAAGGATTCACCATTTTATCGAATTCATCAAAATATAAGTATCTCTAAGAACAAACATTTTAGAGTGAATTCAAAATTATCAAACTTGATTATTTGAGATTGGTAGATGAGTGAGTACTCATCAAATTGAGTTGAGGAAGGTGGAATCCTTGCGAAATCTGTTTCTCCAATTATTACGGGCCTAGTCTGACTCTTTAGGTGAATCGAGAAGTGATTCTTGTGTAGATCGAGTTAAGAATTGTAGATCCGTGAGAAGATTACTTCTTTAAAGAGTACTGGCCCAGGCTGACTCTCTAGGTGAATGAGAAGCGATTTTCGTTATATTGAGACTAAGTGAATCTTAGTTGTTTGATTATTTATTGCGATTGGAAATGTTATAATGCATGATTGAAATAATATAATACTACTCGTGTTGAGTATTGGACAGTAGACGTAGGGGCAGAGTCGCTGAACCACTATAAATTTGTCTCGTGTGATTGTGAATGTTTGCATATCTTGTCTCAAATTTACTCATATCTATGATCTGTGGATGATTAGTATTTTGACTGTTTGATCATTTTCCACCTTGTGTAATTATTAATTCTTAATCTATATAGAATCCGCAGAGAAATTAAAAATTATCCTATTCACCCCACTCTAAGATATAATGTTGTAATTAAAAAGGATTTTCAATTGGTATCAGAGCGTAGGTCACTTTGAGAAAGGCTTAACAACCCAAGTGTGATTCTCAGTTCCCTTGGAATAACCACGAGTCAAGAGGGATTCTCTGTATCTAGACCTCCTCCATTCAATAGTACTAATTATGCCGATTGGAAGGCCAGAATGAAGATTTTCATAAAATCTCTTGATGAATGGATTTGGAAATCAGTAGAATTATGATGGACATCCCGTACTGTTGCAACTACTATTGGTGAGCTAACTACCATTATTAAGGCTAAATTAGAATGGAGTGTGTGAGATAAGGAAGCCTACATGTTCAATAATTGAGCATTGAATGCTATTGTGCTTTATCTCCTAAAGAGTTTAAAAGAATTATTGTATGTGAGACTTAAAAACAAGAATGTGACATTTTGGAAATGACCCATGAAGGAACAAACTCTGTTAAAGTGTCTAAACTTTAAATGCTCACAACATAGTTTGAAATCATAAGAATGAATGATGAGGAAAGTTTCACATACATCTACACTAAAGTGAGTGAAACAATCAATTCTATATGGGGTCTTGGTGAAGCTATTCCAGAACAAAAAATTATTAGAAAAACTCTGAGATCTTTGCCTGATAGGTTTCACTCTAAAATAATGGCTATTGAAGAAAGTAAAAATGTTGATCTAATAAAATTAAAAAAAAATAATGAGATCAATTCAAACATTTGAACTTAAACTTCTCACCTAAGAAAAGAGGATTAGCTCTAAAAACCTCTTAAAAGTAATTAAGAGAAGAAACTGACTCTGATGAGTCTAATAACATTGATGAAAAAGTTGCCATATTTGTTACGAAATTCAAAAAGTTTTTCAGAAACAAAGATAAGAAAAATTTCATACAAAGGAATAAGAAACCTTTTGAAAAATTTGATAAATACAAAAATGGAGAAACAGTAAAGATGAAGTTTAATGTTATAAATGTAGTGAGTTTGGTCATATCTTTATTGACTATCCTCGCAATGTTAAGAAAGGAAAAACAAAAGCTATGAAGGCTGTTGCTTGGGATATGAATAATGATGAATCCGATACGGAAATGAACATATCTAATGATGACGAAGAATCATCTAATGTTAGATCTTTAATGACTATTGCTAATCTAAATGAAAATCATCACTTAAAGAATACTGAAATTGAACATGAAACTGACTTAAGTGATGATGAAGGTGAAAGAAGACATTCAGAAAGCATTTAACAATTTGTATAAGAAAGCCTAAATTTGACAAAATCTTGTGATACCTTGAAAAATGAAAAAAAATTAAATTATATTGTGAAAATGCTTCACTAAAAATTGAATTAGAAAATCTATATCAAACGGTGAAGGATAAAGATAATGAAGCGATACTTATTCTGAGTAGAGAACAAGAACTTGAACATGAAATTGAAAAATTAAGTCTCGAAAGGAATGATTTAGAAGTCAAGAATAGAACCTTAATCAGAAATATTATACAGGGAAATTCTAGACTTGAACATCTACTAACCCTGGGAAAAGCAAACAAAGATAGGAGATGACTTGGATATAATAGAAAAGTTTCAAAAAACTCTACTCTAAAATTGTGTTTGTAAAAGCTACTATGGATTTAACTCAAAATGAACAAACTGAAAAATTAAATATCATTTGTCATTACTGTAGTCATTCTAGACATAAAAAATATAGCCGTCTTGTGCTTAAAAAGAAGTTAGAATTTCTAAAGAAAAAGGAAGAAAATGAAAGAATGAAAAACCTACAGATTTTGGAAGAAACCAGAAAACAAAACAAAGAAAAAGAATTGTTTATGGATGTAGCTACTTTAAATGCTAGAGCAAGAGCCATAAAAGAAAATATCAATATCTCTCTAACCAACAAGAAAAATAATGATACATCTCTTGTACGAAGTTGGAAAAAAAATTTGGTTGAAAAATATTTTGTTATTCATACTGCTTTAATTGCAAATGAAACTTCTAAGTGGTATTTGGATAGTGGATGCTCCAGACACATGAGTAGAGAAAGATATCATTTTGTTTTTTTAATGAATGCCATGATGGTAATGTTATATTTGGTTATGGTAGTAGTGTTAAAATTATTGGTAGATGGACTATTCAAGGTCTAGGAATACCTAAGATCGAGAATGTAATGTGTGTGGATGGTATGAAACATAACCTGTTTAGTATTAGTCAGATTTTTGACAAAGACCAGATATGCAAGTCCTCCAAAAAAAAAATGTAAAATCATAAACAAGAAGTCTAACAAGGTTATAATTCAAGGAAATAGAACTTCTAATAATTGTTATGTCTTTGAGACTGGTAGTTCGATTAAGTGCAATATGGCACAAACAAATGAAATCGAATTATGGCACGAACGTCTAGGGCACATAAATTTTAAAGACTTAGCCAAGATCAGTAGGAAATAATTAATTAGTGGAGTAAAAAACTTAATAATAATTATCAAACTATTTGTGGGTCTTGTCTAAAAGGAAAACAAGTTAGAAGTCCATACAAAAAGGTTAAAAATATTAAAACCTCTAGATTTCTAGAACTATTAAACATGGACCTTGTTGGACCCAATAGGACACAAAGTCTTAGAGGTAAAAGATATTTCTTGACTGTTGTTGATGATTTCTCTAGATTTACATGGGTAACTTTCCTAAGAGAAAAATTTGAAGCTTTTGAGGAACTCATGAAATTCTATAAAAGGGTACAAAATGAGAAATGATTGTCTATTCTTAGGATTAGAAATGACAATGGTGGAGAATTTGATAATCACAAGTTCATTGAGTATCGTGAGGAGAATGGGAATAAACATGAATTTTATGCGGCAAAGACACTTCAACAGAATGGTGTAGTTGAGAGGAAAAATAGAACTATTGAGAAAATGAGAAGAGTCATGCTTGCGAGCAAAGATCTTATAGGAAATTTGTGGGCTGAAGTAGTGAATCCTGCATGTGACACGATCAATCGTGTTTATCTAAGGATAGGAACCTTGCTGACAACCTATGAATTTTTGAATGGAGTCAAACCAAATGTAAAATATTTTAGAGTCTTTGGTAGTAAATGCTACATGCTTAGAGACAGAGAAAATCTTGAAAAGTTTGATTCTAAAAGTGATGAAGGTATTTTTCTAGGATACTCCACCAGAAGTAGAGCTTATAGGATCTTCAACAAAAGAACCTTAATGAAATTAAGGTTTTTCCGTGTCGTTAGATCGAAAACCCTTGTATTTCAACAATATTTGTAAATTCTCCGAATTGGTTCACTTAATCTGCAAATAAGCAGACTTGCACAGTGGCTCGTGTCGGATATCGTCCGCACTCGGAATTAGTTAGCACAATAAGAAACAAGAGTAATCGGAAAATGCTCAGAATAAATGGAAGGGTGAGAATGGTGGAGGTTGATTTAAAATATGCTTGAGATTGTTGTTAAAACTATTAGAATGAAAAAAACATAAGAGAAAAGAGAATGAAAAAAACACAATAAATAAAAATAACTTAAACTTGAATTTAAAATTTGTTCATTAAACTAAAAACAAATGCTTACAATGCTTTATAACGGAAATAACATTAAACCAAATTAATCTAGAAAGTCATTAAAATATTACCTTAGAAAGCATGTGAAGGTAGAGAGGGAAAGAAGAAAGAGAAAGAAGGTAGGAAGGTTAGAGAGATGAATTAGAGAGAAGCTTACCATTGAAGAGGTAGATGGTGCAACTCCGATTGGATCGACCTCAATAGGATTGAGGATTGTAGCCTTTGATTGTGGCGGATGGAATGGGCAGCAAGGAGACGTTGCTGTTTGACACTTTGCACCTTGAGGTGGAGGCGTTAATTGTGAGCTCGTCGGAGTTGCTCGCCAGAAAAGAAGGGTGAAGAAGAAGAGAAAGAAAGAAGAAAGAGAGGAAGAGAAAGGGGAGGGAACCAACCCAAGAAGGAGAGATCGTAGATCTCTTATAGACTTTTTTTTTCTTGTAAAAAAGATGACCGTTGGATCTAGAGAGATCCAACGGTTGGGAATGGGTTAGTTAGATGAGCGAGAGAGTGACTAGGATAGAGAGAGATGAGGGAGAGAAGAATTGGTCAAGTGAGACCAATTCTCTCTTGTTGTTGCAAATGGGCATGGGCATGGGCATGGGTCATGGGTATGGGCATGGGCATGGGCATGGGTCATGAGTCATGGGTATGGGCATGGGTCATGGGTATGGGCTGGGGTAATGGGCTTAGGTCATGGGCCAAAATAGATAGAGTGAGAAATAGGAAAGAGGTGAGAGAAAAAGTACAAAAATAAAAGCCTTGGAGGGTCTTGAACCCTAGTCTTCTTTATTCTCTCTCGTCTGCTGAAAGTAGGATTTTTCCGCGTCATTGGTTACGGAAACCCTAAGTCCAACAAGATTTTGTAATTTTTATCCGATTATCCTGCAAAATTGACAGATTTTTGTATAGGGATTCGTGTCGGATGTCGATCCACACTCGAGGTTAGTTAGTGCAATTAAAGAGCATAAAATGACGAGAAAATTGCAGATAATGTAACACAATCATACTTTAATCATATTTATTTAACTGAACTTGTCTCTTACAATGAAAATCAAATAAAAATAACTAAACTAGAAAGCATTAAAAGAGATTAGGGTAGAGAGAGAAAGTGAAGAATGGAGAGAGAAACTAAAAAAAAAAAGAATAGATAGAGAGAGAAGATGAGATGGGAGGCTTTTTTTAGAGAGAGAAAAGAGATGGTTAGAGAGAGAAGGTGAAAGAATAGAGAGAGAAACTAGAGAGAATGAGTTCTAGAGAGAGACTAAAGAGAGAAAGTAACCTTAGGACATACCGGGGTGGTCGAAATGTGATCGGCCAATTGGATCGGCCAATGATGTATGAGGTTTGGCTCGGATGATCAGCTATTGAAGAGATTGGAAATGAGAAAGTTGATCGGAGAAATGTTGCATTCACGCTACACGGCTTGATCGTGGGTTGCATGCGATCACGAAATAGTGGCTGTCCAAGGAAGGTTGGAGAAGTCCATGGATCCTGGAATAAATCAAGGTGTTCCACATGGAGGTTGATGGCATGCATGGACTGGGGGGGGCGTAGGAAGCACGTGGCTGCAAGGAGGGTTGAGGCGGTATAGCAGTCCATTGTGTGGACTGTTGTAGGTGGTGACGTGGAAGGATGGAAGACCACACGGTGGTTGTGGTTCAAGGGGATGGAAGCGCCACCTGCTGTACCGCTTGCCCAGTGCAAAGGTAACAAAAAAGACCCTGGTCCGTGAGGGAGGGTGCTGTAAGATGCACCAGTCAAGGGAGAACGGTGGTGATGGAAGGCGGAGCAAGGAAGGAGGTGCTTGGTTTGAAAAGAAGGAGATGCAATGAATATTGCAGGCTGGAAGCAGCACCTATTGAGGAAGAAGTTGCTGGCTGCAACCGGCGAGAAGATGGAGTGGAGCGCTGTTCATCCGCGAAGACGCACCAATGGAAGAACCAGATTGTGATTCTCGCCGGAGATGGAGAAGACGGGAATAAGAAGATGAGGTTGCAACTCCGGTAGCACGTGAATACGTGCTGTGGGCGGTACCTGCTAAGAAGAACAGCATAAGAAGAGGATGGGCAGGAGAGAACGAAGAAGAAGAAGAAGCGAGGAAGATGGAGCAGAAGAGGAAGGCGGAGAGGGAGGAAGCGCACGGCCGGAGTTCTGCAACTCCGGCCGGTATGAAGATAAGAAGAGAAGAAGAAGAAGAAGAATAAGAAGAAGAAGAAGAAGAAAGAGAAGAAGAAGAAGAAGGAGAAGAAGAAGAAGAAGAAGAAGAAGAAGAACGGCCGGAGTTGCAAACCTGCAACTCCGGCGAAGGATGGGGAAGAAGACGAAGAAGAAAGGAGGAAGAAGAGGAGAGGGAAGTCGTGGGGAAGAAGGGAAAGGATAGGGGGAAGGAGAGGAGGAGATTAGGGGGGGATTAGGGTTCGAACGAACCCCTCTCCTTCTCCTTTTAAAGCTCCCTATTTCCATTAATGGAAATAGGGTATTTTTTAAATAAAAAAAATATTTTTAAATTTTTTTTTTTTTTTAAGTAAAATGCTACTTTTTCTTGGGGAATGTCCCCATTTAGTGGACCCCCCATTTTTTAAAATTTAATTAAAATTCTTTGGAAATTCACGGGGTCCACTAACTGGTCGGACAGCGGGTCGATGATGATGGGCCCGGCTACTGGCCCAGATGGATTGATGATGTCCATCGTCTCACAAGATGATGTGACAGACAGTCTGATGGCGATCGGATGGATGGTGACTTGATTGGGACTCAGATTGGTAGATCGACGGATCTAGAGAGATCCAACGGTCCGATGGAAGATCTAACGGTCGAAAAGCTAAGGGAGATGAGATAGAGCCGATGGGCAGGAGTTTTGGGGTTAGGTCAGTAGATTTGAGGACCGAGAGATGAAGAGAGAGAGAGAATAAAGAGAGATGAGAGAGAAAGTATCAGAAAATAGAGAGAAAAGCACTGGCGGAGGGTCTAGAACCCTGGTCTTCACTGTGACCATCCTCACGCTTCTCCAGTAGAGTCGACCATCATTCTTTGCTGACTCATGTGGCTTTAAACGCTTTGGTCTCTCTCTTGGTCATTGGCTCTCCTACTCTCTTCGTTCTTTGGGCCGGCTTTTTGGTCCTCTTATTCAGCCCATATCTTCTAGTCATAGCATGTGGGCTTGTTAAGCTTTGATAATGGGCTTTCATGATCGATTTGGGCCCACAAGTCTCGAGAATCGTCCCATCGGGGTTTTCTGCGACAGAAGAAGCGCGTAATGAGACTTTATCAGAACGGCTTAATATTTAGACTTCCGAAAATGTGTTTAATGCATGCAAATATACCATTTCGTCCAGAAAAGTGTGTTCTACGCAACAGAAGAGACTCTTACGTAGAAAAGTAGGTAAATAGAGTATTTTACGTAGGAGAATGCAATAACGCTAAAAGGATAATTGCTTAAAATAAGCACTTTTGAGCGAATATCACAACCCCCAACCAGCATATTGCCAATCCTTGGCAATTAGTGCGAAATAAATGAGCTTAAAAGGGCTCTGCACATGCTGCACACTTTTTCATATTAGCTCCGGAAAAACACCGTTCGTCAAATCATTGAATGGATGCAAAAACAGTTACATGCTAACGAAGAGTTGGAAAGTTTTGGCAAGACTACAGACTGATAATCATGACCCAGAATAGTCTGACTCTGCGTGTGTGTGTGCTCAACATTCTCATCATCCTACAGTAAAGATTTCCAGATCACCTCTAAGTTTTTATGCCTCGACCTCAAATCTCACATGTTTAGCACTCAGAATAGAATCACACAAGAAGGGTTTTCTTCTTTTCTCTCAATTTATATGTGAGGAGATGTGTTGATGAAAGTAAAGATCTCACATATGTATTATTTGAAGGAAGGACATCTTTAATAGAAGAAGATCTCATGATTGGAATACCACTTCACTCGGGAACGTTAGATCAAACTCTATAGCTTATCTTTCTCCAATCTTCACATTTTATGATCGTACTATCCTAGAATCAAGTAGGACTTTCTTGGGTTGTAATGAGGCTTAGGTCAGGTGTAGAGAGATAAAGGGATACAGGATTTCAAAGATCTTGAGAGGATATTGCCATTTTCTTGCATTTTTCTTGCGGCGTAACACCATTATCTGGTTCTTTTTCCTTTTTTTCGTATTTTTCTCTTTTTCTTGATATTTCTGAGACTGCTCAATTTCTTTTCAGCACTTTTTCATACTTTCTTTCCATATTTTGTTTTCAGCTTGAACCACTTTCTTTTCCTTTTGATTCTTCTTCTTTACTTTTCTTTTCACGGTACACCCATATCAGTTATTCTTTTGTCCATCTCAAAATAAGGGTAGCCAGTCATGCTTCGTAGCTATTGATATTCGCTCAAAAGTGCTATTTTAAGCAATTATCCTTTTAGCGTTATTGCATTCTCCTACGTAAAATACTCTATTTACCTACTTTTCTACATAAGAGTCTCTTCTGTTGCGTAGAACACACTTTTCTGGACGAAATGGTATATTTGCATGCATTAAACACATTTTCGGAAGTCTAGATATTAAGCCGTTCTGATAAAGTCTCATTACGCGCTTCTTCTGTCGCAGGAAACCCCGATGGGACGATTCTCGAGACTTGTGGGCCCAAATCGATCAGGAAAGCCCATTATCAAAGCTTAAAGAGCCCACATGCTATGACTAAAAGATATGGGCCAACTATGAGGACCAAAAAGTCGGCCCAAAGAACGAAGAGAGCAGGAGAGCCAATGACCAAGAGACAGACCAAAGCGTTTAAAGCCAAATGAGTCAGCAAAGAATGATAGTCGACTCTACTGGAGAAGCGTGAGGATGGTCACAGTGAAGACCAGGGTTCCAGACCCTCCGCCAGTACTTTTTTCTATTTTTTTGATACTTTTTCTCTCATCTCTTCTTATTCTCTCTCTCTCTTCATCTCTCGATCCTCGAATCTACTGACCTAACCCCAGAACTCCTACCCATCGGCTCTATCTCATCTCCCTTAGCTTTCTGACCATTGGATCTTCCATCGGACCGTTGGATCTTCAATCGGACCGTTGGATCTCTCTAGATCTGTCGATCTACCAATCTGAGTCCCAATCAAGTCACCATCCATCCGATCGCCATCAAACTGTCTGTCACATCATCTTGTGAGATGATGGACATCATCAATCCATGCGGTCCAGTAGCCGGACCCATCTTCATCGACCCGCTGTCCGACCAGTTAGTGGACCCCGCGAATTTCAAAATAATTTTAATTAAATGGGGGGTCCACTAATTGGGGAGATTCCCCATAAAAAAGTAGTGTTTTACTTAAAAATATATATATATATATATATATATATATATATATATATTTTTCTTATTTTTTTATTTTCAAAAAAACCCCCTATTTCCATTAAAGGAAATAGGGAAGCTTTAAAAAGGGGAAGGAGGGGGACGAACCCTAATTTTCAAAACCCTAATCCCTCTCCCCTCTCCTCCTCTCCTTCCCCACGTTCTCCCCTTCATTCTCTCCTTCTTTCCTCCTCTTCTTCTTCTTTTTTTTTTTTCTTCTTTCTTCTTCTTCTCTATCTTCTTTCGCCGGAGTTGCAGGTCTGCAACTCCGGCCAGCAGGTGTCCAACTTGAGACCACTCACATCCTACTCAGTTCAGCCACTTTAGTGGCCACCCACGCTACTGGTCTGGCCTACAACGGCCTGCAACAGCCTGCAGCTCTTAAAACCCCACCACCGTCTTCTTCACCTTCATCTACCGGCCGGAGTTGCAGAACTCCGACCGTGTCTGCTTCCGCCTCTTGCTGCTGTCTCCTTCTTCTTCTCCTTCATCTAAAACTTCCCCCCCTCCGCCTGTGCGCAGCAGAGCTTGCTGCCACGGGCCACACATCTTCTTGTTGCGTTTTCTTACCGGAGTTGCAGCCTGCAACTCCGGCCACCACGTCACGAACCGCCCTCCTCAGCCCACCTGCAACAGCGCCTCCACCATTGCCATCTTCATGCTTCATCCTCCATTGAAGAATGGCTGCTCCTTCGCCTGAAAATGAACCAGCAAGTTCAGTTGCTTCAACTTCCGGCGATCTCTCACCTCCTCAACCGCGAGCTCCTCACGCATCACCACCTTGCAGCATATGCACCGCCTGCTGATTCCTCTCCTCTCCACTGCCTGATCTCCTCCTCCTCCTCTGATGCACCGTCACTGCCTTCTCTTCCCATTCACGGACTGTCCTTCCAACTCAAGAGGTAGATCTCCTCTTGGCCAGCCACCAAGTGGTGCCTCAACTAGTGGGGTGTATCGCTTCCTACGTGTGCACCGTTCAAGAAGACCACCCCGACTTCCATGCACCAAGGTCCTCCACCATAGATGCTCCTTGGACTCTCTCCTTGGCCGACGACCCAACCACTCTGAAAAAAAAGGGTATCTTCAGCTCCATCATGTCCTAAACCACCTTCACTTAGACCGTGCGATCTAGGCCGATGCGATCTATCCGGTAAGTGGTAAGTTTCTTCACTTTCTTTTTTCTTCCATCCTCTCTAGTTTCTTTCTCTAGCTCTCTCTCCCTAGTTTCTTCCATTTTTCTCTCTCTACTTTCTCTCTCTTCTCTTTATCTTTTTCTTCCTTATTTTCTCTCTAATTTCTATTTCTCTCTCTAGGCCATCTATCTTCTCTCTCTACTTAATTTAGGTTTATTGTTTTATAGATTAATTATCTCATGTTTTAATTGTAAGTTACAGTTGAATTCAAGAAATAAAGTTTATTTTGATTCGAGTTTGACAAAATTCTGTTATTTTATGTTCTTTATTGCTCTAATCTGATTAATCCCGAGTGTGGATCGACATCCGACACGAATCCCTATACAAATCTGTCAATTTTGCAGGATAATCAGGATAAAATCGGATAAAATTACAAATCTTGTTGATTCTAGGGTTTCCGTAACCAACGACGCGGAAAAACCCTACTTTCAGCTATACTGGATTTTAGGTTGATGGGTTTACAAAGAAAAGGCTTTTATAGAAGGGTTCAAGGGGTTTCTAGTGAAGTATAATTCAGGTGAGTAAAAAGGCTGAATGGTTCAGAAAAAATGGCCTAAATCATTTTCTAGGGTTTGCACTATCATGTATACTGTCTTAACTGGATACAGAGAAGGTTCTGTCGTAGTAATCCAATGTTGATGTCGTTCCGAGTTTTATGATCGAAGCAAAAGATAATGAGATCTCTCAACGAATATTGCGGGCATGAAGAATAGTGAGTCATCCATTGACTCAGGATTACTGTATAACTCTCTGAAATGATTAAAGGCTCGAAAGCTCACTGGGTTAGGTCTCCACAATTATTCTCATAGGATCTCCAGAATTCTTAAACTTAGGATGACTCTGATATTGATAGTGTACAATTGTGCCGAATATGAGTTTTTCTGAGTTTTCAAACCTGCTGTAGTCACGCTTGAATTGACTCAACGCTAACTTTAAACAAAAATTGACATCCTCAATACTGACTTAACGGAGGTTTTTAGCTAATCAAAGTCAAGGTATTTGATACATTTTTGAAATTCTAGAAAACTTTTGGAGAACATCGGAAATCACCCCAAAAATAACTTTTTTTTTTTTTATCAAAATGAAGACATGAGTTTTGGTAAATACCCACCCCCAACCAAAATATAGCACTGTCCTCGGTGCTCATGACCGGAACATAAAATGATAAAAATTCAGTGAGGATGATGCAAAAGTTCAGGAAGGATGTTACCAAGTCGGCAGAAACTCGACAGTGTTGGGTACCTGATGATCGGGAGAATGAATGTACCTGCATTTTCAGAGATATAACAGTAATAACAAATGCATGAGACTCATGTACTCTAGGAATACCGGAATTGCCTTTCCGAAAGCGCTAAGTTTTACGTCTTCAGCCAGACATGATGGGGGTATATCAAGTACCCCCAACCAGGATAAAACTCATGGAGACTGAGTGAATCTACAGTCTTCCTGACACCTAAGGTGGAATAGAGACAACTATCATATCCCTTGTCTAGGTATACCTGTGTAGAACAGGTCTTTCTCAGTGTAGACTGAGAGAAGGGCATTGAGCTCTCTGAGCAGCCCGGCAAAAGCACGGAGTTGATCTGGGAGGTATCGAAGCTTCTCAGTAAAGATTGAGAGGAGAGTAGGAGTGGGTTCTCTGAGCAGACCCGCAAAAACATTTAGTTCAGCGGGGAGGGATAGAAGCTTCTCAGTAAAGACTGAGAGGACAGGAGTAGGAGTGGGTTCTCTGACCGTGGTTAGCAGAGCCGCAAACTCATTGAGTTTTGCGGGAATGTATCTGAATGGAGCAGACTCCTGCAGATCAGTAATACCAGAAATATTGGACTCCGAGATGAAGTCAAACTCACAGTGTTCATGACACTTGGATAAATTATCTTCAGGAGAGTCTTGAAATAGACTCTCTACGGCACACGGGTCATCGATAATATCGACGTAGGGTGACAGGTGAAAACTGTTGACCTCTTTCTCGATGTTTCCTAATGTGATAGGGATGTTCCAATCCCTACACTCAATATGTCCCTCCTCGGTGGGGATCGGTAGGTCCAGGACAGCGGGAGGCCCATTTTCTAGACATGGCTCATCAGTAGGAATGTCTGCATTCAGAGCAGAGAGAGAATTATCAGAGATAGAGATGGGACTAAGTTCTTCTGTGCTCAGTCCAGAAGTTGGTGCTGTTAAGGGTACCAAAGATTGAGACTCGGGTTCATCACAATTGTTGCACAATCCAAGGGAGGTGGGGAGGAACGGTAGATCTATGGCAGCAGGGATCCTACGATCAAGACAAAACTCAGTGTCATGATGATCATCTTCAGGGTCCAGGTTAGAAGCAGCAGTGGGAGAGTGAGAAATAGGTTGCTCGGAGGTAGGTTCAGGATGTGGTGCTTTTAAAGGCACCGAAGAAGGAAACACTGGCTCCTCAATAGTCTGGCTCGATCTAGGGGTGGGTACAACTTCTATTTCTTCCTCACAATGGTGGTACTGGGTCCAAGTGTGCGGCTCCTCATTATAGACAGTGGCCATATCATTCTCCTCAGGATAGGCTATTGGTGGACTAGTGAAGTTGACTTCCTCTCTCTCATTTTCTAATTGAACTAGACGTTGCTCGAAGCTCTCCATAGATTGCTGTTGTTGGTGCTCTAGACTTTGGAAATACTGTTGTTGCTGGGCAATGTACTGAGAGAGAAGGTCCTCTAGACCGGGTGTAGTAGCCAACGGAGGTGGTTCAGCCAAGGGGAGCTGAGGTGCTAACTCTTGATTATAGTCTGACTGGGTATGAAAGTTGTAAGGCAAAGTGGAGTCTGGGACTAGTTGCTGACTCTGAAAATCCTGAGGGGCCCACTGTTGATCAGAATAGTCATTCTGTGGATATGACGGGTACTGGGATTGCGAGTATTGCCAGTCATACTCTCCATTGGGTTGATGGAACCCGAAAGGATAATTATCCTGCGGTAGTTGCTGCGGGAGGGCAGACTGTTCCCAACCAAAGTTATGGTGACTCCTATTATCCGGATAATAAGTGTTGTCATAGGAGGTCTGCATTGGAGATGGAAAGGTACAGACATCTTGCTGGATAGGAGGGTAATATCCTACAGACTGGGAATGGTACATAGGTTGCTGGACTGCGGCACGAAGGGCAGAGACTGAATTTTTAAGCTCTTGGAGTACAGAATTGTACTCTGGATCTCGGTGATTATCATACCCTGTAGAAGTGTGCAAGACTGGAGTATCATGATGATACGCAGAATTGTCATACCATTGTTGAGAGTGATCACCTCGATTCTCACAGAAACTGTAGTAGGTCTCATACAGAGGCCTTTCATCTGCCATTAGAGGCGATAGAGGGGTGCGGTGGACTAACTCTCAGATCGAGTCAGTAAAAGGTTAGGACAGGTCCAACCGGGCGTCTACTTGAAAAAGCAAGCCCAAGATTTGGAAAAAAGTTGCCAAAAGGAGATACTGGAGTAGTGATTCTAAATGATGCACACCAAGCACAGATAATCCTATTCTAAACAATCAGGATATATTTTAGGCATTATCTTGTTAATTTTGGGGCTAGAGTAGATTATGACAGTGGGCGGACCACTGGTTTATCTTTTAGCCGCCGGACTAACTGTTTGCACTCAGAGGTTCTCACCAGGCTACACTCTTCAGAGCGAATCCTTTAGTACTAACTCTAATTAACAACAAGGCAATCCGAAGCCTAGATAGACGTGCGGCACAATGGCTGTCTTAAGTACGTCCCAGACTAACCGGATTGATCAAGTGTATAAGAAGAGTGTTCCCTCGGGTTAAGCTAGGGTTGGTGTGTGTTCCTAGTCTACACGCAACTAACCGCCGAATAGTCCAAGATGCCACGTCGAGCTCAGTGTACTTGAGTAGCAGGGACTTATGGGTGTGTTAGACAACAGGGACCCGCGCTCGTGGTCTTATTTTGATTGGATGTTAAGCGGGTTCGCTTTGTGTGGATTTTTCCTCGAACACCGGGCTAATTGGCTCTACTTCTTGATTCTTTTTATTATAGATGGATCCTGGGGATCAATTTCAGTTGGAATGATGAGGTGGGTGATGAAATCCCACCAGTTTCAATTTTGGAGCTGGGGCTGCTCTCTTAGAGTTGATTGATTAACGGCCACGCCACGCAAGTCGAATAAGTTGTTGCTAGAAAACAAATAGACATGCGGCAATGATTCACCCAAATTACTCTGTATCGCACTCAAGGCGAGGATAGAGACTCACCTCCCGTAGGCCACGCCACGGGGTCGCCTCCGTGGGTTAAGGAGGGGTATCCTAATGGGCTGGGTCCCGACTCCACCTCTTTGAGCTTTCGCTCCCTACCCATACTGGATCGTGTTCCTGCAGAAAAGTTAGATCACACGGTCTAGGTATTCAGGATTCTATTTGGAAGATCCTTGCCTGTTTAGGGTTCACTGAACAAGCACTGGATTTAGGCAAGTTTTTGAATTATTTTCCAAATTCGAGATGGGGTAAAATTTAGGAATTCCCAGATTGGAAAATACCTAGATTGGAAAGTTTCCCGAACTGTGGAGATCTTCCAAGAAAGATTTGATTGCGAGATCCCTTATAATTTTGGGAAATTTCCCAAAATTGAAATTCTGCTAGATTTGGGGTGTTTCCTTTTGCAGACTTTTCCAAATTCGGAAGATTTCTAAAGATAGAAATTCTTCTAAAGAGGAAATTTCTAAGAGGGGAAACCCTAATTTAGCAAAGTTTCAAGATTTTGGAATCTTTCCAAAAATCGCAAATCCTTGATTGGTGATTTCTAAAAATCTGCAGAATATAAAACCCTAATTTTTTTTGAATTTTGATTTTTTTAATTCTTTTGGTAATTTCCACTTAATCTAGGGTTTCTAAAAAGCCATAGAACAAGATCTAGCAGTTATTTGGAAAGCAGTAAAATTCCTAAATTATTACAACTTTGCACTCGGCCTTCCGAGGCATTAAAAATAGTAATTTAAAAACTGCTAAAAATCACTAAAAACAAAAAATAGAAAGTTTCCCGAAAAGGTCAGGCTGTCCAAATTGAGCAGCTTTTCGCTTCAGCAACTTTCCAATTCCGTCTTTACGTCCTTTTTCGCACTCCCGAACACCCGAGCGGCAGCGGCGCCATTTGAAAGTAGGATTTTTCCGCGTCGTTGGTTACAGAAACCCTAAGTCCAACAAGATTTTGTAATTTTTATCCGATTATCCTGCAAAATTGACAGATTTTTGTATAGGGATTCGTGTCGGATGTCGATCCACACTCGAGGTTAGTTAGTGCAATTAAGAGCATAAAATGACGAGGAAATTGCAGATAATGTAACACAATCATACTTTAATCATATTTATTTAACTGAACTTGTCTCTTACAATGAAAATCAAATAAAAATAACTAAACTAGAAAGCATTAAAAGAGATTAGGGTAGAGAGAGAAAGTGAAGAATGGAGAGAGAAACTAAAAAAAAAAAGAATAGATAGAGAGAGAAGATGAGATGGGAGGCTTTTTTTAGAGAGAGAAAAGAGATGGTTAGAGAGAGAAGGTGAAAGAAGAGAGAGAGAAACTAGAGAGAATGAGTTCTAGAGAGAGACTAAAGAGAGAAAGTAACCTTAGGACATACCGGGGTGGTCGAAATGTGATCGGCCAATTGGATCGGCCAATGATGTATGAGGTTTGGCTCGGATGATCAGCTATTGAAGAGATTGGAAATGAGAAAGTTGATCGGAGAAATGTTGCATTCACGCTACACGGCTTGATCGTGGGTTGCATGCGATCACGAAATAGTGGCTGTCCAAGGAAGGTTGGAGAAGTCCATGGATCCTGGAATAAATCAAGGTGTTCCACATGGAGGTTGATGGCATGCATGGACTGGGGGGGGCGTAGGTGAAGCACGTGGCTGCAAGGAGGGTTGAGGCGGTATAGCAGTCCATTGTGTGGACTGTTGTAGGTGGTGACGTGGAAGGATGGAAGACCACACGGTGGTTGTGGTTCAAGGGGATGGAAGCGCCACCTGCTGTACCGCTTGCCCAGTGCAAAGGTAACAAAAAAGACCCTGGTCCGTGAGGGAGGGTGCTGTAAGATGCACCAGTCAAGGGAGAACGGTGGTGATGGAAGGCGGAGCAAGGAAGGAGGTGCTTGGTTTGAAAAGAAGGAGATGCAATGAATATTGCAGGCTGGAAGCAGCACCTATTGAGGAAGAAGTTGCTGGCTGCAACCGGCGAGAAGATGGAGTGGAGCGCTGTTCATCCGCGAAGACGCACCAATGGAAGAACCAAATTGTGATTCTCGCCGGAGATGGAGAAGACGGGAATAAGAAGATGAGGTTGCAACTCCGGTAGCACGTGAAGACGTGCTGTGGGCGGTACCTGCTAAGAAGAACAGCATAAGAAGAGGATGGGCAGGAGAGAACGAAGAAGAAGAAGAAGCGAGGAAGATGGAGCAGAAGAGGAAGGCGGAGAGGGAGGAAGCGCACGGCCGGAGTTCTGCAACTCCGGCCGGTATGAAGATAAGAAGAGAAGAAGAAGAAGAAGAAGAATAAGAAGAAGAAGAAGAAGAAAGAGAAGAAGAAGAAGAAGGAGAAGAAGGAGAAGAAGAAGAAGAAGAAGAAGAAGAAGAAGAAGAAGAAGAAGAAGAAGAACGGCCGGAGTTGCAAACCTGCAACTCCGGCGAAGGATGGGGAAGAAGACGAAGAAGAAAGGAGGAAGAAGAGGAGAGGGAAGTCGTGGGGAAGAAGGGAAAGGATAGGGGGAAGGAGAGGAGGAGATTAGGGGGGGATTAGGGTTCGAACGAACCCCTCTTCTTCTCCTTTTAAAGCTCCTTATTTCCATTAAAAAATAGGGTATTTTTTAAATAAAAAAAATATTTTTAAATTTTTTTTTTTTTTTTTTAAAGTAAAATGCTACTTTTTCTTGGGGAATGTCCCCATTTAGTGGACCCCCCATTTTTTAAAATTTAATTAAAATTCTTTGGAAATTCACGGGGTCCACTAACTGGTCGGACAGCGGGTCGATGATGATGGGCCCGGCTACTGGCCCAGATGGATTGATGATGTCCATCGTCTCACAAGATGATGTGACAGACAGTCTGATGGCGATCGGATGGATGGTGACTTGATTGGGACTCAGATTGGTAGATCGACGGATCTAGAGAGATCTAACGGTCCGATGGAAGATCCAACGGTCGAAAAGCTAAGGGAGATGAGATAGAGCCGATGGGCAGGAGTTTTGGGGTTAGGTCAGTAGATTCGAGGACCGAGAGATGAAGAGAGAGAGAGAATAAGGAGAGATGAGAGAGAAAGTATCAGAAAATAGAGAGAAAAGCACTGGCGGAGGGTCTGGAACCCTGGTCTTCACTGTGACCATCCTCACGCTTCTCCAGTAGAGTCGACCATCATTCTTTGCTGACTCATGTGGCTTTAGACGCTTTGGTCCGTCTCTTGGTCATTGGCTCTCCTACTCTCTTCGTTCTTTGGGCCGGCTTTTTGGTCCTCTTATTCAGCCCATATTTGGCCCATATCTTCTAGTTATAGCATGTGGGCTTGTTAAGCTTTGATAATGGGCTTTCATGATCGATTTGGGCCCACAAGTCTCGAGAATCGTCCCATCGGGGTTTCCTGCGACAGAAGAAGCGCGTAATGAGACTTTATCAGAACGGCTTAATATTTAGACTTCCGAAAATGTGTTTAATGCATGCAAATATACCATTTCGTCCAGAAAAGTGTGTTCTACGCAACAGAAGAGACTCTTACGTAGAAAAGTAGGTAAATAGAGTATTTTACGTAGGAGAATGCAATAACGCTAAAAGGATAATTGCTTAAAATAAGCACTTTTGAGCGAATATCATCTGCTCCACCAGTAAGTCAAACTTATCCTTTGATATCAATTGGTGTGGCCTTTAACACCTAAGTCTTTCTCTTAGTCTCTAGCTATTCTTCTCTCCCTTAGTTTTTGTTCCGACTCTACGATCCTCTAGCTTTGCCCGTTCATGTCTTCTATCTTTTTATCCTAGCCTGCTAGCTCTTTAAGCTTTGATAGAAGTCTTCTGTGGTTGATAGTGGGCCCGCCAGTCCTCGAGAATCGCCCGATAGGGTATCTTGCAAGTGAAAAACCACGTAATAAGATTCAACTAAAACGGCTTGATATTGGACTATCTGAAATGCGTTTATTTCATGCAAATAGTCAATTTTCGTCTAAAGAATACGTTCTACTGGTGGAAGAAACTCTTATGTGGAAAAGTCGATAAAAAGACAAGTTTTACGTAAGAGAATGCGACATTGCTATAAAGATAATGGCTTAAAATAAGCACTTTTGAGCAAATATCACAACCCCCAACTATCATATTGTCAATCCTTGGCAATTATTGCGAAATAAGTGAGAGAAAGAGGGCTAGGCATAACAAGCTAGAAAACTTATTTGCATTACTCAGAAAAAACTTCGTTTTGTCAGATTATTTTAAGGATGCAAGAAATCATTCACAAATTAGAACTAATAAGCAAAATGCAATACTTCTACAAATGGACCTTCAAACAAAAGATTACTCAGACTCGGTGTGTGTGTGTGTGTTTAACATCATCCTTATCTAGCAGTAGAGATTTTTGGATCTCCTTAGATACTCTATGCCTCGACCTCAATCATCACTTGTATACCACTTAGAAGTGAATCACTGAGAAATAGTTTTATACTTTTCTCTCAAACTATATGTGAGGAGTTGAATATAAAAACTAGCAAATGTCTCACATATATAGTTCTTGAATGGAGGGTATAAGAAGATTTAAGAAGATCTCATGATTGGGATGTCATATCACTTAAGAACGTCGAATCAAACTCTATAATTTCTCTTTTCTCCATTCTCCATACTTGAGGATGGTACAAATCAAGAATCAAATAGGACTTGTGAAAGTAGGGTTTTTCCGCGTCGTTGATTACGAAAACCCTAACTTCAACACATTTGTAATTTTATCCGAATTTTAATCCTGCAAAATATGAGCTTTTGTATAGGGATTCGTGTCGGATGTCGATCCGCACTCGGGATTAGTCGGATGAGCGCAATAACGAACATGAAATGACGGAAAATATTACAGAAATTGATGGATGGAGAGATGAGGAATGTGAAGTGATTTTTTTAAAATAGGATTTTTAATTTTCTAGAGAGAGAAATTTTCACAAGAAGCATTAAGGCAAGAATTAACTAACACAATAATGCAACACTATAATAAATGAAACACAATTAAAATTCAAATCGTATTTGTTTTATCAAATTAAGAATGTGCTTACAATGATCAAAGTAAAATTAATATTTCAACTAGAAAGCAAATAAGAAGAAATTAGAGAGAGAAAAAAAAAGAAAAAGTAGAGAGAGAAACTAAGGGAGGAGAGAGAAAGTGAAGCTAGAAAGGTCTAGAGAGAGAGAAAATGTAGAGAGAAGAGAGAACTAGATAGAAAAAGCTAGAGAAAGAAACTCTCACCATGGGAGATGAGGATGACCGGATAGTAGATAGCTGGCAGGGCTTGCAAGGTTCTTGCGGGAAAGAGATGTACGCTGTGCACGTGGAGAAGAGGAAAACCTTGTAGCAGCAAGTTGACTGGAAGTTTCGGCCAAGTGGTGGTGCTCTTGGATGGAGTTGGAGAAGAGATCCATGAAGAGGAGGTGCTGCAAGTTGCTGATGGCCGGAGTTGCAGGTGTGCAACTCCGGTGGTAGAGGACGTTGGGTGATTCACAACTGAAAGTAGGGTTTTTCCGCGTCGTTGGTTACGGAAACCCTAACTTCAACATATTTGTAATTTTTATCCGATTATCCTGCAAAATTGATAGATTTGTATAGGGATTCGTGTCGGATGTCGATCCGCACTCGGGATTAGTCGGATTAGCCGAATAAGAACATAAAATGACAGATAATATACAAGAGAAACGTGGAAAGATGAGAATGGTGAGTCGAGATTAAAAACACATCCAAGAGATCCAGAGAAGACTAAAATCATCAAACTCAAATTGCATTAATCAAACTGTTGCTTACATGAAATAAATGACAGAAATAAATAAAGCGGTAAATCTATTCTAGAAAACATGTAAGAAAGCATGTAAAGAGAACTTTTAGAGAGAGAGGAAGAAGAGAGAGATTTTCACACCTCGGTCGTTTACCGGCCGACAAGGTAGAGGTGAGAGAAAAACTCACCCTCTTGCATTCACCGAACGGAGTCAGTGGTGCAAAAAGGCGATCAGCCTGGGGAAGGTTCGATAGAGAGAATCTAGAATGTATTTTCAAACCCTAGAGAGAGAAAGTAAACCCTAGAAAGAGAAAATACCTTGTGCGCACTTACCATGATTTGAGACCGGGATCGACCCGGTGAGTGGTTCGGCCCGGGTTTTCGGCCAATGATGTGTGGGATAGTTGTAGAGCCTGACTCAAGTGGTGGTATATGAAGGTGATGTGCATGCAATGGTAAGAGGCATGGTGGGCTCACGACCAAGCCATGGAAGATGATGATTTGGCCAAGCGTGGGCATGGTCGTGGGGCGCATGGCTTTGCTTCCCGGAGATGTGGTGCTTGTGCCTGGACTTGCTGTCCGATTGGTTGTGAGGTGCACTCTGGTTTGGCAGCGTGGTGGCAATGTTTCTCAACTGGAAACATTGGTGAGGATGCATGGAGGAGCTGTTGTGGATGTGTGATCTCAACGGGGTGGAGAACTTGCAGGCCATGAGTGGTTGTTGGAGGAGAAGATGTCGGTGGGTGTTGGTGAGAATGGATTCAAGGCCAAGCCGTGGAGCATGGAGATCTGCAATGGATGAGGATCGGTTGGCCAAGAGACTGGCCAGCTACTAATGAAGCCGCCAATGATCTTGGAGGAGTTGTTGGGCGTGATGGCTTGAGAGGGAGGCGGCAAAAAAAATGGTGAACCAGCACGTGGGGGGAGTAGGGGGCGGTAAAAAGGAGTTGCAGATGGCCGGAGTTCTGCAACTCCGGCGAGAATAAAAGAGGAAGATGAAAAGAAGAAGGTGGAGAAGAAAAGGAAAAAATGGGGCTAAGGGTGAAGGGATCCGTGCGGGATTGATAGGGGGAGAGAATGGAAGAGATTGGAGGGGGATTAGGGTTCGAACGAACCCTTCTCCCTCCTCTTATAAAGCTCCCTATTTCCTTTAATGGAAATAGGGTATTTTTGAAAATAAAAAAAATATATATTTTTTTTTTTTAAGTAAAATGCTACTTTTTCTTGGGGAATGTCCCCATTTAGTGGACCCCCCATTTTTTAAAATTTAATTAAAATTCTTTTGGAAATTCACGGGGTCCACTAACTGGTCGGACAGCGGGTCGATGATGATGGGCCCGGCTACTGGCCCTCATGGATTGATGATGTCCATCGTCTCACAAGATGATGTGACAGACAGTCTAATGGCGATCGGATGGATGGTGACTTGATTGGGACCCAGATTGGTAAATCGACGGATCTAGAGAGATCCAACGGTCCGATTGAAGATCCAACGGTCCGATGGAAGATCCAATGGTCAGAAAGCTAAGGGAGATGAGATAGAGCCGATGGGCAGGAGTTCTGGGGTTAGGTCAGTAGATTCGAGGACCGAGAGATGAAGAAAGATAGAGAATAAGGAGAGATGAGAGAAAAAGTATTAGAAAATAGAGAGAAAAGCACTGGCGGAGGGTCTGGAACCCTGGTCTTCACTGTGACCATCCTCACGCTTCTCCAGTAGAGTCGACTATCATTCTTTGCTGACTCATGTGGCTTTAAACGCTTTGGTCTCTCTCTTGGTCATTGGCTCTCCTGCTCTCTTCGTTCTTTGGGCCGGCTTTTTGGTCCTGTTATTCAGCTCATATTTGGCCCATATCTTCTAGTCATAGCATGTGGGCTCTTTAAGCTTTGATAATGGGCTTTCATGATCGATTTGGGCTCACAAGTCTCGAGAATCGTCCCATCGGGGTTTCCTGCGACAGAAGAAGCGCGTAATGAGACTTTATCAGAACGGCTTAATATCTAGACTTCCGAAAATGTGTTTAATGCATGCAAATATACCATTTCGTCCAGAAAAGTGTGTTCTACGCAACACAAGAGACTCTTACGTAGAAAAGTAGGTAAATAGAGTATTTTACGTAGGAGAATGCAATAACGCTAAAAGGATAATTGCTTAAAATAAGCACTTTTGAGCGAATATCAACAACCATGCAATGGTGGATCGCTGGCCGTGAGGGTGAAACTCACAGGTGACGTGGAGCACAGCCAATGAAGTGGCAGATAGGAGGGTGGCAGCAAGGAGGGCGGACTGGGTTGCAAGTTCCCGGCGTCAAGGGAGGAGCACGTTAGTGACTGCATGCAGCCACCATAGTTGGTGGTTGGCTTCACGGTGGAGCTGATTTGGAGGGAGCTTGGTTGCCGTTTCTTGTGGCATCTACAGGTAAGATAACTTGAAGGTTCTGCCTTCTCCTCCTCTCTTCATCTTCGTCATCTTCTTATCTTCTACTTTTTTTTTTTTTTTTTTTTTTTTTTCTGGTTTCGCCGGAGTTGCAGGTCTGCAACTCCGGCAATAGAGATTTGTGGGAGCAGGTGGGGCAGACGTTGGCCCCAATAGAGGGCGGAAACGCTAGGTAGAAGTGGTGGGGGTTGACGGCTTGCCTTTTGGAGGCGCACCAGCAACAAAAACGGTGTGGTTCTTCTTTTTGGTTTGGGCGGTGTGAGGTTGTTGCTGGTGGTGGTGTGCGGCGGCCAGAGAGTAAACCAGTCCGGTGATGGAGCAATGAGGGGGGGCGGCTTACTATTTTTGAGACCTGCAACTCCAGTGTTAATGGAGTTGCATGGCGTGGTGAAGTGGAAGGCGGTAGCAGGTCAAAACTTTGAATGAAGGATGTGCTGGCTTGGTGAATGACGTGCAGGTTGCTGCCCGGAGTTGAAGATGATGGCCTGCAAGAAAGATGTTAGGGAGAGGGTTAGAAGGACGGTGCCTTTGAGGGTGAGAGGAGAACGTGTGGAATGGGGTAGAGAGATGGGGCTGGCTATGAGGTTTAGAGTCGAGGGAAGAGATGGGGGCTGGAAGTTTTTAAAACGTGAATCGAGAGAGAGCCCCTTTTACTCCTTTCTTTTCTCTTATAAAGGGGGGACTTTAGGGTTTGGTCCCCTCCTTCCTTCTTCTTCGACGGTTTTGCCCCTTTTAAGTGGGGTCCACAACTCTAATCTCCCCAATACCTCCCTACGTCTTCCTTCACCCTTGATTTTAGCCATCGAATTAGCCTTTTTGCCAAATATCGACGACTCTCTTGCTGAATTCATCTTCTACACATGGGAAATTATCCCATGTATCTCTTTGTGTAGCCCTCAATAGTATATATATTCCCAAAGCCACCTCCAAATTTCCAAAACCATATGATTGGCCAGCAAATTCCAACCTTTGTGGGGCATCCTGTCTCAACGTCTATGCATGTTGTGAACCCCCGAACAAATTCTCGCATGTCACCGCCAACCTTGTTTGGAATTTGGGCTCGAGCTCTCTCTTGGGCTTTCGTGATTGATCGTAGGGTGATCAACACATCTCCGATCTTGAGAATTTTCTGGGTAGGGTTCCTCATCTTGGCCCATCCGTGTGGCTAGTCGACCTGGCCCATAGGTCCACGTCTTTGGTTCGTTACCTTGGCCAACACACATGTTGTCCCATTGGCCTTTAGATATCTTGATCGCCATCCCATGGAATAATCAGCATCACATGTCCACTGGCTCTTTGGGCTTGCCATCAGGCTTTGGTCATTGCGTCCCGAGTCTTGCATATTCTCCAGATAGGATTCCTCAGCTTCATCATATACTGGATATGTTAAGTATATGCCCTCTTCTACCATGCTTGCTTGCCTATAAAAGATTTCCCTCATCTCATTAGTGAGTCTAGTAACATGGTCCACTGGCTCATTCTCTCTCTTGGTTCTTGGTCTGGCGCTTTGATTATCTGGCTCGACCTGTACTTGTCCCATATCTTCTAAACATAGCCTGTTGGCTCTTTAAGCTTTGATAATGGGATTCTATGGTTGATTATGGGCCCATAAGTCTCGAGAATCGCCTGATCGGATTTCCTGCGAGAGAAAAGCACGTAATGAGACTTGATCAAAATGGTTTCATATCTAGACTTCCAGAAATGCGTTTAATGCATGCAAATATACCATTTCATCCAGAAAAATGTGTTCTACGCAACAGAAGAGACTATTACGTAGAAAAGTAGATAAATAGAGCATTTTATGTAGGAGAATACAATAATGCTAAAAGGATAATTACTTAAAATAAGCACTTTTGAGCGAATATCAACTTGCATAGGTTGTATTGAGGCTTAGGATAGGTTCAGAAAAGAAGGATATTCTGGTATTCGAAAATTCTGAGAGGGTATCTCACTATTCTTTGCAACTTTTCCAGGGGTAATATTTCCTTGACTTTTCTTCTTTTCTTTTTCCAATTTTTGTCTTTTTGGCTATTCTTCAACCTTTCCTTTTTTTTTTTTTTTTTTTTTTTTTTTTTTTTCTGATCATGTTTTTTTTCAGCTCGAACCATTTGTTTTGTTTTCTTTTTCTTTCTTAGTTACTATTTTTTTCATACCAAATATTCTTTGATCCCTTTTAGAAGTAGGTTATCATATTGAACTCTTTTTTGGGATTAAGTTTTTGGTTGATGGGTTAACAAGAAAAGGTTTTCATCATCAGGCTCAAAAATGGTTTCTACCGGTATAGATGTTAAGGAAGCTAAAAAGTCTGATTGGCTAGAAAGATGGCATATACTAGGGTTTGTACTTTCATCTTTGATGTCTCGAATGGAGGCCGGGAATCCCAACTTTATCGCCAACTCAAGCCGGGTGTTATCCGGGGTTATAAGAATCGCGCGCGCCGACTCCAGCCCCAATTCTGTTTGCAGAGCCATTGACGAATAGTCTTCACCCATTTTTCCGATTATATGGATTCGGCAAGTCCTCTTTCCCGACTTCATCGTTTTGCTCCGACTCCGACTCTTCTACCTAGAAAGGATATTCGATGGGAAAATTGGCCAGAATGTCGGCTATTGCCTGCCCCTTCTCGGCCGTCCTCAGTCTATAGGTTATGTCGTATTGTCCCAAGGCCACTGCCCATTTTTCCATTCGTCCCGACTTATCGAATTTTGTCAGTAATTTCTTCAAAGGGAGGTTCGTGATCATAATTATGGGATGCGCTTGAAAGTAGGGTCTCAATCTTTGAGCTGAGAACATCAGGCCCAAGCTAGTTTTTTCTATCCTTGAGTACCTAATCTCGGCGTCTAGGAGGGTTTTGCTCAGGAAATAAACCGGTTTCTCTCTTCCTTCTTCTTCACGGATCAACACTGAGCTTAGAGCACAATCCGATACAGAAATATATGACAATAATTGTTCCTCTGACTCCTATTTTGACAAAATAGAGGCCTTTCTGAGATATTCTTTCAGACTCTAGAAGGCCTTGTTACACTCCTACGTCCACTCGAATCTGCTGTGTTTTCTTAGGAGGTGGAATAGCGGTCGACACTGATCTGAATATTTCAAAATGAATCAGTTTAAAGCCGCTACCATCCCAGCCAGCTTCTATACTTGCTTCTTGTTACTCGGAGACGGCATATCCTGCAGTGCCCGGATTTGATCCGAGTTTGCCTTGATCCCCCTCTTGGTCACAATGTGACCGAGAAACTTCCCCGACGATACCCCAAATGTGCACTTTTCTGGGTTTAACTTCATTCGATACTCTCTGAGTATTCAAAAAGTTTACTCCAGGTCTTCCAAGTGGTGTTGCCGACTAACACTCTTCACCAACATATCATTGATGTAGACTTCCATTGTTTTCCCAAGCTTATCTCTGAACATGTTCTCCACCAATCTTTGATATGTGGCTATGGCATTCTTCAGTCCGAAGGGCATGCGCCGAAAGCAAAAAGTACCCTGGTCGGTATAGAACGTCATCTTCTCTCGATCACTATCATGCATCAATATCTGGTTATACCCCGAGTAGCCATCCATAAAAGATAACAACTCAAAACCAGCTGTTCGATCTGCCAACTCGTCCACTCGAGTCATGATATAACTATCCTTGGGGCAAAATTTGTTCAAGTCCGTGAAGTCGATGCAGACCCTGACCTTTCCATTTTTCTTAGGCACGACGATTATATTGGTGATCCACTCGGGACACTAGACTTCCTCAATGATCTTGGCTTCGGCCAATCGATTGATCTCGGCTACTACTGACGAGGCCACGTTTGGTGAAATTCTTCGGTCTCTTTGATTAACCGGCATGTCATTCATCAACCACGCGAAAACATCAACACTCTTTTTTAGAAAGTCCGTTATCATCTGTTTCTCCTCTCGGCCCAACTCGGAACCGAGGTAGACGACCTTCCTCTCTCCCTCGCCCCCTAGCTCCACCAGCTCGACCTCTTCTATACTTCTTCCCACCTTTGTTGGGGCCGATTCAGGAATCGACTATGTTTGCTATTGGGTCGAGGGGCTGACTTCTCTGTCTTATGCCGAATGGGCCTTCTGCCTTCTTTGATCATGGCGGCTTGATATCTTTGGGCCACCCCCTGATCTCCTCTGATCTCGTATAACCACGATGGAGTAGGGAATCAGATCATCTAGTAGTAGGTAGATGGTACTGCCTTCATGCCATGTACCCATCGTCTATCCATAATGACGTCGTAAGTCGATGGGGCGTCAACTATCAGAAACCTTGTCATCAATGTCAGCGGCCCTGTCGACACCAGTAACACAACTTCGCATATCGGTTCTGAGGCGGCCCCGTTGAATCCATAGATCGCGACTCTAGATGGTTCCAAGGCGATTCGACTAATGCCAATATTGTCGAAAGTTGGCTTGAACATGATCTCTACAGATCTGCCATAGTTCACTAGAATTCTCTTAACCGAAAAATTCCCTATATCCAAGGAAATGACCAGGGCGTCATCGTGAGGATCTGCCACCGGTTCCAGATCCTTATCCGAGAACCATATCGCCGTTCTCGAAGAGTGATAGACAACCGCTTCAGGTGTCACTAACCTAAGCTCTATCGAGATGTCCATTACCTCTTGGATGCTCATAGTCCTCCTGACCTTATCTCGGTGAGCACTCCGGGAGTCGGATGATCCAGTGTAGAACATATTGATCACACCTCTCGACTGTCTCCTATCATCCCGGTCGGTTCTTGGACCAGTTTCCTCCTCTTCTCTGTCGTCTTCTCGGGCCACGAAGTGGTCAAGGTGCCCTTGATTTACCAAATATTGCAGCAGGTTCATCAAGCGTAACATTCATTTGTGGGGTGATCTCTCGCCCCGTGGTATGCGCAAAATGGCTTATCCGGTCGTTCGGCATAAGTTGTCTTAGGGTGCTTGAAGTAAGCCTCCCCCAGATTTTCTTTAGGATAATCGATCTCTTTCTGTTAAAGGGTGTATATTCTCTTGGCCCATTGATATTCGCTCAAAAGTGCTTATTTTAAGCAATTATCCTGTAGCGTTATTGCATTCTCCCACGTTAAAATACTCTATTTATCTACTTTTCTACGTAAGAGTCTCTTCTATTGCGTAGAACACACTTTTCTGGACGAAATGGTATATTTGCACGCATTAAACACATTTTCGGAAGTCTAGATATTAAGCCGTTCTGATAAAGTCTCATTACGCGCTTCTTCTGTCGCAGGAAACTCCGATGGGACGATTCTCGAGACTTGTGGGCCCAAATCGATCATGAGAGCCCATTATCAAAGCTTAAAGAGCCCACATGCTATGACTAGAAGATATGGGCCAAATATGGGCTGAATCAGAGGACCAAAAAGCCGGCCCAAATAACGAAGAGAGCAGGAGAGCCAATGACCAAGAGACGGACCAAAGCGTTTAAAGCCACATGAGTCAGCAAAGAATGATAGTCGACTCTACTGGAGAAGCGTGAGGATGGTCACAGTGAAGACCAGGGTTCCAGACCCTCCGCCAGTGCTTTTTTCCATTTTTTTGATACTTTTTCTCTCATCTCTCCTTATTCTCTCTCTCTCTTCATCTCTCGGTCCTCGAATCTACTGACCTAACCCCAGAACTCCTGCCCATCAGCTCTATCTCATCTCCCTTAGCTTTCTGACCGTTGGATCTTCCATCGGACTGTTGGATCTTCCATCAGACCGTTGGATCTCTCTAAATCCATCGATCTACTAATCTGGGTCCCAATCAAGTCACCATCCATCCGATCGCCATCAGACTGTCTGTCACATCATCTTGTGAGACGATAGACATCATCAATCCATGCGGGCCAGTAACCGGGCCCATCTTCATCGACCCGCTGTCCGACCAGTTAGTGGACCCCGCGAATTTCAAAATAATTTTAATTAAATGGGGGGTCCACTAATTGGGGAGATTCCCCATAAAATAATATTTTTTTTTATTTCCTAAAAATCCTAATTTCCATTAATGGAAATTAGGAGCTTATATAAAGGGGGAAGGAGGGGGACGAACCCTAATTTTCAAACCCCTCTCCTCCTCTCCTTCCCCCCACATCATTCCTCCTTCTTCCCCCTCCTTTTTCTCCTCTTCTTCTTCTCCTTTTTCCTTCTCCTTTTTCTTCTTCTTCATCTTCTCCTTTTCCGGCGAGAACCTGCAACTCCGGCAGGTTCATCTTCCACGCCTTCTTCTCTTCCGCCCTTCTCCTCTTTTATCTCACCACCATCACCACGCCACGAACCGTCATCCCCTTCTCTTTTTTTTCTTTCTTCTTCTTCTTCTTTTTCTTCTTCTTCTTCTTTTTCTTCTTCTTCTTCTTCTTCTTTGCTTCCGCCGGAGTTGCAGGCCTGCAACTCCGGCCGTTCTTCTTTTTACTTCTCCCACGGCTTACCCCCTCGCCTGCCATGCTGAACGACCTTAGTTTTGCCGCCACCTGCTAGGACGCCTGCTGCTGCTCATGCAGCACCGTTGCTGCTCCGCCCAATTCCTCCGGCGGACTGGTTCACGTTAACCAGTCCGCCTCCACCGCCTGAACCTACTTTCAGCAAGCGTCCACACCAGCGCTACATCCTCCACCGTTGATCCCCATGGCAACGTCATCTTGCCATGCTGCCAAGCCACCTCCACTCTGCACAGCCGTCACCACCTGCAACCAAGTCTCCACCGTCTTCTCCTCTATTCTCAAAGAAAAAAAAAAAAAAAAAAAAAAAAAAAAAAGAGATAAGGAGAAGAAGAGAAGGAACGATGGAGCGGTAGCTTTCTCCACCACCTCCGACTGCCCTCTTGTAGGGCAGCGTCGCCTGCAACAATAGCTCCTCCTCTCTTGCAGATCGGGCTCCTTCCCTGTTGCCATTCCTCCACAAACTAGCGCATCAAACTCTGCCAGCGTCATCTTCCACCGCCACAGCAACAACACCGCCTTTGCCTCCATTCTCTATTGCAACCAGCGCCACCAGCAGCAAACACCTTCTCCAGCGCACTAGCAAGGCTCCTTGCTGCTGCAACTCCTCTGTTCGGACTCCTCCAACAACGCCTTACCTCCATCGCCTGCAACAGCCACCGAACTCTGGCCTAGTGTTGAAGATCCAACCATTTGCAATGCCCCTCCCTTTGGCCGTGCTCCTCCCGGTCAGATCATCATCTTTTTGAGGCAGGTAGTGCACTCCAACCACCTCTCGGGCTTGCAGCCCAAGCCAGTGTGCACAAGCACCCATACGTGCCACGTTGCCCTCCATGTCCAGACCATGCTTCACTCCGTAATCCATAGCCTCTTCCTGCCCTCTTTCCTTGCGGATCTTCAAGGTTCCATGCTCACAACACTCCTTACATAAGCAAGCAATTACGGCCTCTTCAGGAGGCCATGCACTCACTTGGCCTTCATTCTTGGCCGATCACCCGGGCCGAACCACTCACCGGGTCGATCCCGATCTCAAATCATGGTAAGTGCGCATAAGGTATTTTCTCTTTCTAGGGTTCATTTGCTCTCTCTAGGGTAAGTGAATTTCTTTATCTAGAATCCCCAGGCTGATCGCCTTTTTGTACCACTGACTCCGTTTGGTGAATGCAAGAGGGTGAGTTTTTCTCTCACCTCTACCTTATCGGCCGGTAAACGACCGAGGTGTGAAAAATCTCTCTCTACCTTCTTCCTCTCTCTCTAAAATCTCTTTTTACATGCCTTCTTACATGCTTTCTAGAATAGATTTACCGCTTTATTTATTTCTGTCATTTATTTCATGTAAGCAACAGTTTGATTAATGCAATTTGATTTCGATAATGTTAGTCTTCTCTGGATCTCTTGGATGTGTTTTTAATCTCGACTCGCCCTTCTCATCTCTTCCATCATTCTCCTTTTTCTCTTGTATATTATCTGTCATTTTATGTTCTTATTCGCGCTAATCCGACTAATCCCGAGTGCGGATCGACATCCGACACGAATCCCTATACAAATCTATCAATTTTGCAGGATAATCGGATAAAAATTACAAATGTGTTGAAGTTAGGGTTTCCGTTACCAACGACGCGGAAAAAAGCCTATTTTCACCCATCGCCCTTCTTTTTTTAGAATTTCTCTCTTCCTCGATCTTTGGTGCTTGATCGGTCTCTCTTAGCTCCTCCCTTCTTGGCAGATGACCCAACCTCGTTGACTTTAGCTTTGGCGGGTTCAGTTTGAGCTAAGATGGCCTCCTCAACTCTTATGTGCTCTTCAAGGGTTTGGTACGTGTCTTCCAGCCTAGACTAGTTCCGGACCACCAGAGCCTCGTGTGCCCAAGATCCCACAAGTACGCTGACTTGCAGAGCGAAGATGGCGGTGAGTTCTTCCAAATGGTCGACTTGCGTGACCTCCTTCCTGAAGCGGGTCGTGTAGTCTCGGAGGGATTCCCCTTTAGTCTGTTTAATGTTTAAGAGAGAGGTGACACACTACATCCTCTTCCTCTGGTGGATGTATTTCGTGGCGAAGACATCCTCTAGGACCCTAAAATTTTTGATTGACCTCGCTGAGAGTATAGAACAATACCAAAGCGTTCTCCTTCAGACTGGCTGGGAACATCCGACACAGCAAACCATCGAAAGACGGTGCACTCTACAACACCATGGCCTGCCAGTAATGGAACAAGTGGTCGATGGGGTCCGAAGTCCCGTTGTAGAGTTCAAACTTTGGCTATTGGAACTTCTTGGGGATCTTGGATCTCAAAACCTCTTCTGGGAAAGGTGATGATCTTAACACCCTTAGGGCATCCCTAGCAGCTCATGCCGCTGTCCTCTCGCCGACTACCGGCCTGGTGTCTCTGTCTAGTTGGATCATCTCCGTCACTTTCTCCATTGTGACCAAGTTGGACCCTTTCTTGATCTGTAGTGTCACGGGCAAGCAGCTGTTGATCTCGAACCGTATCTCGCCCCCAAGTGATGCTCTCTCAGTGATTCCCTTCCTGCCGATTAGAGCTCTGCGCTTGTTCTTCCCCTCCTTTCGACAAGGGACCCTTCCCTTCATTCTTTCGATCTATCGGCATCTCGTCCCGATCGATCGTGTCCTCCAGAAGTTGTTGCCTCAACTGACAGTTCTCCTTCCTTATGCTATATACTTCCTCTCTGATCTTCTGCATCTCGGTGAGGACCCTGTCCAACATCTTCTGGACTCCCAGGCTCACTGTTTCATCTTCACCACCCTCCTGCCTTACAGCGGTGTCCTTAGACCTCGTATGCATCCTTGTAGTTCATTTCCGTCTGACTAGCTTCTGATAGAGTGAGCGAGCCGATACCTTTTTGATTCCCACAGACGGCGCCAAAAGATGTAGGGGAAAATCCCACACCCCCTCGAGATATGCACAAAATCAGATGCTAAAGTTTTCAGATCTGTCTGATCAGACTCCTTTATTGTGTATTCAGACGTCGAATCTGAGAAGATCGTCTTCCTTGTCGTGTAGTCCAGTACGCTTGCCGACGTGCCTGTTACGTCCGCCGAGTTGTCCAATGCCACCTGCAAATGAACTCTGTTGGTAGGGAAACCACCGTAGAGTCTCCGAAGCTTAAGTTAGTATATTATGCAAAAAGCTTTTACCTTGTTTTTCTTCTCCAAGAGTGCTTTTTTTTCTTCACTACTGTAGCTCTCTATTTATAGGATATGTAACCCCTTACGTGTCCAAGAGCACGATGAAGGCCATACCAATCAACCTGAAAATTTGTCTTACGCGTGATCTGTCATAGATCGTGTTTTGCTTAAAAGTACAATAGGTGGCAGCTTCCTATTTGTTGCTCAAACCTGGCCGACTAACCGTGACATCGAGTCAATCGGCCATGTCGGATCTTCATCATCCCAAGTTGGCTTGATCTTAATCATCCCAAGTTAGCCTGATCTTCATCATGCCAAGTCAGCCCGATCTTCATCATGTCAAGTCTGCATGATCTTCATCATGCCAAGTCGACCCGATCTTCATTATCTCAAGTCGGCCTAATCTTCATCA
The DNA here is from genome assembly GCA_035048495.1 of Euptelea pleiosperma. Lineage (NCBI taxonomy): Eukaryota > Viridiplantae > Streptophyta > Magnoliopsida > Ranunculales > Eupteleaceae > Euptelea > Euptelea pleiosperma. The sequence continues at coordinate 19,432,670 of CM068547.1, forward strand.
TGCCAAGTCGGCCCGATCTTCATCATGTCAAGTAGGCCCGATCTTCATCATGCCAAGTCGGTCTGATCTTCATCATGCAAAGTCGGTCTAATCTTAATCATCCCAAGTTGGCCTGATCTTCATCATGCCAAGTCAGCCCTATCTTAATCATCCCAAGTCGGCCATTCGGACATGTTGTTAAGGGAGCGTGTCATCATCGCAAGAAACCAAGTGTATTACCAGAAAATACCCCTTACAATCATCTGATTAAATTGATTATACCAAAGGTTAGAAATCACTAATTCAGGCTTATTTTTGGTATATAGGTCTACCTAGAGATGGACCAAACATCTATATGGTCAGTAGTCTCTAACAGTGTGCCATGTGGCCAGTTTTGGCTTTAAAGTAGTATAGATAGATTAATCAAATGGTCAAAACCATCCCTTCCATGGGATTGTCTAAGTTAAGATCTTAAGTCACCCATTACATTATGGTCCACTTGTTTATGGCGTATATTTTGTCATAGTGGGCCATGTTGGGGTAGCAAAATGAAAACAAACAAAAACAGAGTTCTGCAATTTCAAAGGCGGCCTCAATTACAATTAACAAAACCAGAAAGCATTGTTCTTGCGTGCAAGCCTATTAAGCCAATGCCATTTCCAATGGAGCAGATTACGAGCCTGTGTTATTTCAAATGGCACAAGCAGTGGCAGACCCAGGAAGGGCTAAGGGGGGCAGTCAACTTTGAAATTATTTATAAAAAATAAATTTTTTTACTTTCTTAAGTACATTTTCCTTTGGTTTGCCCTCCCTAGTTTTTCTTTTTTTGCAATTTACCAATTTTGCCCCCCCTTGATCAAAATCCTGGGTCCGCCACTAGGCACAAGCCCAAGGGAATTTTGGGTATCCAGGGCTGGGCGGGGTTGAGCCATGCCAAATGGAGCACTTGGTTCTTTATAATTTTATTTATAAAAAATAAGTAGCTATTTTTATTTAAAAAACTTTGATTTAATTTTGTATTTAAATTTTTTTTTTATTTTTATTTTTATTTTTAGGGGTGTTTTGGTTATTAGGTAACTTTCCGCTTATTCGTTCATGTGGAAGCAACACATCATGTACATGTCATATCCTATGTCGAACCTTTTTTGGTAAAATTCAGCATCCCAAAATCAAAATTTTGAAGCTAGGGGAGTGTTTGGATTGCTATTTTTAGACCACAAAAAAAACTTTTTCCAAAATAATAGATTGTTTGGATGACCATTTTCTAAAAAAGTATTTATTCCATAAAAATATATATATTAAGCCAAAATGTCTTTTTATATAAAAAAAACTGAAAGCTATTTTTTAAGTATAAATTTTTTTTTTAAAATTTTGCAAGCTCAATGAATCTAATAAACAAAGAAACAATTTTTGGTAGAAGTCCCAAAAACCAAAAAAAATAAAGACATTACATTAGTGGGACCAACTAAAAGAAGATAAAGATATTTTGCATTAATGGTGATCCAAATGACCTTTTTAAGAAAATTATATTTTCAAAAAAGTCATTTTTTAAAATAAATATTTTTTTAAAAATGGCGATCCAAACACTCCCTAAGTTTTTTTTTTTTTTTTTTCTAAATAGGCAGTTCTCATAGTTTTTATCTCTAAGGTGGTGTGATTTTTAGTGTGTGATTGCTCTGGCCAATTTGGTGTTCCCTTTAACTGTCCTCCCTCTTTTCCTTCCCTTGATCCAGGACCCATCACCCTACCATCAACCCCGTCTCCTTTCATTTCCCTGCTAAACCTAACCCCTAATTTTTCTTGCCGTATCTTACAAATCTACATCGCTTCAGCCCTCCTCACTTTTTGTCCTCTCTCGACTGCCATTGCCCCCCTTTACACGTGGCTTTCTCCTATCTGATCCTATTATGTTAACTGATCCTCTACACATCTTTCCACTTTCCCATCGTCTCCTTTTATTTATGATCGGGCAGTAACCTGCTCGAATTTTGTCGAATGGAGGTGTAAACAAAATATTTCCCTTTGCTGACAACTTATAGCCTACCTGTGCGTGGAGTTTTGAAGTGAGCATGTAAACCCTATTTACAACTGAAATCCGCCTGACGAATTTCTTCCTTCAGCAGCAAAATTATCTACCATCTTTCATACTGAATTCAAACCTAAGAAGCATTCTTAGCAAATCTAAATGGCATCTGACTCTTATAAGAATGCTTAGCATTTTGATCACCATATGATAGGATCTAGAACCTCTAAACCTTTGATGAAGACATATTTAATTAAGTAAATAGATCAAATTGATGTACTGACCTCTTAGCAGTTCCTTTGATGATAAACAACCTTTTGATCGTACGGTGGTGTCTAGTTGATGGAGTCAGACCACCTTGGGAGCTTGGGACCTCTTTTGTCTTCTCTCCTTGATAAACAATGGGGTGCATTGGGTAACCAAGGTGAAGACAGGGAAGTTTACTCCTATCAGTACTGTTGGTTCCAAAGAGCAATGATTTTATTACTGTCAGTGACTTAGTATTTCTGACCTAACTGACGAATACATAAAATTTATTTATCTCTCATGATTGTATTTGAATCATATCTTACATTAGTTCAGTATTTTTGAGTTACTCTAAGTCAGTCTAATCAACCAAGTTTCAAACAAGCATTCATATTGTTTTTTGGTTTTCAATAAGATTTCATATCAACTTCTTGAAAAAGGTTCTTCTAATTTGATTTTTATGTTATGACTCTCTAGGGTTCCATCGAATGTCAAGATCTCTCATAATCTGATTCACTTATGTTAATGATGTTACCTTTCTAGTTGATTGATATATTGTTATGTACTTTTGATTCATGATAATATATTATGCATGCTATTTATTTGTTTATTTTCTGTACCTTTGTCATTTTGTGACAAAAAGGGAGAGAGCAAATCATATAAGGTAAACTAGTAGTTGCATGTGATAGGGGGAAAGAAATTAAGGAGAATAAAATTGTACATTATTTTACCTATTTCTCTACTTGTGATGTGCATATTTAACTTACTGATATGCTTAATTATTTTATATATATTTCTGCCCATGATATTACATGGTATATTTTGATGGCGGAATATGCAGTGAATAGATCAAAGCGTTTATTTTTATCTGTTTGTTATCTCTGAGAGATTACGAGATAGTGAGTGAATCATGTGAAAGGATGTGATTGTATTTGTAATACCCTAAACTTTCGTTCTAGGGTATTAGGATAATATTTTATATTAGGATATAAATATCAATTTAAATTTGTTGACTACGATTAATTACTAGATTGTAAGAACCGAAACTTAGTAAATTTCAAAACTTAAACCTAAAGAGAAAATCAACCTTAGAATTTACTTGGCATTCAAGTGAACTTAGGACACTTCTTCATTTTCAAATCTTAGAATAAGGGCACTTTTTCAACATCTAATAATGTGTGTAACACAATAAGAGAATGATAAAATTTTTGGTGACGGGATCCACAAGAGCCCTAGTTGGACTAAACTCATTCAAAACACATCCATTTGACATCAGAATGAGGAACTTACATTTCTGGCATGATCGTACACATCAATAGACTCTATGCATTCAATAATCTCACCAACTTTATTTTCCTTATTTTAAGACCCGAATTAGGGTTTCCATGAATAGTGGGACCCACGGGTAAAATATGACATTTAACAGACACATTTTCGATTTTGAGAAAATTTAGAGAGTATTTAAATGAATTAAGATGATTCGCGTAAAATGACGCAATTTCCAACATAATGCATAATTTGTAAGTGTTTAAATTATTAATAGTAATTTCATATTTGATTGAGTTATAATAGTTGGGTGGGCCCGTAGGGCCAATTTAGAGACATGTTGGGCTTAGGAATAACCTTAATGAAGTCTATTAATTAAAAGTAAGAGTTTTAGAGGGTTGAAAAGTTCACCCCTTTGAAAGTTACGAAAATCACTTCTCATTCCCTTTATTTATGGATTTGGGAGAGTTGAATGAGGGAATCATCCCTTATCCCAAGCTTTGAGAGGGAATATTTCAAATTTAAATAATTTTAATTTTGAATGTTTTTTTTTTTGAAAATCAAACCAATCTATTTATTTAATAAGCATTAGAGATTCATTCCACAAAACTCAACGACCTTTACCAAATTTGGGGAGAGCTTTAGGGAGAGAGAAACTCCATTAGAGAGAAGAGAAAAGCTCCATTAGAAATAAAAGAGAAAGCTCCGATTAACATTCATTCGAAGCCCGATCACACTCGAGCTAGAAAAGAAAATCGAAGGGGACACCAAGGGGAATCACATACTCCAAGGAGAGTTCCATCTGATCACTTCTAGAATTTATGTAATTCTTTACCTCCATTACAGAACCAATCCGATGTAGGTACAAGGTTGAAATGAGATTAGAATTCACATGTGATATTTGTATTTGCTTGTTATTCAAAATTATATGTATGATCAATTATTTTCTTCATTCTTTATATCTTTTGAAATTTCATGATAAATATTCGTACGCCGAATGATTATCGATTTTGATTCATAATTCTGTGTATTGATAATTATATGATGATGATAATGAGAAAAATGGTATGAGATCTATGGATGTGATTGTGAATTATAGTATGATAAATGTTGAGGCATGGGAATGTTTGATTATTAATGATTTCCTTCGATTATCAAATCGTGGAGACGTATAATATTCAGTTAATTTATTGTACGAAGAACGATTTATTTCTAACCAAAAAAGGCCTGGGGCCTTTGTGTGAAAAGCCATGAACCCTCTACAGAAGAGCTTACGAGCTGCTCTAGGCGTAGGAAGGAGAATGAGACCTCGCGATGGGTTGTAGTATAAAAGTAAATACCTCAGATCATATGGTTTATTTTTACTGTTTGTATCAAGATTACTATTATTGAAAATTATGAGCATGTATGATTAGAATGCAAGCATGATAAAGAATGACATGTTAATTCGATATTCTTGTATACCCTTACACTGTGAATTTTTCTACTGGCTTTTAGCTCATGACTTTTTGCCAGTACCTAGATGTTGTAGGGAATGATGAACCCGAGGCAACGGGTGACGGCTTCAATTATGGGGATGATGGTTCAGAAGAGAGCTAAACATCTTTATCATGGATGAACCTTATTTCTTTATTTTAAATTTCTTCTATTTTATGAGTGACATTGTGTGATTCCAAATTATAACACTTTTTATTCAGTTTAATGGATGATTATAGCATGGTTGGTTTATTAGATGAATTTTGCTATTTGAAAAAAATCATAATTTATCTTTTGAATTTAAATGCTTCTGCATAATTGAATAATTAACATAAGTTTAAACCAAAATAAATTCATAATAAGATTGAAGGACCGAGTCCACTGGGTTATAACCGAGTTCACTAGATAGGATAGTAATCATTAAATTTTTATCATACCCTGGATTTCGGGTAAACGAGCCGATCCACAGGTAATTGGGTTGGGTCGGGAACTCGGATTTCGAGGCATGACAGAGTGGTATCAGAGCATCGGCTTTAGATGCCTCGAGATTTGTGTGTAATGGACACACTGGTGATGGAATGCGAACCTTAGCTTAACACTCAAACTTAGAACTTTAAATTACAGGTGATATATGTATGTATATATAAATGTGAAGTAATGTATGAACTTGAACATTTGAACACCTAAAATGTGTATACTTATATGTATGAACCTTAGTTAAACCATCAAAGTTCGATTGTGTATATACTTATAGTATATGAACTATTTCTTGAAATTTAGGTTATAAGTCTCTACAGACTCTAAAAGGATTTGTGACTGTTTGGTTTGTTGAGGTCGTGTCTTTCTTTGTGTAAGGATTGGTTGACCTTATTGTAATACCCCGAACTTTCGTTCTAGGGTATTACGGTAAATTCATCTAATAAATGAAAGCTGAAACTTTTTCAAACTCTTATTATTGTTTTTATGGTTTAATATCATTGTTGAGTATGTATGTTTAATTTAGTTTCATTCTGACAACTTTGAAAAACTTGCTATTTTTGAAACTCGTTCTTTAAGGCTAATTTTTTTGCTAAAAATAATGCACCATAACTTGCAGGGGACTTTTTCTTTCCCCAGCTAACATTCTAGAACTTTTATAAAAAAATTATTTTATGGGCCCGAGACACCAAAAATATTCCTATTTTATCATTACTAACTTACCTGTGAAATTTGGAACCTTTCCTGATACATGAAAACCCTAGCGGGAGATTTTAGGAGATTTTGACAAAAATAGTATTTTCGTAATTTTTAAACTTTCATACCATTCTTATATTTTTTAAATAATATTTAATTATATTTTATTTATTTAATAGGAGCGTGGGACCCGCAAATCACTTTCGGGTCATTCCGATGTCACTTGACACTTTTCCGGTGCTTTGAACGTTTTTTATGATTTTTTATGTATTTAGACTACTTTTATGTGATTTGTGTGTGTGACATATGTCAATACCTTATTGTATGGACTTTTAAATTATATAATATAGTTTGATTGAATTAATTTATAATTATTTGTGTTATGATTGTTGGGTGGGCCTGTATGGCTAATCTAGAAGCCTTTTGGGCTTAATAATATTATTAAATGAAGCCTATTGATGTATATGGGCCTTGGGCCCATTCCTAACCCATTAATAGTGTAAAATATAAGTTTTTGAGGGTTGAAAAAGTCATCCCTTTGCTAGTTACGAATTTCAACAAAATAGAAACCCTAATTCTTCCCTAAATCTATTTATGAAAACCCTAAAGCTTTAGAAGCTTTCACAAACCCAACTCCATTGAAGAATAGAGAAAGCTCTATTAAACCTTCATTCGAGCACCGATCGCACTCGAACAAGATGGGAGAATTGATGGGGACTCCGATTTGAAGAACATACTCCGAGAAGAGGACGATCCGACGACTTTCAAATTTGAAGAAACTTTTGATTTTCATTAAAGTTCAAGAAACCTTGAGGTAAGTGCGCTTGATCCATCCTATACTTGTTTTTCTTCAAGATTTGTTTTTCTTTCATTAGATAATGGTTGATACTCATTATAAATTAATTTTTATAATATTTACCTTATTCTTATTGGGTTGATCTTTGTTTTGGGCCACCATGATGAGTTTGGCCATGGTCTATTTTGTACCTATAACATGACTACGTTCTTATCATTTTTGTTGTACTTTTATGATTTAAATATTTTTATATTATTTTTTCTAAATACCTCTTTAAATCTATTTTCCAAAACCGTTTAGTTTGTATTTTTCTGATTTTTATTGATTAAGTTATGATTTTTCTAAGTTGTATGACTTTACCAAAAAACCCAGAATTTCAGATTTTACACCGTCCGATTCACTTGGGATTTCGATCTATATTTTTAGCCTAAATATTTTTCTAATTATTTTTCATAGATACCTCTATCAATCTAGTTTCTAGAACCTTTGAGTTTATATTTTTCTGATTTGTATTGATTAAGTTATGATTTTTCAAATGTGCTGGACTTTTCTGTATAACCCAGAATTCTAGATTTTACACGGTCCACTTTACCTGAGATTTCGATCCATATTTTTAATCTAAATATTTTTATAATTATTTTTCACAGATACCTCTATCAATCTAGTTTCTAGAACCTTTGAGTTTATAATTTTCTGATCTGTATTGATTAAGTTATGATTTTTCAAACGTGCTAGACTTTTTTGTAAAACCCAGAATTCCAGATTTTACACGGTCCACTTCACTTGAGATTTCGATCTATATTTTTAACCTAAATATTTTTCTAATTATTTTTCTTAGATACCTTTATTAATTTAGTTTCTATAACCTTTGAGTTTGTATTTTTTTGATTTGTATTGATTAAGTTATAATTTTTTTAAATGTGTTAGACTTTTCTGTAAAACCCAGAATCCCAGATTCTGTCCGACCCACTTCATTAAGGGTTTCGACTAATTTTTAATATAAATATTTTTTTATTTCTTTTTCCTAAATACCTCCTTAAATCTAGTTTCTATAACATTTGAGTTTGTATTTTTCTGATTTGTATTGATTAAGTTATGATTTTTGAAATGTGCAGGACTTTTCTGTATCTCCGATTCTGTCCGGCCCAATTAATTAAGAGTTTTGACCTATATTTTGAATCTAAATCTTTTCTATTTATTTTTCCTAAAAACCTCTATGAATCTAGTTTTTAAATCAATTGAGTTTATATTTTTCTAATTCATATTTATTTAGTTATGATTTTTATAATGCAGTACATTTTTTGTAAGAAACCTATTAATTGTTCGTGGTTCGGTCATGATTATTAACTATTAAGGTTTTAACCTTGTTGTTTGACTAAACCCTAGATGGTTTGACCTATACCTGTATGCATGGGGATCCCACCCATGTGTCTTGGATCTCTCGTAGGGTTCGGCCAAGTGTCTTGGATCCCTCTTTAGGGTTCGACCTTGTGTCATGGATCCCTCATAGAGTTCGGCCATAGCGTGTTGGATTCTCTTACGATTTTCACTTATATTATTCATCGATGTTGATTGTGATATTTGGTCATGTCTTATTGACTATTATACCTAGATGGTTCGACCTATACTTGTATGCATGGGGATCCCACCCATGTGTCTTGGATCCCTCATAGGGTTCGGCCAAGTGTCTTGGATCCCTCTTTAGGGTTCGACCTTGTGTCATGGATCCCTCATAGGGTTCGGCCATGGTGTGTTTGATTGCCTTGTGATTTCCACTTATATTGTTCATCCGTGCTGATCGTGACCTTCGGTGTTTATTTCATGTTATTCATGTTTAACTCTAATTCGTTCCCATGTTATCACTTTTAATGATCATGTGTTTATTTTATATTCTTATTTAAATGTTAAATACATGTGTGCATATGCCATGTAACCCTAGTACCATCTTGTTATCATACTATGATCATCACGTCATTTCATATAAGGGGTGCATAAGGGAACGGGGTTGAAGTATATTATATACGTTTATATTGGTTTTATCAATTAATCAGGGTTCGGTACCCTAGGGTGAAAGGCCCCAGACGTTATTATATCCTGCAGATGGGTCAATGAGACCGCTCCCAGTGCGGGAAGGAGATGGAGACCCTATGTGGTTATGGGTACTAGTTGCATTGGCATCCCTTACTCATCTGCATTCATCCTCATATTCATGTCATCCTTATTATACGATTGAGATGCATATCTTGATTAAAAAACTTGTATAGTATGATATCATACCATGCACACTGTTGTATTACTGGGCCTCGGCTCACGGTGCTACACCGATACCATTTTTAGATTTTGAGGAGCCGGGTACGTGAGATGATTTTGAGACGAAAGACTTCGGTGCATTCGAGGAGATCGGCGAAGATTTGGAAGTCGATCCATGATATTCGCTCAAAAGTGCTATTTTAAGCAATTATCCTTTTAGCGTTATTGCATTCTCCTACGTAAAATACTCTATTTACCTACTTTTCTACGTAAGAGTCTCTTGTGTTGCGTAGAACACACTTTTCTGGACGAATTGGTATATTTGCATGCATTAAACACATTTTCGGAAGTCTAGATATTAAGCCGTTCTGATAAAGTCTCATTACGCGCTTCTTCTGTCGCAGGAAACCCCGATGGGACGATTCTCAAGACTTGTGGGCCCAAATCGATCATGAAAGCCCATTATCAAAGCTTAAAAAGCCCACATGCTATGATTAGAAGATATGGGCCAAATATGGGCTGAATAAGAGGACCAAAAAGCTGGCCCAAAGAACGAAGAGAGTAGGAGAGCCAATGACCAAGAGATGGACCAAAGCGTTTAAAGCCACATGAGTCAGCAAAGAATGATGGTCGACTCTACTGGAGAAGCGTGAGGATGTCACAGTGAAGACCAGGGTTCCAGACCCTCCGCCAGTGCTTTTCTCTCTATTTTCTGATACTTTCTCTCTCATCTCTCCTTATTCTCTCTCTCTCTTCACTCTCGGTCCTCGAATCTACTGACCTAACCCCAGAACTCCTGCCCATCGACTCTATCTCATCTCCCTTAGCTTTCTGACCGTTGGATCTTCCATCGGACCGTTGGATCTTCAATCGGACCGTTGGATCTCTCTAGATCCGTCGATCTACCAATCTGAGTCCCAATCAAGTCACCCTCCATCCGATCGCCATCAAACTGTCTATCACATCATCTTGTGAGACGATGGACATCATCAATCCATGTGGGCCAATAGCCGGGCCCATCTTCATCGACCCGCTGTCCGACCAGTTAGTGGACCCCGCGAATTTGAAAATAATTTTTATTAAATGGGGGGTCCACTAATTGGGGAGATTCCCCATAGAAAAGTAGGTTTTTACTTAAAAAAAAAAAAAAAAAAAAAATTATTTTTCTTATTTTTTTATTTTCAAAAATCCCCTATTTCCATTAAAGGAAATAGGGAAGCTTTAAAAGGAGAAGGATAGGGGTTCGTTCGAACCCCTATTTTTCTTCTTCTTCTTCTTCTTCTTCTTCCTCCTCCATCTTCGCCGGAGTTGCAGGCAGCAACTCCGGCCATCTGGTCCTCTTCCTCCTCCTCCTTCTTCTTCTTCTTCTTCTTCTTCTTCTTCTTCTTCTTCTTTTTCTTCTTCTCATATTTTTCGTTTTCGTTTTTTTTTTATTACCGTTTTCTACCGGAGTTGCAGCCTGCAACTCCGGTCGGCAGTGCCCCCCAACCAGTCCAGTCCTCCTTCTTCTTCTTCTTCCTCTTCTGCTTCCTCTTCTGCTCCTTCCTATTCGCTGCTGTGTGCAGCACGTCTACCACAGCGCCAACACCCTCACACGAACCACCGTCGTCTCCTTCATCTCCAACGGTTGCTGGAGTTGCAACCTGCAACTCCAGCCCGTCAAGCTACCTCCCACACGCTGTCATCTCTCCCTATCAAAAGAAAAGAGATAAAAAATAGAAAAAAAGGAGAGGAAGAAAGAAATAAAAGAAAAAAAAAGGGAAAGAGGAAGCCGTTTGGTTCTTGGGCAGGTGCGTCTTCACCTACAATTGCTGGTGTGCACCGCCCAGCCCACCAGCGTCAACAGCCAGCCACCTGTGTGCTCTACACCAGCGCCTCCCCCATTGCTGGCCGACGAGCAACATCTCCTCACTGACCGTTGACACCCTGCTCCTCCTTGATAGCTCGTACATCCAAACGTTGCACTTCTTTCCACAGGTTTCGCCACCAACGCTGGTCCGCCCTCTCCATTGTTGTGCTTGCAACACAATAAGATAGGTGGACCTCCATAGGTAAACCTCCAACAGCCGTTCTCTCTCACACAGCTCTTCACCGTCCTCTCTCTGCCCTACTCAAAAGAAAATAAAACAAAGGAGAGGAATAGAAGAGAAGAGGGGAGAAAAGGAGGGCAAGAGCGTTTCTTACCTCCAGCATCTCACTAACGTGCTGCCATGGCGCCTCCCTCAACATGCTCCACCACTCCCTAGTACGAGTTCTACTCCATGAACCACAGGAAGAGGTTGCCACCTGCAAACCTCCCCTTTCTATCCACTGTCCATCCTCTTCTTCAAGCGGCAACATGATGTCTTCATCTCCTCTACCACCGAACCATCCTTTGCCAAATCCCCTCATGACCGATCAACATGGCCATCATCCTTGGACCGATTTTCCTCTTTGTAAGATCATGAAGGTATTTCTCTCTCTAATCTTCTAGCTTCCTCTATACTTTTCTCTCTCTTCTTATCATTTTCTATCTCTAAATCAGTCTCCTTCTCTCTAGAATTTTTAATTTTCTCTCTCTAGATTTTTTGATGCTTAGGAGTCATCTTTAATGCTTTGTAACTAGTTCATCTTTCTTGGAATTGTAAGTTACTTTCAAGTTATTCAAAATAAATAAAATTATTTATTTCATGCAAAGTACTGTCTTTTATTCTGTGGTTGTTTCTTAAGTAGCTCAGGTCAATTTCTCTCTCTAAAAAAATCGCCAACAATTATTTTAAATCGATCATCATTCTCACCTCTCCATATTTCTCAGTAGCAGTTTCTGTGAAAAATTCGTCATTATATTTCTTATTTGCGCTAATCCGACTAATCCCGAGTGCGGATCGACATCCGACACGAATCCCTATACAAAAGCTCATATCTTGCAGGATAATCGGATAAAAATTACAAATCTTGTTGAAGTTAGGGTTTCCGTAACCAACGACGCGGAAAAATCTTACTTTCAAATGGCGCCGCTGCCGCTCGGGTGTTCGGGAGTGCGAAAAAGGACGTAAAGACGGAATTGGAAAGTTGCTGAAGCGAAAAGCTGCTCAATTTGGCCAGCCCGACCTTTTCGGGAAACTTTCTATTTTTTGTTTTTGTTGATTTTTAGCAGTTTTTTTAAATTACTATTTTTAATGCCTCGGAAGGCCGAGTGCAAAGTTGTAATAATTTAGGAATTTTCCTGCTTTCCATATAACTGCTAGATCTTGTTCTAGGGTTTTTTAGAAACCCTAGATTAAGTGGAAATTACCAAAAAAATAATAAAATCAAAATTCAAAAAAATTAGGGTTTTATATTCTGCAGATTTTTAGAAATCACCAATCAAGGATTTGCGATTTTTGGAAAGATTCCAAAATCTTGATACTCTGCTTAATTAGGGTTTCCCCTCTTAGAAGTTTCCTCTTTAGAAGAATTTCTATCTTTAGAAATCTTCCGAATTTGGAAAAGTCTGCAAAAGGAAACGCCCCAAATCTAGCAGAATTTCAATTTTGGGAAATTTCCCAAAATTATAAGGGATCTCGCAATCAAATCTTTCTTGGAAGATCTCCACAGTTCGGGAAACTTTCCAATCTAGGTATTTTCCAATCTGGGAATTCCTAAATTTTAACCCATCTCGAATTTGGAAACTCATTCAAAAACTTGCCTAAATTCAGTGCTTGTTCAGTGAACCCTAAAAAGGCAAGGATCTTCCAAATAGAATCCCACATACCTAGACCATGCGATCTAACTGTTTCTGCAGGAACACGATCTAGTGTGGGTAGAGAGCGAAAGCTCAAAGAGGTGGAGTCGGGCCCAAGCCCATTAGGATACCCCTCTCTAACCCACGGAGGAGACCCCGTGGCGTGGCCCACGGGAGGTAAGTCTCTATCCTCGCCTTGAGTGCGATACAGAGCATATTGGGTGCATCATTGCCGCTTGTCTATTTGCTTTCGCATCCATATTCTTCGACTTGCGTGGCGTGGCCGTTAATCAATCAACTCTAAGAGAGCAGACCCAGCTCCAAATTGAAACTGGTGGGATTTCATCACCCACCTCATCATTCCAACTGATTTGATCCCAAGGCTCCATTTAATTAAAAAGAATCAAGAAGTAGAGCCAATTAGCCCGGTGTTCGAGGAAAAATCCACGCAAAGCGAACCCGCTTAACATCCAATCGAAATAAGACCACGAGCGCGGGTCCCTGTTGTCTAACACACCCATAAGTCCCTGCTACTCAAGTACACTGAGCTCGACGTGGCCTCTTGGACTATTCGGCGATTAGTTGCGTGTGGACTAGGAACACGCACCAACCCTAGCTTAACCCGAGGGAACACTCTTCTTCTACACTTGACCAATCCGGTTAGTCTGGGACGTACTTAAGACAGCCATTTTGCCGCACGTCTGTCTAGGCTTCGGATTGCCTTGTTGTTGACTAGAGTTAGTACTAAAGGATTCGCTCTGAAGAGTGTAGCCCAGTGAGAACCTCTGAGTGCATACAGTTAGTCCGGCGGCTAAGAGATAAACCAGTGGTCCGCCCACTGTCATAATCTACTCCAGCCCCAAAACTAATAAGATAATGCCTAACATATATCCTGATTGTTTAGAATAGGATTATCTGTGCTTGGTGTGCATCATTTAGAATCACCACTCCAGTATCTCCTTTTGGCAACTTTTTGCCAAATCTTGGGCTTGCTTTTTCAAGTAGAAGCCCAGTTGGACCTGTCCTCACCTTTTACTAACTCGATCTGAGAGTTAGTCCACCGCACCCCTCCATCGCCTCTAATGGCAGATGAACGGCCTCTGTATGAGACCTACTACAGTTTCTGTGAGAATCGAGGTGATCACTCTCAACAATGGTATGACAATTCTGCGTATCATCATGATACTCTAGTCACGCACACTTCTACAGAGTATGATAATCACCGAGATCCGGAGTACAATTCTATACTCCAAGAGCTTAAAAATTCAGTCTCTGCCCTTCGTGCCGCGGTCCAGCAACCTGTGTACCATTCCCAGCCTATAGGATATTACCCTCCTATCCAGCAAGATATCTATACCTTTCCATCTCCAATGCAGACCTCCTATGACAACACTTATTATCCGGATAATAGGAGTCACCATAACTTTGGTTGGGAACAGTCTGCCCTCCCGCAGCAACTGCTGTAGGATAATTATCCTTCTGGGTTCCATCAACCCAATGGAGAGTATGACTGGCAATACTCGCAATCCCAGTACCCATCATATCCACAGAATGACTATTCTGATCAACAATGGGCCCCTCAGGATTTTCAGAGTCAGCAACTAGTCCCAGACTCCACTTTGCCTTACAACTTTCATACCCAGTCGGACTACAATCAAGAGGTGGCACCTCAGCTCCCCTTGGTTGAACTACCTCCGTTGGCTACTAACCCTGGTCTAGAGGACCTTCTCTCTAAGTACATTGCCCAGCTAGAGCACCAACAACAGCAATCTATGGAAAGCTTCGAGCAACGTCTAGTTCAATTAGAAAATGAGAGACAGGAAGTCAACTTCACTAGTCCACCAATAGCCTATCCTGAGGAGAATGATATGGCCACTGTCTATAATGAGGAGTCGCACAATTGGACCCAGTACCACCATTGTGAGGAAGAAATAGAAGTTGTACCCACCCCTAGATCGAGCCAGACTATTGAGGAGCCAGTGTTTCCTTCTTCGGTGCCTTTAAAAGCACCACATCCTGAACCTACCTCAGAGCAACCTATTTCTCACTCTCCCACTGCTGCTTCTAACCTAGACCCTGAAGATGATCATCATGACACTGAGTTTTGTCTCGATCGTAGGATCCCTGCTGTCATAGATCTACCGTTCCTCCCCACCTCCCTTGGATTGTGCAACAATTGTGATGAACCCGAGTCTCAATCTTTGGTGCCCTTAACAGAACCAACTTCTGGACTGAGCACAGAGGAACTTAGTCCCATCTCTATCTCTGATAATTCTCTCTCTGCTCTGAATGCAGACATTCCTACTGATGAGCCATGTCTAGAAAATGGGCCTCCCGCTGTCCTGGACCTACCGATCCCTATCGAGGAGGAACATATTGAGTACAGGGATTGGAACATCCCTATCACATCAGGAAACATCGAGAAAGAGGTCAACAGTTTTCACCCGTCACCCTACGTCGATATTTTCGATGACCCGTGTGCCGTAGAGAGTCTAACTCAGGATTCTCCCGAAGATATATTATCCAAGTGTCATGAACACTGTGAGTCTGACTTCATCTCGGAGTCCAACATTTCTGGTATTACTGATCTGCAGGAGTCTGCTCCATTCAGATACATTCCCGCAAAACTCAATGAGTTTGCGGCTCTGCTAACCATGGTCAGAGAACCCACTACTACTCCCTTCTCAGTCTTTACTGAGAAGCTTCTATCCCTCCCCGCTGAACTAAATGTTTTTGCGGGTCTGCTCAGAGAAACCGCTCCTACTCTCCTCTCAATCTTTACTGAGAAGCTTCGATCCCTCCCAGATCAACTCCGTACTTTTGTCAGTCTGCTGAGAGAGCTCAATGCCCTTCTCTCAATTTACACTGAGAAAGACCTGTTCTACACAGGTATACCTAGACAAGGGATAGGATAATTGTTTCCGTTCCACCTTAGGTGTCAGGAAGACTGCAGATTCACTCAGTCTCCATGAGTTTTATCTTGGTTGGGGGTACTTGATATACCCCCGTCATGTCTAGCTGAAGACGTAAAACTTAGCGCTTTCGGAAAGGCAATTCCGGTATTCCTAGAGTACATGAGTCTCATGCATTTGTTATTACTGTTATATCTCTGGAAATGCAGGTACATTCATTCTTCCGATCATCAGGTACCACACACTGTCGAGTTTCTATCGACTTGGTAACATCCTTCCTGAATCTTTGCATCACCATCTCTGATTTTCGATCCACTGATTTTCGGGTCGTATTTGGGTATCCGGATTCGGGGCGTGACAGTATGATCGACAAAGATCCTTGTCAAATATAGATTGGGACTCCAATGGAGTTTTGGTGTGGTAACTTCTTGCCGAATCGTAGATCTGGAATCGTTAAAGTCATTGTAGTGGCCAATACAATGATTCTTAACATCTAAGACAATAGTGAGCCATTTGGTGACTATATTTGGTTAGAGCTTTGTGTTAGGTCTTGTATGTTATCTTTTTTATGTTTCTGTTTTAAGTTAGTTTTTCATTAGGTTAGTATTTCGTCTTTTATGTTCTTATTTTGTAGAATGGGGATCGATGATCTTTATTAAACCTAGGATCAGAGTGTAGCGGTAGCATTATGTAGTGAATTTCGAGGACAAAATTCTTTTTAATGGGGGTAGTTTGTAACACCCTGAACTTTCGTTCTAGGGTATTAGGGTAATATTTTATATTAGGATATAAATGTCAAATTTAATTTGTTGACTAGGATTAATTACTAGATTGTAAGAACCGACACTTAGTAAATTTCATAACTTAAACCTAGAGAAAAATCAACCATATAATTTACTTGGCATTCAAATGAACTTAGGACACCTCCTCATGTTCAAATCTTAGAATATGGGCACTTTTTCAATATCTAATAATATGTGTAACACAATAAGAGAATAATAAAATTTCTGGTGAGGGGACCCACAAGAGTCCTAGTTGGACTAAACTCATTCAAAACATATCCATTTGACATTAGAACGACGAACTGACATTTCTGGCATGATCGTACACATCAATAGACTCTATGCATTCAATAATCTCACTACCTTTATTTTTCTTATTTTAAGACTTCAATTAGGGTTTTCATGAATAGTGGGACCCACGGGTAAAATTTGACATTTAATAGACACCTTTTCAATTTTGAGAAAATTTAGAGAGTATTTAAATGAATTAGGATGATTTACGCATAATGGCGCAATTTCCAACGTAATGTATAATTTGTAAGTGTTTAAATTATTAATCTAAGTAATTTTATGTTTGATTGAGTTATAATTGTTGGGTGGCTCGTAGGCCAATTTAGAGATATTTTGGGCTTAAAAATAACCTTAATGAAGCCTAGTTGATACATATGGGCCTTGGGCCAATTTTTAACCCATAATTAATTAAAAATAAGAGTTTTAGAGGGTTGAAAAGTTTACCCCTTTGAAAATTATGAAAATTACTTCTCATTCCCCTTATTTATGGATCTAGGAGAGTTGAATAAGGGAATCCTCCCTTATCCCAACCTTCGAGAGAGAATATTTCAAATTTAAATAATTTCAATTTTGAATACTTGTTTTTGAAAATCTAACCAATCTATTTATTTAATATGCATTAGAGATTCATTCTACAAAACTCAACCACCTTTACCAAAATTTGGGGAGAGCTTTAGGGAGAGAGAAACTCCATTAGAGAGAAGAGAAAAGCTCCATTAGAAATAAAACAGAAAGCTCCGATTGACATTCATCCGAAGCCCGATCACACTCGAGCTAGAAGGAAAAATCGAATGTGACACCAAGGGGAATCACATACTCCGAAGAGAGTTCTATCTAATCACTTCTAGAATTTACATAATTTTCTACATCCATTACAGAACCAAGGTTGAAATGAGATTATAATTTAAATGTGATATTTGTATTTGCTTGTTATTCAAAATTATATGCATGATCAATTATTTTTTTTATTCTTTATATCTTTTGAAATTTTATCCTAAATATTCGTACGTCGAAAGGTTGTCGATTTTTATTCATAATTTTGTGTATTGATAATTATATGATGATGATAATGAGAAAAATGGCATGAGATCTATGAATGTGATTGAGAATTATAATATGATAAATGCTGAGGTATGAGAATGTTTGATTATTAATGATTTCCTCCGATTATCAAATTGTGGAGACGCATATCATTCAGTTAATTTATTGTACGAATAATCATTTATTTCCAAGCAAGAAAGGTCTAGAGCCTTTGGGTGAAAAGCCCTGAACCCCCTGTAGAAGAGAGCTGCTCCGGCGTAGGAAGGAGAATGAGACCTCGCGATGGGTTGTAGTATAAAAGTAAATACCTTAGATCGTACGGTTTATTTTTACTATTTGTGCCAGGGTTATTATTATTGAAAATTATGAGCATGTATGATTAGAATGCAAGCATGATAAAGATGACATGTTAATTCGATATTTTTGTATACCCTTGTACTGTGGATTTTTCTACTGGGCTTTTAGCACACGGCTTTTTGCCAGTACCTAGATGTTGTAGGGAATGATGAACCTGAGGATGGAAAAGTATGGGAGTATGACTATGGAACCGAGGCAACGGGTGACGATATCAATTATGAGGATGATTGTTCAGAGTAGATCTAGACATCTTTATCATGGATGAACTTTATTTTTTTATTTTTATTTTTTCCTATTTTATGAGTGACATTGGGTCATTTCAAATTGTAACACTTTTTATTTAGTTTAATGGATGATTATAGCATGGTTGGTTTATTTGATTAATTTTGTTATTTGAAAAAAATCATAATTTATCTTAGGGGTTTAAGTGCTTCGGCATAATTGAATAATTAACATAAGTTTAAGCGAAAATAAATTCATAATAAGATTGAAGGATTGAGTCCACTGGGTTATAACCGAGTTTACTAGGTAGGATAATAATCATTAGATTTTTATCATACCCTGGATTTTGAGTACACGGGCCGATCCACAGGCAATTTGGTCGGGTCGTGTAATGACCTGAGGTAGTAAAGTTAGGTCTCATAGGTCAAAGATCGTTGACTTGACCAAGATTCCAGTCGAAGTTGTCAAAATATAGGAGATAGGGTATTGGTCATAAAATTGAAAATCTCGTAGAAAGATTTGACGAGAAAACTAACTTCACCATTAGACCTAGAAGCATCGAGAAACATAATTTAGACTTTAAGTATGCTAAAATTTGAGTTTTTTATAAAAATTTATAAAATTTAGAAAAATGCACAAGAAATTAGTCAAAAGGTTGATATTTTATTAGAATAATATTTTGAAATATCCAACTGTATAGATGGATAGAGCATTGAAAAATATGAACATAGACTGTAGGCACGTTGAAATTGAAAATCAATAAAGTTCCGATCGGATGATTGAAAATAAAGTAATTATAAATTATAGTTAATATTAATTATAAATATATAACGAATATGGAAATAAGTGTACGTGCAATACACTATAGTAAGTCGACACTAAACTTATCCAAAAATTTGGATTCGGTGATGTACTTAACTGAATTTAATTTATATAAACAATAGATTTAATAAAATCAAATTAAAGTTGATTAAAAAAAACTTTCGTATTTACAAAGAACAAGAACAAAGAAGAGAAGAACCTAAACACAGGTAGGTGATTTAAACTGAATTAATTTCATTCTCCTTAGTTTTATTTACTAATTTCATGTTAGAAAATATCAATTTCAAAATATAAACATTCTGTAAATTTTAGATTAAAATTTTCATATTTTTAGAATAATTCTTTTGAAAATCCATGATTAAAATCCAAATCTTGATGAGGAATTGATGGAATTTGTTTGAATACGAGTAAAAAAATTTGATATGATTTAGTTTTAGTTTAGTTGTTCAAATTAATAGGATGTGAATCAAAAATTTAAAAATAAAATTGTTATAGTATTTTTTTTTAAAACCCTCTTTTGGTTGATCAAAATTTTCTCCCAAATTTGAGAATGGAAATGTGAGGTTAGTATATCTTTAGAACCCTCATTAAGAGAGGAATAACATACTCAAGTTTCAGACCTTCAGGTGTTCTTTTTGGCATGCTAGGTGCGATTTTATTGGACTGTTATGAGCATTTTTCATGGGTATAACGGCTTCTAAACTCGAAAATATGAATAGGAAATAAAATGGTGGGATTAAAGAAAGTTTTTCAGAGATTTTTGAGATCAAATAGGGACCATCCATGGTCGCCCGAATAATCCCCTATTTGCTGGTTTGTCTTGGTGGAGAAGACAACCTCCATTAATGGAAAATGGAAGAAAAAATAAAAAAAATATGTTAAAAAAAATGAAATGGGCTTTCCATAAGGCCCATATGGGTTTTAAGGATAGAGAAGCCCATAAGGGCCCCATAAAAAAAATAATAAAAAAAAATAAAAATAATAAGGAACATATTGACAAATTATAAAATATAAATCCCATTTTTTTCTGCATAGCTATAGAAAAATATTCACCAAATATTCTACCGATGTCAGAAAATTATGAAACTTATTCCAAATGATTCATAAGACCCGAAGGTACTTCTAGGTGGAATTTTATAAGGTTTTGAGCCTATTTATCATGTTAACATTTTAGTGGAATATAGGTCATGCATAAAATCTTGTATTTTCATAAAATAATAAATTGCATTTCAGTTACATTTTTATAAAGATAAGTATAAGTATTTATTTTTCCTATATTTTTCTTAGAACCCCCTATCTTTTTAGTTTTCAAAATATATAAGTTTGTACTTTTCTGATTTTTATTTATTTAGTTATGAATTTTTTTAGTCGCAAATGTCAATTTATCCAGATTTATAAATTTGGGTGTTTGGATGGAAGTTAAGCCATTATGACCAGATTTGACCCTATTAACCCCCATTAACCAATATGACCACAATGGATCTAGCCTAGATAGACTAATCTTGACTCTTATTGACCTAAAATAACTCTTTCTTCACTTGTGTTGATCTTTCTTAGACAAATATAACCTAGGTAAACTGTATTAGACTTGAACGGATATGACCTAAACCTAACCCATATCGACCCGACCTGATTAAAAAATAATGTAATAATAAAATAAAATGAAATAAGAATTAAACATTTAAATAAACTAGATAAAATAATAATAATGATAATAGGGCTTTATAGAAGTTCAATATAGGATTATCAAAGCTTTTATTCAAATTGAATTTCTTCTTCTTTCTACATTTTTGTCATCAAACACGAAGAAAATGACACTATACAAGGAAAGGATCATAGATCGATATTTAAAACATTCAAAGAACCTTCGAGCCATTGACGTTGCAGTTGAACCAACGAAATTGCAAGCTGCACTTGTAGCTATTGGAAGATCCTTTAGATTAGTGTTCTAAGGTGGGTGGCTTCTTATCCTCTTAATAATCGTCTCATATTAATTTTAAAATCTTGTAAATTTATGCATATTCTTATATGACTAGATTTATGAAGTTATGAATTAAGTTAGAAAACCTAATTATTTTTTAGAACTTAGAATTTCTCACTATCGAGTTTTTAGAAGGAGAATTTTAGAAAGTCAAAAGTATTTTGGGAGATTTTTATCGAAACAACTCTCTTTATTTCATTTAATAAAAGAAAAGAGTGATTGTACATGGTTTGATATGGATTGTGAGTGAATATGGGACAGGAGTTCCCAGTTGATTAAAGTATGTGGTGCGTGAAGTCCCCAATTAGTGGGTGATGGTGATAGACCGCCCGAGACTTAGAACCTCATTATAGATAGAGCGGGTGATAGTGATAGACTACTCGGAAGATATGTTTTGGATGATGAGCGTCACATGAGCTTCAACGCGTAATAATTCGTATGAGGGAAGCTGGTCCCAAGACGACGGAACATATAGGATGTGACTGGGGAATTCAACACACATATTTGTATGCAAAAGTTTTTCAAAAAGAGATAGAAAGTTATTTTGATTAAAAATCATTAATTATTATTTATATTATATAATATATCACTAGATGATCTGGAAAAGGATCAGTTGAACTACTATAGGAGTGATTTGATGCTATTTTTTGAAGGCAACAGATTTCTCTAAGATACGAATAATGATCTTATTCTCTTAGGTAAAATGGGCTTATCTTTTAGAATATTCTCATTATTCATATCCAAAAAGTTTCCTTTCTCTTTTCTAGATTATCATCTTTGTAGTGGTACGTCTTGAAAGTCTAGATCTGATAGAGGTTTACATTGTATGTCTCGATGAGGCGATAGATGTGAGGGGTACGGTTCGTCGGTCCCCGAATAGTTTTAAGGATCCTTGAAATGTCTGCAGACGTCGAATGATTTATCATCGTTGTTCTTTTGACCTCTGTATTCAGTGTCGTGGTCAAAGGCCCTCTCCTGAGCCTAAATTCATAGGCTTGTAGTGTGCTCACACGCAGCGGCAACTCTCCATCCGACCGCAAATCAGGATATCAACGGTGGGGTTCCACACTGGTTAAGTATTGGAACAAAAGATAATTGCTAAACTAGGGTTGATACTAGTCGTGACCTCTTCACTCTAAGATGAATAGACTACCCACCTTGTGTTGTTATTAGTTGGTGATGAGTGAGATATAGATGTTATTGATATAAATTTTAAATGCTATTTGATTTCTAATTTTATTAGTACGTTTTAAATTCTGTCGTTTATTGCTAAATAAAATTGTTAGTTTGAATTTTCGTTCTTGCACTTTTGTTCCTTTCAAAATTAAATGTATTTTGTTGTTATACTAGTCATTACCCGTGCCTACGGCACTCCCTAACAAAGCGTCCAATGCATCAATCATCCTCCAAATTAAGGGAAAAACACCCTACATAACAAAGGATACAAAGCACTTCACTCCACTGACTCTAACCATTGGAAGCACCCATATTTGAAGAAAGGTAAAAAAGAGGGAAAACAAAGAGCATAAAACAAAGATCCAAGAATCAACCCCCGGGTGCACATCTCCTCAGTCTAATATAACTTGCATGAATCATATATTTTCTAATATCTCATCTAGGACATTCCTAAAAAAAATTGAAGCATTGAAAAAAGGACAAAAGGAAATAATGAAAAGCAAACCCTAACATTACATGATAATGTTAGAACATATGCAATGTACCAAATAATTGCAAATCTTGAAATAAAAAAAATAGAAAAGAACAATAAAATTTTGATCGAAATCTCAGAAGGCAATATAATTCAGAACTAACATGCTAATTTACAACCTCTTATCACGAAGAATGCACTACATGTCCAATATGATTAGAGCTTCTTTCTAGTTAAGAAGCATATTCATAATGCGTGCATGACGGAAAGAACAATTACCAAATACAGGTTTTAACCTTCTTGTGGAAGATGGGTTTGGTCTGCTTGCCATAACCCAACTGCTTGCGATCATAATGACACTTCCATTGGAAACCAAAGCTGTCCTTCCCCTTCTTGTGATCATAATGACAATTCTGGATGTTAACAACTTGGATTTATTTTAGAAACAAATTACCAAAAGGAAAAAACTTGAGAAGAAGGAAATAAATTGATCCTGAACACTTATTATGATCAGAAAAATATTATCTTAAACTGAGAGAACCCTACATAGTTAGATTGGGATGTTTTGAGTGAAATTGAAAGTTCAGAAGATTATGAGAGGCGAAAAGTGATATTCGCTCAAAAGTGCTTATTTTAAGCAATTATCCTTTTAGTGTTATTGCATTCTCCTACATTAAAATACTCTATTTATCTACTTTTCTACGTAAGAGTCTCTTGTGTTGCGTAGAACACACTTTTCTGGACGAAATGGTATATTTGCATGCATTAAACACATTTTCGGAAGTCTAGACATGTAGTCATTCTGATAGAGTCTCATTACGCGCTTCTTCTGTCGCAGGAAACCCCGATGGGACAATTCTCTAGACTTGCGAACCCACATCGATCAGGAAAGCCCATTATCAAAGCTTAGAGAGCCCACATGCTGTGACTAGAAGATATGGGCCGAATATGGGCTGAATAAGAGGACCAAAAAGCCGGCCCAAAGAACGGAGAGAGCAGGAGAGCCAATGACCAAGAGACGGACCAAAGCGTTTAAAGCCACATGAGTCAGCAAAGAATGATAGTCTACTCTACTGGAGAAGCGTGAGGATGGTCACAGTGAAGACCAGGGTTCCAGACCCTCTGCCAATACTTTTATCTCCATTTTTTTGATATTTTCTCTCTCATCTCTCCTTATTCTCTCTCTCTCTTCATCTTTCGGTCCTCGAATCTACTGACCTAACCCCAGAACTCCTGCCCATCGGCTCTATCTCATCTCCCTTAGCTTTCTGACCGTTGGATCTTCCATCGGACCGTTGGATCTTCAATCGGACCATTGGATCTCTCTAGATCCGTCGATCTACCAATCTGGGTCCCAATCAAGTCACTATCCATCCGATCGCCATCAGACTGTCTGTCACATCATCTTGTGAGACGATGTACATCATCAATCCATGTGGGCCAGTAGCCGGGCCCATCATCATCGATCCGCTGTCCGACCAGTTAGTGGACCCCGTGAATTTCCAAATAATTTTAATTAACTTTTAAAAAAATGGGGGGTCCACTAAATGGGGACATTCCCCAAAGAAAAGTAGCATTTTACTTAAAAATATATATATATATATATATATATATATATTTTTTTTTTTTTTTATTTAAAAAATACCCTATTTCCATTAAAGGAAATAGGGAGCTTTATAAGAGGAAGGAGAAGGGTTCGTTCGAACCCTAATCCCTCTCCCCTCTCTTCCTCTCCTTCCCCCTATCCTTTCCCTTCTTCCCCGCGACTTCCTTCTCCTCTTCTTCCTCCTTTCTTCTTCGTCTCCTTCACCATCCTTCGCCGGAGTTGCAGGTTTGCAACTCCGGCCGTTTTCCTTCTTCTTCTTCTTCTTCTTCGTCTTCTTCTTCTTCTTACAGCAAGGAGTGTCGCCCTTCACTCCAGTAAAGACCACCGAAGTGCCTGCAACACACAAACAGTGCTGGTTCTCTCCACCGTTTGTGTCCTCCCCAAGCCATTAACGCCGGCGAACACCTCGCATGCGCATCCCACTTGCTTCCTCTCCAACCCAGCCGTTGCAGCCCCCTCCATACGGTAGGTATTCCTCTCCTCTTCTCCAGCTTTTCTTCTTCTTCTACTTCCTACTCGCCGGAGTTGCCACCTGCAACTTCCGGCCACCACTACCACTTGCTACCATCTCCTTTATTCCACCTCGCCTGCGCACAGCAACTCAGTTGCTCTTCTTCGTGTCTTCTTCTTCTTCATTCCCTTCTTTCCTTCCTCCTGCAACCTGCTGATCCCTCCTCCTTGCAAGTCTGCATCCGCCCACACCACCATCACCGTTGTGCATCCTCCTCTAGCCTTCAAGTCGAGGGGCGGTCCTGTAACCTGCAAGTTTGCAACTCCTCTTTCCATCACGCTGCTGGTTCTCCACACCTCTCCCACTCAACCTATTCCATCTCTTCACCGTTTCTCCAAAACAAAACCAAAAAAAAAAAAAAAATGAAGAAAACAAAAATAGAAAAGGGAGAAGAAGAAGATTAACCACCGTATTCACCACCATCTTCTCCGGCTGAAGCACCACTGCCTGCAACTCTTTGCAGGCTGTGCGCTACAAGCGTCAATAGCTAGCCACTGTCCTCCAACGCCTCCTTGCAGCAACTTCTCCACGCACCACCGGGCTGCTGGCAACCGTCTTCATCACAACCACTTGCAGTCTCGTTAGCGCCTCTACCACAACCAGCAAACCCCCTCCAACTCCAAGCTGCTACTACCACCGTCAATGAGGACACCAAGCTGTCATCTCCACCTCTTCGCTGATATGCACCACTTCATATTGCCCACGATACCTCCTCCAACGGACTCCAAATGGCCCAAGCCTCTAACCGTTGCAAGTTCCATTGGACGAATTTAATCGGTGCTTCATACCTAAGCCAATCCACTCCTATCAAGGGCTGGTCTCTGATCATCATTTCGTTGGTATTTAAGGTAATTCTCTCACTTTCACTCTCCTCCCTTAGTTTCTCTCTCTAGGATAGGCTTCTTTGATCTTTTTATCTCTACTTTTTCTCCTTTCTCTCTCTAGTTTTTATTGCTTTCTAGTGTAATTTGCTTCAAGTTATTTACATAGATTTCTATTCAAAAGCAATGTAATTCCTATAATTTTCAATAAAAGTTAAGTTCGATCAGTATTGCATTATTTCACTTTTTAGTAATGTGTTGATTTGCATGATTCTCTCTCTAAGAATTCAAAAAAAAAATCATGTTTTAAAATCTCGTGATCATCATCCTCACCACTCCATCCTTCTTAGTGATAATTTCTGAGAAAATTTCATAATTTCATGTTCACTGCTTGCACAAACTAACCCCGAGTGCAGATCGACATCTAACACGAATCCCTATACAAAGAACTAAAATTTTGCAGGATTTAAGAACCGGATCAAGTTACAAATGTGTTGAAGTTAGGGTTTCCGATCCAACGACACAGAAAAACCCTACTTTCAAATGAAAAAAAAAATAAAAAATTTCTTATTTTTGGGGTGATTTCCGATGTTCTCCAAAAGTTTTCTAGAATTTCAAAAATGTGTCAATTACCCTGACTTTGATTAGCTAAAAACCTTCGTTAAGTCAGTATTGAGGATGTCAATTTTTGTTTAAAGTTAGCGTCGAGTCAAGTCAGGCGTGACTACAGCAGGTTTGAAAACTCAGAAAAACTCAGATTTGGCACAATTGTACACTATCAACATCAGAGTCATCCTAAGTTTTGAAACTCTAGAGATCCTGTGAGAATAATTGTGGAGACCTAACCCAGTGAGCTTTCGAGCCTTTAATCATTTCAGAGAGTTATACAATAATCCTGAGTCAATGGATGACTATTCTTCATGCCCGCAATATTCGTTGAGAGATCTTATTATCTTTTACTTCGATCATAAAACTCGGAACGACATCAACATTGGATTACTACGACAGAACCTTCTCTATATCCAGTCAAGACAGTATACATGATAGTGCAAACCCTAGAAAATGATTTAGGCCATTTTTTCTGAACCATTCAGCCTTTTTACTCACCTGAATTATACTTCACTAGAAACCCCTTGAACCCTTCTATAAAAGCCTTTTCTTTGTAAACCCATCAACCTAAAATTCAGTCCAGCTACGAAGCATGACTGGCTACCCTTATTTTGAGATGGACAAAAGAATAACTGATATGGGTGTACCGTGAAAAGAAAAGTAAAGAAGAAGAATCAAAAGGAAAAGAAAGTGGTTCAAGCTGAAAACAAAATATGGAAAGAAAGTATGAAGAAGAGCTGAAAAGAAATTGAGCAGTCTCAGAAATATCAAGAAAAAGAGAAAAATACGAAAAAAAAAAAAAAGGAAAAAGAACCCAATAATGGTGTTACGCCGTAGGAAAAATGCAAGAAAATGGCAATATCCTCTCAAGATCTTTGAAATCCTGTATCCCTTTATTTCTCTACACCTGACCTAAGCCTCATTACAACCTAGGAAAGTCCTACTTGATTCTAGGATAGTACGATCATAAAATGTGGAGATTGGAGAAGGAGAAGCTATAGAGTTTGATCTGACGTTCCCGAGTGAAGTGGTATTCCAATCATGAGATCTTCTTCTGTTAATGATGTCCTTCTTTTAAATAATACATATGTGAGATCTTTGCTTTCATATATCAACACATCTCCTCACATATAAATTGAGAGAAAAGAAGAAAACCCTTCTTGTG
Source organism: Euptelea pleiosperma (assembly GCA_035048495.1). Lineage (NCBI taxonomy): Eukaryota > Viridiplantae > Streptophyta > Magnoliopsida > Ranunculales > Eupteleaceae > Euptelea > Euptelea pleiosperma. The sequence goes on from CM068547.1 coordinate 19,460,350, forward strand.
TGATTATATTCTGAGTGCTAAACATGTGAGATTTGAGGTCAAGGCATAAAAACTTAGATGTGATCTGGAAATCTTTACTGTCGGATGATGAGAACGTTGAGCACACACACACGCAGAGTCTGACTATTCTGGGTCATGATTATCAGTCTGTAGTCTTGCCAAAACTCTCCAACTCTTCGCTAGCATGTAACTATTTTTGCATCCATTCAATGATTTGACGAACGATGTTTTCCCTGAGCTAATATGAAAAAGTGTGCAACATGTGCAGAGCCCTTTTAAGCTCATTTATTTCGCACTAATTGCCATGGATTGGCAATATGCTGGTTGGGGGTTATGATATTCGCTCAAAAGTGCTTATTTTAAGCAATTATCCTTTTAGCGTTATTGCATTCTCCTACGTTAAAATACTCTATTTATCTACTTTTCTACGTAAGAGTCTCTTGTGTTGCGTAGAACATACTTTTCTGGACGAAATGGTATATTTGCATGCATTAAACACATTTTCAGAAGTCTAAACATGTAGTCATTCTGATAGAGTCTCATTACGCGCTTCTTCTGTCGCAGGAAACCCTGATGGGACAATTCTCGAGACTTGCGAACCCACATCGATCAGGAAAGCCCATTATCAAAGCTTAGAGAGTCCACATGCTGTGACTAGAAGATATGGGCCGAATATGGGCTGAATAAGAGGACCAAAAAGCCGGCCCAAAGAACGGAGAGAGTAGGAGAGCCAATGACCAAGGGACGGACCAAAGCGTTTAAAGCCACATGAGTCAGCAAAGAATGATAGTCTACTCTACTAGAGAAGCGTGAGGATGGTCACAGTGAAGACCAGGGTTCCAGACCCTCTGCCAATACTTTTATCTCCATTTTTTTGATATTTTCTCTCTCATCTCTCCTTATTCTCTCTCTCTCTTCATCTTTCGGTCCTCGAATCTACTGACCTAACCCCAGAACTCCTGCCCATCGGCTCTATCTCATCTCCCTTAGCTTTCTGACCGTTGGATCTTCCATCAGACCGTTGGATCTTCAATCGGACCATTGGATCTCTCTAGATCCGTCGATCTACCAATCTGGGTCCCAATCAAGTCACCATCCATCCGATCGCCATCAGACTGTCTGTCACATCATCTTGTGAGATGATGGACATCATCAATCCATGTGGGCCAGTAGCCGGGCCCATCATCATCGATCCGCTGTCCGACCAGTTAGTGGACCCCGTGAATTTCCAAATAATTTTAATTAACTTTTAAAAAAATGGGGGGTCCACTAAATGGGGACATTCCCCAAAGAAAAGTAGCATTTTACTTAAAAATATATATATATATATATATATATATATATATATATATATTTTTTTTTTTTTTTTATTTAAAAAATACCCTATTTCCATTAAAGGAAATAGGGAGCTTTATAAGAGGAAGGAGAAGGGTTCGTTCGAACCCTAATCCCCCTCTTTTCTTCTCCTGTCCTTCCCCAAATCTTCTACCCACCGTTTCCCTTTCTTCTTCTCCTTCTTTTTCTTCTTTTCATTCTTCCTCTTCGTCATCTTCTTCACGTTTTCACCGGAGTGTAGGCTGCAACTCCGGCCGACAACTCTCCCACGATCTCTTCTCTCCCCAGCTCTTCTCCCCACGTTCCCTCTCTCTCCTCTCTTCCCACTCTAAGCCGTCAACCCCCTCTTCCATTCCTCTGAATTCCCCAAGCCGTTGATCACAAAAAAAAAAAAAAAAAAAAAATTTTTTTAGATCACCCTGCAACTCCGGCAACCTCCATTAACGCCTGCACATCTCCAGCCAGCGCCTTCATCTCTTCAACTCGGGTCATCACCGGTGCTCCTCATCCACGCTTCAGCAGGCGTTCTTCCATTGCAACGTTGCTGCACCTTCCTCGAGCAGAACCACGTTAGGTGGTCCCTCACGTTCTACTTGCAACTGCTGGCCGGACCTGCAACTCCGGCCAGCTCTTCTCCTCCTCAGCATCATCTGGATCAACGTCTCCAGCAGGTAAGATTTCCCCTTCTTCTTTCTTCTTCTTCTTCTTCCTTCCTCCTTCGTCCTTCTTTCTTCTTCTTCCTTGCTGCCCATGCACAACCACCGCCTCCAAGCTCCTCTCCTTCGAGCTGCTGCGTCTTGACGCTTCCGCTAGTGTTCCTCCTCGCTCTCAACCCTACTGCTCCACCCGAACCTCCTTGCCTGTGCGTCATTACAGCCCCTCCATCTTGCTGTTCTTGCACCATTCCTTCGCCGGAGTTGCACGCAGCAACTCCGGCCAAAATCAGCACTCTCCTTCACCGATCAATAGCTATACCTCCATCACGTTTCTCCCCTTCTTCCCCTCCGGTGCCACCATCCTCTCCATTTCTCTCCACACCGCTATGTCTAATCCCTAGAGTGATGGCCGAACCATGGCTTCACCATCTCTATCATTCGCACTCCGAGCATCACCCTCGTCTCTGGCCAATCATCCAAGGTAAGTTCTCCAATGGTGAGTGATCTTTTCTCTCCCTCTCTAGCTTTCTCTATCTAGTTCTCTCTTCTCTCTACATTTTCTCTCTCTAGATCTTTCTAGCTTCAATTTCTCTCTCCTCCCTTAGTTTCTCTCTCTACTTTTTCTCCTTTTTCTCTCTCTCTCTAATTTCTTCTTATTTGCTTTCTAGTTGAAATATTAATTTTACTTTGATCATTGTAAGCACGTTCTTAGTTTGATAAAACAAATATGATTTGAATTTTAATTGTGTTTCATTTATTATAGTGTTGCATTATTGTGTTAGTTAATTCTTGCCTTAATGCTTCTTGTGGAAATTTTTCTCTCTAGAAAATTCAAAATCCTATTTTAAAAATCACTTCACATTCCTCATCTCTCCATCCATCAATTTCTGTAATATTTTCCGTCATTTCATGTTCGTTATTGCGCTCATCTGACTAATCCCGAGTGCGGATCGACATCCGACACTAATCCCTATACAAAAGCTCATATTTTGCAGGATAATCGGATAAAAATTATAAATCTTGTTGGAATTAGGGTTTCCGTAACCAACGACGCGGAAAAAACCTACTTTCAAAAAGCTGAGGAGGTATGGTTATTTGATTGCAGGACATATTACTAAAACATTTATGAAGTAGCTTTAGAACGATGCAAAAGTGTCTTAGATTAGTGCAATTTTCTCTCTAAAACTTTGCTCTATGAATCTATGACCTAGCTTGATTTGCTATTTGCGGGGTTGAGTGCCCTCAGTTAATCTTCAAATCTTCTGATCTCATTGAATAACTGTGTATCCTCAACAATCAGGATTTGAGTACCCCAAAATAATGCTCAAATTCGACGGATCTTTGACAAAATTACTGACCAATCACTACAGAGGGGATTTTTCTAAATTTTAATGGTTATAAAAAGTTTGCAACAACTCAGTAACTACTACTACTACCAAATAATAAAATAGAAAATGAAATTTGATAACTACATCAGAAATGCAGATTGTTAAAAGGTGTGTACTCATGTTATAACATCTGCATACCAAATAAACCATTGAACACCACATCCATGATGGAACAACAAATCTTTTTCTGAACTTTTGTCAAACCAATACAGATTTCATAACAATAATGATGCCTTCTTGTAGCTCTTAGGGTGGCAAAAAGGAAGAGGGAGACCATTCCCATACCAACAACAATTCGATTCTGGTTTTGATAGCATCCTGATGCATATGTATCATTCCATCAGTTCCAGACTCAAGTAAGATTATGAACATAGCACGATTGATGGAATGTGTATAATATCCAATTTCTAAAAATGAGGATAGACTGTCTGTCATTTGATCATCAAGATATTTTTAAACATGCATGGCAATGTAAAAAATTTATCATTTGCTTCCAACTTAACAAAATGGTTAGTAATCCAGTACCAAGTTGTCAAACTATGGCAATTTTCTAGTAGGCAATCACAGTCATTAGAGCAAGTTTATTTTGATGGGTTGGTACAACTCTTTCTGTCACAACACCTGCAAGCATAGAAATGTTTAGAATCAGTGAGCCCAAAAGAATGTGACACGTGGCATTATTAAGAGAAACAAAGCCTAGAATACATGACACAGAACAACCAAGCATAAAATAGAAATGATATAAGAACACTAATTATTTACTTCCGAACTTCATTCTCTAGCGCACTTTCCTTCTATTATTACAACTAAACATCAAAATCATAAATTTCTTAAACTTTACACAACTTAAATTAAAGCTTACCAAGCTAAAAATACTTGCTGAGAAACTAAAGAAAGTTTTAGAAAATGAAGGATTTGTCGCACATAAGACTAAACGGTCTTCAACGCACAAATGCAAATGGTATCAGGTGGTGTGTACGTGTGGGATATCAGAAGCTCCAAAATAAGATATCAAAAGCTATATATTGTTGTCAATCCACCCCTTGTGAACCTATAGACCAAAAATAATTCATATGGTCAGTGGGATTGAAAGAGTGTGTGAAAGTAAGGTTTTCCCGTGTCGTTAGATCGAAAACCCTTAATTTCAACAATATTTGTAATTTCTCAGAATTGGTTCACTTAATCTGCAAATAAGTAGATTTGCACAGTGGCTCGTGTCAGATATCGTCCGCACTCGGGATTAGTTAGCACAATAAGAAACAAGAATAATAAGAAAATACTCAGAATAAATGGAAGGGTGATAATGGTGGAGGTTGATTTAAAATATGCTTGAGATTGTTGTTAAAACTATTAGAATGAAAAAAAACATAAGAAAAACGAAAATGAAAAACATAATAAATGAAAACAACTTAAACTTGAATTTAAAACTTGTTCATTAAACTAAAAATAAATGCTTACAATGCTTGTCTAAATGCTTTACAACGAAAATAACATTAAACCAAATTAATCTAGAAAGCCATTAAAATATTATCCTAGAAAGCATATAAAGGTAAAGGGGGAAAGAAGAGAGAGAGAAAGAAGGTAGGAAGGTTAGAGAGATGAATTAGAGAGAAGCTTACCATTGAAGAGGTAGATGGTGCAACTTCGATTGGATTGACCTCAATAGGATTGAGGATTGCAGCCTTTGATTGTGGCGGATGGAATGGGCAGCAAGGAGACGTTGCTGTTTGACGCTTTGCACCTCGAGGTGGAGGCGTTAATGGTAAGCTCGTCGGAGAAGAAGGGTGAAGAAGAGAAAGAAAGAAGAAAAAAAGGAAGGAAAGGGGAGGGAACCAACCCAAGAAGGAGAGATCGTAGATCTCTTATAGATTATTTTTTTTTTGCTTGTTGTAAAAATGATGACCGTTGGATCTAGAGAGATCCAACGGTTGGGAATGGGTTAGTTAGATGAGAGAGATGGGGGAGAGAAGAATCGGTCAAGTGAGACCAATTCTCTCTTGTTGTTGCAAATGGGCATGGGCACGGGCACGGGCATGGGTCATGGGTATGGGCATGGGTCATGGTTATGGGCATGGATCATGGGCATGGGTCATGGGCCAAGATAGATAGAGAGAGAGAAATAGGAGAGAGGTGAGAGAAAAATACAAAAATAAAAGCATTGGAGGGTCTTGAACCCTGGTCTTCTTTATCTCTCTCATCCGCTCTACCAATTAGTCAAACTTATCCTTTGATGTCAATTGGTGTGGCCTTTAACACCTAAGTCCTTCTCTTGGTCTCTCTCTTAGTCCTTGTTCCAACTTTGCGATCTTCTAACTTTGCCCGTACATGTCTTCTATCTTTTTATCCTAGTCTGTTGGCTTTTTAAGCTTTGATAGAAGTCTTCTGTGGTTGATCGTGGGCCCGCCAATCCTCGAGAATCACCCGATAGGATCTCCTGCAAGTGAAAAAGTACGTAATGAGATTCAACTAAAATGGCTTGATAATGGACTATTCGAAATGCATATATTTCATGTAAATAGTCGATTTTCGTCTAAAGAATGCGTTCTACGCAATGGAAGAAACTCTTATGTGGAAAAGTTGATGAAAAAACAAGTTTTACATAGGAGAATGCGACATCGCTATAAGGATAATGGCTTAAAATAAGCACTTTCGAGCGAATATCAGTATGCCAAAAGTCTGATTTGTAGCTAAATTGTACCCATTAACGTGCTTATGATGAAAATACCTCACTCCCCTGAATATTTGCCCACCCCTTGAGAACCTACAAACAAAAAATAAGTCTAATTTGTGATTTCTACCCATTGCTTGATGAAAAGACCTCCATTCCCTTGAATATTTGCCCACCCCTTGAGAACCTACATACCAAAAATAAGTTTGATTTGTGATTCCTACCCATTGGATTCAACCACCTGAATATTTGCCCAACCAAAAATAAGTCTGATTTGTGATTTCTACCCATTGGATTCGACCAAGAGCATGTCTAGACTGAAAGAGTGTGCTAGAGGTGATTTGTGGCTAAATGGTACTCACTGGATTCAACCAAGAGGATGGCTAAACATTCTTACAGTCAGTGGGAGTAAAAGAGTACATTCATATGGTCAGTGGGACAGCCAAGATGATGGCTAAACATTCTTACGGTCAGTGGGTGTGAAAGAGTACATTCATATGGTCAGTAGGACAACCAAGATGATGGCTAAACATTCTTATGGTCAGTGAGAGTGAAGGAGTACATTCATATGGTCAGCGGGACAGCCAAGATGATGGCTAAACATTCAAAATCCAAACCCTAAAGGCCCACATACGAATCCAACCCACCAAACCCAGAATGAGGGGGAAAAGGGAAACCCTTGCACAAAACCTAAATGGTGGTTCCAGCAGAGAGAGAGAGAGAGACATCCACTGGATTCAACCAAGAGATGGCCAAACACTCTTATGGTCAATTGGAGTGAAAGAGTACATTCATATGGTCAGTGGGACAGCCAAGATGATGGCTAAGCATTCAAAATCCAAACCCTGAAGGCCCACATACGAATCCAACCCACCAAACCCAGAATGAGGGAGAAAAATGAAAACCCTTGCACAAAACCTAAATGGTGGTTCTAGCAGAGAGAGAGAGAAGACTTACTTGAGAGAGATGAAGTTACAGACGTGAGGGTGGCGGAGGAGGAGACAATTCGTTGGTGAACCATTCGTCGGAGAGTGGGTTCCTCCTCTTCTTCACTGAGAGAGGAGTGGGGTTAGGTGAGAGGGAAGTGAGTTTCAGAGTAAGACGCGAGAGAGGAGTGGGGTTAGGTTAGGCCAAAAAATGGGCGCCAAAAATGAGCACAAAAAAAATGTCGAAATTTTCTTTTACAAAACAATCTCAACCGTCAAAGCTATGAGTGGATCTCAACCACTACTTATAGAGGAGACAACCTTCCTCTTTTGTTATATAGATTATTTTGTATTTATGATAATTGTTTTAAGGATACTTGATTACCTGCGAGCTTTTTCAAAAAAGCTCACACCCCCAGTTCTCTTGCAGAGAAGAACCTATGGACTTATTCAGGCTTGTTTCGAAGTAAAGTCTAGTTGCAGTGAAGTAGATTTTAGGTTGTGAACTCGTGATTGAGTATGTATTTATATTTAGATTCTTGTTTAGAGGTATATATCATTAACTTCATACCTTATCTCTATTGTATAATGTCGAGTAGGTCTGCACTTCCGTATTTAAAAAAAATTTTCCTGAAATTTATAACTTGGGTTAGATGTGAGAGTGAGTTCACTTTGCGTGCCTTGGATTCAAGACACGTGGCTAACACCTCGAGATTCGTGTGGTCCGAATTCGGGGCGTTACAAGTCAGGAACCGAATTTCGAAGTGTGATAATATTTCTGTATTCTTTGTTTAATTTCTATATGATTAAATGTTTTTTGTCACAGAATTGCCAAAGGGGGAGATTGTAAAGAAAATTTTCATACTCTAGTTTGGCAAAGATTCCGTGTGACATAGAGCATTCATGTAACCTTACCTACGAGCACCAGTGCAGTGTGAAGATGTTGTGGTGCGCATACTTCATCGACTACGTGAAGACTAAATGATAGAGATAGCAAGGATCAGACGGTTGACGACAGGAGTCATTTGAGTAACTGCCCATTTGTCGGTTATAGATCGTGTACGCTCGATTAGGAAGGTAAGTGACTTAGGGACCATAGGAATAGGTTTAAAATGAATAAAATATAATGGTTAAACCTAGTTAATGGATAGACCCAAGTCTAAGTCAAGATTATTGACTTCTAGGATATTTCGATTGATTGGACTATTTAGGCCAATCGATTGGACAAAGCCCAATTGATTGGAGACCTCTGATCTGAGAAATCGATTAGACTCTACGAGACAACTTAATTGAAGGCCAATAAATTGGAGACCTCTGTGAAATCGATTGGAACTTACGAGATAGAAACTTATTTAAGTCCGATCGATTGGACTATGTACAATTGATTGGATTTATGAAGGAAAATTCATCCATACAAGACCAATCAATTAGACCAAAAGTACAATCGATTGGGGACACAGAGTACAATCGATTGGACTTCACATGGAGTGAGTCCTTTTTAGATAAGAAATTCTAGTCTCCACTCATCCCACTTTCAAAATAGGCTGGGCTACGTATTCTATAAATATAACTCCTCTTTGGCTTTACAGAAAAACACTTTTACACTTGAGAATATAAAAAATAAAGTTTTATTTATCAAGAGTGTCCATTCGAAGAGCAAAAAACCTTTAGATCTTATAAATATCTTGTGAGCTTTTCTCTTCTAGATCAAAGCCAAAAGCTTGATCTCTTACTCAGCTTAGGTCTTTCACATAAAAACTTGACCTAATAGTCTGAGAGTACCGGTGCGTCTCAATACTATTTGAGCGACTTAGGGTTCAGGGTGTATTGAATCCTTCACCTTCAACAAAGGCTGGAGAGTTGAGAATTAAGATCGAAGTGGCTGATCGAAGGTAGGTTTGGGGTGTACCAAACTGAACAAGCGGACAAGGCGTCTTGGCTGGGAGGGCGCGCGTGGATTCGAAGCATTGACTCAGAGGACATGGACGCATCGTCAGTAGGCCTTGGCTAAGGTTAGAAGTTGCATTTGTAGCAGTGCTGTGTAGGTAATCTTTATTTCGTTTAACTTTTCAGTTAGTGTCGGACGCAATTTGGCAGCACACGAAACTGGGAGCAGTGATGTTGCAAGTAGGTGATTATGTGGTTGTGCGGTTGTTGGTCTTGGGTAGTTCTCTTGTGGGGTGACCATTGGGAGAAGGAAGATTGATATCTTTTCTTCAAAGAAGCACAAGTCCTGCGAATGCCATCCATTTCATATAACAGAACTTGACTGAACTGTCCTTCACTAACACTGTCTTTCTGAACAACCATAAATGTAACAGGAGATTGATCGATTAACATCGCTTCCAGTTCATCATTCCCCAGGAAGGTAATCTTAATCTAATCATACTGAATGGTTCCCTCAGCCTGTCACACTGAGAGATTGAGGAATGTCCAAAGTGCATCCAATGATTTTAAAACATTGTTAAGGGGAGTCGTCCTCTGCTCAAGTGATCTCAAAGGGGAGTGATTCAATTAGTCCTTGGTTATCTTTTGGTGTCCTATTTTAAATAACGGATAGAAGATCTCTGAGTCTCAATAATATTAATAGATTCATTAAATGACATGACAGAAATGTCTATGTGGTAAGACAACTCCATCATATTTAGGTACCGGGTCCTTAACCATTTTCTTACCCTGAATGGAATCCCCTGGACCCACAAAGGAAAGGCTTGTTCTCTTGCCTCGGTCCATTCCCTCAAGATGGGGAATGGGTCACTCCAACGTTAATCGTGTAGTAACCCGACATAAAGTCCTTAGAAGAGGAACATCTATCCGGTACAATTTATTAGGGGTTACCTTTTTACTGGCGTTGCACAAGTTATCTGAACTTGAGATTCTGTATTTCTTTGGTAAATCACTTACATACTGAAGGAAAATACTAAGTCAAATTCTAGATGAATTTCGACAGAGTATAGCCTTATCATCAAATAACAGAAGAAGCTCTCCTTTTTCTGTCCTGAGAGTCCTCTATTTATAGAGTTCTAGGAAGGGGTTTGCACGTGTTGCAGACTCACCTTTATAAGGAAAAAAATGATTAAAATACAATCTTAAAAAAGTAATCACATACGATTGTGTAGTTAATAGAGGTACACAATCGTATAGCACTAATTCTGGTAGATTCTACATGCTTTTCGAGAAAAATGACATGTGTTTTTCTGGACAAATGAGAGGTCTCCTTGAAAATCTAACTGCATACGGTTGTGTAAGAAGAGATTCTACACAACCGTATATCACTACTTTTTGAATCCCCTGCACGCATCTCGAAGAAAATGGTATTAGTGCTTTTCTGGGGATATGAGGGGTATTTTTGGGAATGTAATTGCATACGGTTGTGTAGGACCTCCTCCTACACAACTGTATGTGAATAGTTTTTCATTACACTGCACGAATCTTGAGGAAAAGGGCATATGTGCTTTATCTCATTTTTTGCCATGGATCTTCTAGATCTGACTCTATACGGTTGTATAGCCTTTCTTCCTACACAACCGTATCCAATTGATTTCTCTAATCTTTGGGTGGTTGGCTCAAAAATTGTGGCATGCCCTTTATACAGAAATCCAACCCTGATTTGACAAATCTGAGGGCATACGGTTATGTATCCCTATGTCTTACACAACTGTATGTAGTTACTTCATGAAGATTTGGGCTGATCTGCTCTAAACTGAATGTCTTCATTTTTCTTGAAATCCGCACCAGTCGTGCTACTTCTGACTGAATACGGTTGTGTACTCTCATCTTCTATACAACCGTATATGATTATTTCCTAAAAAAAAATGTCATATCCAAGTCCTTTGCTCTGATTGGTTTATTGTCGTGCAGTTGACTTTGACTCTGGCGGTCAGTCTTCGTGTCCCTTGGTCGTGATTTTCGTAGTGATCCACATTTCACTGTCAATATAAAGCCCCCTTGCCAGATGCAAACCAAAGTGGTACACCAAGTGCGTTAGGCGAAACATGAGAGAAAGGAGGAAGGGCAGAAGTCTATAAATTGCCACATGGGGGCTTAGAACAAAACACCAACCAAGAGAGCTTCCCCACAAACAAGCCAAAGATACCCATCATGTCTTCGAGGAAAAGGCGAGCAAGTTCAATCGGAACCACGGGGGATCAATGGTCATCCAAGACATGACCTTTATGCAAATTTATCGGCGTGGATTCTGGTATCCCAACAGGGTGCTGGACGATAATGGCCTATAAGTGATGCCAACTTGAAGTACCCCCAAGCCCCGTCCTACAATCAAGTCATGGGCAAAGCATGCCAATCGCGAGAAGAGGCCATCGACATGATGTGGGAGATGTATCTCTGCGTCATAAGGCTCGTGGCCGAGCACTCCTTTGAGCGACGGGGAGAGGATCTGAAAAGCATTGTCGCCATCCTGCGAGTATTGACAATAGCGGGATTTCTTCGCGAACATCTCGTGGAAAGCCATGCTCTGGAGGGGTTGTAGAAGAATGAAGCGGCGTTGACCACGTTTCGAGAACAGCTGGTCATGCCCGTAGAGACGAGTGAACAGACAGCAGAGCTGAAGGAGACCAAGCACGGGTGGCCGATCTGTCTGGGAGGCTGGTAGCACTGCAAGAGGAGCTCCGAGAGGCCAAGGAGCGCGTGAGACAGATTGAAGGGGCCCTGGTAGTAGAGCAGGCAGAGGGTGCGGCGAGCATATTAGGCACCCTGGTAGAGCAAAAGGAGCTGGAGGTGCAGGACACCCGTGAACAACTGAACCACCTGGAGCCGGCCATGGCAAGACTGAGGAGACTACTGTTGTAGGACGGAGACCAGTGTGGTGGGCCAAAGGTCGATGTAAGGTGTCTCACATAGGCGTAGGGGCCAAAATTGTAAGAAATGTAATGCAGTTCCTGTGAGGAATGAAAAATCCATGCTTAACGAGTGTCCTTGTAGCACGTAGAGTTGTAGTGAGTATAAAATCTAGTATAAAAAGGCTGTAATGGTGTCGTCAGTTTCCACGTGTCCGTAAAGAGGTAAAAGACAGGTGGGAAGTGACGATGGTTGAAAAATAATCCCGTGGGCCAAAATCTGAACTTCTGCTAGGAGGGCATGCTCGAAGAGAAATCAACACAAAGCCCTATCAGTGCGGCAATCCCAAGGCAAAATAATGAAGAACCATGAAATAGCGGGCCATAGGAACAAACGGGGCCTCAAATGGTCTCCCAAGGCTGCCAGAAGTGGCAATTGAAGGCGAAGGGCGAAACCGTCCAGTGAAAAATAAAAGGTATATAAGGGGGAGTTAGAAAATAATTTCATAAAAATCATTTTTAAAGCTCTGAGGCGCAAAAGCTCTGCTGAAATTGCGAGAAACCTAAGACAAAGGCACTAAACAGCAAAGATTAACAAAGAACAAGGTAATAAGTAAAATCGAGATGAAAAACGAACCAAAAAATGTGAAAAACGCCCTAAGGGGCCGAACCTAGGGTAGTTGAGATCTCCCAAATGAGGGGGAGATAACCCGAAACATTTTAGGAAAATACCCACCCTTCCAAATTTGGGAGGCTAAGGTGAAGTGTGAACGAATGCACCAAGAAAAAATGATTTTGGGGCATTTTTTGAGTAAAAACCGAACCAAGGGCATCCAAAAATCTCCCAAACAAGGGGGAAACGTTTGAGGAGATTCTAGGGGATGATAATAGGGGAAAATGGAAATTTCCTCAAAATTTGGGAAGAAACCACGCAAAATCGAAGGAGAATCGACGATTTGAGCGAAATTGGGGTTTTTTATTTTTTTTCACCCCCAAAGGTTAATAAGAGAGGGATTCTCCCCATCATTCCCCATGAAACGGTTGAATGATCAAAGATCCTAAGTAGACTGTTTCTAAAAGAAAAAATTGAAATCTGACATGATTTCCATTATGTATGCAGGGTTGGATTCGAAGAAAAGCACACAAAGCGGCGTGAGTGGACTATCACGTGGAACCGCTTGACGGAAATAGGTTCAAATAAACAAGAAGGAAAATGGCACCTAAAGTGAAAGCTGGGAAGAAGAAACTAGCCGGGGGCACCATGTACATAAGTGAAACATCAGAGATGTCGGGAGAAGTGCCAAGAGAGGTCCAGAAAGCTGAAAGACCCGCCTTGGCACTGGCCCAGGGACATGATAACGGGTCTACCATAGTAGAGCTCTCAGCGAACGGTGAGCAGTATATCACACCGCAGCCAATGCAGGTAGCGGCCAAGACGGCCGAGGAGATGTACAACCTCGTAGCAATGATGTTGTCCAGGCACAAGTGATATTCGCTCAAAAGTGCTTATTTTAAGCAATTATCCTTCTAGCATTGTCACACTCTCCTACGTAAAACTGCATTTTTTATCAACATTTCTACGTCAAAGTTTCTCTCATTTTGTAGAACACACTTTTCTGGTTAAAATGGTACATTTGCATGCATTCATACGCATTTATTTGACCTACATGCGAAGTCATTCTCATTACGCAATTTTTCTATCGCAGGAGTACTAATTAGACAACTTTGATGGCATGCGAGCCCACAATCAACTTCCAGAATCTATGATTAAAGCTCAAGAGCCAACAAGCTGGGGATGAGAAGATATAGGCCAAAAACGGGAAGAGCTGGAGGATCGAAAGAGTCGAGAAACGACCAAGAGAGAAGGAGAGACGAATGCTCAAAGAAGAGACCAAGGAGATTAAAGCTTATCAACTAACAAAAGATGAGGACTTGCTCAGTTGGTAAAGCATGCAAAAGACCAAGTCAGAGACCAGGGTTCCAGACCCTCTACTTGTCTTTAATTTTGTAATATTTTCTCTCTCCTCTCTAGATCCTCATTCTCTCTCTATTCACAAATCTAAATCATCCGATCTTCTCTCCTTCCTAAATCACTTGATCCTACGGCCTACCTTGGCCGATCTCCACCAGCCGATCTCCACCATCCAATCATCACCATCCTCGTCTACCGTCGATCGCCAGTAGATCATCCATCCAATCATCCTTCGACACCCAGCCTCGATGAGATCGTCACATGATTTACAAGATGAACGATTATCCATGAGAAGGTAATCTGAGCCGTGTGAGTGGTGCATCCATCAAAAGGCCACCAAAAATGGATGATCCAGATTTCAAGGATGTTAAAAATACTGAGTTTTCAAAATATAAAAATTCTTTTACAAAAATGATTTTGGAAAGTGGCAAAATAATCTTTAGAAAGACCTAAGGCTTTAAAAGAAGATTTTGTATAAAATAGGAGATTTTGGAATTTATGGATGGTGTTAAAAGGGTGCTTTCCAAAATAATTTCAAAACATTAAAAACATGTTGAGTTTTTATGAAAAAGGGTGGATTTTGAAAGAACATGGAATGTTTCTTTAGACGTTATGGGACATGAATGCTAAAAAGGTAAAAGGTTTCACAAGGAAACATGAAGAGAGGTTAAAAGAGGAAAATATGGAGAGATTTTTGGCTGGATGACATGAGAACCGTTGGATGAATGGAGGATGAATGGGAAGCCGATTTCTCCTAACAAACCCTAGCATATAAAAAGAAGGGATACCCTTTCTTCTTCCCCCCCCCCCGACGTTCTCCTCTGATTATCATCTCTCTTCCCCCATCTCTTCCCTAACGCCATTCTCTTCGCTCCCTCTCCAAAAACTCAAGTCGTCAATCTCAAAAGAGAGGAAGCTCTCCACGTTCTCACGCCCAACTAATCCAGGCCATCCTCATCGCCTGTCTTCCCTCTCATCTTCTTTCTTTCAAAGGAAGAAAAGAAAACAAAAAAAAAAAAGAAAAAAGAAGATTACCAGAGTTGCAACCTGCAACTCCGGCGAACACCATTAAAACCGGCGACCCCTATCTACTACACTCTCTTCTTCCATTGCTCCTTGATTCTCAACCTTCTGGATTAACTCCCATTCAAAAGAGAAAGAAAAAAAAAGAACAAATAGAGGATAAAGGAGAGAAGAAAAGAGAGTAGAGGAGGAGAGCAAGACCGCCTCCACCACCTGCAACTTCGGGTTGCAGGTCTTCTTGCTTGACCGCCTGCTGTCCATCTCTCCATCCCGCTAGCTACTCCAGCAGCTTTTACCGCATCCATGGCTTGCCCCCTCCTTCCACCGTAGAAGCTTGCTGCCAAGTGTAGCAAGCTTTTACCAAACCGCCTGCAAGTCCCTTTGGTCACCGGAACCTGCTACTTCACCGTGAAGTTCCATACCTACTGCAACCACCTCACGTCTTCCTCATCTTGGGTTGGCTGTTCAGCAACCCATCGTCATCTCTCACTAACAAGCAGCCCCAGCCTCCATTCACGGTGCTGCTGCAACAAGAACCGTGTGCTGCACCACCGCCTCCGCCGTCTTCATTCTCTCCACTTGCTGGGTTGCAGCCGATCACCATAACAGCCACACCAGTCCACCTGCAGGTGCACCGCCCCAAACCGGACAGCAAACACTAGCACCACCGTGCTCGCCATCCTCTCTCCTCTGCCGTTCTTCTTAGAAAAAAAAAAAAAAAAAAAAAAAGAAAAAAAAAGAAAAAAAGAAAAAGAAGAGAAGGGCTGAGGTTTGGTCATTCATGACCGTTGGATCCTCCTCCACCATTGCAGCCTGCCATCCAATGCATTCATCATCTCCATTAGCGTTAACATCTTGCTACTCCAGCCACCGATCTTCATCTTCTCCATCCACGGTTCGGGTCCCTTTGCAACAGTTGTTCTAAAAACTTGCAAACCAGCAAGTTGCTCCACCATTCTCCAAGCGTCTCCGGTCTCTACACGTGCAACCATCATAACCTTCATCCCCTTGGCCGACCACCCGGGCCGAACCACTCACCGGGCAGATCTTATCTCTCAAAATAAGTTGAAGGTAAAACATTTTTTTTACCATAGTTTCTCTCTCTAGGACTTTCTCCCTTTCTCTCTCTCTCCTCTCTTTCTCTCTCTAGATCCAAATGTTTTAGTTTATTTTAAGTAGAATTAAATTTCAATAAATGTACTAGATTGCTTAATTATTAATGAAAAGTTTGGTTTTGCGAATTTTTAGTTACTTAATCTTTGTTATTTTTATTCTTTTTGTGTTAGTAGTAGCAGTGTATCTCTCTCTACAATCATTAAATCAAGTTAAAAAAAATCACTGTCAACCACTATTCTCACCCTTCCATCCCTTTACTTTTAGCAATTTCTAAGAAAAATTCGTCATTTCATGTTCACTGCTTGCACAAACTAACCCCGAGTGTGGATCGACATCAGACACGAATCCCTATACAAATCTGTCAATTTTACAGGATAATCGGATAAAAATTACAAATCTTGTTGATTCTAGGGTTTCCGTAACCAACGACGCGGAAAAAACCTACTTTCAACAAGCGAGACGGTGCCACAAGAGAGAACTTCTACACCGTGGTGGATAAATACCATGCAAACTGGGTGAAGTTTGCGACGCCGTATATGCAAGAGGTGAAGTATAGGGATTGCCTGGGGCTACTCCAATTCGTACAAATAACCTTGGAAAAATTCCCTGAAAATAAACCACTACTGATGGCCTTGATAGAAGTGTGGAATCTGGCCACAAGTACATTTAATATGGCGTTTGTTGAGGTAGGCTTCACCATTGAAGATGCGATGATGTTGGGTTGACTCCCCATTGGTACAGAGCTACCCCACGTGCGGGTAATGCAGCTTAGTGATGATGAGAAGGCATCGTTCGATATGCTAGTGAGCAGGAACGAACGGTTAATGGATGCGCACAGGTGTAGTGAGAGAAGATCTTGGGCCAACTGGTGGACAAAATCATTTAAAGGCCGGACTTCTGAAGAAGGGTTCTTGGGGCTGCTCGCCTATCTGATCTTGATCTTCCTATGTCCACAACCACCAGCCCACACGATAGTGGAAGGTTCTTTCTGCATAGCTGCCATGACCTTTCACGGGAGAAAGATATGTTGGGCGTCGACCGTGATGGCGCAATTGTACCAAGGCATGAGTCAGTATAAGAAGACCTTGCAAGACCGTGCAGTGACCTGGGAAGGGAAGAAATTGCCCTCCAAGGAACTCTACCTATTTGGCCCCTTCTGGCTGCTACAGCTATGGTCATACGAGCATTATGACAAATTGGCCCTGTATGTACTGACTCAGGATCCCAAGAAGATGCTGAGGGCCCTGAAGTACGCCAATGAAGACCCGCCCATGTTCGGTATAGGAACAATCTACAACATCTTGAACACAGAGAAGCACTTCCGAGCATGGGCGTATGAAGAGCCGTTATACCAAGGGGATCCGCTCTTGCCGATCGATACCGTGGGGTTGGTCGTACATGAAGCTGACGGCACACTGAGAGAGCAGGTGTTGATATACAGTAGGATTATAAGTCCCTCCTTCATTTTTGCTGTGCTGACCCTAGAAATGTGTAGAGGGTCATGGGGCAAAGTACGGGTGCCCGAAAAAGAAGCTGTAGCCGTCACCTACCAGCCACACCGAGTAGCACTGCTGCTTGGCTTTGACTAGGACATCTCATATCCCTTGACCAACATCATGGGCAACGACTGGGTGCTACAGCATTACTTCTTCAACTATATCTGCATTGCCAAGGTGTTGAAGGTGGTGCCACCAACAAGGGAGGGGAAGATGACATATCGGCATTTGGAGATGTCAAGGCTTTGTTTGGGCAGCTACGGCGAGCAAGAGGTAAAGGAAATCATCGACGCCCTGGAGAAGAGATGGAATTACATAGGGCGAGGCACTATTTCTAGGCCAGATCCCTTGTTGAGGGCAAAAGGTGAGGGCTCCACAAGCGAGTCAATAAGGGAGAGGTGATCTAAGCGGAGATCGGACTCCTCTCGATGAAGAGAAGAACAAGAAGTAACCCCGGGGTTGGGAGAAACAGAAACAACCTGTAGAATTGAGGTACCCTCACCTCCCCGGAGATGGACTAGGCTGCAATGGGGACCAAGCAAGGTCGGGATGGAAGTCCCAAGAGGGCCCAAACAGAGACCTTGGGAGGTGTTGCACCTCGCTTGTCGCGGCCTGGTAAAATACTTCCTGGGGTGGCCGAGGGAAAGAAAGCAACAAGAACCATCCCAACCAGCCCATTCAAGAAGGTCAAGAAGGTCGGAGTCAAGAGACCCGAGCGCCAAGCAAAGCCAAAACTCGAATATCTAGGGGATGAATCAGACTCCCCAATAAGAACTGAGCCAATCTTGCAGCTAGCCACCATAGAACCAACAGTACTGTAGGGAATAAATCCACACACCCTCAAAACACGCGCTTTTTCCACGGGCTTGATATCCTTTCAGTGCTGTTGGATCCAAGGTCCCGAGACAGATCCGAGGTCAGACTCCAAGGTATCCGAGGTCAAGTTCTGAGGTATCTGAGGTATCTGAGATCAGATTTTGAGGTGTCCGAAGTCAGATTCCGATGTATCCGAGGTGTCCAAGATTAGATTCCGAGGAGTCCGAAGTGAGGTTTCGAGGCCGCTAGATGATCCTGCAAATAACTCAATGTGGTGGAATTCCACCAAATGAGCCTCCGATGCTTAAGTCAGTCTTCTGAGTAAAATTTATGATCAAGCTTTAATCTCCAAAAATCCTCCTCTACAACTGTAGCAAATGCTGCTATTTATAGTATTCAAAGCTAGATATTTATGTAGATATTTTATATGAACCAGTAAGAATTCACCATGTGTCTTTCAATAATAACTCTCCAAGTCTAAAGGTAATTCCGAGGTTGCCGAGGTTACCGAATATCATATCTGAGACTTTCAAGGATCCCGAATAAGGTGCCTAAGATCCATGGCAAAAATCAATAAGTATCACCCGAGGATCCGAGGTTACATTTCATAGGACCCGAGGTGTCCGAGATACCCAAGGTACCCAAGGTCATATTGCAACAGGATCCGAGGTACCCGAGGTATCCGAGGTTATATTGCAATAGGATCCGAGGTACCCGAGGTATCCAAGGTCATATTGCAATGGGTCCGAGGTACCCGAGGTCAATTTGACATTGGATCCGACGTGTCCGAGGTACCAGAGCAATCCGAGGTACCCGAGGTCTCCAGTCAAGTTTTTCCGAATCCAAATTTACGGCAAACCACGTGTCAGTCGAAGCATGTGACACGTGGCACAATCGCATACGTCCACGTGTCAACAGATTTTATCCCCCACAATCGCCCCTCTTGGAGATGACACGTGTCCCCCGCACATCTGTATAACACGTGTCAACACCAAGAATGTGACGCATGGGGTATGACTGCGTCTCTTCGGCTCCTCTGCGCAGCATTTAATGCTCGTCACGTGTCGATCGTCCATTGGTCTGTACCCATTTCTTGTTAGTGTAAGCATTACCCCTGCAGGTATAAATATGTTGCTCTCGTCTCATATTTTATCTTTTGGATTTCACAGTTTCTGTAATCTCTCTTTCTCGGAAACCTCGGCACTCTCGGATCTCTCGGCTCCCTTTTCTTCACATACCTCGACACCTTCGGCTACTCTTCTCGGTCCTCTCGGCTTCAATCCTCGGCCTTCTCGGCTCTGTTGTTTAATACTTCTCGGAGCTCTCGGCTCTCGTAGGTAAGCTTCGTTTTTAGTAAATTCGATGTCATCGGTCTCCTAAAAATGCCAAAAGAATCATTAAAATCCGTTTTAAAACACGCTGATCCCCAAACTTGGCCTCGTCCAGATCTAGATGAGATCCGAGCTAAATACCATATACCCGAGTCAATTGAACTTGAGCATGTGCCCAACTCCCTTCTTTATTCCCATCATTCGCTGCCGAATCCGAATGTAACATGTTTAACAGTCAGACAACTTCTCTCGGGTATTCCCCTTCCGCTTACTCCCTTCGCCCGAGAGCTACTAAATTTCTATAAAGTTGCTCCGGGTCAGGTAAATGCCAATTTTTGGCATATGGTACATTCGTTTGAACGTATCAGGGACATATGGGGCCGAGGCCCTTCACTTTAGGATGTTCGCCGACAACATTTCCTTAAAAAGGTTCTCAAGGAGCGGGGGGAGAATTCAGATATAACTTTCTACTTCTTGGCAACCCGGACCAGAAAGACTCCCAATCCTAGAGAGGATCCAGGATTGTGATAAATCGTGGCAATTCTACCCTGTGTTCCTATCAGGGGATTGGGAGAGAGGATCCGAGGATGACGCCCTAGGTCTCCTGTATAAAAGTTTTAATTTTGAAGGTACCCGGGTTGTAATTTTCAAAAATATATTTTTTTTTGTTTCAACAAGTCTCTAATTTCTTCATACTGTTTTGCAGATGTGAATACAGATAGTTCTTTTGCTTTTTCCGAGGATACGCTTCCTCTCTGCTTCTACTTGCGCCGACTTCCTTCTCTTGTCTACCAACGTATAGTTGGTCTCAACGCTCTTGGATATTCTCGGACTTGTGTCGATCCGACGTCCGAGGAGTTGAGCCAGACCATACCCGAGGAAGAGTTTCTTCGAAAACTTCCTCTCGGATTCTCTACTGATCCAGCCGAATCTCGTCAATCGAAGAGAAAAGCTAAGAGGTTAAAACCTCAGGTCTCATCTTCGGATACCCCTGTTGGTGCCGACTCTGAAGCCACGGAGTCCGAGGTAGTTGACGTTGATCTAATTTCTTATTATATTCCTATCTCGTCTGATTCGAGTTCGGTTACTCTTTCTTCTGAGTCTAGCTCTTCAGTTTCATCTTTTGACCCTCTTCTTGAAATCACACAGTCTCTCGGGAGATCTTATCGAACCGGATCTCGAGACATGGGACGACTTCGGGCGGATGTTGGAGCCGACTCCCCCATTCGTCAGAAAAGGAAGAGTTCTGGACAGGGTTTGCCCCGGGTTGCTAAGAAGCCAGCTACGAAGAGTAGGGAAGCTGGTCAATCCAGCCAAAGCGCCTCGGCTACCGGCAATGATAAGGCACCTCTAAACTCTGCACCTCCCATTATTATTCTTCCGGGTGCAGATGTTCCTGAGTCGGCGTCTCTGGCCCATGAATCTAAAAAATTCCAAGGCCAGCCTTCCGGATCCCAGCATGAGCCTGGGAAAGTTGCTCAGAAGGAAGGGCGTCATGAACAGGTCCATCAACATAAAGGTCCTGTTCCCAAATCTTCGGATGTCTTCCGGCCCCGACCAGTATTAAAGTCGGGTAAATCTGTTGTTCTCGGCGATAGCGCCGTAAAGAATGCCTCGGTGGCTTCTGCAATTGTGGAGCAGATCCGACTCCCGGCTGACATCGAACATTATAATCGGCAGAATGAGGAATCTCTTCTCGGTTCATACTATACGTCAACTTTCTCTGTAAGTTCCAAATTATTTGTAGATATTCACATTTGTTTCGCCAATCCTCTGTATAACATGCTAATAATTTGGTTGGTTGCAGAGCATAAACTCGGTGCACTCGCTGGTGGCTAAGCTAAATAACAAGCTTAAAGCGTCCGAGAATGATTTGCATGCCACCCAAGCTCAGAATCGGACCCTGCAAAGTCAGGTTTCCAAAGCCAAGGATGAGGCAGGAAAAGCTCAAACTGCTGCCAAGATATCCGAGAGTGAAGCTACCCGTCTTCGTCAGGCTTTGGCAGAATCCGAGTCGGCACGTCGGATGTTGGAGAAGATGATGGCCGAGAAGGAGGCCAAGTTTGAAGCTGAAAAAGAGGCTCTGAATGCTGCTCTCGCGGCTAAATACCAGAATGAAGTCCAAGATCTACTTGCCCCTGTTCATAAAAGGGTTGATCGCCTACGTGCTGAGCGAGATCGTCTACAAGAAATAGTAGACAAGTATGATCTTCCCGACGAGGATGAAGCGGAGGCCGAGAAAAACCCTGAGGAGGGAGAATTACCTGACTCCGAGAAGAAATGATCTATTTTGATTTTTGCACTTTGTAATTAAGATAGTTTGGGGAGGTAAGTTTCTACCTTTTCCCCTTGGAATTTTCTTTTTTCTTTTTAACTTTAAATATAATCATGTTACAATGCTTCATTTGCCATTTATTTTTTGCATAGTAAAATTGAATCCGACTTGCTATTTAGTAATTACAACGCTCATATTTGTAACTTCACTTCAAATGCGACTTTGATCAAGAATCAATCCGAATCCGACTTTATTTCTAAAGACCGGAACTTCAATCCTAATCCGACTCCATTTCTGAAGTGGACCGGGAACTTCAATCCGGATCCGACTCCATTTCTGAAGTGGACCGGGAACTTCAATCCGGATTCGACTCTATTTCTGAAGTGGACCGGGAACTTAAATCTGAATCCGACTCCATTTCTGAAGTGGGTCAATACTTCAATCCTAATCCGACTCCATTTCTGAAGTGGACCGGGAACTTCAATCCGGATCCGACTCCATTTCTGAAGTGGACCGGGAACTTCAATCTGAATCCGACTCCATTTCTGAAGTGGATCAGTACTTCAATCCGGATCCGACTCCATTTCTGAAGTGGACCGGGAACTTCAATCCGGATCCGACTCCATTTTTGAAGTGGACCGGAACTTCAATCTGAATCCGACTCCATTTCTGAAGATCAGTACTTCAATCCGGATCCGACTCCATTTCTGAAGTGGACCGGGAACTTCAATCCGGATCCAACTCCATTTCTGAAGTGGATCGGGAACTTCGAAATGACAAATTTCAAGAGTGTCACATCTTTACTGATAAAAGATCTCTTTACAATCTGGTCATAACTAAAATCTCATTGATAAAATTTCTTCAAATTCATTACATTCCAGGGTTTTTCTATGTACTTTCCCTTCATAGTTTCCAGGTGATAGCTTCCGGCTTGACCAACCTTTTGAATCAAATACGGTCCTTCCCAATTGGTTGCTAGTTTTCCCGCATTTACTTCTCTTGTATTCTGGAATACTTTTCTCAGTACTAGGTCTCCTTCTTGGAAATTCCTTTCTTTGACTTTCTTTTGATACCATTTTCTTAGTTTTCGATGATAATCTTCTATTCGGACTCGAGCTTGCTCTCTTCGTTCTTCTGCCATATCAACATCGAAAACCTGAGTTTCGAATCCAGAACCTTCTTCCACAACTTTGTGACGAGTTGTCGCTACTACCATTTCTGCTGGTATAACTGCCTCCATCCCAAATGCTAGGGCAAATGGCGAATCTCCAGTTGATCTTCTGGGCGTAGTCCAATAAGCCCATAAAACACCATCTAGTAATTCTGCCCATTTCCCTTTGGCTTTTTTGAGTCTTTTCTTCAAGTTTTCTAAAATCACCTTGTTGGTTGCTTCAGCCTGTCCATTACCTTGGGGGTACATGGGAGCGGAGAACAATTATTTTATCCCGAATTTTTCGCAAAAATAGGCGATTTTACTGCCTCGAAACTGTGCCCCATTATCTGAGATAAAAGCATAAGGGAGGCCAAACCTGGTGACAATCTTCTCCCACAAAAATTTTTCCACTTCTTCTTCTCGAACTTGTTGTAAAGCTACTGCCTCTACCCATTTTGTGAAATAATCGGTAGCAACTAACATGTATTGTTTTTTTCCTGGGGCCATAGGGAGAGGTCCAACTACGTCAAGGCCCCATAGTGCAAATGGCCATGGGCTAGCTACTGAGTGTAATTCTCCAGCAGGAGCATGGATTGTTCGTGCATGTTTCTGGCATTTTTCGCACTTCTTTGCATATTTCTTTGCATCCTCTTGCATGTAAGGCCAATAGTATCCTTGAGTCCAAGCTTTATGGGCTAAAGATCTTCCTCCTGAATGATTTCCACATTCTCCTTCATGAATTTCGGCCATGATCTGTTGAGCTTCTGAAAGGGTAACACATTTCAACCATGGTCCCCCTGCTGATTTTCGGTATAGCTCACCCCCAAGTAAACTATATTGCCTAGCCCTTTCTTCAATTCGTCTTGCCACTTTCTTGTCTGGATCTCGGATTCCATCTCTTATAAATCTTATAATTGGTGTCATCCAGGTATTATCTTCTTCTGTCTGAGAACATTCCTCCACGAATGATATGCTCGGGATGGCTAAAAACTCTATTGAGATAGATCTTCTCTCGGTTTCTCCTAGCATCGTTGCTACATAGGCCAAGGCGTCTGCATGACGATTCTCTCCCCTGTTTATGTGAAACAATTTTGCATTTTTGAATTTTCTCATTGCCAGTAAAGCTACCTCCATGTATTTTGCCATCTGTTCATTTTTTGCCGAAAATTCTCCGTTTACCTAATTTACAACTAACTGTGAGTCGCTGAAGACTTTTAGTTCTTGTATCTCTAGATTCTCTGCCATTCTCAATCCTGCCAGAAGTGCTTCATATTCTGCTTCATTGTTCGAGGCCAGAAAACCAAGTCTTATTGCTAGTTCCAGTCTTGTGTTATCGGGTGTAACCAAAATGGCACCTATTCCTGCTCCTGTACTGCTGGCTGACCCATCGACGAAGAGCCTCCATCCGCTCTTTTTATCCCATATATCTAAAGGTCCTTCTGATTCTTCTTCAGTTATAATGGGTTCTGGTTCTTCTTCCCAAAATGGATCTTCTATCGAAAAATTTGCCAGAAAATCGGCGACAGTCTGTCCCTTCTCGACTGTTCTAGGTCTGTAAGTGATATCGTATTGACCCAAAGCTACTGCCCATTTTTCCATGCGACCAGACTTTTCAAACTTTGTCAGGATGTTCTTGAGAGGGAGGTTTGTGATAACAATTATTGGGTGGGCTTGGAAATAAGGTCTTAACCTCTGAGCCGAAAACATTAGAGCCAATCCTGCTTTTTCAATCCTGCTGTAGCGAGTTTTGGCATCCAATAGTGTTTTACTGAGAAAGTAAACCGGCCTCTCTGCCCCGTCTCTGTCTTGGATTAGTACTGAACTTACTGCAAATTCCGAGACTGAGAGATATAGTAACAAAGGTTCTTCTGCTTCTGGTTTTGATAAGATGGGAGGCTGTCCGAGATACTCTTTCAAATTCTGAAAAGCTTGCTCACATTCATCTTTCCATTCGAATTTGGCGTGCTTTTTCAGTAACTGGAATAAAGGTTGACATCGATCCGAGGACTTAGAGATGAATCGATTCAAGGCTGCAATCATTCCAGTTAACTTCTAAACTTGTTTCTTGCTGCATGGAGATGGCATTTCTTGCAAAGCTCAGATTTGATCGGGATTGGCCTCTATACCTCTCCTGGTGACAAGGTGTCCAAGGAACTTGCCCGATGATACTCCAAACGTGCACTTCTCGGGATTTAGCTTCATTTTATACTTTCTCAATACTTGAAAGGTTGATTCTAAATTCCTTAAGTGATCTTCTCGAATCTTACTTTTTACTAGCATGTCATCGATATAGACCTCCATTGTTTTTCCGAGTTTATCCCTGAACATATTCTCTACCAGGCGTTGGTATGTAGCACCCGCATTTTTTAGGCCAAAGGGCATCCATTTGAAGCAGAATGTGCCTCGGTCTGTATAAAATGCAGTTTTTTCTTTATCCGATTCATGCATCAAAATCTGATTGTACCCTGAATAACCATCCATAAATAACAGAAGTTTAAATCCAGCTATCTTGTCAATTAGTTCATCTATCCGGGGCATGATGTAACTGTCTTTAGGGCAGACTTTGTTCAAATCGGTGAAGTCAATGCAGACTCGAACCTTCCCATTCTTCTTTGGGACTGCTACTATGTTAGCGATCCATTCTGGGCATTTTATTTCTTCAATAATTCTGGCTTCTAAAAGTCGGTTGACCTCTTCGGAAACTGCCTGGGCCACCTTTGGGGAGATGCGCCTTAATCTCTGCTTTACTGATCCCGCCCCATGCTTTATGTTCAGTTGGTGACTCACAATGCTTGGATCAATCCCTGGCATATCCTTCATTGACCAGGCAAATACGTCACTATTTTCTTTCAAGAATTTCACTATTAATCGTCTTTCGTCTTGACTCAAGCCAGCGCCAACATACGTGATTTTCTTTTCTCCTTCCTGCCCGAGCTCTATTGGCTCTATTTCCTCAATAGTTCTTGTTCTTTTCTCACTCTCACCCTGGAGCGAAATCGCCTGTAATTGCTATTTGTCAGACGTCCCAATTTCCTCAGAGTTTTCTTTAGGGTTTGACAATCCCTTCGTCATGGCTGTTTGGCATTTCTGAGCTGCACTCTGATCTCCGCGTATTTCAAACAGTCCCTGAGAAGTAGAGAATCTGATTGTCTGATAGTAAGTAGATGGTACCGCTTTCATGCTATGCGTCCATCGTCTGCCCAAGATGATGTTATACGAAGATCTGGCATCTACTACCAAGAATCTTGTCATTACTGTGATTGGTCCTGCTGTCACAGGTAAGACAATTTCTCCCAAAGGTTCTGAGGCAGCTCCATTGAATCCATATATCACTACTCTTGAAGGTTCTAGAGCGGCGAAGCTAATGCCCATATTATCAAATGCGGATTTGAACAAAATCTCCATTGAACTTCCGCAATCGATGAGGATTCTTTTAACCGAGAAATTTCCAACTGCTAAGGAAATTATCGAGGCATCATTGTGCGGTGCTGAAACCTTCTCCAGGTCTTTATCAGAAAACCAAACTGCCCTGCTGTGGTCGACCCCCTTTATCAATGAACCCTCAACTGGTCTAGGTTCGGTTGAGACTTCCATTACTTATTGCATGCTCATGGTTCGCCGGACTTTATCCCGATGAGCACTGTTGGTTTCTGATGGTCCACCATATATCACGTGGATGATAGTTTTTGATGGCCCTTCTTCATCTGATGGAGCTTTCTTTGGTTGTTCTTTGGCAACCTCTTCTCTGACCCCTGTTTGGACCACGAATTGCGGTATTTTCCCTTTATCAACTAGATCTTGGATAAATCCCTATAACGCGTAACATCGATCAGTTGCATGGTCCCGTGCCTTGTGATACGCACAATATGGTCTCTCTGGTCGATCTTCATATGTTCTTCTGGGGGGTCTGTAAAAGGATTTTCCCCTGATGCTCTCCAAAATTACAGATAGAGATGCTATCAAGGGGGTATATTCCCTATTCTGGAATTGCTTCTTCTTCTCTTCCGGTTCCTTTCTCGCAGATTCGGTACTGCTTCTCTTTTCTCCTCGTTTCTCACTGCTTCTCCCTGCTGAAGTCTTCACTTCTTGTACTCGACTCTTCTGGGCCTCATTCCTGGCCCGAATTGATTCGTCTACTCAAATGTGTTCCTCGATAACTAGATAAGCGTCTTCTAGTTGGGAGAAATTTTGTATCACCAGAGTTTCGTGAGCTCTACTTCCTACGAGAACTCCGATCTGCAGCGCATATGCGGCAGTTTTCTCATCCATCTGGTCTACTAATGTAACCTCTTTCTTGAATCGAGTAAGATAATCTCGTAGAGATTCATTTTCTATTTGTCGAACACTTAGCAAAGATGTTACATTTAGCATCTGCTTTCTCTGGTGATAATAGTGCCGTACGAATGCATCTTCCAAATCTTCGAAGATTTGTATGGAGTCGGGACCAAGGTTGTGAAACCAAGTTAGGGCAGGGCCTTTAAGACTTGCAGGAAAAAGTCGACATCTTAATCCATCATAAACTGGTGACTCCCAGAGCACCATGAGCTGTTTATAATGTAGCATGTGTTCTACTGGATCTGATGATCCGTCGAACATCTCAAATTTTGGCTCTACAAATTTCTTTGGGATTTTCGATCTTAGGATCCCCTCAGAAAATGGCGAAGATCTCAACATCCTCAGGGCTTCCCTGGATGCTCCAACTGCCGATTTTTGTCCCAGTTCCGGCCTTCTCTCTCTGTCTTTCCTGATCATCTTAGTTACTTTCTCCACAGTGACTAAGCGATCAGGGTTTGGCTGAGTTTCCATCTTTTCTGCCGGTTCACGACCGGGTGCATGTGATTCTCTCCTGTTAGAGTTGATCTCTAATTCTTTCTTTCCAGTTTCTTCTTCGTGATAAGTTTTGCTTGAATCTCTCTGATAGCCTTCCGAGGCTTGTAATTTTAATGCTTCATTCTCTTTTTTGATCTCCTTCATGTCTCCTCGCATGGCAGCCATTTCTGCCATGAGCATCTGAGCTATTCTCTCTAAACCCGTCTGGGCTGGGACGTCAGCCTCACTATTCTCTGGCTGAGCCCTGACGTCCTCATCAACTTCCTTTTCCTTAGAAGCCCCAGGTAATCTTCGCGGAGGCATTCTGAATCCTTCTGAATTAATCAAGCTCTGGAGAGCGCGGAAGTCTTCTTTGAGTTTCCCACGGACGGCGCCAAAAGATGTAGGGAATAAATCCACACACCCTCAAAATATGCACTTTTTCCACGGGCTTGATATCCTTTCAGTGCTGTTGGATCCGAGGTCCCGAGACAGATCCGAGGTCAGACTCCGAGGTATCTGAGGTCAGGTTCCGAGGTATCCGAGGTATCTGAGATCAGATTCCGAGGTGTCCGAGATTAGATTTCGAGGAGTCCGAAGTGAGGTTCCGAGGCCGCTGGATGATCCTGCAAATAACTCAATGTGGTGGAATTCCACCAAATGAGCCTCCGATGCTTAAGTCAGTCTTCTGAGTAAAATTTATGATCAAGCTTTAATCTCCAAAAATCCTCCTCTACAACTGTAGCAAATGCTGCTATTTATAGTATTCAAAGCTAGATATTTATGTAGATATTTTATATGAACCAGTAAGAATTCACCATGTGTCTTTCAATAATAACTCTCCAAGTCTAAAGATAATTCCGAGGTTGCCGAGGTTACCGAATATCATATCCGAGACTTCCGAGGATCCCGAATAAGGTGCCTAAGATCCATGGCAAAAATCAGTAAGTATCACCCGAGGATCCGAGGTTACATTTCATAGGACCCGAGGTGTCTGAGATACCCGAGGTATCCGAGGTCATATTGCAACAGGATCCGAGGTACCCGAGGTATCCGAGGTTATATTGCAATAGGATCCGAGGTACCCGAGGTATCCGAGGTCATATTTCAATGGGTCCGAGGTACCCGAGGTCAATTTGACATTGGATCCGACGTGTCTGAGGTACCCGAGCAATCCGAGGTACCCGAGGTCTCCAGTGAAGTTTTTCCAAATCCAAATTTACGGCAAACCACATGTCAGTCGAAGCATGTGACACATGGCACAATCGCATACGTCCATGTGTCAACAGATTTTATCCCCCACAAGTACTCGATGTCGGCACCAGAGGTAACGAAATAGCCTAAGGTTGAATAGCTACTGATGAACCAATGAGAGTAGAGGTCACATGTCGCCAGTCGGATTTTAAATCCGTTCCCTCTATGATGTTCTACTGCTGAGTGGAATGAGGCATTAGGGTTTGTTTAAAATGACACTAACTAGAACTCATATGCAGGTGAAAGTAGGGTTTTTCCGTGTCGTTGGATCGGAAACCCTAATTCCAACACATTTTTAATTTGATCCAATTATCCTGCAAAATATGGAGATTTGTATAGGGCTTTGTGTCGGATGTCGATCTGCTCTCGGGGTTACTCAGATTAGCACGAATAAGAACATAAAATGACAGATAATATACAGATTATATGGAGATGTGAGAATGGTGAATATTGGAATTAAAACATCTTCTTGAAAAAATTATCAAGATCTATCATCAACAATTGAAGGGAAATAAAAATGAACACCTTAACTAAAAATTCAAAGACTATCTCAATTCAATCAAATGTCATTACAGCTTCTTAATTAAAAATGAAAACTAACAACTTAACAAGAACACAATAAGAGAAATATTATAGGCTTTTGGATTGGACTTATTTTCATGGGCTGATCTCAATTGTGGGAATTTGAGCAGTATTTGAGGTATAAAGATGCAACACTTATTAAATCACTAATCGGGCTGATTTGTGGTTTGGAAAGTCCACCATGGGATTGGACTTATTTTCATGAGCTGATCTCAATTGTGGGAATTTGAGGTACACAGATGCAACACTTATAAATCACTAATCAAGCTGATTTGTGGTTTGTTAAGTCCAGCATGGGATTGGACTTATTTTCATGGGTTGATCTCGACCATGGGAATTTGAGCAGTATTTGAGGTACAAAGATGCAACACTTATAAATCACTAATCAGGCTGATTTGTGGTTTGTAATAGAGCATCTCCAACGCTATGTTATTCCACCGTTCTATCTTAAAATTTAGCACGGTGGGTCAAAAACAGGTGCTCCAACGCTGTGCTATCTCAATGCTAAATTATATCATATGCTATATCCCGTGCTATATTTGGCACAGGATATGGCATATGCTATAATTTAGCATATGGCAGCTTTTTTGGTTTTGACTCTTTGGACTATTTACACCTTTGGATCTTGTACCCCAAATAATGCTCAATATCCCACGGCTAAAATCAGCATATGATTGGCTGATAAGCAGTCCACATGTCACTTTTTTAGAGGATGCTGATGGTATGGATGTTTGACCAATCCCTAGGTGGACCTACAAACCAAAAGTCTGCTTGATTAGTGGTTTCAAACCTTTCAATCTTGAACCCCAATTATTGCTCAAATTCTCATGTTAAAATCAACGCATGAAAATGACTCCAATCCAAAAATAACATTGAGATATAGCATTGCACCATTGAAGCATGCCGTGCCAAAATAACCAAAATGGCACTATAGCTGTCTCAAAATATAGAATTAAGAGGGCCCTTTTGCATTCTAGAGTTGGAGATGCTCTAAGTCCACCATGGGATAGGGCAAACATCTGTACGGTCACAGTCCTATAACAGTGTGCCACATGGCTTATATTGTGTCTTTATCATTTTCCCTGTCATTTTATATCTGTTAACGGAGCCCAACCCTTAAGGCAATTACCACGGACTATGCCCATGGAAACAACTCAAATCCAACGCTCAGAAATCACTAATCAGCTTGATCGGAGGGTTTAAAATTTTGGGAAAGTAGACTTACAGACCACAAATTAGATTACAGACCAAAAAATTGGGGAAAATAGACCAAACATTAGCTTGATCAAAGATTTCTAAGCATTGGATTGTAGTCGATCGTTTTCAAGGGTTTTATTCCTAAACCCTCAAAAGAGGGTTTCAAAACTAAAAGGGGTTAGAGAATATGAATCAGGTTGATTTTTGCTATACATATCCACCAAGGAGTGGTAAAAACAACCATTCGACCATATGGGGGAGGAGAGATACGAAAACAATTAAAAAATCATAACATACCTACAGCTTCGACGAACGGTGGAAGATGAACGGAGGGCGCGGCGACGGCGACGGCGACAAACGTACAATGGACGAGCGGCAAAGGCGAACGTGTGCGTTCGAAGCACTCTGGTGGAGGCGAGGGCAAAGGGGTGAAGGGAGGAGGAGAGGGCGGTGAAGGGGGTTTCGCACACAGCAAGAAGAGAAGAGGGGTTTTCGCGCGGATGCGAAAACCTAAATTTTTTTTTTTTATAACCAGACCTATAGCGACGGCCACCACTTGACCGTCGCTAAAACTATATATAGCGATGGCCAGAACCATCGGTAAATGTGTCTTATAATGAGGGTCAGGATCTGGCCGTCGCTATATATAGTTTTAGCGACGGATTATATATGGCCGTCGCTATATATAGTGTATTTTTTGGCTCCAATTCCATGTACCGACGGTTGGGCCTTTTACCGTCGCTATATTTTTATTTAGAGACGATTTTCGCTGGCCGTCGCTAAAAGGCCATCGCTATAAGCCAAATTTCTTGTAGTGCTTGTACTTTAACTCAATCTCCTCCATTACAATTGTTTCAACACATTTCAAGTGTTAGAATAAGATTGAGGACAGTCGGAACTCCTTTGCTCTATTCGTGCGTTAATGTCTCTAATTAGACTCAGTTTGAATGTTACTAGCTTATGCTTATAACTAGTTACTTTTTTGCAACTGGACCTCGTACTTTGACTCAATCTCTTCCACTATAATTGTTTCAATGAATTTGAAGTGTTGGAACAAGATTAGGGAGAGTCGTAACTCATTTCCTCCATTCGTGTGTCAATGTCTTTAATTGGACTCAGTTTTAGTGGTATAAGCCTATGCTTATAACTAGATACTTTTTCACAACAAGACCTCGTACTTTAACTCAATCTCTTCCATTACAATTGTTTCAACACATTTGATATGTTGGAACAACATTGGGGAGAGTCAGATTTCGTTTGCCCTATTCGTGCATTAATGTCTCTAATTAGACTCAGTTTGAGTGTTATAAGCCTATGCTTATAAAAGCCTATGCTTATAACTAGTTACTTTTTCACAACTAGACCTTGTATTTTAATTCAATATCTTCCATTACAATTGTTTCAACACATTTGAAGTGTTGGAACAAGATTGAGGAGAGTTGGAACTCGCTTGCTCTATTCGTGCATTAATCTCTTTAATTATACTCAGTTTGAGTGTTATATGCCTATGCTTATAACTTGTTACTTTTTTGCAACCGGACCTCGTACTTTGACTCAATCTCTTTCATTACAATTGTTTCAATGCATTTGAAGTGTTGGAACATGATTGGGTAGAGTTGTAAATCATTTGCTCCCTTCGTGCGTCAATGTCTTTAATTGGCCTCAGTTTGAGTGTAACAAACCTAAGCTTATAACTAGTTACTTTTACGAAATCGAAAATCATACTTTGACTCAATCTCTTTCTTTGTTTCCTATCAACAGCTCTCACCATCCTACATGGCATTTGCTACTTCCCTATCCAGTGTCGCTGTCATCCGGTGTCTCAGATGCCCTCAGCCAGCCTCAGTGGAAAGCAGCCATGCTAGAGGAGATGACAGCTCTAGAAAAGAATGGTACTTGGGATTTGGTTCCATTGCCTAGAGGAAAGAAACCCGTGGGGTGCAAGTGGGTATATACGGTGAAATACAAAGCAGATGGAAGCATCGACAGGTACGAGGCTCGTCTCGTTGCAAAAGGGTACACACAGACTTATGAGATTGACCACCGGGAGACGTTTGCTCCTATGGCCAAGATGAACTCAGTTCGAGTTCTGTTATCTCTCGCGGCAAATTTTTCTTGTCCCCTCCACCAGTTGGATGTCAAGAATGCCTTCCTCCATGGTGCTCTAGAGGAAGAGGTCTACATGACAGGTCCTCCAGGGTTCAGTCCGACTGGGAGTAAGGAACTTGTGTGCAAACTGAAGAAAGCCTTGTATGGGCTTAAACAGTCACCAAAGGCTTGGTTCGAGAGGTTCAGTTCCGCAGTCAAGAAGATCGGCTACTCGCAGAGTCAGCGGACCACACTCTCTTCATTAAGAGAAGTCAAGGTCGTCTGACTGCTCTTATTGTGTATGTGGATGATATCATGGTCACAGGAGATGACCCAGATGAGGTTTGCAGATTGAAAAAATACCTCGGCACAGAGTTCGAAATCAAGGATCTGGGAACCTTGAGATACTTTCTGGGTATTGAGGTTGCTAGGTCAAAGTAAGGTGTGTTTATCTCACAGAGAAAGTATGTACTTGATCTCCTTCGAGAGTTAGGAAACTTGGGAGCTAAACCAGCCGATACGCCTATAGAGCAGCAACATCGGCTAAATCCTGTTGATGGGGATCCCATTGCTGATGCAGGCCAGTTCCAGAGACTTGTTGGGTGTCTCATCTACCTTTCTCTGACACGACCAGATATTGCATACGCAGTCAGTGTTATCAGTCAGTTCATGCATGCCCCTCGCTCTCCACATCTTGAGGCAGCACACCGAATATTACGCTATCTTAAGTTTCCTTTTTGCAGACTTTTCCAAATTCGGAAGATTTCTAAAGATAGAAATTCTTCTAAAGAGGAAACTTTTGAGAGGGAAAACCCTAATTAAGCAGAGTTTCAAGATTTTAGAATCTTTTCAAAAATCGCAAATCCTTGATTGGTGATTTTTAAAAATCTGCAGAATATAAAACCCTAATTTTTTTGAATTTTGATTTTTTTGATTTTTTTGGTATTTTCCACTTAATCTAGTGATATTCGCTCAAAAGTGCTTATTTTAAGCAATTATCCTTTTAGCGTTATTGCATTCTCCTACGTAAAATACTCTATTTACCTACTTTTCTACGTAAGAGTCTCTTCTGTTGCGTAGAACACACTTTTCTGGACGAAATGGTATATTTGCATGCATTAAACACATTTTCGAAAGTCTAGATATTAAGCCGTTCTGATAAAGTCTCATTACGCGCTTCTTCTGTCGCAGGAAACCCGATGGGACGATTCTCAAGACTTGTGGGCCCAAATCGATCATGAAAGCCCATTATCAAAGCTTAAAGAGCCCACATGCTATGACTAGAAGATATGGGCCAAATATGGGCTGAATAAGAGGACCATAAAGTCGGCCCAAAGAACGAAGAGAGCCGGAGAGCCAATGACCAAGAGACGGACCAAAGCGTTTAAAGCCACATGAGTCAGCAAAGAATGATAGTCGACTCTACTGGAGAAGCGTGAGGATGGTCACAGTGAAGAACAGGGTTCCAGACCCTCCGCCAGTGCTTTTTTCCATTTTTTTTGATACTTTTTCTCTCATCTCTCCTTATTCTCTCTCTCTCTTCATCTCTCGGTCCTCGAATCTACTGACCTAACCCCAGAACTCCTGCCCATCGGCTCTATCTCATCTCCCTTAGCTTTCTGACCGTTGGATCTTCCATCGGACCGTTGGATCTTTAATCGGACCGTTGGATCTCTCTAGATCCGTCGATCTACCAATCTGGGTCCCAATCAAGTCACCATCCATCCGATCACCTTCAGAATGCCTGTCACATCATCTTGTGAGACGATGGACATCATCAGTCCATGTGGGCCAGTAGCCGGGCCCATCAGCATCGACCCGCTGTCCGACCAGTTAGTGGACCCCGCGAATTTCAAAAATAATTTTAATTAAATGGGGGGTCCACTAATTGGGGAGATTCCCCATAGAAAAGTAGCATTTTACTTAAAAAAAAAAAAAAAAAAAAAAAAAAAAAAAAAAAAAAAAAATTAAAAATATTTTTTTTATTTAAAAAATACCCTATTTCCATTAATGGAAATAGGGAGCTTTATAAGAGGAAGGAGAAGGGTTCGTTCGAACCCTAATCCCTCTCCCCTCTTCTCCTCTCCTTCCCCTAATCTTCTGCCCACGTTTTCGCCTTCTTCTTTCTTCTCTTTTCTTCTTTTTTCTTCTTTTCTTCTTCTTCTTCCTCCTCCATCTTCGCCGGAGTTGCAGGCAGCAACTCCGGCCATCTGGTCCTCGTTCTTCTCCTCCTCTTCTTCTTCTTCTTCTTCTTCTTCTTCTTCTTCTTCTTCTTCTTCTTCTTCTTTTTTCTCCTTCTCTCCTCTGTCTTCTTCTTCTTGCTGTTCTAGTTTTCGTTTCACGTCCTCACCGGAGTTGCAGGCTGCAACTCCGGTCGCCATCGCACCTGCGCCTCTTGCAGCACCACGTCTTCACCATAGCACCTCCCTACTGCCTTTCCGTCTCCGCTAGCTCCACCTCTTCGGCTCTGCGCCTCCTTGCTCCGCCTGCTACCTTTTTGCAACTCCACCACCCACCGTTAGCTTCACCTGCAACTTCCGGCGATCGCCACCACCTGCAACTCCACCTGGTTGCTGTCCTCCCTTGACAGGCACACCACCTCCAGCCGTGTGTCCACGTTGCTGACCTCCTTAAGCCGGCTCATCCTCCACTAAAGCTTTGAACGTTGCTGCAACTCAAACATCTGGGTTCAAGATCCGGTGGTGCACCTCCATCAACACCATTACCGCCTCCTTCACCAACCGAACTCCTCTCTCCACGAGTGCAACCTTGGCGCCTCCATTGGTGGATCATTCACCTGCACTTCACGGTCTTCACTGATATTTAAAGCCTCCCTGCACGCATCTTCATCACACGGATCAAAATCTACATGACCAAACGGTGGTGTTCAAAATCAGTGCCGATTTCTGCAAAGCAAGGGCACCACGTGCTCCCTTCAAGACCCAGCACCAGCAGGTGCACCATTTTTGATGCCCCTGGACTGGTGCGCCTCACCTACTAGCAGCAGCCCTCACCTTCTCAACCGAACTGCCAATGGCTACCATTTAGCAACCAGACTGCTAGTTTTCTCCACTACTCTCCTGGCCGTGAGTGAACTAAACCAGCATGCCTGCAGCTCCATCAACCATTCGGTTGCTGCCTTGACCATCAATGGTAAGTCTTCTCCCTTAAGATCTATCTTAATCTTTTTTATCTCTCTAGCTTTTAGGATATTTTCTCACTTTCTTTCTCTCTCTCTAGGCTTATTTTGTTTAAAACTCATTTTCTCTCTCTATCTTTCTCACTAATTCTTCCTCTTTCTCTCTCTACCTACCTTCATCTATCTAGATTTATTTTCTTCCTCTAAAAACCACTGTCTCTCTCTAGTTCTCACTTTCTCTCTCTAGTTTGTTTTTTTTTTTTTATGCTTTATAATTTAGTTATTTTTACTTGAGTGTAAGAGACATGTTCGATTGAATGAAGTTGATTTGAATAAAATTATGTCCATTCTCTGCAAATTTTCTGTCATTTTATGTTCATTATTGCACTAACCCGACTAATTCCGAGTGCGGATCGACATCCGACACGAGCCACTATGCAAAACTGCTCATTTTACAGGTTAAATGTCTCGGATAAATTAAAAATGTGTTGAAGTTAGGGTTTCCGTAACCAACGACGCGGAAAAAATCCTACTTTCATCTAGGGTTTCTAAAAAACCCTAGAACAAGATCTAGCAGTTATATGAAAAGCAGTAAAATTCCTAAATTATTACAAATTGCACTCGGCCTTCCGAGGCATTAAAAATAGTAATTTAAAAACTACTAAAAAATAGAAAGTTTCCCGAAAAGGTCGGGCTGTCCAAATTGAGCAGCTTTCCGCTTCAGCAACTTTCCAATTCCGTCTTTACGTCCTTTTTCGCACTCCCGTCAACCCGAGCGGCAGCGGCGCCATTTGAAAGTAGGTTTTTTTTCGCGTCGTTGGTTACGGAAACCCTAACTTCAACACATTTTTAATTGATCCGAGACATTTAACCTGTAAAATGGGCAATTTTGCACAGTAGCTTGTGTCGGATGTCGATCCGCACTCGGGATTAGTCGGATTAGCACAAATAAGAACAAAAATTGACGGACCATCACAAGAAATAATAGATAAATACAAACTTCATCATTCATTAATCAAAATGTCCTTACAATATCTGAATAAAAATCAGCAATAATCGAAACTAGACTAAAAAGCATTCTAGAGAGAGAAGAATAAAAAGAGAATAGGTGGAGAGAAGATGAGAGGCGAGGCATTTTAGAGAGAAAAAGAAGAAATCTAGAGAGAGAAAGAGAGATAGAGAGAGAACATGCTAAAAACTAGAGAGAGAAACTAGTGTAGCGAGAGAAAGTGAGGTTTTAGAGAGAGAAACTAAAGAAAAGAGAGGAAAAAGGTGAAACTTACCAAACTTACCAAGAATCGCTTCAGCCAAGGATGATGGGGAAGCACACATGGTGCAATGGAGAGGAGTGGATGCACGCTGGTTTGGTGGTGCCGTGGAGGAGGAGGCGTGGATCAACAAAGCTGGAATCCCTCCCTTTTCACGTGGTGAGCCATGGTGAACGGTTTAACAAATCGTGAAAGATGAAGAAGAAGAGAGGGGCTGCCGACGTTGCAAGGTGTAGGGACGCCTTGTAGATTGGAGGTTGCTGTAGAGCACAGTACCAGCACCTGATGGAGAACGCGGAAGAGCACAGGTTGTTGGCCGGAGTATTCTTACCGGAGTTCGAGATGCAACTTGCAAGGCTGCAAGTTCAGACCGTTTTCACGGTGTTGCTATGCAGCAATGGTGCTGCTGCACGTTTGGGGGGGGGGGGCTGTTGTAGGCAACAACCAGGAAACGGATGAGGGCGTTGGAGAGGAGAACGGCTGGAGGAGGGCAATCCGGTGGTTGAGAAGGCGGTAGGGGGAGGAGAACAGATCTGCTCGTGATGTAGATCTGTTCCGTGTTGACCAGCAAGATGTGTGTGACGGGGGTGGAGTTCGACGAGAAAACCCCACAAAGTCGCTAACTAGAGGGGCGTGGAGCAGGTGCAAGCAATGATCGGAGTTGCAGCGGTTAATGACGGCAACAGGTCGTGACAGCAAACCTGCAAAACAAAAAAGAAGAGAAGAAGGAAGAAGAATAAAGAAGAAAGAAGAAGAAGAAGAAGAAGGTAGAAAGAAGAAGAAGAAGAAGAAGAAGAAGAAGAAGAAGAAGAAGAGGAAGATGAGGCAGCGGTGATGCAAATGGTGGCTGTGGCGTGCTTGACGGACTGGTTCAGTCCGCCGGAGGAGGAGAAGATGATGAAGAACGATAAGAAGAGAGAAGAAAGAAAAGGAGAAGAGGAGAAGGAGAAGAGGAAGAAGCGAAGGAGAAGAAGAAGGATAGGAGGAGAGGGGGAGAAGGGGGAAGGATGTGCAGGCGGCCGGAGTTGCTGCCTGCAACTCCGGCGAGGAAAAAGATGAAGAAGATGAAGAAGAGGAGGAAGAGAATGAAGAAAGAAAAGGAGAAGAAGGAGAGGAGAAAAAACCCTTGAAAATGTTTTGGGGGAGGAGAGAAAAAGATAGGAGGGGGATTAGGGTTCCAAAGAACCCTTCTCCTTCCCCTTTTAAAGCTCCCTAGTTTCCATTAATGGAAATTAGGGAATTTTTCAAATAAAAAAATAAATTTTTTTTTTTTTTTTAAGTAAAACACTACTTTTCTTTGGGGAATTTCCCCATTTAGTAGACCCCCCATTTTTTAAAATTTAATTAAAATTATTTTGAAATTCACGGGGTCCACTAACTGGTCGGACAGCGGGTCGATGATGATGGGCCCGGCTACTGGCCTTCATGGATTGATGATGTCCATCGTCTCACAAGATGATGTGACAAACAGTCCGATGGCGATCGGATGGATGGTGACTCGATTGGGACCCAGATTGGTAGATCGACGGATCAAGAGAGATCCAACGGTCCGGTGGAAGATCCAATGGTCCGATTGAAGATCCAACGGTCAGAAAGCTAAGGGAGATGAGACAGAGCCAATGGGCAGGAGTTCTGGGGTTAGGTCAGTAGATTCGAGGACCGAGAGATGAAGAGAGAGAGAATAAGAAGAGATGAGAGAAAATATCAGAAAATAGAGATAAAAGTATTGGCAGAGGGTCTAGAACCCTGGTCTTCACTGTGACCATCCTCACGCTTCTCCAGTAGAGTAGACTATCATTCCTTGCTGACTCATGTGGCTTTAAACGTGATATTCGCTCAAAAGTGCTTATTTTAAGCAATTATCCTTTTAGCGTTATTGCATTCTCCTACGTAAACTGCTCTAATTATCCACTTTTCTATGTAAGAGTCTATCTCATTGCGTAGAACACACTTTTCTGGACGAAATGGTATATTTGCATGCATTAAACACATTTTCGGAAGTCTAGATATGAAGTCATTCTGATAGAGTCTCATTACGCGCTTCTTCTGTCGCAGGAAACCCCGATGGGACGATTCTCGAGACTTGTGGGCCCAAATCGATCATGAAAGCCCATTATCAAAGCTTAAAGAGCCCACATGCTATGACTAGAAGATATGGGCCAAATATGGGCTGAATAAGAGGACCAAAAAGCCGGCCCAAAGAACGAAGAGAGCAGGAGAGCCAATGACCAAGAGACGGACCAAAGCGTTTAAAGCCACATGAGTCAGCAAGGAATGATAGTCGACTCTACTGATGAAGCGTGAGGATGGTCACAGTGAAG
This sequence comes from Euptelea pleiosperma, assembly GCA_035048495.1. Lineage (NCBI taxonomy): Eukaryota > Viridiplantae > Streptophyta > Magnoliopsida > Ranunculales > Eupteleaceae > Euptelea > Euptelea pleiosperma. Next base: position 19,499,959 of record CM068547.1, read on the forward strand.
ACCAGGGTTCCAGACCCTCCGCCAGTGCTTTTTTCCATTTTTTTGATACTTTTTCTCTCATCTCTTCTTATTCTCTCTCTCTCTTCATCTCTCGATCCTCGAATCTACTGACCTAACCCCAGAACTCCTACCCTTCTGCTCTATCTCATCTCCCTTTGCTTTCTGACCGTTGGATCTTCCATCGGACCGTTGGATCTTCAATCGGACCGTTGGATCTCTCTAGATCCGTCGATCTACCAATCTGGGTCCCAATCAAGTCACCATCCATCCGATCGCCATCAGAATGTCTGTCACATCATCTTGTGAGACGATGGACATCATCAGTCCATGTGGGCCAATAGCCGGGCCCATCATCATTGACCCGCTGTCCGACCAGTTAGTGGACCCCGTGAATTTCAAAATAATTTTAATTAAAAAATGGGGGGTCCACTAATTGGGGAGATTCCCCATAGAAAAGTAGGTTTTTTTTATTTTCAAAAAATACCCTATTTCCATTAATGGAAATAGGGAGCTTTATAAGAGGAGGGAGAAGGGTTCGTTCGAACCCTAATCCCCCTCCAATCTCTTCTATTCTCTCCCCCTATCAATCCCGCACGGATCCCTTCACCCTTAGCCCCATTTTTTCCTTTTCTTCTCCACCTTCTTCTTTTCATCTTCCTCTTTTATTCTCGCCGGAGTTGCAGAACTCCGGCCATCTGCAACTCCATTTTTTCCCCCGTCTCTCCATCTCCTTTGCCCTAGGCTGATCACCAACACCTTTATAAAAGCCAACGGGGGGATCCCACATGATTGCAACTTCGGTTGCTGCCTACACCGTCTACCACCACCGTTTCACACCGCCTCCCACCGGACTAGTGCACCACCGTTCTCAGCCCTTGCCGCCATCACCATTCCAGCTCTAAATCGTTACCGCCCCTCCCTCTCTCCACACGTCCAAGGATCTCAAGAAGGCTACTGCCCTCAAGACCTCTCCTTTCTTCCACGTTCTCCTCTCAAGAACCCTCAGTCGTTCCCTCCTCTTCTCCCCAAAGCAAAAAAAAAAAAAAACCAGAAAAAAAAAGAGAGAGGGAGAAAAGAAGGAGAGGAAGCCGTTAGACTTACCTCCATTGGACTGGTGTGCACCAACCACCGCCCCCACACTCTCTAACGTGCTGGAGTTGCAACCTGCAACTCCAGTCAGTTTTGCTCAAAAACCAGAAAAAAAAAAAAAAAAGAAAGAGAAAAAGAAAGGAAAGAGAGAAGAGAAGAGAAGAGAGGAGGAGAGGACTCCTACCTGCTGGAGTGCAAGCCCAGCTCGCCCTCCCCTTCCTCGTTGCTGCCTCTTGCAACGCCTCCACACAAACAGCATCTCCATCCACCGCCTCTACCGCCCTACAGCCTGCACCACCGTTGATCCAACCTCCATTCACCAACAGCACAACCGTGCTTCACCATCACCACCATCCAGCCGCTCTCTCCTTTGGCCGATCCTAATCACTTAGGGTAAGTGGTCATGAGTTTTCTTTTTCTCTCTAGATCTCTCTAGTCTCTTCTCTCTCTCTAAAAATTCATACTCTCTCTCCTCTTATTCTCTTCCTCTCTCTAGTTCTTACGGCTTGATAGTTTAATCCTTTTAGTTCTTTTTATGTTTAGTTCGCAATTTTGATTGAGAATATTGTAAGAAAGTTATTATTTCAATAAATTCTAGTATTACTTCATTGTGTTAGTTATTTTCTTTTTAATCTTATGGCAATTTCTCTCTCTAGAAATCACTAAGCATGTTTTAAATCCATCACCATTCTCACCTCTCCATGTTTTCTTGATAAAAATCCGTCATTGCATGTTCATGAGTCGCGCTAACTAACCCCGAGTGCGGATCGACATCCGACACGAGCCACTGTACAACCCTGTGATTTTTGCAGGATTTGAGTGAAAAAGAATCGGATAATTACAAATATTGTTGAGATCTAGGATTTCCGTAACCAACGACGCGGGAAAATCCTACTTTCAAAACGCTTTGGTCCATCTCTTGGTCATTGGCTCTCCTGCTCTCTTCGTTCTTTGGGCCGACTTTTTGGTCCTCTTATTCAGCCCATATTTGGCCCATATCTTCTAGTCATAGCATGTGGGCTCTTTAAGCTTTGATAATGGGCTTTCCTGATCGATGTGGGCTCGCAACTCTCGAGAATTATCCCATTGGGGTTTCCTGCGACAGAAGAAGCGCGTAATGAGACTTTATTAGAACGACTCAATGTCTAGACTTCCAAAAATGTGTTAATGCATGCAAATATACTATTTCGTCTAGAAAAGTGTGTTCTACGCAACAAAAGAGACTCTTACGTAGAAAAGTAGATAAATAGAACATTTTAACGTAGGAGAGCGTGAAAACGCTTAGAAGATAACAGTGGAAAATACGCACTTTTAAGTTGTGTAGAACACACTTTTCTGGACGAAATTGCATATTTACATGCATTAAACACATTTCTGGAAGTCTAGAGATGAAGACGTTATGATCAAGTCTCATTATGTGTTCTTCTCTTGCAGGAAACTCGATCGGGCTATTCTGGAGACTTGCAGGCTAAAATTGATCATGAAAGCCCATTATCAAAGCTTAAAGAGCCCACAAGCTATGACTAGAAGATATGGGCCAAATATGGGCTGAATGAGAGGACCAAAGAGTCGGCCCAAAGAACGAAGAGAGTAGGAGAGCCAATGACCAAGAGATGGACCAAAGCGTTTAAAGCCACATGAATCAACAAGGAATGATGGTCTACTCTACTGGAGAAGCATGAGGATGGTCACAGTGAAGACCAGGATTCCAGACCCTCTGCCAATACTTTTATCTTCATTTTTTAATATTTTCTCTCTCCTCCCCTTAATTTTCTCTCATGTCTCCTTATTATCCCTCTCTTCATCTCTCGGTCCTCGAATCTACTGACCTAACCCCAGAATTCCTGCCCGTTGGCTCTAGCCTATCTCCTTAAGCTATCAGACCGTTGGATCTTCCATCGGACTGTTGGATCATCCATCAGACCGTCGGATCTCTCTAAATCCGTCAGCTTACCAATCTGAGTCCCAATCCAGTCACCATCCATCCAATCGTCAGCATATTGTCTGTCACATCATCTTTTGAGACGATGGACTTCATCAGTCCATGTGGGCCAGCAGCCAGCTGAAAGTAGGGTATTTCCGCGTCGTTGGTTACGGAAACCCTAATCTCAATAATATTTAGAATTTTAATCCGATTATCCTGCAAGATTTAAACAATTCTTTGCATAGTGGGAAGTGTCGGATGTCGATCCGTACTCGGGTTTAGTTAACGCAATCAAGCACATAAAATGACGAATTTTTTTTGCTGAAAATTGGTGAAGAGATGAGAATGGTGATTAAAAGTGATTTTAAAACATGATTGATTTTATTTTATTTCTTTAAAACTATTAATATTCTAAAATTTATGAAATAATCTAATGCAAGAAATAGAATGAAGAGCATTAAAGAAAATTCATTACTGTGAATCAAATAAACTTTATAGAATCCAAGCAACCCTTACAATGTTTTAAACAAAATATCAAACTAACACTGATAATAAAAAAGAAGAAAAATTGAGATTAAAAAAAAATAAAATTGATGAGATGGGAATTGGAAAAAAAAAAACTAAAATCCTAGAATGGAGATTCAAGAACTTACCATGAGGGTCATGTACCCTTCAAAGAGAAGTGGGATCCAACGGTCAAGCTTGGTGCATGGCGATGTGGAGAGGATGGATCAACGGTGATGATGAGACAGCAAGTTGTGGATGGATCTAGAACCAATGGAGGTGGTGGCTCGTTGTTGGTTCGAGATGGAGATGGAGTGGCGTTGATGGAGATGGGTTGCTGAACAGCCAACCCAAATAGGGAGACAATCTGTGCAGCAGGTGGTAACGGCTGCAAATGGTGGAGATCGCCGGTGAGGACGATCCAGTCCGGCGGCTGCAAGTGGGGCGGTAAGGATAGGAAGAGTTGCTGGCCGAACCAGCAACTATGGATCGAAGTGGACTGGGCGGTGGTTGCTAGAGCAGCAGCAAGGTCGTGCTGCGTGGAGGAGAGGTGGAAAAGTGGAAGAGAGAGGGGGGTGTTAGGTGGTTCTCCACCGGTTGGAGACGTGCAGTTTGCACGTTCTTGATGAGGGCGGAGGCGGACTGGTGCGTTTCAGCAAGAAGAGAGAACTTCTCTTTCAAGGAAACGTGGAGAAGGGGGCTGGGTTTGATCCCAACGTGGTGGAGGTCTACCACCGTCTGGAGTTGCAGGTGGGTGGCTCTTGATCGGCCGGAGTTGCAGCCTGCAACTCCGGTAACAACTTGTTGAAGAAGATGAAGAAGGTCGAGGAGAAGTGGGGGAAAACGGCCTAAAGAGAAGGGGAAAAGGGACAAGAGGTCTAGGGGGAGAGAATGGAAGAGATTGGAGGGGGATTAGGGTTCAAACGAACCCTTCTCCCTCCTCTTTTCTTGGGGAGATTCCCCATAGAAAAGTAGATTTTTACTTAAAAAAAAAATATATATATATATATATATATATATTTTTTTTTAAGTAAAAATCTACTTTTCTATGGGGAATCTCCCCAATTAGTGGACCCCCCATTTTTTTGAAATTTAATTAAAATTCTTTGGAAATTCACGGGGTCCACTAACTGGTCGGACAGCGGGTCGATGATGATGGGTCCTGAAAGTAGGATTTTCCGCGTCGTTGGTTACGGAAATCCTAGATCTCAACAATATTTGTAATTATCCGATTCTTTTTCACTCAAATCCTGCAAAAATCACAGGGTTGTACAGTGGCTCGTGTCGGATGTCGATCCGCACTCGGGGTTAGTTTGCGTAATTCAACGACATGAAATGACGGATTTTTATCAAGAAAACATGGAGAGGTGAGAATGGTGATGGATTTTAAAACATTCTTAGTGATTTTTAGAGAGAGAAATTACCACAAATAATCAAAAACACAAAAGTAAACTAACAAATGCAAAAATAATAATTTTATTCATCCTCAATGAGTCTTACAAAATCAAACTAAATTCAAAAATTAACCTAGAAAACCATAAAAATTAGAGAGAGAAATGAGAAAATGTAGAGAGAGAAACATCGAAGAAGGCTATCCTAGAGAGAGAAAATATGGGGGAGAGAGAAAGTGGAGAGATCTAGAGAGAGAAAAGGATGAGTTAGAGAGAGAAACTATGGTAAAAAATGTTTTACCTTCAACTTATTTGGAGAGATAAGATCTGCCCGGTGAGTGGTTCGGCCCGGGTGAAGGTCATGATGGTTGCACGTGTAGAGACCGGAGACGCTTGGAGAATGGTGGAGCAACTTGCTGGTTTGCAAGTTTTTAGAACAGATGTTGCAAAGGGACCCGAACCGTGGATGGAGAAGATGAAGATCGGTGGCTGGAGCAGCAAGATGGTGACGCTAATGGAGATGATGATGGCATTGGATGGCAGGCTGCAACGGTGGAGGAGGATCCAAAGGTCATGGATGACCAACCCCCAGCCCTTCTCTTCTCCTTTTTTTTTTTCCTGTTTTTCCTTTTTTTTTTTTTTTTTTTTTTTCTTTAAGAAAAGAGAAGGTGAAGACGGTCAAGGAGCCATTTGATGGCTAGAGGTTGCAGGCTGTGCAAGATTTCCAGCAAGTGTAATAGAAGACGGTGGAAGGGAATGAGATTGGAGAGAGATTTCAAACGTGGATGGAAGTGGATTGTTGGATCCAATGGGGGGCGATAATGAGAGAAGGAATGGACGGTGGTGGCTGTTTAGAGAACAGCCACCATGAAGGTAGGAGCAGGAGGTTGTGATTGGAGGAGACGGCTTGGGGATAGATGGGAGAGCGTGGAGAGGAGAAGCCGACCGGAGTTGCAGGTCTGCAACTCCGGTGATGAAAGTTCACGCCGGTTGCAACGTGGTGCAGCCTTGCTGTTTTTGAGCAGCAAGGTGGGAGAGGAAGATTAGTGGCAGCACTGGAAGACCTCCTGCTGGCGCGTGGATGAAGAGCACAAGAGATGTGCAGTCGTTAATGGAGGTCGCCGGAGTTGCAACCTGCAACTCCGGTGATCTTGAAAAAAAATTTTTTTTTTTTTTTTTTTTTTTTTTTTTTTTTCTTTTTAAGAAATGGTGGAAAGTGAGGTCGGCTGAGAAGGAGGAGGAGGAAAGGGGCGGCTGAGGAAGAGGAGGAAGAAAGGGGCTGCTGGTTTTGATGGAGGGAATGAGGAGTTGAAGTTAGGGGCGGTGGTGCAGTCCGTGGAGGAGCGCTGGTGACAGCCCCTTGAAGCCTGCCAGTATGGACGTGGAGATGGTGGCTGAATGGTAACGGCTGCAAGTGCCAGTGGTTTCAGGTTCATGAGGGGGCAACAACGGGAGTGGCAGGACGCAGCAACGGCTTCCTATCTTCTTCCTTTCTTCTTTTCCTTTCTTCCCTTTTTTTTTTTTTTTTTCTTTTTGGGTGAAAGAGATAATGGGAGAGGAGAAGAGAAGACGTGGGCTAGATGAAGAGGAGGGCAGCTTTCCAAGGAAACGAGAGGGAATCCAAGAGAGCCAAAACGGCAATGGTTGTTGCCTTTTTATAGGAACCGTTAGGTTTCCTTCCATCTTTTTTTTGTAGGAATAATAGAAACCCCTGGTTTCTAAAACTTTCCCTCATTCTTTTGGTAGAATCGTGGGTTCCTAGATTAGAAACCCACGATTTCTAAAAGTTTACTTTCCACAAAAAGTTTTTCCAGCCTTTGTATAGAACTGTGGGTTCCTAACTTAGAAACCCATGGTTTCAAAAAAATGTAAATACCTCCACATTTTTAGAAAAAATTCCTTTCTTGAAAAAATATGCTTTGATTCTAAAATCTTTTCAAAATTTTCTCCTTTCCTTCTTTAGTAGCCATTTCCTATTAATGCTAGGGATGTGGGTCCTACTGAATGGTTGGGCCATGGGTAATGGGCCCGCACTTCATCTTGGCTTAGACCCATAAGATTGAACATGAAGTGATGAGGGCCATTGGATTTATGAGATGGTGAGGGGGATGGTTGGGGGACTGACTGAGTGATTGTATGGTAGAGATGGACGTTGATGATCGAGTGATGGAAATTGGCCAAGGTAGGCCGTAGAATTAAGTGATTGAGGGAGGGGAGAGGATCGGATGATGTGGATTTGAGAGTAGAGAGAGAATGATGATTTGGAGAGAGAAATGAGAGAGGAGAGAGAAAATATTACAAAATAAAGAGAAAAAAAAAATGCTAGCAGAGGGTCATGAACCCTGGTCTTTGACTTGGTCTTCTGTATGCTTTACCAACTGAGCAAGTCCTCATCATATGTTAGTTGATAAGCTTTAATCTCCTTAGTCTCTCCTTTGAGGGCTTGTCTCTCCTTCTCTCTTAATCGTCTCTCGGGCTTTTCTGACTCTCTAGCTCTCCCAGCATTTGGCATGTATCTTCTTATCCTCAGCCTGTTGGTTATTGTGCTTTGGTCCTAGACTCTGACAGTCAGTTGTGGGCCCGCATTCTCGAGAGTTGTCCCATCGGGGTTTCCTGCGACAGAAGAAGCGCGTAATGAGACTTTATCAGAACGGCTTAATATTTAGACTTCCGAAAATGTGTTTAATGCATGCAAATATACCATTTCGTCCAGAAAAGTGTGTTTTACGCAATGAGATAGACTCTTACGTAGAAAAGTGGATAATTAGAGCAGTTTTACGTAGGAGGGTGCGATACGCTAACAGGATAAGTGCTTAAAATAAGCACTTTTGAGCGAATATCACAACCCCCAACCAGCATATTGCCAATCCTTGGCAATTAGTGCGAAATAAATGAGCTTAAAAGGGCTCTGCACATGCTGCACACTTTTTCATATTAGCTCCGGGAAAACACCGTTCGTCAAATCATTGAATGGATGCAAAAACAGTTACATGCTAGCGAAGAGTTAGAAAGTATTTGCAAGACTACAGACTGATAATCATGACCCAGAATAGTCAGACTCTGCGTGTGTGTGTGCTCAACATTCTCATCATCCGACAGTAAAGATTTCTAGATCACCTCTAAGTTTTTATGCCTCGACCTCAAATCTCACACGTTTAGCACTCAGAATAGAATCACACAAGAAGGGTTTTCTTCTTTTCTCTCAATTTATATGTGAGGAGATGTATTGATATATGAAAGCAAAGATCTCACATATGTATTATTTGAAGGAAGGACATCTTTAACAGAAGAAGATCTCATGATTGGAATACCACTTCACTCGGGAACGTTAGATCAAACTCTATAGCTTCTCCTTCTCCAATCTCCACATTTTATGATCGTGCTATCCTAGAATCAAGTAGGACTTTCCTGGGTTGTAATGAGGCTTAGGTCAGGTGTAGAAAAATAAAGGTATACAGGATTTCAAAGATCTTGAGAGGATATTGCCATTTTCTTGAATTTTTCCTGCGACGTAACACCATTATCTGGTTCTTTTTTTTTGTATTTTTCTCTTTTTCTTGATATTTCTGAGACTGCTCAATTTCTTTTCAGCTCTTCTTCATACTTTCTTTCTATATTTTGTTTTTGGCTTGAACCACTTTCTTTTCCTTTTGATTCTTCTTCTTTACTTTTCTTTTCACGGTACACCCACATCAGTTATTCTATTGTCCATCTCAAAATAAGGGTAGCCAGTCATGTTTCGTAGCTAGACTGGATTTTAGGTTGATGGGTTTACAAAAAAAAAGGCTTTTATAGAATGGCTCAAGGGGTTTCTAGTGAAGTATAATTCAGGTGAGTAAAAAGGCTGAATGGTTCAGAAAAATGGCCTAAATCATTTTCTAAGGTTTGCACTATCATGTATACTGTCTTGACTAGATACAGAGAAGGTTCTGTCGTAGTAATCCAATTTTTGATGTCGTTCCGAGTTTTATGATCGAAGCAAAAGATAATGAGATCTCTCAACGAATATTGCGGGCATGAAGAACAGTGAGTCATCTTGTGACTCAGGATTAATGTATAACTCTCTGAACGATTAAAGGCTCGAAAGCTCACTGGGTTAGGTCTCCACAATTATTCTCACAGGATCTCCAGAATTTCTAAACTTAGGGTGACTCTGATATTGATAGTGTACAATTGTGCCAAATCTGAGTTTTTCTGAGTTTTCAAACCTGCTGTAGTCATGCTTGAATTGACTCAACGCTAACTTTAAACAAAAATTGACATCCTCAATACTGACTTAACGGAGGTTTTTAGCTAATCAAAGTCAGGGTATTTGACACATTTTTGAAATTCTAGAAAACTTTTTGGAGAACATCAGAAATCACCCCAAAAACAAGAATTTTTTTTTTTTTTTTTTTTTTTTTTTTTTATCAAAATGAAGACATGAGTTTTGGTAAATACCCCACCCCCAACCAAAATACAGCACCGTCCTCGGTGCTCATGACCGGGACATAAAATGATGAAAAATCGGTGATGATGATGCAAAGGTTCAGGGAAGATGTTACCAAGTCGGTAGAAACTCGACAGTGTGTGATACCTGATGATCGGAAGAATGAATGTACCTGCATTTTTAAAGATATAACAATAATAACAAATGCATGAGACTCATGTACTCTAGGAATACCGGAATTGCCTTTCCGAAAGCGCTAAGTTTTACGTCTTTAGCCAGACACAACGGGGGTGACAGGCACCCCCAACCAAGTTGGAGCATAGGAGACTGAGTGGATCATCAGTCGACATAGAAAGGATCGATGAGATCGATCTCAAAAGTCTGAATGAATAATACGTCAAGTTCATGGAACTGTTTAAGACGCTGGCCATTTACCTGAAAAGAGGAGTGATCCTTGGGATCCTCAATAGTGATTGCCCCGAAGGGTGTGACTGCTGTGACCGTATAAGGATCGGTCCACCTAGATTTCAGTTTTCCAGGGAAGAGATGAAGACGAGAATTATAAAGAAGGACCTTTTGTCCTGGATGGAACTCTTTCCTGAGGATGCTCTTGTCATGTATCCACTTCATTTTGGCTTTGTAATTCTTGGATAAGTTGTAGGCATCATTTCTGAGTTCTTCTAACTCATTCATTTGGAGTTTTCGCTCTTCCCCTGCAGAGTCGAGGTCGAAGTTGAGCTTCTTAATGGCCCACAGAGCACGATGTTCAATCTCTACTGAAAGTAGGTTTTTTTTTTTTTCCGCGTCGTTGGTTACGGAAAACCTAACTTCAACACATTTTTTTATTTATCCGAGACTTTTAACCTGTAGAATGAGCAATTTTGTACAGTGGCTCGTGTCGGATGTCGATCCGCACTCGGGGTTAGTTTGCGTAATTCAACGACATGAAATGACGGATTTTTATCAAGAAAACATGGAGGGGTGAGAATGGTGATGGATTTAAAACATTCTTAGTGATTTTTAGAGAGAGAAATTACCACAAACAATCAGAAACACAAAAGTAAACTAAGAATAAGAATTTAGCACAATATTGCAAAATCAAACTAAATTTTATTCGAATCAAATGTTGAGATACAAACTTCTAATAAAAAGATAATAAAATGACAATTCTATAAAGCATAAAGAAAAATAGAGATGGAGACCTAGAGAAAGAAAGTAGAGAGAAGTGAAACCTAGAGAAAGAAAGGGAGGTTTTAGAGAGAGAAACAACTTGGGAGACTTAGAGAGAGATTGATGAGAGAATGAGGAGAGAGAAAGTGAAGATGGAAAATTACCTGGATTCGGAACTCACCAATGGTGAAGATGGACAGAGATGATGTCTGGCCATGATGCGGAAGCCGGTCACGTGGTGGGGAAGCATGACAGCATGGTGGTGTTTCCACGTGGTGCTACAATGCTTGGGCATTGGCTGGAGACGCACCGTTCAAGGGAGGAGATGGGGTAGAGAACCCGTGAGCAACAACTGCTGTTGCAACGGTTGGTGTGGAGAGGATGAAGAAAAAGAAGGGGCAGCACGGTGGTGTGAAGGAATGGTGGCTTGGTGTGCACACATACAAACCAGCAAGCCAAGAGAGAGGGACGTGTAAGGGTGATGGTGGTTGTGGTGCTGAGTTGCAGGTTGGTGGAGGAGTTGCAGACGTTGTGAACTGGGTGGGATTGTGATGTTTGATGAAACCGGTGATGGCAGCAACGTGGTTGAGGCGGAGTGGTGCTGTGATGTTGATGAAAACGGTGATGGCAGCAAAGTGGTTGAGGCGGAGTGGCTGTCTGAACGTGCAACCGACAAGGAGGGAGAGAAACAGCAACAGCAGCAGGGGTGGAGGCGTTTGGGACGAGAGATGGCCGGAGTTGCAGACCTGCAACTCCGGTCAAAAAAAAACGAAGAAGACGATCTCCTTCTTTGGACGGTTGTGAGGCTGGGCTGCTGGCTGTTGAACACGGTGGTTGCAGGCGGAGGTGTGCACGGTGGTGTGTGCTAGCGAGAGGAGGAAGAGGTATGTGATCAGCACAGTTGGCCGGAATTAATGGAGGTTGCCGGAGTTGCAACCTGCAACTCCGGTGATCTTGAAAAATTTTTTTTTTTTTTTTTTTGGTTTTGTGTGAAGGATGGCTAGGTGAGTGAATAGAGAAAGGGAGAGGAGATAAAGGAGAGGAAGGCTTACCTTTTAGAGGCGCACCAGGGAGGAGAAACGGTGCTGTCTTGTTTTTCTTTTTTTTTTTCTTTTTTTTTTTTTTTTTTTTTGGGCGGTGTGGAGGAGATAAAGAGAGGGAGGTTGCAGGGGTGTTTGCAACCTTGAAGATGTTGCTGTTGCTGCTGGTGAAGTGGCACGTGAAGGGGAGGTGGAGGCGCTGGAGTGTTGGGTGAGGAAGAAGGAGAAAATGTGATGGGATGAGGGTGTAACGGCTGGGGTTTTGATCAACACGTGGTAGAGATCGAGGGAGCGGCTAGGGTTTTTTTTTTTTTTTGGGAAGAGATAAGGAATAGGAGAGGATCGATTCCGGAACTTCCAAAACGTGGAGAGAGGATCCTTTATAAAGGAACCGTGGGTTTCTATCTTTGAAATCCACGGTTTCTAAAAATTTTTTTTTTTTTTTTTTTTTTAAAACTTCTCCTCCCTCCTTCCAATGAGGTGAGGACGTGTGTAAGAGATATTACACTTCAACGTCCCTCACTCTCTCTCCATAAAAATAGAAACTATCCCCCCCTATTTCTTAGAAAATTTCCTTATTTTGTAAATTAGTTTGACTTTCCAAAAATTTCTTTCTTTTAAAAAAATCTTCTCCTAAAAATCTTCCATTGAAAATCTTCCCCTGGTCACTAACGTTGATCAATACCTAGGTTCCTCATAGCCCTTCCGATGAAGGGGATGATGGATTGAAAGTATGGACGTCATGCGGATGATAGGACTAGTGACGTTCGACCAAGGTGATGATGGGGATCGAATGGATGATCTACTGGCGATCAGACGGTAGACGAGGATGGCCATAATAGGATGGATCATTGGATAGTGGCGATCAGCCAAGGTAGGCCTTAGGATCGCGTGATTGCGAAGGGAGAGATGATTGGATGATTGAGATTGATAGTAGAGAGATAATGAGGATTTAGAGAGAGGAGAGAGAAAATATTACAAAAATAAAAAGAAAAATGCTAGCAGAGGATTTTGAACCCTGATCTCTGACTTGGTCTTCTGCATGCTTTACCAACTGAGCTAGTCCTCAACTTGTGTTAGTTGATAAGCTTTAATTTCCTTAGTCTCTTCTTTGAGGGCTTGTCTCTCCTTCTCCCTTTGTCGTCTCTCGACTCTTTTGCTCTCTCTCTCTCTGGCTCTTCTTCTCTCTTTGGCCTACATCTTCTTGTCCAAGTCCACTGGCTCTTTATGCTTTGATTAAAGGCATTGTAGGTTGATTTTGGGCCCACAATTCTCGAAAATCGTCCCATCGGGGTGTCCTGCGACAGAAGAAGCGCGTAATCAAAACGGCTTAATATTTAGACTTCCGAAAATGTGTTTAATGCATGCAAATATACCATTTCGTCCAGAAAAGTGTGTTTTACGCAATGAGATAGACTCTTACGTAGAAAAGTGGATAATTAGAGCAGTTTTACGTAGGAGAGTGCGATAACGCTAACAGGATAAGTGCTTAAAATAAGCACTTTTGAGCGAATATCATCTACCGGTAGATGACAGGGTTTCCCAAAGACGAGACGATAGGGAGACATATTGAGTGGGGTCTTGTAGGCGGTTCTGTATGCCCATAAAGCATCAGTGAGACGAGTAGACCAGTCTTTACGTGTGGTATTGACTGTCTTCTCCAAGATCTGCTTGATCTGACGATTAGAAACCTCCACTTGACCACTAGTCTGTGGATGATAAGCTAGGGCAACCTTGTGGGTTACCCCATACTTTTTCATTAAGTTCTCGAATATCTTATTGCAGAAATGGGTGCCCCCATCACTAATGATGGCCTTAGGGGCACCGAATCGAGCGAAGATGAACTCCTTTAGGAATTTGACCACCACTTTGTGGTCATTGGTCTTGGTGGGAATGGCTTCTATCCATTTGGATACATAGTCTACCGCAAGGAGAATGTACTCAAAACCATAGGAAATGGGAAAGGGGCCCATGAAGTCGATGCCCCAAATGTCAAATATTTCATCGACTTGGATGGGAGTGAGGGGCATCATGTTCCTCTGGGAGATGCGGCCTAGATGCTGGCAATTAGGACAGGTTTTGCTGTAGATGTGGGCATCTTTAAATAATGTGGGCCAGTAGAATCCGCATTGCAGCACTTTTTCTGCAGTCTTCTTAGTGCTGAAATGACCACCACAAGGTTGGTCATGACACGAGGATAAGATATTGAGTTGGTCCGACTCAGGGACACAGAGACGAATGATCTGGTCAGGACAGTATTTATACAAATAAGGGTCATCCCAAGAGTAGTACTTAACTCTTGCTAGGAATTGGCTTTTGTCCTGTTGTGACCAGTGTGACGGCATTTCTTCGGTGACAAGGTAATTGACAATGTCAGCATACCAAGGATTAACAGAGATGGCGAACAGTTGTTCGTCTGGAAAGGTTTCAGGGATGGGCTGGGTGTCGAAGGATGACTCTAAAGTCAGTCTAGACAAGTGATCAGCCACTACATTCTCAGTTCCTTTCTTATCCTTAATCTCGAGGTCGAATTCCTGCAGTAAGAGAATCCATCGAATTAATCGAGGCTTGGTTTCCTTTTTCGACATGAGATAACGAAGGGCTGCATGATCAGTGTACACAACCACCTTAGTGGCTAAGAGGTACTGACGAAATTTATCAAGGGCGAAGACTACCGCCAGGAGTTCTTTCTCAGTGGTGGAGTAATTCATTTGGGCAGAGTTAAGAGTTTTGCTCGCGTAGTAGATCACGTGTGACCTTTTGTCAACTCTCTGCCCTAGAACGGCGCCTAATGCGTAGTCAGAAGCATCGCACATTACCTCGAAAGGTAGAGTCCAGTCCGGGGGACGGATAATGGGCGCAGTAGTGAGCTCAGATTTGAGACGCTCAAATGCCTTGACACAGTCAGCATTAAAGTCGAAAGGACTATCTTTAGCCAGAAGATGGGACAGAGGTCGAGCGATTTGAGAGAAGTCCTTGATGAATCGCCTATAGAATCCTCCGTGTCCCAAAAAGGAACGGATGTCACGTACGGACTTAGGAATGGGCAAGGTCGAGATGATATCGATTTTAGCTTTGTCGACCTCAATGCCCTGATGGGAAATGACATGTCCCAGAACAATGCCCTTCTTCACCATGAAGTGGCATTTCTCCCAATTGAGGACAAGTCGCTTGTCCTGACAGCGTTGAAGTACCAGCCCTAGATGGTTCAGACAGTCATCAAAGGATGACCCAAAAACTGAGAAGTCGTCCATAAAGACTTCGAGGAATTTTTCCACCATGTCAGAGAATATACTCATCATACACCTCTGAAAGGTCGCGGGTGCATTGCAGAGGCCAAAGGGCATGCGCTTGTAGGCAAAAGTGCCAAAGGGACAGGTGAAAGTTGTCTTCTCGTGATCCTCAGGGGCGATGGGTATTTGATTATACCCTGAGTAACCATCGAGGAAGCAGTAATAGGAGTGACCTGCTAGTCTCTCCAACATTTGGTCTATGAAGGGTAAAGGAAAATGGTCCTTCCTAGTGTTGGTGTTGAGTCGTCGGTAATCGATGCAGACTCTCCACCCTTTCTTCAGGCGCTGGGTGACCATTTCCTTGTTCTCATTTTCCACAACTGTGAATCCTGCCTTTTTAGGGACGACATGAATAGGACTCACCCATTTGCTATCGGAGATGGGGTAAATGATACCCGCATCTAACAGTTTAAGGACCTCATCCCGGACTACATCCTTCAAGACGGGGTTCAACCTCCTCTGGTGTTCTCGAGAGGTTTTGGATTCATCCTCGAGATAGATGTGATGTTGGCACACTGAGGGGTCTATGCCTCGAATATCATCTATAGTCCAACCTATCGCAGATTTGTGCTCGTTGAGCAGCTCGAGAAGTTTTTTACGTTCACTCTCAGACAAAGCGGAAGCAATAATGACAGGGTAGGTTTCCTTAGGACGATAGGCATATGAAAGATCTGTGGGAAGAGGCTTAAGCTCCAATATTGGAGCAGATGGAGTAGAAATAGGTGTCACAGAAGACACGGATTGAAGAGGTTTGACTTCAGTAGGTAAAGGAAGGATGGGTTCTCTGGCCATGGTTATCAGAGGCTCGAACTCGATGAGAGGAGCGGGGATCTCTATCAGTGGAGCAGTCTCCAAAAGATCATTGAGATCAGAAATAGCTGACTCTGTTGCAAAGTCAGCTCCAAAGTGTTCTAGACACTGCTTAAGAATATCTTCGGTGGAGTCCGGGATTAGACTCTCAACGGCACACATTTCATCGGTCACTTCGCGATTGGCATCTTGTTGCATTAAACGAAAGATGTTGACCTCAGCTTTGAGGTTACCAAAAGCAATGGACATGTTTCCGTCCCGGCACCCGATGTGTGCGTTCGCGGTGGCAAGGAATGGACGGCCTAAGATGACCGGAATGCGGTTATCCTGACACGGCTCGGTGTCGAGAATGATAAAGTCCACAGGATAGTAAAAGTCAGCGACTTTTACTAGGACATCTTCAATGATTCCTCTTGGAATCTTGATGGACTGATCAGCCAATTTCAGGGTGACATTGGTAGGCTTCATATCTTTCAGTCCTAACTGCTGATATACCGAGAACGGTATGAGGTTAACGCTAGCCCCTAAATCTAGCAAGGCAGTGCAGCTAAAGTTGTCTCCAATTTCACATTGGACAGTTGGGCTACCTGGATCCTTGTGTTTGATCACACTATTGCGTTGAATGAATGCTGTAGCTTTTTCGGCCAAGAAGGCAGCTTTGGGTACATGCGTACGCCGCTTAACTGTGCACAAGTCCTTGAGGAATTTGGCATAGGAAGGGATTTGCTTGATAGCAGAAAGGAATGGGATATTGATCTGGACGTCTTTAAAGACGTCTAAGATCTCTGAGAATTGCTGATCCCGCTTATCTTGGACAAGTCTGTCCGGGAAGGGAGGCTTTACTCGACAAATGGATTTGTCTTTAGCCTTGGATTTCTGCACAGGGATATCTGATGTTGGTGCAGAGGTGGAAGAAGCAGAGGTAGGATTAGGACTAGTTTCCTCTGTGCGAGTGATGGGTGCCGGAGATGGCACCGGTGGTGGTTGGACTCCCATGTCCACAGTTTTTCCAGATCGTAGGGTGGTTACAGCTTGCACCTCCCCTTGACACTTCTCATTCTGGCTTTGAGATTGGGATCCGATCTCATATACTGCCCCTTTGGCATTTCCTTTAGGGTTTGCAATAGGTTGGCTAGGAAAGATCCCCTTAGCTTTCTCAGCTTCCAAGTTACCTAGACGTTGCTCTAGACGAAGCATGGATTGCTGTTGCTGTTGCTCTAGGCGTTGCATAGATTGTTGTTGTTGAGTAATGAGTTGAGCTAGAAGGTCTTCAATACCAGATTTGGGGACCGACTGTTGAGGAACAGCTAAAGGGAGCTGAGGCACCAATTCGCGACTCGAGCTCATCGGGGCATTATAGTTATAGGCGGAAGAATTAGTTGGGACAATCTGTTGGTTCTGAAAGTTCTGGGGAACTCTTTGCTGATTCTGAAATGTGCTCTGTTGTCCAGAGTATTGACCCTGTTGGAACTGCTGGTTCTGAGTAGATGGGTACTGATTCTGCTGATATTGGCCCTGATTGAATTGCCTATTGGGTTGATTGAACCCAGGGGGATACATGCCCTGAGGTTGACGCGGAGGTTGAGCTTGAGGTTGAGTAGACTGAGGCCTCCAAGAGAAGTTAGGGTGGTTTCTCGTGTCCGGATGATAAGATTGACTATACGAGTTCTGAGTGGGTGGTTTGTATGCGCTGAAAGCACAAACTTCTTCCTGAAGAGGATTAGACCACCCTTCATTCAAAGGACAATGCTCAGTAGTATGGGAGGGTTGCAGACAGAGGGTGCAGGATTCCATAGGGCTCTCGTGTCCCACATGCATGACTGGGGTGGATTGTTGAGTAGGCTTTTGTACAGACACAGCCAGTGCCGAGACTGACTTGCTCAACTCTTGAATGACTGATCGAAGCTCAGTATCAGCTGTAGCATCATGTCCCTTGGTTGTCCTTTGGACCGAAGTGGTTCGACTAAACTCTGAGTCAGTCGTCCAATGTTGAGAGTTTTCGCCTAACTCTCCCAAGAATTTGTATGCATCGGTCGGAGTTTGGTGCAGGAATTTTCCTTGGCACATTGACTCTACCATGGTCCGGGACTCATCAGTAAGTCCCTTGTAGAAGACATGGACAAGATTGCCCTTGTCGATGCTATGGTGGGGACACTTAGTCAGGTAGTCTTGGAATCTATCCCATGCTTCAAAAAATTTCTCATCGGACTTCTGTCGAAAGTCCTGGATGAGTTGCTTCATTTGGTTGGTCCGAGTCATGGGGTAGAATTTAGACATGAATTTGCCCACCAATTCTTTCCAACTGCTGATTGAATCAGCGGGTAAGGAGTAGAGCCAATCTGAGGCTCGGTCTTTGAGCGAGAATGGGAAAACTCGCAGACGGACATTGTCATCATCAAGGTTCTGATTCTTGAAAAGTAGGATGACATGTTGGAATTCCCTAATATGGGAATATGGGTCTTCTCTTGGGAGACCACGAAAGGTTGGCAGCATTTGGATCGTCTGTGGCCTGATCTCAAATTGTACCGCCGTAGTAGGTGGGAGAACAATGCAAGTGGGCGGATTGGCAGAGATAGGAGCGAACGTCTCGATAAGAGGTCGTTCGACTGCCATGACTACAAAGGTAGTAGTACTGGGGGAGGCGGGTGGTGAAAGAGATGGGGAAGAATTTAGTGGAGGATCCACTGTAGGGATGTGATTCTCAGATCGAACCAAGCGTTTGTTCGGACGATTCCAAACGGGCATACGCGAATGAGGCAAGCTCTATACTTGGCAAAAAGTTGCCAGAGAGGAACACTATCCTAAATGATGCACACCAAGCACAGATAATCCTATTCTAAGCAATCAGGATATATTTTAGGAATTATCTTAGTTAGTTTTGGGGCTAGAGTAGATTATGACAGTGGGCGGACCACTGGTTTATCTTTTAACCGCCGGACTAACTGTTTTGCACTCAGAGGTTCTCACCAGGCTACACTCTTCAGAGCGAATCCTTTAGTACTAGCTCTAGTTAACAACAAGGCAATCCGAAGCCTAGACAGACGTGCGGCACAATGGCTGACTTAAGTGCGCCATTTGAAAGTAGGATTTTTCCGCGTCGTTGGTTACGGAAATCCTAGATCTCAACAATATTTGTAATTATCCGATTCTTTTTCACTCAAATCCTGCAAAAATCACAGGGTTGTACAGTGGCTCGTGTCGGATGTCGATCCGCACTCGGGGTTAGTTTGCGTAATTCAACGACATGAAATGACGGATTTTTATCAAGAAAACATGGAGAGGTGAGAATGGTGATGGATTTTAAAACATTCTTAGTGATTTTTAGAGAGAGAAATTACCACAAATAATCAAAAACACAAAAGTAAACTAACAAATGCAAAAATAATAATTTTATTCATCCTCAATGAGTCTTACAAAATCAAACTAAATTCAAAAATTAACCTAGAAAACCATAAAAATTAGAGAGAGAAATGAGAAAATGTAGAGAGAGAAACATCGAAGAAGGCTATCCTAGAGAGAGAAAATATGGGGGAGAGAGAAAGTGGAGAGATCTAGAGAGAGAAAAGGATGAGTTAGAGAGAGAAACTATGGTAAAAAATGTTTTACCTTCAACTTATTTGGAGAGATAAGATCTGCCCGGTGAGTGGTTCGGCCCGGGTGAAGGTCATGATGGTTGCACGTGTAGAGACCGGAGACGCTTGGAGAATGGTGGAGCAACTTGCTGGTTTGCAAGTTTTTAGAACAGATGTTGCAAAGGGACCCGAACCGTGGATGGAGAAGATGAAGATAGGTGGCTGGAGCAGCAAGATGGTGACGCTAATGGAGATGATGATGGCATTGGATGGCAGGCTGCAACGGTGGAGGAGGATCCAAAGGTCATGGATGACCAACCCCCAGCCCTTCTCTTCTCCTTTTTTTTTTCCTGTTTTTCCTTTTTTTTTTTTTTTTTTTTTTTCTTTAAGAAAAGAGAAGGTGAAGACGGTCAAGGAGCCATTTGATGGCTAGAGGTTGCAGGCTGTGCAAGATTTCCAGCAAGTGTAATAGAAGACGGTGGAAGGGAATGAGATTGGAGAGAGATTTCAAACGTGGATGGAAGTGGATTGTTGGATCCAATGGGGGGCGATAATGAGAGAAGGAATGGACGGTGGTGGCTGTTTAGAGAACAACCACCATGAAGGTAGGAGCAGGAGGTTGTGATTGGAGGAGACGGCTTGGGGATAGATGGGAGAGCGTGGAGAGGAGAAGCCGACCGGAGTTGCAGGTCTGCAACTCCGGTGATGAAAGTTCACGCCGGTTGCAACGTGGTGCAGCCTTGCTGTTTTTGAGCAGCAAGGTGGGAGAGGAAGATTAGTGGCAGCACTGGAAGACCTCCTGCTGGCGCGTGGATGAAGAGCACAAGAGATGTGCGGTCGTTAATGGAGGTCGCCGGAGTTGCAACCTGCAACTCCGGTGATCTTGAAAAAAAATTTTTTTTTTTTTTTTTTTTTTTTTTTTTTTCTTTTTAAGAAATGGTGGAAAGTGAGGTCGGCTGAGAAGGAGGAGGAGGAAAGGGGCGGCTGAGGAAGAGGAGGAAGAAAGGGGCTGCTGGTTTTGATGGAGGGAATGAGGAGTTGAAGTTAGGGGCGGTGGTGCAGTCCGTGGAGGAGCGCTGGTGACAGCCCCTTGAAGCCTGCCAGTATGGACGTGGAGATGGTGGCTGAATGGTAACGGCTGCAAGTGCCAGTGGTTTCAGGTTCATGAGGGGGCAACAACGGGAGTGGCAGGACGCAGCAACGGCTTCCTATCTTCTTCCTTTCTTCTTTTCCTTTCTTCCCTTTTTTTTTTTTTTTTCTTTTTGGGTGAAAGAGATAATGGGAGAGGAGAAGAGAAGACGTGGGCTAGATGAAGAGGAGGGCAGCTTTCCAAGGAAACGAGAGGGAATCCAAGAGAGCCAAAACGGCAATGGTTGCTGCCTTTTTATAGGAACCGTTAGGTTTCCTTCCATCTTTTTTTTGTAGGAATAATAGAAACCCCTGGTTTCTAAAACTTTCCCTCATTCTTTTGGTAGAATCGTGGGTTCCTAGATTAGAAACCCACGATTTCTAAAAGTTTACTTTCCACAAAAAGTTTTTCCAGCCTTTGTATAGAACTGTGGGTTCCTAACTTAGAAACCCATGGTTTCAAAAAAATGTAAATACCTCCACATTTTTAGAAAAAATTCCTTTCTTGAAAAAAATATGCTTTGATTCTAAAATCTTTTCAAAATTTTCTCCTTTCCTTCTTTAGTAGCCATTTCCTATTCATGCTAGGGATGTGGGTCCTACTGAATGGTTGGGCCATGGGTAATGGGCCCGCACTTCATCTTGGCTTAGACCCATAAGATTGAACATGAAGTGATGAGGGCCATTGGATTTATGAGATGGTGAGGGGGATGGTTGGGGGACTGACTGAGTGATTGTATGGTAGAGATGGACGTTGATGATCGAGTGATGGAAATTGGCCAAGGTAGGCCGTAGAATTAAGTGATTGAGGGAGGGGAGAGGATCGGATGATGTGGATTTGAGAGTAGAGAGAGAATGATGATTTGGAGAGAGAAATGAGAGAGGAGAGAGAAAATATTACAAAATAAAGAGAAAAAAAAAATGCTAGCAGAGGGTCATGAACCCTGGTCTTTGACTTGGTCTTCTGTATGCTTTACCAACTGAGCAAGTCCTCATCATATGTTAGTTGATAAGCTTTAATCTCCTTAGTCTCTCCTTTGAGGGCTTGTCTCTCCTTCTCTCTTAATCGTCTCTCGGGCTTTTCTGACTCTCTAGCTCTCCCAGCATTTGGCATGTATCTTCTTATCCTCAGCCTGTTGGTTATTGTGCTTTGGTCCTAGACTCTGACAGTCAGTTGTGGGCCCGCATTCTCGAGAGTTGTCCCATCGGGGTTTCCTGCGACAGAAGAAGCGCGTAATGAGACTTTATCAGAACGGCTTAATATTTAGACTTCCGAAAATGTGTTTAATGCATGCAAATATACCATTTCGTCCAGAAAAGTGTGTTTTACGCAATGAGATAGACTCTTACGTAGAAAAGTGGATAATTAGAGCAGTTTTACGTAGGAGGGTGCGATACGCTAACAGGATAAGTGCTTAAAATAAGCACTTTTGAGCGAATATCAGGTCCGGCTACTGGCCCACATGGATTTATGATGTCCATTGTCTCACAAGATGATGTGACAGACGGTCTGATAGCGATCGGATGGATGGTGACTTGATTGGGACCCAGATTGGTAGATCGACGGATCTAGAGAGATCCAACGGTCCGATTGAAGATCCAATGGTCTGATGGAAGATCCAACGGTCAGAAAGCTAAGGGAGATGAGATAGAGCCGAAGGGTAGGAGTTCTGGGGTTAGGTCAGTAGATTCGAGGATCGAGAGATGAAGAGAGAGAGAGAATAAGAAGAGATGAGAGAGAAAGTATCAAAAA
The DNA here is from genome assembly GCA_035048495.1 of Euptelea pleiosperma. Lineage (NCBI taxonomy): Eukaryota > Viridiplantae > Streptophyta > Magnoliopsida > Ranunculales > Eupteleaceae > Euptelea > Euptelea pleiosperma. Next base: position 19,522,062 of record CM068547.1, read on the forward strand.
AATGGAGAAAAGTATTGGCAGAGGGTCTGGAACCCTGGTCTTCACTGTGACCATCCTCACGCTTCTCCAGTAGAGTAGATTATCATTCCTTGCTGACTCATGTGGCTTTAAACGCTTTGGTCCGTCTCTTGGTCATTGGCTCTCCTACTCTCTTCGTTCTTTGGGCTGGTTTTTTGGTCATCTTATTCAGCCCATATTTGGCCCATATCTTCTAGTCATAGCATGTGGGCTCTTTAAGCTTTGATAATGGGCTTTCCTGATCGATGTGGGCTCGCAAGTCTCGAGAATTGTCCCATCGGGGTTTCCTGCGACAGAAAAAGCGCGTAATGAGACTCTATCAGAATGACTTCATGTCTAGACTTCCGAAAATGTGTTTAATGCATGCAAATATGCCATTTCGTCCAGAAAAGTGTGTTCTACGCAACAAAAGAGACTCTTACGTAGAAAAGTAGATAAATAGAGTATTTTAACGTAGGAGAATGCAATAACGCTAAAAGGATAATTGCTTAAAATAAGCACTTTTGAGCGAATATCACCAGCCCATCATCATCGACCCGCTGTCCAACCATTTAGTGGACCCCGTGAATTTCAAAATAATTTAAATTAAATTTTAAAAATGACGGGGGGTCCACTAAATGGGAAAATCCTCCAAAGAAAGAAAATAAGTTTTAAAAAAAAAAAAAATTAGTTTTTAAAAAAAAATCCTTAATTTCCATTAATGGAAACTAGGGAGCTTGAAAAGGGGAGAAGAGAGGGTTTGAAACCCTAATTCCCTAATCTCCAAACCTCTCTCCTCCTCTCCTTCCCCTTCTTCCTTCAAACCCTTCTCCTTCTCTTCTTCCTTCTCCTCTTCTTCTTTTTCTTCTTCTTCTTCTTCTTCTTCTTCCTCGCCGGAGTTGTAGGTCTACAACTCTGGCCAGCAGGTGTGCAACTCCGCCTTCATCAATCCCTGCACCACCTGCTACTCCACCCAATGGCCAAGACCATTTTCTTCAACCCCGGCAACACCTTCCGCGACTTGCCATGGTGCTGCCCTCCCCATTCATCCTACGTGCTCCACCACCACTCACGGCCAGGCTATGACCCTCTTCTCCTCTTCCTTTTCCTCCCATCCTCTTCTCCGTTTTCTCCTTCATCTTCAATTTCCCAATCCAACTTGACCGGAGTTGCAGCCTGCAACTCCGGCAACGCCTCTGCCCATGCATTCCCCTTCTCCTTTGCTTCTTCATCCTCCTCTTCCTTCCCTTCTCTTTCCTTCCTCCTCTTTCTTCTCCTTCTGTTCTTCATCTTAGTCTTCTTGCAGGTACATCATAGAACCAGCGCGCCACCACCGTTTACCGCCACCATCTTGCTGCCCATCCATACCTGCAACGCCCCTTGTGTGTGCATTCTCCTCTCCTCCATCTACCCTTTTGCCTCCCTGTCATACCTTCTCTCCCTTGCTAGCAGCGCATCTTCACCATCATCTTTCACCGCCCAGCACCACCATAAGCAACACCGATTGCTCCATCTTCTCAAGCTCACCCACCTGCGACCTCCCTGCACATCTCACAGTCTCTGTACCTTGGGCATGTGCTGCCTCCTTCAACAGACCCATGCTCCTCATGGTCTGGTTCCCGAGTTGCCATCCCCTCTAAGCACCGGAGCTTCCTCCACTTCTGCTCCAACTTTGGCAGGCAACACCCCCTCCATCTCCCTTCACCACCTGTGCATTGCTCCTCTTCCTGCACGGACCAGCAGACTACGACCTTGGCAAAGTCAACCCCCATCCCTGGCTCACCATCATGCATCACCACTTCCTTCAACAGTGCTGGTTGCTCCTTCACCAAACAGAAGACCGTCATGGCCAGCAATGCACTCCAGCATCTCCATCATGTGTGCCATCTCCATGCGCCCCCACGGCATGCTATTGAAGCTCCTCAACTCATCACTTCACCTCTACCCATCATCGGGTCGACCTTCTTCACACGATCGGCCCCCACGTTCACATGACAGAAAGTGCTAAGTGGTAAGTTTCTCTCTCCATTTTCCATCTCTTTCCACTCTATATCTCCTCTCTCTAGATCTTCTTCTTTCTATCTCTAGATCTTTCTAGGAATTCTCTCTTTCTCTCTCTAACTTTCTCTTACTTTCTCTTTATTCTTCTCTCTCTAAATTCTCCTTCTTTAACTGCTTTCTAGTCAGTTATTTTTCTCTGATTATTATTGTGAGAGATGAGTTCGATTAAATAAAGTGTATTTAAGTTGGATTGAGTTACGTTCTATGCAAAGTTTCTATCATTTTATGTGGTCTTATTTGCGCTAACCCAGTTAATTCTGAGTGCGGATCGACATTCGACACAAATCCTGAAAGTAGGGTTTTTCTGCGCCGTCGGTTACGGAAACCCTAGAATCAACACATTTTTAAATTATCCGAGACTTTAATCCTGCAAAATTAAATAGTTTTTGCACAGTGGAAAGTCGGAGTCATATTCGCACTCGGGATTAGTTGGATTAGTGCAATAAGGAACATAAAATAATAGGAATTTATCGATCTTGAATCAAAATAAACTTTATTTCATGAATTCAAATGTAACTTACAACTCAAACATGAAACAATTAATCTAGAAAGCAGTAAAACTAAATTAGAGAGAGAGAGAAGAAGAAGAGAGAGAAAGTAGAGAAATCTAGAGAGAGAAAGTAAAGAGGAGATTATAGAGATAGAGAGAGAGAGAGAGAAAGAAGAATGAAAGTAGAGAGAGAAAAAGAGAGAAGAGAGTAGAGAGAGAAATTACCTCCACTTACCATTGAAGAGGAGTCGATCACTTGGAGAAGACTGGCAATGGGGAAGGTTATACGGAGTGATCAAAATCGTGAAGATTGGCCTCATGAGTAGGGGTGGAGATTAGCCATGAGAATGGTGGTAAGTATAGAGGGCGGCACACTTGTGGTGTGTAGATCTCATCGGTCCACCAAAGGAGGGGCCATCACGTTGAAGGATGGGGTGCTGTCTTCGTGACCACGGTGTGGAAGAGGTGCTATGGGAGGTGCAAGGGATGGAGTTGCACCAATCTGCGAGATATCATGATGTGGGTTCGGTGGTGGAGGTATGTTGCTGAATGGTGTTGCTGCTACTACTAGGAGATGAAGAACGATGGCGATCCAAAAGATGAGGCACGTTTGCAATCATTGGAGGTGGACCTTCAGATTTGCTAGAGGAAGGAGAAGACGGGGCAATACACGGATAGATGGGAGGATGGTGGTTTCGGTGGCTGGAGAACCAGCAAAAATGAAGGTGGGGCGATGGCAGCACTGGAGTTCTGCCTGAGTTTTAATGGTGCTTCACCAGTCCGGCGTGGGAGGAGAAGAAACAAGAAGAAGAAGAGCAGAAGGAGAAGGAGCTTACCGTGTGGGGTTGCTGGGTTCATCATGAACCGTGAGGAGGAGGAGGTGCTGTAGGGCTGCAACTCCGGCGGTGGTTCAAATGGAGAAGACGGTGGTAGAAGTGAACAGTGCGGGCGGTGCTAGTGGTGCTGCTCGCCTCTGCAGATGCAAGAAGAAGAAGAAGAAGAAGAAGAAGAAGAAGAGAAAGAGGAAGAAACCAAACCAGTTCGCCGGTGTTGCAGGGCTGCAACTCCGGTGACTGTGTTACAGTCCTACTACACACGGTGGCTAAGCCCGTGAAAAAGGGGGACCGTTGGGTGATCGAGGGATGCGAAAGGGAACCACGAGCTTGCAGACCTCGTTGCTGTTTGATAGCAATCTGCAGACGTGGAAGAGAGCTTCTGCTGGCCGGAGTTGCAGACCTGCAACTCCGGCTAAAAAGAAAAAAGAGAAGAAGAAGAAGAAGAAGAAGAAGAAGAAGAAGAAAGAAGAAAGAAGAAAGAAGAAGAAAGAAGAAGAAAGAAGAAAAAGAAGAAGGAGAAGAAGGGGGCGCTCCACCAACTCGTTGGAGAAAGGTTGCCGGAATAGAAGAGGAAGAGGAAGGAAGGAGAGAAGGAAGAGAAGAGGAGGAAAAGATGGAAGAAAGGGGGGAGAGGATCGTGGGGGAAGGTTTTGGGGAGAGAAAGGAGAACAAATGAGGGGGATTAGGGTTTCAAAGAACCCTTCTCCTTCCCCTTTTAAAGCTCCCTAGTTTCCATTAATGGAAATTAGGGAATTTTTCAAATAATTTTTTTTTTTTTTTTTTTTTAAAGTAAAACCCTACTTTTCTTTGGGGAATTTCCCCATTTAGTGGACCCCCCATTTTTTAAAATTTAATTGAAATTATTTTGAAATTCACGGGGTCCACTAACTGGTCGGACAGCGGGTCGATGATGATGGGCCCGGCTACTGGCCCACATGGATTGATGATGTCCATCGTCTCACAAGATGATGTGACAGACAATCTGATGGCGATCGGATGGATGGTGACTTGATTGGGACCCAGATTGGTAGATCGACGGATCTAGAGAGATCCAACGGTCCGATTGAAGATCCAACGATCAGAAAGCTAAGGGAGATGAGACAGAGCCAATGGACAAGAGTTCTGGGGTTGGGTTAATAGATTCGAGGACCGAGAGATGAAGAGAGAGAGAATAAGGAGAGATGAGAGAGAAAATATCAAAAAATGGAGATTAAAGTATTGGCAAAGGGTCTGGAACCTTGGTTTTCACTGTGACCATCTTCACGCTTCTCCAGTAGAGTAGACTATCATTTTGCTGATTCATGTGGCTTTAAACGCTTTGGTCCGTCTCTTGGTCATTGGCTCTCCTGCTTTCTTCGTTCTTTGGGTCAGCTTTTTGGTCCTTTTATTCAGCCCATATTTGGCCCATATCTTCTAGTCATAGCATGTGGGCTCTCTAAGCTTTGGTAATGGGCTTTCCTGATCGATGTGGGCTCGCAAGTCTCGAGAATTGTCCCATCGGGGTTTCCTGCGACAGAAGAAGCGCGTAATGAGACTCTATCGGAATGACTTCATGTCTAGACTTCCGAAAATGTGTTTAATGCATGCAAATATACCATTTCGTCCAGAAAAGTGTGTTCTACGCAACAAAAGAGACTCTTACATAGAAAAGTAGATAAATAGATCATTTTAACGTAGGAGAGTGTGAAAATGCTTAGAAGATAACAGTGGAAAATACGCACTTTTAAACGAATATCAAATCCTTTATCTCCACATTTTGTAGGATAAAAATCGAATTAATTACAAATTTCGTTGATTCTAGGATTTTCGATCCAACGACATGAAAAAACCCTAGTTTCAGGGACCCATGTGCCAAGAGGGAAATACTTGCTAAGGGTGGAAAAGGTGGGTGCCACAAACATGAGCTAATGGACCCCACCTTCTTTGTTGCCTCCATGGTTTCCAAAACCAAAATGGGAAAGTTACCTCCCATGTCTCCATAGTTTTAAAACTATGGAAGCAATTCCTTGGGCCCACAAGAATCCAACGGCTTCCCTAAACTCTAACCCACACCCTTATATTTAAAGTGGAGAGAAAACCTAAAGTCTCATCTTCTTTTTTTTCCAAGCCGATCTCTCCCCCACGCCCCTTTTTCTCATGCCGTTACCCCATTCACAAACCTCTCCACGTTTTTCTAAACTCTTCATGTCCTCCACCACGCTACCCCCTTCAATACCTCCTTCTCCATTTCCAACAGCCACCACTATCTCCCATCTCTCTTCCCACTCCAAGAAAAGGAGCTGTCAGCCACCATCACCAACGTCTCCCCCATAGCCGCTTGGTTCCACTTCAAGCCACATCCTTGCTGGACTAAAACGCCCCTATCTTCTTCTTCACCGGAAAACCCAAGAAAAATAAAAAAAAAGAAGAAGAAAGAGGGAGAAGAAAGAAAGAAGGAGGAGGGGGCGTCCTCACCTGCAACTCCAAAGACCAGCACACCTCCTCCTTGATGCCGCCTCCTTGCTGGACTGGATTGGGGCGTCCTCACCTGCAACTCCAAAGACCAGCACACCTCCTCCTTGATGCCGCCTCCTTGCTGGACTGGATTGCTCTCTTCCATGCTGCCACCTCTTCCTTTGCACCACCGTGTGAGGCTGGCACACCAGTCCATGCAACTCCCTTGCGCTGCTATCTTACTTACCATCGTTAGAGCATGGGTTGCCTCACCAGTTGAAGCTTGCTGCTCAACCCTTCTCCAAGGCCGTGAACTCGCTGCCTGTGTGTGATCTGATATTCGCTCAAAAGTGCTTATTTTAAGCAATTATCCTTTTAGCGTTATCGCACTCTCCTACGTAAAAGGATCTATTTATCTACTTTTCTACGTAAGAGTCTCTTCAGTTGCGTAGAACACACTTTTTTGGACGAAATGGTATATTTGCATGCATTAAACACATTTTCGGAAGTCTAGACATTGAGTCGTTCTGATAAAGTCTCATTACGCGCTTCTTCTGTCGCAGGAAACCCCGATGGGACAATTCTCGAGACTTGCAAGCCCACATCGATCAGGAAAGCCCATTATCAAAGCTTAAAGAGCCCACATGCCATGACTAGAAGATATGGGCCAAATATGGGCTGAATAAGAGGACCAAAAAGCCGGCCCAAAGAACGAAGAGAGCAGGAGAGCCAATGACCAAGAGACAGACCAAAGCGTTTAAAGCCACATGGGTCAGCAAGGAATGATAGTCGACTCTACTGGAGAAGCGTGAGGATGGTCACAGTGAAGACCAGGGTTCCAGACCCTCCGCCAGTGCTTTTTTCCATTTTTTTGATACTTTTTCTCTCATCTCTTCTTATTCTCTCTCTCTCTTCATCTTTCGATCCTCGAATCTACTGACCTAACCCCAGAACTCCTACCCTTCGGCTCTATCTCATCTCCCTTAGCTTTCTGACCGTTGGATCTTCCATCGGACCGTTGGATCTTCAATCGGACCGTTGGATCTCTCTAGATCCGTCGATCTACCAATCTGGGTCCCAATCAAGTCACCATCCATCCGATCGCCTTCAGAATGCTTGTCACATCATCTTGTGAGACGATGGACATCATCAGTCCATGTGGGCCAGTAGCCGGGCCCATCATCATCGACCCGCTGTCCGACCAGTTAGTGGACCCCGCGAATTTCAAAAATAATTTTAATTAAATGGGGGGTCCACTAATTGGGGAATTTCAAAAAATCCCCTATTTCCATTAAAGGAAATAGGGAAGCTTTAAAAGGAGAAGGATAGGGGTTCGTTCGAACCCTAATCCCTCTCCCCTCTCCTCCTCTCCTTCCCCAAAACCTTCCCCGAATCTTCTCCCACTTTTTCTTCTTCTTCTTCTTCTTCTTCTTCTTCTTCTTCTTCCTCATTCCGGCCGGAGTTGCAGAACTCCGGCCACCTCCTTCTTCTCTTCTCCTTCTGTCGTCTCCTTCTCTTTCTCCTTCATCTGAAATTCTCCACCCTCCGCCTGAGCGCAGCAAATCTTGCTGCCACGAGCAGCACCGTTTTTTCTTTTTTATTCAAAGTTTTGATTACCGGAGTTGCAGCCTGCAACTCCGGTCACCTCTTCCTTCACCGGCTGTCTCCTTCTTCTTCATACCCTTCTTCCTCCTCCTCCTGCTGCTTCGTCCGCCAACACCCCCGCAACGCTGCTGCATCACGGTATTCTACCAAACCGCGCCTCCTTCTTTCCTTCTTTCTCCCTTCCATCTTCTTCTCCGGGCACCCTCCATTAGTGCCGGCGAACTGGTCTGTAGCACAGCTCCCATCTCTCTTTCATAGTTGGAGCAGCCCTTGCAGGTCTGTCTTCACCTTGCTCTCCTCCTCACGGTGGTCTGCCAGTGCTCCAACACGAACAGCAACACCGCCCTTTACAGGGTGAAACGTCATCTCTTCTTTTCTCCAGCCATTCAACGCTGGACAGCAACCACTGAACGACCAGTGCAGCAACATCCTTCTCCTTCTTCTTCGTTGTCACGGTCAGGCTACTCCAAGAAGGTGCAAGCCTTCACTTCGCTGCCACGAGAAAATCCAACATGACAGCCGTTGCCCCCGCCATCTCCAAAGTTCAACCCAAGCCGTTTCCATCACCATTGACGCCAGCATACATGCAACTCCACCGGAACGGCTGCAAACTCTTCAATCCGAGCACCAGCAACCAATCTTCTTCCATGGTAAGCTTTTCCTAGGTGATTCTCATTTTCTATTCCTCTCTCTAGAACTCTTCCTTCTTTTTTTTTTTTTTTTTTTCTCTCTTACCTTTTCCTTTCTCTTTCTCTCTCTTGCTTTCTTCCTTTTTCTCTCTCTCGAATAATCTCTTCTTCTCATTTTCTCTCAATCTCTCTAAAACTCCAATTTTCTCTCTTCTTCTACCACTTTCTCTCTCTATCTTTTTCACTAATTCTTCCCCTTTCTCTCTCTAGGTTTCTCCCTCTCTTTCTCTTTTTATCTCTCTATTTCTCTCTCTCTCTCTAGACCTCTCTCTAGGATTAGATTTCTCTCTTCTTCTACCACTTTCTCTCTCTAGTTTCTCTCTCTCTAAACCTCTTTCTCTCTCTACATCCCTCTCTTATTAAAATGCTTTCTTGTTTAGTTATTTTGTTAGATTTTTGCTGTAAAAGACAATTTTGATTGAATGAAGTTGATCTGAATAAAATTATGTTCCATTCTCTGCAAATTTCCCGTCATTTTATGTCATTATTGCGCTAACCCGACTAATCCCGAGTGAGGATCGACATCCGACACGAATCCCTATACAAATATCTATCAATTTTGCAGGATAATCGGATCAAATTACAAAAATATGTTGAAGTTAGGGTTTCCGTAACCAACGACGCGGAAAAATCCTACCATCATGATCCTTGCAACATGCAACTTCACACAGGCCCACACCTTAATCTCTATTAGTTTACAACCTCTGCAATGGGTGTGCAACTAAGGCATACTACAGATCAGCCACCACCATAACCATCCATAGTTGGCTAGACCACTCTTCGGGTTCACTCTCTCCACCCATTCTCCCCCTCTCTAGTAAGTCATGGTGATCTTCTCTCTAGGTTCTCTTCTGTCGCTTTTGCTCGTTCCATCATTTTCTCTCTCTACAAATTAGTTTTCTTTCTCTAGTTTTCTTATTGTTTTAGTAGTTTACTGCTTTCTAGTTAAATTAATTTCATGCATTGTAATGTACGTACCTTTAATTATTTTAATTAATAAAGTCTCTTTTAAATGCAATTTATTATCGGTTACCATTTCTTATGCTTTTATTAAGTGGTAGTTTCTCTCTCTAAAATCACTAAGCATGTTTTAAATCCGATCCCTTAATCACCATTTTCATCCTTCCATCCTTTCTTTTTAGCAAATTCTATGGCAAAAACCCATCATTTTATGTTCTTGTTTGCACAACTTACCCCGAGTGCGGATCGACATCCGACACGAATCCCTATGCTAGAATCTCTGAATTTTGTAGGATAAATTCGAATCAAATTACAAATGTGTTGAGATTAGGGTTTTCATAACCAACTGAAAGTAGGGTATTTCCGCGTCGTTGGTTACGAAAACCCTAGAATCAACAAGATTTGTAATTTTATCTGATTTTATCCTGATTATCCTGCAAAATTGACAGATTTGTATAGGGATTCGTGTCGGATGTCGATCCGCACTCGGCGTTAGTTAGCACGCGTAAAGAACATAAAATGATGGACTTTTTGCTTGGAATTGATGGGGTGAGAATGGTGAAGTGATTCAAAATATGCTTTTTGGATGCTATCACAACTAATTACTGTAAATGAAAGAGAACAAAACCAAACTCCGAATTTATTAATAATAAAAAATTTGCGAATTACATTGCTTGAACCCAAATTCCTCGAGCAAATAAAATAAACTACATTGTCCTAGAAAGAACGATAGAGAAGAAATGAAAGAGAAAATCAGTCTAGAGATAGAGAGAGAAACATGGAAATTTAGAAACTAGAGAGAAAAAGTAGGTAAAGAGAGAAGAGAAGAAAAGATCACCTTAGACTTACCTTGGTGGATGGAAGAGACTAAGGTACAGAACAACACCTTATGAGAGGAAGGAGATCCATCCCTTGACTGTTGTAGGTCCGTCAAACTTGCAGCGGTTTGACCGGAGTTGTAGTAGCGTGGGTTACAAGATCAAGGGTAACCGATATACTGGTGGTATACGTGGATAACCCAGCAATAGGTGATGAGATCGACCAGCAAGTATACCGTAGTTGCCTGAAGTTCAGTCCGGCGATGATTTAAAAGAAGACGGTGGTGGCTGTGGGTCATGCTATTGTGTGTTCAACCCGTAGATTGGCCTGAGATCTAGCTGTGAGAGGCAGCAAGGTGAAGAAAAATAGCATCAAAAGATGATTACAGGTGCGTGGAAAGAAGGTTCGACGGAGTTGCAAGTGTACAACTCCGGCGATAATGGAGGAAGAAGAGGGAGACGGTGATAAAGAGAACACCACAGGTTGGTGATGATGACGTTGCTGTTGGTGAAGGGAAGAATGCAACGACTTGGGAGAAGCTTTGGATGATGATGCACGGTGGTTGAGGTGGAGGAAGGTGTTGTAGGTGATCAGCAACAGGTGGCCGGAGTTGCAGGTCTGCAACTCCGGGGAGCATATAAAGAAGAAGAAGAAGAAAAGAGAAGGGGGGGAAAGGAACCGATCGTGCAAAGGAGGAGCAGGTGGCTGTTCTTGACGCAGGTCCAGCAAGCAATCGTTAATGCAGATCCATGGGAGAGAGGTGTTCTTGCTGCTTAGACCAGCAAGAACGGTGGCTGTTTTGATGGTGAAGGCGGTGTTGGCTTGAAAAGAAGGAGATGCAATGAATATTGCAGGTTGGAAGCAGCACCTATTGAGGAAGAAGTTGCTGGCTGCAACCGGCGAGAAGATGGAGTGGAGCGCTGTTCATCCGCGAAGACGCACCAATGGAAGAACCAGATTGTTATTCTCGCCGGAGATGGAGAAGACGGGAATAAGAAGATGAGGTTGCAACTCCGGTAGCACGTGAAGACGTGCTGTGGGCGGTACCTGCTAAGAAGAACAGCAGAAGAAGAGGATGGGCAGGAGAGAACGAAGAAGAAGAAGCGAGGAAGATGGAGCAGAAGAGGAAGGCGGAGAGGGAGGAAGCGCACGGCCGGAGTTCTGCAACTCCGGCCGGTATGAAGATAAGAAGAGAAGAAGAAGAAGAAGAATAAGAAGAAGAAGAAGAAGAAAGAGAAGAAGAAGAAGAAGAAGAAGGAGAAGAAGAAGAAGAAGAAGAAGAAGAAGAAGAAGAAGAAGAAGAAGAAGAAGAAGAAGAACGGCCGGAGTTGCAAACCTGCAACTCCGGTGAAGGATGGGGAAGAAGACGAAGAAGAAAGGAGGAAGAAGAGGAGAGGGAAGTCGTGGGGAAGAAGGGAAAGGATAGGGGGAAGGAGAGGAGGAGATTAGGGGGGGGATTAGGGTTCGAACGAACCCCTCTCCTTCTCCTTTTAAAGCTCCCTATTTCCATTAATGGAAATAGGGTATTTTTTAAATAAAAAAAATATTTTTAAAATGCTACTTTTTCTTGGGGAATGTCCCCATTTAGTGGACCCTCCATTTTTTTAAAATTTAATTAAAATTCTTTGGAAATTCACGGGGTCCACTAACTGGTCGGACAGCGGGTCGATGATGATGGGCCCGGCTACTGGCCCACATGGATTGATGATGTCCATCGTCTCACAAGATGATGTGACAGACAGTCTGATGGCGATCGGATGGATGGTGACTTGATTGGGACCCAGATTGGTAAATCGACGGATCTAGAGAGATCCAACGGTCCGATTGAAGATCCAACGGTCCGAAGGAAGATCCAACGGTCAGGAAGCTAAAGGAGATGAGATAGAGCCGATGGACAGGAGTTCTGGGGTTAGGTCAGTAGATTCGAGGACCGAGAGATGAAGAGAGAGAGAGAATAAGGAGAGATGAGAGAGAAAGTATCAGAAAATGGAGAAAAGTATTGGCAGAGGGTCTGGAACCCTAGTCTTCACTGTGACCATCCTCACGCTTCTCCAGTAGAGTAGGCTATCATTCTTTGCTGACTCATGTGGGTTTAAACGCTTTGGTCCGTCTCTTGGTCATTGGCTCTCCTGCTCTCTCTCCGTTCTTTGGGCCGGCTTTTTTGATCCTCTTATTCAGCCCATAGTTGGCCCATATCTTCTAGTCATAGCATGTGGGCTCTTTAAGCTTTGATAATGGGCTTTCCTGATCGATGTGGGCTCGCATGTCTCGAGAATTGTCCCATCGGGGTTTCCTGCGACAGAAGAAGCGCGTAATGAGACTCCATCAGAATGACTTCATGTCTAGACTTCCGAAAATGTGTTTAATGCATGCAAATATACCATTTCGTCCAGAAAAGTGTGTTCTACGCAACAAAAGAGACTCTTACGTAGAAAAGTAGATAAATAGAGCATTTTAACATAGGAGAGTGTGAAAACGCTTAGAAGATAACAGTGGAAAATACACACTTTTAAGCGAATATCACAACCCCCAACCAGCATATTGCCAATCCTTGGCAATTAGTGCGAAATAAATGAGCTTAAAAGGGCTCTGCACATGCTGCACACTTTTTCATATTAGCTCCGGGAAAACACCGTTCGTCAAATCATTGAATGGATGCAAAAATAGTTACATGCTAGCGAAGAGTTGGAAAGTTTTGGCAAGACTACAGACTGATAATAATGACCCAGAATAGTCAGACTCTGCGTGTGTGTGTGCTCAACATTCTCATCATCCGACAGTAAAGATTTCCATATCACCTCTAAGTTTTTATGCCTCGACCTCAAATCTCACATGTTTAGCACTCAGAATAGAATCACACAAGAAGGGTTTTCTTCTTTTCTCTCAATTTATATGTGAGGAGATGTATTTAATATAAAGAGGCAAAAGATCTCACATATGTTTTATTTGAAGGAAGGACATCTTTAACAGAAGAAGATCTCATGATTGGAACACCACTTCACTCGGGAACATCATATCAAACTCTATAGCTTCTCTTTCTCCAATCTCCACATTTTATGATCGTACTATCCTAGAATCAAGTAGGACTTTCCTGGGTTGTAATGAGGCTTAGGTCAGGTGTAGAGAGATAAAGGGATACAGGATTTCAAAGATCTTGAAAGGATATTGCCATTTTCTTGCATTTTTCCTGCGACGTAACACCATTATCTATTTTTTTTTCCTTTTTTTTTTTCGTATTTTTCTCTTTTTCTTGATATTTCTGAGACTGCTCAATTTCTTTTCAGCACTTTTTCATACTTTCTTTCCATATTTTGTTTTCACCTTGAACCACTTTCTTTTCCTTTTGATTCTTCTTCTTTACTTTTCTTTTCACGGTACACCCATATCAGTTATTCTTTTGTCCATCTCAAAATAAGGGTAGCCAGTCATGCTTCGTAGCTGGACTGGATTTTAGGTTGATGGAATTATAAAGAAAAGGCTTTTATAGAAGGGTTCAAGGGGTTTCTAGTGAAGTATAATTCAGGTGAGTAAAAAGGCTGAATGGTTCAGAAAAATGGCCTAAATCATTTTCTAGGGTTTGCACTATCATGCATACTGTCTTGACTGGATACAGAGAAGGTTCTGTTGTAGTAATCCAATTTTTGATGTCGTTCCGAGTTTTATGATCGAAGCAAAAGATAATGAGATCTCTCAACGAATATTGCGGGCAAGAAGAATAGTGAGTCATCTTGTGGCTCAGAATTGTTGTATAATCCTCTGAATTGATTAAAGGCTCGAAAGCTCACTGGGTTAGGTCTCCACAATTATTCTCACAGGATCTCTAGAGTTTCAAAACTTAGGATGACTCTGATGTTGATAGTGTACAATTGTGCCAAATCTGAGTTTTTCTGAGTTTTCAAACCTGCTGTAGTCACGCTTGACTTGACTCAACGCTAACAGAAATTGACATACTCAATACTGACTTAACGGAGGTTTTCAGCTAATCAAAGTCAGGGTATTTGACACATTTATTTTGAAATTCTAGAAAACTTTTGGAGAACATCGGAAATCACCCCAAAAACAACTTTTTTTTTTTTTTTTTATCAAAATGAAGACATGAGTTTTAGTAAATATCCACCCCCAACCAAAATACAGCATGGTCCTCGGTGCTCATGACCGGGACATAAAATGATGAAAAATCAGTGATGATGATGCAAAAGTTCAGGAAGGATGTTACTAAGTCGGTAGAAACTCGACAGTGTTTGGTACCTGATGATTGGGAGAATGAATGTACCTGCATTTTCAGAGATTTAACAATAATAACAAATGCATGAGACTCATGTACTCTAGGAATACCAAAATTGCCTTTCCGAAAGCGCTAAGTTTTACGTCTTCAGCCAGACATGATGGGGGTATATGAAGTACCCCCAACCAGGTTAAAACTCATGGAGACTGAGTGAATCTGCAGTCTTCCTGACACCTAAGGTGGAAGGGAAACAACTATCCTATTCCTTGTCTAGGTATACCTATGTAGAACAGGTCTTTCTCAGTGTAGACTGAGAGAAGGGCATTGAGCTCTCTGAGCAGACCTGCAAAAGTACGGAGTTGATCTGGGAGGGATCGAAGCTTCTCAGTAAAGATTGAGAGGAGAGTAGGAGTGGTTTCTCTGACCAGACCTGCAAAAATATTTAGTTCAGCGGGGAGGGATAGAAGCTTCTCAGTAAAGACTGAGAGGGGAGTAGTAGTGTGTTCTCTGACCATGGTTAGCAGAGCCGCAAACTCATTGAGTTTTGCGGGAATGTATCTGAATGGAGCAGACTCCTGCAGATCAGTAATACCAGAAATATTGGACTCCGAGATGAAGTCAAACTCATAGTGTTCATGACACTTGGATAAATTATCTTCAGGAGAGTCTTGAATTAGACTCTCTACGGCACACGGGTCATCGATAATATTGACGTAGGGTGACAGGTGAAAACTGTTGACCTCTTTCTCGATGTTTCCTAATGTGATAGGGATGTTCCAATCCCTACACTCAATATGTCCCTCCTCGGTGGGGATCGGTAGGTCCAGGACAGCGGGAGGCCCAGTTTCTAGACACGGCTCTACGGTGGGAATGTCTGCAACTAGTGCAGAGGTAGAATCATCAGAGATAGAGATGGAACTGAGTTCCTCTGTGCTCGGTCTAGAAGTTAATGCTGTTAAGGGCACCAAAGATTGAGAATCGGGTTTATCACTGTTGTTGCACAATCCAAGGGAGGTGGGGAGGAACGGTAGATCAATGACAGTTGGGATCCTACGATCGAGACACAGCTCAGTGTCATGGAGATCGACATCAGGGTCAGTAGAGGGAGAGTGAGAAATAGGTTGCTCT
This sequence comes from Euptelea pleiosperma, assembly GCA_035048495.1. Classification (NCBI taxonomy): domain Eukaryota; kingdom Viridiplantae; phylum Streptophyta; class Magnoliopsida; order Ranunculales; family Eupteleaceae; genus Euptelea; species Euptelea pleiosperma. Next base: position 19,537,305 of record CM068547.1, read on the forward strand.
GAGGTAGGTTCAAGAGTTGGTGCTATTAAAGGCACCGAAGAAGGAAACACTGGCTCCTCAATAGTCTGGCTTGATCTAGGGGTGGGTACAACTTCTATTTCTTCCTCACAATGGTGGTACTGGGTCCAATTGTGCGGCTCCTCATTATAGACAGTGGCCATATCATTCTCCTCAGGATAGGCTATTGGTGGACTAGTGAAGTTGACTTCCTCTCTCTCATTTTCTAATTGAACTAGACGTTGCTCGAAGCTCTCCATAGATTGTTGTTGTTGGTGCTGTAGACTTTGGAAATACTGTTGTTGCTGGGCAATGTACTGAGAGAGAAGGTCCTCTAGACCGGGTGTAGTAGCCAACGGAGGTGGTTCAGCCAAGGGGAGCTGAGGTGCTAACTCTTGATTGTAGTCCGACTGGGTATGAAAGTTGTAAGGCAAAGTGGAGTCTGGGACTAGTTGCTGACTCTGAAAATCCTGAGGGGCCCACTGTTGATCAGAATAGTCATTCTGTGGATATGACGGGTATTGGGATTGCGAGTATTGCCAGTCATACTCTCCATTGGGTTGATGGAACCCGGAAGGATAATTATCCTGCGGTAGTTGCTGCGGGAGGGCAGACTGTTCCCAACCAAAGTTATGGTGACTCCTATTATCCGGATAATAAGTGTTGTCATAGGAGGTCTGCATTGGAGATGGAAAGGTACAGACATCTTGCTGGATAGGAGGGTAATATCCTACAGACTGGGAATGGTACACAGGTTGCTGGACCGCGGCACGAAGGGCAGAGACTGAATTTTTAAGCTCTTGGAGTACAGAATTGTACTCCGGATCTCGGTGATTATCATATCCTGTAGAAGTGTGCGAGACTGGAGTATCATGATGATACGCAGAATTGTCATACCATTGTTGAGAGTGATCATCTCGATTCTCACAGAAACTGTAGTAGGTCTCATACAGAGGCCTTTCATCTGCCATTAGAGGCGATAGAGGGGTGCGGTGGACTAACTCTCAGATAGAGTCAGTAAAAGGTTAGGACAGGTCCAACCGGGCGTCTACTTGAAAAAGCAAGCCCAAGATTTGGAAAAAAGTTGCCAAAAGGAGATACTGGAGTAGTGATTCTAAATGATGCACACCAAGCACAGATAATCCTATTCTAAACAATCAGGATATATTTTAGGCATTATCTTGTTAGTTTTGGGGCTAGAGTAGATTATGACAGTGGGCGGACCACTGGTTTATCTTTTAGCCGCCGGACTAACTGTTTGCACTCAGAGGTTCTCACCAGGCTACACTCTTCAGAGCGAATCCTTTAGTACTAACTCTAGTTAACAACAAGGCAATCCGAAGCCTAGACAGATGTGCGGCACAATGGCTGTCTTAAGTACGTCCCAGACTAACCGGATTGATCAAGTGTATAAGAAGAGTGTTCCCTCGGGTTAAGCTAGGGTTGGTGTGTGTTCCTAGTCTACACGCAACTAACCGCCGAATAGTCCAAGATGCCACGTCGAGCTCAGTGTACTTGAGTAGCAGGGACTTATGGGTGTGTTAGACAACAGGGACCCGCGCTCGTGGTCTTATTTCGATTGGATGTTAAGCGGGTTCGCTTTGTGTGGATTTTTTCTCGAACACCGGGCTAATTGGCTCTACTTCTTGATTCTTTTTATTATAGATGGATCCTGGGGATCAATTTCAGCTGGAATGATGAGGTGGGTGATGAAATCCCACCAGTTTCAATTTTGGAGCTGGAGCTGCTCTCTTAGAGTTGATTGCTTAACGGCCACGCCACGCAAGTCGTATAAGTTGTTGCTAGAAAACAAATAGACATGCGGCAATGATTCACCCAAATTACTCTGTATCGCACTCAAGGCGAGGATAGAGACTTACCTCCCGTGGGCCACGCCACGGGGTCGCCTCCGTGGGTTAAGGAGGGGTATCTTAATGGGCTTGGGCCCGACTCCACCTCTTTGAGCTTTCGCTCCCTACCCACACTGGATCATGTTCCTGCAGAAAAGTTAGATCACACGGTCTAGGTATTCGGGATTCTATTTGGAAGATCCTTGCCTTTTTAGGGTTCACCAAACAAGCACTGGATTTAGGCAAGTTTTTGAATTATTTTCCAAATTCGAGATGGGGTAAAATTTAGGAATTCCCATATTGGAAAATACCTAGATTGGAAAGTTTCCCGAACTGTGGAGATCTTCCAAGAAAGATTTGATTGCGAGATCCCTTATAATTTTGGGAAATTTCCCAAAATTGAAATTCTGCTAGATTTGGGGTGTTTCCTTTTGCAGACTTTTCCAAATTCGAAAGATTTCTAAAGATAGAAATTCTTCTAAAGATGAAACTTCTAAGAGGGGAAACCCTAATTAAGCAGAGTTTCAAGATTTTGGAATCTTTTCAAAAATCGCAAATCCTTGATTGGTGATTTTTAAAAATCTGCAGAATGTAAAACCATAATTTTTTTTGAATTTTGATTTTATTATTTTTTTGGTAATTTCCACTTAATCTAGGGTTTCTAAAAAACCCTAGAACAAGATCTAGCAGTTATTTGGAAAGCAGTAAAATTCCTAAATTATTACAACTTTGCACTCGGCCTTCCGAGGCATTAAAAATAGTAATTTAAAAACTGCTAAAAATCACTAAAAACAAAAAATAGAAAGTTTCCCGAAAAGGTCAGGCTATCCAAATTGAGCAGCTTTCCGATTTAGCAACTTTCCAATTTCGTCTTTACGTTCTTTTTCGCACTCCCGAACACCCGAGCGGCAGCGGCGCCATTTGAAAGTAGGGTATTTCCGCGTCGTTGGTTACGGAAACCCTAGAATCAACAAGATTTGTAATTTTATCCGATTTTATCCTGATTATCCTGCAAAATTGACAGATTTGTATAGGGATTCGTGTCGGATGTCGATCCGCACTCGGGGTTAGTTAGCACGCGTAAAGAACATAAAATGATGGACTTTTTGCTTGGAATTGATGGGGTGAGAATGGTGAAGTGATTCAAAATATGCTTTTTGGATGCTATCACAACTAATTACTGTAAATGAAAGAGAACAAAACCAAACTCCGAATTTATTAATAATAAAAAATTTGGGAATTACATTGCTTGAACCCAAATTCCTCGAGCAAATAAAATAAACTACATTGTCCTAGAAAGAACGATAGAGAAGAAATGAAAGAGAAAATCAGTCTAGAGATAGAGAGATAAACATGGAAATTTAGAAACTAGAGAGAAAAAGTAGGTAAAGAGAGAAGAGAAGAAAAGATCACCTTAGACTTACCTTGGTGGATGGAAGAGACTAAGGTACAGAACAACACCTTATGAGAGGAAGGAGATCCATCCCTTGACTGTTGTAGGTCCGTCAAACTTGCAGCGGTTTGACCGGAGTTGTAGTAGCGTGGGTTACAAGATCAAGGGTAACCGATATACTGGTGGTATACGTGGATAACCCAGCAACAGGTGATGAGATCGACCAGCAAGTACACCGTAGTTGCCTGAAGTTCAGTCCGGCGATGATTTAAAAGAAGACGGTGGTGGCTGTGGGTCATGCTATTGTGTGTTCAACCCGTAGATTGGCCTGAGATCTAGCTGTGAGAGGCAGCAAGGTGAAGAAAAATAGCATCAAAAGATGATTACAGGTGCGTGGAAAGAAGGTTCGACGGAGTTGCAAGTGTACAACTCCGGCGACAATGGAGGAAGAAGAGGGAGACGGTGATAAAGAGAACACCACAGGTTGGTGATGATGACGTTGCTGTTGGTGAAGGGAAGAATGCAACGACTTGGGAGAAGCTTTGGATGATGATGCACGGTGGTTGAGGTGGAGGAAGGTGTTGTAGGTGATCAGCAACAGGTGGCCGGAGTTGCAGGTCTGCAACTCCGGGGAGCATATAAAGAAGAAGAAGAAGAAAAGAGAAGGGGGGGAAAGGAACCGATCGTGCAAAGGAGGAGCAGGTGGCTGTTCTTGACGTAGGTCCAGCAAGCAATCGTTAATGCAGATCCATGGGAGAGAGGTGTTCTTGCTGCTTAGACCAGCAAGAACGGTGGCTGTTTTGATGGTGAAGGCGGTGTTGGCTTGAAAAGAAGGAGATGCAATGAATATTGCAGGCTGGAAGCAGCACCTATTGAGGAAGAAGTTGCTGGCTGCAACCAGCGAGAAGATGGAGTGGAGCGCTGTTCATCCGCGAAGACGCACCAATGGAAGAACCAGATTGTGATTCTCGCCGGAGATGGAGAAGACGGGAATAAGAAGATGAGGTTGCAACTCCGGTAGCACGTGAAGACGTGCTGTGGGCGGTACCTGCTAAGAAGAACAACAGAAGAAGAGGATGGGCAGGAGAGAATGATATTCGCTCAAAAGTGCTTATTTTAAGCAATTATCCTTTTAGCGTTATTGCATTCTCCTACGTAAAACTGCTCTAATTATCCACTTTTCTACGTAAGAGTCTATCTCATTACGTAGAACACACTTTTCTGGACGAAATGGTATATTTGCATGCATTAAACACATTTTCGGAAGTCTAGATATAAAGTCATTCTGATAGAGTCTCATTACGCTCTTCTTCTGTCGCAGGAAACCCCGATGGGACGATTCTCGAGACTTGTGGGCCCAAATCGATCATGAAAGCCCATTATCAAAGCTTAAAGAGCCCACATGCTATGACTAGAAGATATGGGCCAAATATGGGCTGAATAAGAGGACCAAAAAGTCGGCCCAAAGAACGAAGAGAGCAGGAGAGCCAATGACCAAGAGACGGACCAAAGCGTTTAAAGCCACATGAGTCAGCAAGGAATGACAGTCGACTCTACTGGAGAAGCGTGAGGATGGTCACAGTGAAGACCAGGGTTCCAGACCCTCCGCCAGTGCTTTTTTCCATTTTTTTGATACTTTTTATCTCATCTCTTCTTATTCTCTCTCTCTCTTCATCTCTCTATCCTCGAATCTACTGACTTAACCCCAGAACTCCTACCCTTCGGCTCTATCTCATTTCCCTTAGCTTTCTGACCGTTGGATCTTCCATCGGACCGTTGGATCTCTCTAGATCCGTCGATCTACCAATCTGGGTCCCAATCAAGTCACCATCCATCCGATCGCCATCAGAATGTCTGTCACATCATCTTGTGAGACGATGGACATCATCAGTCCATGTGGGCCAATAGCCGGGCCCATCATCATCGACCCGCTGTCCGACCAGTTAGTGGACCCCGTGAATTTCAAAATAATTTTAATTAAAAAATGGGGGGTCCACTAAATGGGGAGATTCCCCATAGAAAAGTAGGTTTTTACTTTAAAAAAAAAAAAAAAAAAAAAAAAAAAAAAATTTTAAAATTATTTTTCTTATTTTTTTTATTCAAAAAATCCCCTATTTCCATTAAAGGAAATAGGGAAGCTTTAAAAGGAGAAGGATAGGGGTTCGTTCGAACCCTAATCCCCCTCCTATCTTTTCCTCTCTTCCCCCCTTTCAATCCCCCCCACGTTCTCCCTCCACCGGTGGACGTTTCTTTTTCTTTTCTTCTTCTTCTTCTTCTTCTTCCTCCTCCATCTTCGCCGGAGTTGCAAGCAGCAACTCCGGCCATCTGGTCCTCCCCCTCTCCTCCTATCCTTCTTCTTCCTCTTCGTTTTCTTCTTCTTCTTCTTCTTCTTCTTCTTCTCCTCTTCCTCCTCCTCTTCTTCTTCTTCGTCTTCTTCTTCTTTTGCAACGTCGCCGGAGTTGCAGACAGCAACTCCGGTCGTCGTCTTCACGCACCACCGCCAGCACATCCTTCTCCTCCTCTCCGCCTATCCTTCTTCTTCCTCTTCTCTTTCTCCTTTTTCTTCTTCTTCTTCTTCTTCTGCTTCGTGCCCTTCCTCTTCTTCATCTTCTTTAAACTTGCAATCGCCGGAGTTGCCGCCTGCAACTCCGGCCACCTGCTGTGCGATCGTCCACCCTTGGCCACCACTGTTAGACCTGCAACTTGCAGGTGCGCCTCCAGCCGTCTGGTTCCACCTCCGCCTGCTAACAAGCCGAAGAGAATCCTCCTTGTATCGGAGTTGCAACATGCAACTCCGGTGACCTCCATTTAAGCCGGATTTCCGCCCTCCTCTTCTCCTTCACGAGGTGTAGCCTGTGAGCACTTCACTTCGTAGCTGTGGAGCGCATCAGCAACCCGTTCTTCACCCAGCAATCCACCACGTCTTGCTGTTCACACCGTCTTCCACATCAACAATGCACCACCAACGTGCATTTTTCTCCACCCTCCTCTTCTCCTTCACGAGGTGTAGCCCGTGAGCACCTCACTTCGTGACTGTGGAGCACACCAGCAACTTTTCACCACCCCATATCCTACCTGCTGGTCACCTACTGCACTGCTACCACCTCAAACATGGGTGTTGCATTCACTTGAACCACAACACCCATGTATTTTCCTCCGATCCTTCACGTGTGGCAATACACCTCCACGTGGTGTAATCAAACCCACTACCAGCCTGCCACGACGTCAAGGCGAACCACGATCAGCATCCTCACCTACTTGCACAACACCACACCAACGTACATCTCCTCCCTTGGTGAAACCAGCCCTAGTCCGTGCAACTCGATGGTAAGGTGCAAAAAGGTGATCTCCATCTACATTTTCTCTTTCTAGATTTCTCACTCACTTTCTCTCTCTATCTTTTTCACTAATTCTTCCCCTTTCTCTCTCTAGGTTTCTCCCTCTCTTTCTCTTTTTATCTCTCTATTTCTCTCTCTCTCTCTAGACTCTTTAGATTTTCCTTTCTCTCTCTACCTCCCTCTCTTATTAAAATGCTTTCTAGTTTAATTATTTGTCAGATTTTTGCTGTAAAAGACAATTTTGATTAAATGAAGTTGATTTGAATAAAATTATGTTCCATTCTCTGCAAATTTCCCGTCATTTTATGTCATTATCGCGCTAATCCGACTAATCCCGAGTGCGGATTCGACTCCGACTTTCCACTGTGCTAGAATTCTTAATTTTTGCAGGAATAAGTCTCGAAAAATAAAAAAATGTGTTGAAGTTAGGGTTTCCGATCCAACGACGCGGAAAACACCTACTTTCAGAGAACGAAGAAGAAGAAGCGAGGAAGATGGAGCAGAAGAGGAAGGCGGAGAGGGAGGAAGCGCACGGCCGGAGTTCTGCAACTCCGGCCAGTATGAAGATAAGAAGAGAAGAAGAAGAAGAAGAATAAGAAGAAGAAGAAGAAGAAGAAAGAGAAGAAGAAGAAGAAGAAGAAGAAGAAGAAGAAGAAGAAGAACGGCCGGAGTTGCAAGCCTGCAACTCCGGCGAAGGATGGGGAAGAAGACGAAGAAGAAAGGAGGAAGAAGAGGAGAGGGAAGTCGTGGGGAAGAAGGGAAAGGATAGGGGGAAGGAGAGGAGGAGATTAGGGGGGGATTAGGGTTCGAACGAACCCCTCTCCTTCCCCTTTTAAAGCTCCCTATTTCCATTAATGGAAATAGGGTATTTTTTAAATAAAAAAAATATTTTTAAAATGCTACTTTTTCTTGGGGAATGTCCCCATTTAGTGGACCCTCCATTTTTTTAAAATTTAATTAAAATTCTTTGGAAATTCACGGGGTCCACTAACTGGTCGGACAGCGGGTCGATGATGATGGGCCCGGCTACTGGCCCACATGGATTGATGATGTCCATCGTCTCACAAGATGATGTGACAGACAGTCTGATGGCGATCGGATGGATGGTGACTTGAGTGGGACCCAGATTGGTAAATCGACGGATCTAGAGAGATCCAACGGTCCGATTGAAGATCCAACGGTCCGAAGGAAGATCCAACGGTCAGGAAGCTAAGGGAGATGAGATAGAGCCGATGGACAGGAGTTCTGGGGTTAGGTCAGTAGATTCGAGGACCGAGAGATGAAGAGAGAGAGAGAATAAGGAGAGATGAGAGAGAAAGTATCAGAAAATGGAGAAAAGTATTGGCAGAGGGTCTGGAACCCTGGTCTTCACTGTGACCATCCTCACGCTTCTCCAGTAGAGTAGGCTATCATTCTTTGCTGACTCATGTGGCTTTAAACGCTTTGGTCCGTCTCTTGGTCAATGGCTCTCCTGCTCTCTCTCCGTTCTTTGGGCCGGCTTTTTTGGTCCTCTTATTCAGCCCATAGTTGGCCCATATCTTCTAGTCATAGCATGTGGGCTCTTTAAGCTTTGATAATGGGCTTTCCTGATCGATGTGGGCTCGCATGTCTCGAGAATTGTCCCATCGGGGTTTCCTGCGACAGAAGAAGCGCGTAATGAGACTCCATCAGAATGACTTCATGTCTAGACTTCCGAAAATGTGTTTAATGCATGCAAATATACCATTTCGTCCAGAAAAGTGTGTTCTACGCAACAAAAGAGACTCTTACGTAGAAAAATAGATAAATAGAGCATTTTAACATAGGAGAGTGTGAAAACGCTTAGAAGATAACAGTGGAAAATACACACTTTTAAGCGAATATCACCAACGACGCGAAAAAATCCTACTTTCAATTTTTTAAGTAAATTGATCTGAATGCGTTCCAAAGGAAGTCAAAGTGGAAGTGTATATCACCTAATCCGCTCGTTTAGCCCCCAAGTATACGAGACCGCTAGACAAGCGCGACATTGGCTATATGAAGGAACCTTGACCAAGACCATTACAAGAGAAGGAGTAGATCATGATAAGATACCATAGAGTGCAGACCTCCCCATCCTTTTATGATGGTTTAAGGAAAATATTTAGGTCATTAATTATTACAATGTTGATGCATGTATAAAAAGGAAACATTGAGACCAAAATAAGTGGGAAAACATAAGAACGGAATAATCTTCATTCATAACACGCAAACAAAGAACAAAAAGAAGTCCCGGCGCCGAACAGAAAGAGCTGAGGTGCACCAGTCAGTTGAGGGTGAACTACCCTCCGGGATTGCCTGTGACACAAGCTCAAAAGGACAAAACAACAAAGAAAAAGAAAGTCACGATTCCATTCTACCGAGGAAGTAACTGGCATTACTCCTAGTTGTAAACAAAGGGTTCTAAACTGGAGGGTTCCTCGTCATCCTTGACGAACTGGAGAAAATTAGCCTGCACGAAGCAAATCCCGTCTGCGCTGATAAGTGTAGCACCCTCCTCATTTGAGACGTCGGACAATGAGATGGATGTATTTTCGTTCGGATATTCCCATCACATTATCTATTTCGGGACTCCCTCATCGGCCACAAAGACCATCTTCTTTCCATCAACTTCACAAAAGGGTGGCACGGGCCTATCAGCCGCATTTGACAGGTTATAGAAACTAGCGTCCACATAGTAAGACTCCCATCTCTCAAATGGCTGCACCAGACCCATTACAATCCCCTACTGTCTGTCCATACCATACTTGAAACACTGGTGGTAGGACGACGGGACTCCATGGTAGTAATGGATCCATGGCCTGCCCAAGAGTAGATGATAGGAAGGGGTAGTATCTAGCACGTCGAAATAGTGGACATGGTCTAGCTCATTCACCACAATCTGAATTGGATCGTTCCAATTGATCTCTGCACGGCCTTGCCAACTCCATGGATGTAGATAGGTCGAGCCGTGTCCACGTCATCCATGGAAATGCCCAACGGAGGCAGCATGCCCAAGGGGATGATATTGACCGACGACCCCATGTCCAGAAGAGCCATGGGTAAGACGATGTCTCTTGCCAGAACCTGAATATACAAAGGGCGATTGTGGCCCTTGTCATGGCAGACCATGTCTGCGTCTGTGAAAGTTATGGCAGGCAGGAAATGTCCCATCAGCCGCGAGAATCGAGAGGCGGCGAAGACTTCAACGAGGATCTGGGATGTTCCAACCAGCCGCTGGTCACTCCTCCCCTTAGGCATTGAAATATCTACAAATGGCCCCTTCCCCCGTGATATTCGCTTAAAAGTGCATATTTTAAGCCATTATCCTTATAGCGATGTCGTATTCTCCTACGTAAAACTTGTCTTTTCATCAACTTTTCCATGTAAGAGTTTCTTCCATTGCGTAGAACGCATTCTTTAAATGAAAATCGACTATTTGCATGAAATATACGCATTTTGAATAGTCTAGTATCAAGCCATTTTATTTGGATCTCATTACGCACTTTTTCGCTTGCAGGAGACCCTATCTGGCGATTCTCAAGGAGTGGCGGGCCCACGATCAACCATAGAAGACTTCTATCAAAGCTTAAAGAGCCAACAGGCTAAGATAAAAAGATAGAGGACATGTACGGACAAAGTTAGAAGATCGTAGAGCCGAAAACAAGGACTAAGAGAGAGAAGAATAGCTGGAGACCAAGAGAAGGACTTAGGTGTAAAAGGCCACACCAATTGACATCAAATGATAAGTTTGACTAATTGGTAGAGCGGACGAGAGAGAATAAAGAAGACCAGGGTTCAAGACCCTCCAATGCTTTTATTTTTGTATTTTTCTCTCACCTCTCTCCTATTTCTTTCTTTATCTATCTATCTTGGCCCATGACCGAGGCCCATGACCCATGACCCATACCCATGACCCATGCCCATGACCCATGTCCATACCTATGACCCATGCCCATGCCCATTTGCAACAACAATAGAGAATTGGTCTCACTTGACCGATTCTTCTCTCCCCCATCTCTCTCTATCCTAGTCACTCTATCTCTCATCTAACTAACCCATTCCCAACCGTTGGATCTCTCTAGATCCAACGGTCATCATTTTTACAACAAGCAAAAAAAAAAAAGTCTATAAGAGATCTACGATCTCTCCTTCTTGGGTTAGTTCCCTCCCTCTTCTCTTCCTCTCTTTCTTCTTTCTTTCTCTTCTTCTTCACCTTTCTTCTCCGGCGAACAACTTTGGCGCGTTCACCATTAACGCCTCTACCTTGAGGTGCAAAGCGTCAAACAGCAACGTCTCCTTGCTGCCCATTCCATTCGCCACAATCAAAGGCTACAATCATCAATCCTATTGAGGTCGATCCAATCAGAGTTGCACCATCTACCTCTTTAATGGTAAGCTTCTTTCTAATTTATCTCTCTAACCTTCCTACCTTCTTTCTCTTTCTTCTTTCCCTCTCTACCTTTATATTTTTCTAGGGTAATATTTTAATGGCTTTCTAGATTAATTTGGTTTAATGTTATTTCCGTTGTAAAGCATTTGAACAAGCATTGTAAGCATTTATTTTTAGTTTAATGAACAAGTTTTAAATTCAAGTTTAAGTTGTTTTCATATATTATATTTTTTTCATTCTCGTTTCTCTTATGTTTTTTTTTATTCTAATAGTTTTAACAACAATCTCAAGCATATTTTAAATCCACCTCTATCATTCTCACCCTTCCATTTATTTCGAGCATTTTTTGATTATTCTTGTTTCTTATTGTGCTAACTAATCCCAAGTGCGGATGATATTCGACATGAGCCACTATGCAAGTCTGTTTATTTGCAGATTAAGTGAGCTAATTCAGAGAATTTACAAATATTGTTGAACTTTAGGGTTTCCGTAACCAACGATGCGGAAAAACCCTACTTTCAAATGGCGTCGTTGCTGCTCGGTTGACGGGATTGCAAAAAGATGAACAAGATTTCGGAAAGCTGCTTAATCTCGAAGATCCTATCCAAATCGGAAACTTTTCATTTTATTTTTCACATTTTCCACTTATTATTTTAATGCCTCGGACGGCCGAGTGCAAAGTTGTAATAACTTAGGGATTCATTTTCTCTCCTTTTAGAATAATTGCTAGATAATCAATTAATCAAAAATTCAAAAAAAATTTAGGGTTAGATTTCGATTCTGCTATTTCTAGTTAGATCACCATTGGTTATTTGATTCATTTGAGAAGGTTTCCAACTCTGGGTAATTCAAAAGTAGATATTTTTGATCCCTAATTCGGGAATAGCTAAAGTTGAATTTCAAACCCTAATTGGAACTAATTCACAATACCTACCATAAATCATTGCATGTTTCTTGAAACTCCAATGGTGATATATCTTCCAATTCCATACCATAGACCATTATTGACTAACGTGATTGCGTTTACTAAGTGAGTAGGGAGCGAAAGCTCAAAGAGGTGGAGTCGGGCCCAAGCCCATTTGGATACCCCTCCCTATCTCACGAAGGAGACTCCGTGCATAGCCAACGGATAGGTAAGTTTCTATACCTTGCCTTGAGTGCGATCCTGATCGTTGTGCAAACACTGTGCCGATTGTTTATTTGCTTTTGCAACACTTATCGGAATTGCTTGGTTTGGTCGTAATAAAATACATAAAGAGCAAACCCAGCTTTAACTTGAGACTGGTGGGATTTCATCACTCACCTCGTCATTCCAGCTTTTGTGCAACCACAGCCAAAAATTAAAATCAATCAAGAAGTAGAGCCCAATTAGATCGGTGTTCGAGGAAAACTCCACATAAAGTGACCCCTTCAAAGATCAAGTCGATTAAGTCCATGAGTGCGGGTCCCTGTTATCTAACACACCCATAGGTCCCTACTACTCAAGTATATTGAGCTCGTAAGTGGCCTCCTTGATTGTCTGTCGGATTAGCTTAGTGTCGGATTAGGAACACAAACCAACCTTAGCTCCTCTTCTAGGAAAAGACATCTTCACGCTTGACAAATCCAGTTAGTCTGGGGCGTACTTAAGTCAGCCGATGTGCCGCACGTCTGTCTAGGCTTCGGATTATCTTGCAGTCAACTTGAGTTTGTACTAGCGGACTTGCTTTGAAGAGAGTATCCTGGTGAGAACCTACAGAGTGAAAAGTTAGTCCGATGGATAATAAAAGATAAACCAGTGGTCCGCCCGCTGTCATAATATACCTCAGCCCACAAACTAAGAAGATAATCCCTTAAAATATCCTGATTGTTTTAGAAATGGGATTATCGTGTTTGCTCCTTGTGCATCATATAGTCTACTTCAGGTTAGTGTTCTCCTCTGACAACTTTTTGCCGAGTTTACGACTTATTTTTTCAAGCATATGCTCATCTGGACCCGATCCAACCATAGATTGATATGATCTGAGAGTCAGTCTAGCCTTTTAGATTCTTCATCGGTATCTTCACCTACTCTATCTCCTACTCTCCCCTCCTCTCCCAGAGAAACTACCTTCGTAGACTTGGCGGCTGAATGACCTCTCATTGAGATATATGCGCCTATCTCTACAAACCCACCCACTTGTATTGTACTTTCGCCCACGACGGTGGTTCAGTTCGAATTCCAATCGCACATAGTACACTTGCTGCCTACCTTTCATGGTCTTCCAAGAGATGACCTGTACACTCATCTGAGGCAGTTTCTGAACATCTGTACTCTCTTCAAACTTCAAAACCTTGATGATGAGAGTGTCAAATTGAGAATCTTTCCTTTCTCTCTAAAAGATAGAGCCACTGATTGGTTTTATTCTTTGTCCCCGAATTCGATTACCACATAGGACGACCTATCACGAAAATTTGTATTCAAATTTTACCCCATTTTCAGGACAAACGAGATGAAGCAGATCATCCAAGATTTTTGACAAAAGTCGAATGAGAGATTCAATGAAGCATGGGATAGGTTCCAGGAAACCCTCACCAAATGTCCCCATCATCATTTCGAAAGGGGAGTCTAGTCCACATGTTCTATAAAGGACTCACGAATGAGTCCAGAACTCTGCTAAAGTTGATGTGCCAAGGCAAATTCATGCACAAGACTCCCACAAAAGCCTATATTTTGTTAGGAGAACTAAACAAGAACTCCCAGCACTGGAATACCAATTCTGTGTACAATAGTAACACTCCGGTCAACCGGACTTCTATGGGGTGTGAGGCAATGGGTGACCTCGAGCTACAATCCCTAATTCAGGAACTTACCAAATCGGTCTCCGCCCTTGCTGTCTCAGTCTAGTAACCTGTGCATACTTTCAACTCTGTGGGATATTTCCCTCCTATCCAAGAAGAGGTCTGTAATTTTAGTAAATTTGAACCTTCGCTGCAGACCTCCTACAATAACACGTATTATCCGGACAATGGAAGTCACGATAACTTTAGATGGGAACAACAGTCTTTTCTCCAATAGAATATGTATCATTCCAGGTTTCACCAACCCTATGGACAATATGATGGCCAGTACTCGCAGTCATAGTACCAGCCAGATCCACAGACTGAATATTTTGGCCAACAATGGACCCCGTAGGACTTTTAGAGTCAGCAGATAGTCCCAGACTCACATCTATCTTATAACTTTCATACTCAGTTGGACTACATTCAAGAGTTGGCACCTTAGCTTCCTTTAGTTGAACTACCACAGTCTGCTACTAAACCTAGTCTAGAAGAACTCCTCTCGCAATACATCATCTAATAATAGCACTCCATGGAGAGCTTGGAACACCGTCTAGGTGAGTTAGAATCTGAGAGAGAGGAAGTCAACTTCACTAGCCAACCTATGGCTAATCTAAAGGGGAATACCATGGCCACAGTCCATAATAAGGAGTCGCACAGCTGAACCCAGTACTAGACTTTACAAGAGGAAATTGAGGTTGCTACAAACAAAGGATCGGACTACAATATTGATGAGCCAGAGTCTCCATCTTCAGTGTCCTTCAAAGCACTGACTTCTGAACTTAGCTTAGAGGAATCATCTACCTCTGTTATTTCTATCTAGGACTTTGACGAAGTTATTCATAACATTGAGCTGTGTCTTGACTATAGGATCCCAATTGGCCTAGACTTACCCATCCCCACCACCCTTCGATTGTGCAACAATTGTGATGAACCCATGTTTCCATCTATGGTGCCATTACAGGCAGCTACTCCTGCACCGAGCACAGAGATACCCATATCCATCTCTATCTCTAATGATTCTACATCTGCACTAGATGTAGATATTCCTACCATTGAACAATATCTAGAAATGGGATTCCAGCTGCCCTAGACCTACCGTTCCCTACCAATGATAAACACATTGAGTGTAGGGATTGGAACATCCCTCTCACATTAGGAAACCTCGAGGAAAAGGTCCACAGTTTTGACCCGCCACCATACGTCGATGTTGTCAATAAATAGTGTGCCGTAGAGAATCTAATTCAAGACTCTCCCGAGGAAAAACTCTCCCAGTGTGATGAACACTTTGCGCCTGACTTCATCTCGGAGTCAGACAATTATGCTATTACTGATCTGTAGGAGTCTGCTCCATTCAGATACATTCCCGTTAAACTTAATGAGTTTGCAGCTCTACTAACCATGGCAAAAGAACCACTACTACTCTCATCCCAACTGAACTACATGTTTTTGTGGGTCTGCAAAGAGCACTTACTATCCTTCTCTCAGTTTACACTGAGAAAGACCTGTTCTATAAAGATATACCTAGACAAGGGATAGGATAACAGTCTCTGTTCCACCTTAGAAGACTACAGATTCACTCAGTCTCCATGAGTTTTAACCTAGTTCGGGGTGCTTGATATACCCCCATCATGTCTGGCTGAAGACATAAAACTTAGCACTTTCGGAAAGACAATTCTGGTATTCTGAGAGTACATGAGTCTCGTGCATTTGTTATTACTGTGATATCTCTAGACATGCAGATACATTCATTCTTTAAATCATCAGGTACCACACACTGTCGAGTTTATGCCGACTTGGTAATATCCTCCTTGGACCTTTGCATCATCATTACCAATTTTTCATCATCTTTTGTCCTAGTCATGAGCACCGAGAACGGTGCTATATTTTGGTTGGGGGTGGGTTTTTACCAAAACTCATGTTTTCATTTTGATAAAAAAAAATAATAATAAAAAAAAGAGAGAAAAACCTTGTGTTTTTTTGGTGTGATTTCATGTGATTTTCGAAAATGCCCTGACTTGATTCGTGAAAACCTTCCGAAAAGTCTATTCATTGAAAATAATGTTTATTTTGAAAAATCACTTGTTAGCTCGTCATTTAGTTTGAAAGCAAACATTACTACAATGGATTAAAAACTCAGATTTTGCAAAAATGTTCAAATATCAACATCTGAATTATCCGATGTTTAGATTATCTAGAGATCCAAGGAGAATAATTGTGGAGACCTAACCCAGTGAGCTTTTGAGCTTTTCATCATTTCTAAGGGTTATAAAATTATTTCGAGTCACAAGATGATTCACAATTCTTCTAGTCCCCTAATATTTCCATTGAGTGGTCTTATTAACCTTTGCTTTGGTCATGGAACTCAGAACGACATCAAATTCGGATTATTACATAAAGAACCTTCTTTATATCCATTCGAGACATCGAAAATGAAAGTACAAACCCTAGAAAATGATATAGGCCATCTTTTTAGTCAATCAGACTTTTTAGCTTCCCTAACATCTATACCGTTAGAAACCATTTTTGAACTTGTTGATGAAAACCTTTTCTTGTTGCAAGTAGGTGATTATGTGGTTGTACGGTTGTTGGTCTTGGGTAGTTCTCTTGTGGGGTGATCATTGGGAGAAGGAATATTGATATCTTTTCTTCAAAGAAACACAAGTCCTGCAAATGGCATCCATTTCATACAGCAAAACTTGATTGAACTGTCCTTCACTAACACCGTCTTTCTGAACAACCATAAATGTAACAGGAGATTGATTGATTAACATCGCTTCCAGTTCATCATTCCCCAGGAAGGTAATCTTAATCTAGTCATGTTGAATGGGTCCCTCAGCCTGTCACACTGAGGGATTGGGGAATGTCCAAAGTGCATCCAACAATTTTAAAACATTGTTAAGGGGAGTTGTCCTCTACTCAAGTGATCTCAAAGGGGAGTGATTCAATTAGTCCTTAATTAGTCCATTGTTATCTTTTGGTGTCCTATTTTAAACAATGGATAGAAGATCTCCAGGTCTCAATAACATTAATAGGTTCATTAAACGACGTGACAGAAACGTCTATGTGGTAGGACAACTCCATCACATTTAGGTACCGGGTCCTTAATCGTTTTCCTACCCTAATCGAATCCCTTAGACCCACAAAGGATAGGCTTGTTCTCTTGCCTTAGTCCATTCCCCTCAAGACGGGGAATGTGTCACTTCAACATTAATTGTGTAGTAACCCGACATAGAGTCCTTAGAAGAGGAACATCTATCCGGTATAATTCATTAGGGGTTACCTTTTTACTGGCGTGCACAAATTATCTGAACTTGAGATTCTGTATTTCTTCGGTAAATCACTTATACACTGAAGGAAAACACTAAGGGCCTATTTGGTATGTGAGAAAAAGAGTTCTAACGGCGAATATTTAGGCAGGCGAATATTATCTTGGCTAAATATTTGCTCATAGCAATATTTAACAATGTTTGATACGTGTATGAGCTAGCTCACTTCAGCTTACTTCATTTTCATTCAATTTGAGTGGGTCCCACATATCAAAGTAAGTCAAAAATAGGTTGGGTGAGTGCGGGAACCACATATTATGTCAAAGAATAAAAAAATTCATTTTTATCTTTTTTATATATTAAAAAATTAATTTTTATTGAAAATAGTGATTTTTCGGCGAGAAAATAAAATTTTCTCACCAAGACATAATCGGCCTGAAAATATTTTCACAAGGGGGGTGATCAGATGTTTCCTGCCGCGGAGGGCAAATATGTGGGCCCAGCTAAATATTCGTCGAGGGCGAGTGGCTGCCAAATGTAGCCGGGCGAATATTTGCGCGGCTAAATATTTTATTTGCCCGACGCGGTATGTTATCAAACAGGCCCTAAGTCAAATTCTAGATGAATTTCGACAGAGTATAGCCTTATCATAAAATAACAGAAGAAGCTCTCCTTTTTCTGTCCCCAGAGTCCTCTATTTATAGAATTTTGGGAAGGGGTCTACACATGTTGCAGACTCACCTTTATAAAGAAAAAATGATTAAAATACAAACAATCTTAAGAAAGTAACCACATACGATTGTGTAGTTAATAGTGGTACACAATCGTATGGCACTAATTCTGACAGATTCTGCATGTTTTTTGAGGAAAATGGCATATGTGCTTTTCTGGACAAATGAGAGGTCTCCTTGAAAATCTAACTGCATATGGTTGTGTAGGAGGAGATTCTACACAACTGTATATCACTACTTTTTTAATCTCCTGCATGCATCTCGAGGAAAATGGCATGGATATTTTTTTGAGGATATGAGGGGTATTTTTGAGAATGTAATTGCATACGGTTGTGTAGGAGGAGGTCCTACACAACCGTATGTGAATAGTTTTTCATTATACTATGCGGATCTCGAGGAAAAGGGCATATGTGCTTTATCTCATTTTTTGCTGTAGATCTGACTCCATACGATTGTGTAGCCTTTCTTCCTACACAACCATATTTAATTGATTTCTCGGATCTTTGGGTGGTTGGCTCAAAAATTGTGGCATGCCCTTTATACAGAAATTTAGCCCTGATTTTACAAATCTGAGGGCATACGGTTGTGTACCCTATGTCTTACACAACCGTATGTAGTTATTTAATGAAGATTTGGGTTAGTTCTGCTCAAAATTGACTGTCTTCATTTTTCTTGAAATCCGCACCAGTTGTGCTACTTCTGACTGAATACTGTTGTGTACTCTCATCTTCTATACAACCGTATATGATCATTTCCTAAAAAAAATATCCTATCAAGTCCTCTACTTTGATTGGTCCACTGCCTCGCGATTGACTTTGACTCTGGCGGTCAGTCTTCATGTCCCTTGGTCGTGATTTTCGTAGCGATACACATTTCACTGTCAACAGATACTTTCCGTCAGGACGTGGTCCCGTGGTTTTCCTTTGCCAAGGTTTCCATGCTAAATACTCTTTGTCTTGTGCATGTTTGATTATTGTTCCGCTAAATCTATTGATTAGACAAACGATGAAAAGACAATATACCATGAAGGTATATTTGATTTGAGTCAGTTGTGATGATCCTTTTATCAATCAACTGAGGCATGCGAGTTTATCACTTTACCTTCACCAATAAAATTATGATCGGTTAGATTAATTTTTGAATAACCTAATCACCCCCCCTTCTAGGTATTACTGATTAAAGAGAACGGATCTGTTATTTTTTTCAGTGTGGTACCCTGTGAATAGTGTTAAAATACTAAAAATCTTGAAATTATCAAAAATTCATATAATCGTCAGATAATTCTAATAAGCTATTCTACATCATTTATTAGCAGCAATTAGACACAGTAAAGGTAAAATAGTGATTTAAAGTAAATTCACGAACGAATGATTAGAAATACGCCACATATCCTCTGATCAATCTGAGCCATTACACTTTGTTTCCTCCTTGCAATCCATGTGTTGATCATATACTTGAAATTATTGTTATATTTGAAAGTTATTATATGTATTGTATGCTAGTATACGTGGACATTAATGGGCATTTTCGCTCACGGTTTCTCAACCAAAAGAAATATTTCAGATGATTTTGTTGAGTAGGCACGAGGGAGTACAAGACTACGTTGAGAATGAACATATCTTTGAGGAGTTTAGACGGATTTGACGGACAAGAAGGATCATAGACCATCTTGATATTTTTTATTTTCAAAAGATTAATATGTTTTAATGGGTTGTGTTTGAACCCTAGTTGGATTTCTTAACATTAGATTAGAGTAATTTAACTTTCTGTAAAATTTCCATTTTGGATTCGGATGCAGTGTTTTATGAATATCTTTAATTGTAAGTATAAATTTATGGAGATTTTTATATCAAATTGTAACTTTTTGAGTAGATAACTATAGTATTTTTATTTGTTAAATTTGGATTTAAAATGAATTAGAAAAAAAATCATTATGTTAGAAACGCACTTATCGTTATCCTTTCTTAGGGCAGAAGCGAATACTTTTGAAACTTTTTTTAAAAATTTTAAATTATAATTTTTCTCAAGCTTCCTTCACAAAAGTTTCTTATAATGACTCTTGATATTTTAATAAAAATAAAAATAATTATTTTAGAATAATCATACTTTTTGAGAAAAATAGGGTATTAAGTGCATTATTTTGTTGCAATATATAACATAAATTATTAAATATTAATTTCCTAACAAAAGTGACTTTATGAAAAGTATTTTAAATGCTTTATAGATTATGAGAAATTTTCTAAATAATAATTCTATAATAATTAAGATTTTTGGTTATTTTAGGGTACCGTATTCATTTAATCGTGAAAAAAAATATTTACAAATATTTTGTTTCAACAAAAATGTCTTTACAACATATTTTGTTTTGAATTATGATAATTTATGGTATTTTTATTTTAATCACGTTGGAGTATTTTAAATTTTTTCGTTTTTATCACAACCTAGATTATGGGCAAATGCGCTATTTTTCAAGCATTCGAGTCGGGTCCGAGTGTCCAGATTCAGGGTTTGACAATTGGTTTATGTGGCGCATGATCATTGGCAAATGATCATTGCTTCAAAACTCCCACCGCTTCAAAAATTTTCACGACATCGTTAAACATTAATTACAATTATTATTCTTCACCCCTTTCTCTCACTCTTGTAACACGAGGTTCAATTTTATTGGTGTCGAAAGCTACTATTATCCTTCCACTTTCTGTCACTCTTAACGCTTATCTTGTGGAAAAAAAAAAGTAAAAGGAAAAATAGATATCTATTAAAGATTCCTCCACAAAAGCAAAACATAGATTGTTGAAATCAATTCCATGGCTGGCATTGGTTTCCAGTTCTATTCATGGCTCCAACCCATAACACATGCATAACACCACTCTCCTCCTCCCTAAACACATTATTCTCTATGAGTTCTGTGCTGTTATATTCCGAGCTATGTGACGTGTACTGTTATATTCCGAACTTCTTGTTGCGGCCATGATGCTGCTCTCTATTGATTATATGCAGCATGGAAATTTGTGTCTGGCGATATGGCTTCCTCTGACAGGGCATGAACCGAGTGGATTACATGAATTTCAGTTCTTTGGGCTTAACGGGGTCGAGAAATGATGGGACACCAATGGTGACACGTCAATATAATATGAAGAAAATCAGAGCATCATGTACCAAGCTTGCCGGGGTTGTGTTTAGGGAGGTGCCTTTGCCTGCCTGGATTCTCAACTCTTTGTGAAGCAGTTTTTACTTAATCTTGGCCTTACGTTACCATTTGCCTTCATCAATGCATATTGAATTTGGTTTAGTATCTCCTTTGCTCATCTGTTGCTTGGTCACCGAGTTATCCACTTTCTTAACAATTCTGCTCCAAGGGTCGATCCACATGCTCTCCGTAAATGAAATCTACTAAAAAAAATTTATCAAGTCAAACAAATATAAATTCACCAAGTCATGAAAGAACACTTTTAGATCATTTTGTGACTAAATGTGGGATTAGGGAGTGG
Organism: Euptelea pleiosperma; assembly: GCA_035048495.1. Lineage (NCBI taxonomy): Eukaryota > Viridiplantae > Streptophyta > Magnoliopsida > Ranunculales > Eupteleaceae > Euptelea > Euptelea pleiosperma. The sequence goes on from CM068547.1 coordinate 19,558,563, forward strand.
CTCTATGAGACGAAAGTCTGTATTTAAATGCATGTTTTGTGATTTTCATCCGTTGGATTTGACCACTTTTTCATCATTGGCCTCAATTTTTAAGTGATCGATTTTATCGTTCTATAGGTTGCTTCCAATGTTCTTGATGAAAAGTACCGTTTAAATTCAATGGCTAGAAATCATGCCAATGGAACTGCTTTTTTGAGTGTAGGTCCGCCAAGCTGTAGACCAAAAATTCATAGGATCAATGGCATCAAAGAGTGCCGCATGTCACTTTGCAAAATTAATGTACAAAATGAATGTCATAGAGGTATGCAGAGGATCTGGACCCAACATTTAATGAGAAATTTTTTGCAGGGGCCGGATTTTTCAAGCGGTGATCATGCCAGTGATCGCGTGCACACATACCTGGGTTTAGGATTTGGTTTTAAAAAGTAACCATGGGTATATGTGGTGCACGATCATTGGCGCAGATGGCCGCTTCAAAAATCCCGCCGCTTTTTGGCGTAGGGCCCATTCTACTGTGGGTCCCAACCCGCTGTACATGCAAAGTACCCATAGAAGTTTTAATTCCTACTCAAACAAATTATAAGGTTAATAATCTATGAAACGAAGTAAATTGAGATCAGAAATTAAGAAACTGTAGTACTTAATTGATTAGAGCCAATTACTCACAGAGTTGACAGTAGGAGTTGGTGTAGCTTAACGGTTTGCCACCACGGGTGTCTCATCACTTCTCGACCCAACCATCTATTTGGTTCCTTTTTTGCTCCCAATGAATTGAAATTCATGTAAATCCACTCTGACCGATGCCCGGCCAGACAAAGCTATATCACTAGACTATTTTCATCAGACAGTATCATGGCCGCAACAAGCAGTTCTGGAGCTGTGGTGTGCGCCACATAGTTCCGAAGATGACACCATTGATGTCATATCTGCTCGAGCTTGTAGCTCAAATAGGTTCATACATTGCACTTTCAACCATGAAGTTAAGGGTTCGATCCCAACTTACCCACACACAAAAGGAAAAAGAAAAAAAAAAAAAGGAAAAATAGGTAATATCTCAAGAGTCGCGACTTGGGACATTGTCGAATTTGTATTGGCTAACATTCCATAGCCAAGGAATGCTTACTAATACAAGTTCGTTATGGTATTTTACATAATGGAAATAGATGGTGTCCTTCTGAGGTGGCTATTCTGCTTAATCCACACTTTTGGATGGTCCTCGAGAGACACCACTGAAATCCCGAGGACCATCAAATGGTGTAGAACTAAGAGAACGTCATCCTCAGGAGGATACCGTCACGGCGTTCCCTTGAGTCGATTCACGAGATGGTTTCCGGAAAACAGCAAAAAAAAAAAAAAAAGTGGTTGGAGAGGGCTTGGGTTGGAGTGCTTAAATAGAGGGATGGTTGATACTGAGAGAGAATATGAACCAATGACAGCCAAGGATTTGATTTCAACGATGGTAGATTCTTGCTACTTTTTTCACAATATAAGCTAGGGTTAACGCTTTTATAGGAAGCGGCCTCTACTTTTTGCTTTTTTCACGTGAAAAAGCAAAAAAAGAACGGGGGCCTCTACTTGTGGTCCCACTAAGAGCTTGGGGAGTCTGTTCATGTGGGAGAGCATTGGCGCCATCTGTGTTGATCTTTTTTATTTTTTTTGGATATCCGAGGGCCACTCCTCATTGGATGGGACTAATCCCTTCGGTTGTACATACTGACCCCACCGAAGTTTCCCTTACGTACTACTGGGTTAAACAGGACGCCAGGCAGAACACACAATCATTTGTTATTTTAAAATGTTTATGGAGACAGTTTTGTAGGCTTTCAGTAAAAAAAAACTTTGATTATAAAGGCATATTGGGTATTTTTAAAAGAATCTTAGCTTTTTTTTTTTAAAGATGCTGTCAATTCCCATTCAATGAAAATCACTTAAACAATAAGGTGAATGTGGGATGACGTTAAAAAATACTACAATTTAAGTGATTTTTAACATTATGCATTGAATTTTTGGGGGTTATCAAACGCCACTGAAGACTGAAAGACTGAAAATAGTCATTTTCAGCCTTAAGTACTGAAATTAAGGTTACCACATTGCCCTTTAGTTTAATTACTTACCTTATATAAATACTATATTTCTATTATTTGTGTAGAACACTTTCCCAAGAGCCCGAGTTTATTATTTTCAAAGCTTCCCATACAAAAATGCACATGGCACACTCTTTTGGGCCCACTAACCTATGGATGTTTGGTTGACCTAGACACCAAAAATCAGCTTAATTAGTGATTTCTTAAATGGGATGGTTTTTTGACATTGGATTTAATGTTTTCTTTTGTTTCTGGTTGCTAAAATTTAATTGCCAAACATTAGCAATCACCAAATAAGCTGATTTTTGGTGTAGGTCGACTAAGTGGTGGGCCAAATATATATAGGGTTCGTTGGCCCAAAAGTGTGTTCCACGTGACATTTTGGGACTGGTAAACTTAAAACTTTGAAGTCTCCATGGAGCAAAGTATGTCAACGTTTCCTGAAATGGAAATTATAGTTAATCTGTTTTATGATCACGATTTGAATGCATAAGAAATAATTTGTCATGCCCTAGGCCCACGATATCAGGTATAACCGTGCCGTTACAGCGAACCACGATATACTGTCACGATTTTACAGCAAGAACCACACCAATTGGGTATGACAATGGTGCAGACAACAATATACATTGATAGGATATAGAACAGCAAGAAGTGAGGTTCTATCAAATGTTAAGTGGATGGAATTTTGTTAGAGCAAGCAGACATCGAAAAAGTGAAGTGAAATGGGATGTAAAGTGTGAAGGTGATGAAAGATGCAATCTGGGAGGCCTAAAATCCTCTCTGGATCAAGTGAATCTATTTCTCTCCCAAGGTTGGGTATCTTACGAGGCATATCCAATTTTCACCACACCTTATGTTTTTGGAACATGAGAGAGAGAGAGAGAGAGAGAGAGAGAGAGAGAGTGTGTGTGACCACATTTTTCTTTCAATGGTTTCTGCTCTGGCAAGCAAAAGTGCACGTATCTTTTTCTTGCTTTTTGTTAGGAGGCCCAAAAGGGCTTCGCCTCGCCTCCTCAAAGGAAGAACTTGGAGAATACTCCAGGAACGTGTAAGAAAAGAAACCCGGCTAACCCCTTTTCATCCATTAGTTCTTCCTTCATGAGTGGTTTCTAGAAAGAGTCGGGCTACCCCATGGACAATCGTACAAAAATATGCGCGGTAAAGGTCATTGACCGTTAGATTCAAGTGATCCATGGTTCATGAGGTAACAATTATTTTACCCTTTGTAGTTATTGCCACATAGAGCGTGGATCTCTTGAATCCAATGGTTAATGGCTGTAATTAATATTAACAAACTGTGTTTTCTGAAGTAATTAATAAAAGAGCAACACTAAAAAGAAAAAACCAAGAGTACTATTTGATGGTGCCAGCTTGCCCAGTTGGTAAAGTTTGTGGCTGATGACACCATCCACCTGGGTTCAAAACTCGCCTTCACCAAGCTACTGATCTCTACAAAACAGGCTTACCTCACAAAAAAATAAATGCAATAAAATAAAATAAATAAAGAACATATGCTTACTACAAGAATTGCAGAACCCAATATAATCGCAAAAGCAGGCCATCAATATGATCTAATCTAAACCAAGGAGTAGAAATAAGACTTATCGATTTTGTAGATTGAGGCATGTCTTTGATGCGTTGTCATAAGGTAGATTCACCCCTGCTGTCTCTGGTGTTGTTGATAGGAAATTGGACGTCTACCCCCAGGATTCAACAATCTGTTCAATGAAGGCAACACTCCGAATCGTTGATCCTAACGAACTCACAATGGAACCACCATTTATTTGATAAATAAACATAAATAAAAAAAATAAAAAAAAAAAGCACTGTCTTGGAGAAGAAGTAGCCTTTTCACTGGTTTTTATTTCTGACTGTGTTTTAAAGGATACGTACAATGAGTTTTTATATATAAACAATATGATGTCATTTGGCAATAGATATAATGTCCTTTAAGACATTTAGAGTTTGGTTTTTAAAAACCAACGGTCAGAGTATATTGTCTAAAAAGATATAATTCTACCAAGACAAAAGATTAATATATTACACACATGACTTTTCCGATCTATAATGAATTCTTTCCGATTTTGCTCTTTTTGGCCACAAAACTTAATCCCAGTTTTCACGTGTTCTTTAGAGAATCCACCTAAATCCTCATAAGAAGCAGACTCACTTCCATACTCATATAGATGAATCTATCAAGAATACCTTACTATATTCCACTTGTTATCCAAACTATAGACTCATTAATAGTTTAGACACTCGTTCTTTCAATACAGAGGTTTCATTTTTACATCATAAGAATGAGATGTAGATTAATCTCTGATATGGTGCTACTCTAACCACTCACAACTAGTTTTCTCATTGAACCTCGATCTTGAGATCTACCATCATATAGTTTGGATTTTTTTTTTTTTTTTCAATGATTAGTTTAGATTTCTATTAATTAGGCGATTATTTATTTATAGGCTTTAATCCCATCCTTCTTAATCTCTTATACACTATCTCTCTAATTAGGCCTTTAGTTAACAGATCTATTAGGTTAATTTTTTTATTTCAGAAAATTAATCGATATAATTCCACTAGAGAGAAGTTCTTTCAAAGAGTTGTATCTCCGTCGAATATGTCTGAATTTGCCATTATATGATTTGTTATTATCTTGTGCTATTGCAACTTGGCAGTCATAGTGAATGCTAATGGCTAGCTTAAGCCATAGTGGAATGTACACCAAAAAGTTCTTTAACTACTCGACTTCTTCACCAACTTTATCTAAAGTTATGAATTATGATTTCATAGTTGATCGAAAAATATAGATTTATTTCGTAGACTTCTATGATATTGCAGCTCCTCCCAGAGCATACAAATTCACTCATGGACATAGATTCTTCAGAATCTGAAATCAAAAAAGCATTGATATATCCTTCAAGTACCGTAGGATATCTACAAAAAATATAATAAAAAATCTAAAGTATATTTTCAATATTTTAACATCCTAATCATTGCTTTCCAATGATCATGTTCTGGGTTACTAGTACACTTACTCAACCTACCTACATCATAGCCTATGTTTAGTCTTGTACAATTCATTATATACATTAGACTTCTGATTATTCTAAAATATTCTAGTTGAGATACATTATCTTCTATATTTTCTTTTAAATTAGTTTTTACATCAAAATGTATTTTAACATGATTTGAATCAAATTGATTAAACTTCTTTAACACCTTTTCAATATAATATTGTAATTGAGATAATATTATTTTTTCAAATTATCTTATTATTTTGACTCTTAGGATCACATCTACAAGTCCTAAATCTTTGATATTGAATATTTTGTTTAACGTTTTCTTAGTAGTTTTAATTATTGCAAAAAATGTTCCCATTATTCACATGTCATTGACATATATACAAACTATAACATAAGATTCTCCACTACTCTTGGTATATATAGATTAGTCGTCTGATTTATTTATTTTAAAACCATTAGTGATTATTAATATGATCAAATTTTTTATGTCATTATTATTTTAGTGCTTGTTTTGAATCATACAGTAACTTAATTAATTTACACACTTTATGTTTAGGCCTTGAATTACAAAACCTTCGGTCTGGGAATGAATCCAAATCCATTGGATTCAAGATTTTCATCCAATGATTTCTAATCGTTGGATTCGGGGATCTTTAGGGGTACTCAAACCCAAAGAAATGGATCCTACTCCTACGAGATCACTAAAATTAAAATTTGATAATCAGCACAACGATCACCCATCATATTCTTAACGTACGCTTGGCAAAAATATGATCATCTCGCTAGCTCGATGCTGGTAGACTGACCTTACTGTCTATATAACGAGTAGCTTAGATGTTCTCTAAAAAGAACAAGGGGCCGCAGGTTCTCCGGTGGAACCTTTTTCTTGGATAAAAAGAGCTTTACATCTGGAGGATAGGGTGGGAGGGTAACAATGGTGACGTCAAAAGGGCACTTCATTCACATTCGATGCCCCGTCCCCCTCCCATAATAAAATCCATGGCTAGCAGCAACTCCAAGTCTGAAACTTGTGGTGTGGGCTGTAGACAGTCATTTTCAATGTAGAAAGAAGAATATGGCGTACGCAGATGGACAGAATCTCCGCACCAATACTGTCGTTAGCTGAGTCTCTTTTCTATACGTGGATCGATGACACGCCACCTGTTGGAACTGAAGGAACGTGTAAAGGTTGGTTCCATTGAATTGGTGGCCTTACTTGTCACTGAATGAGCACCAACTAAGAGTTATACGGCAGAACAAGCCAGCTCAGTGGAGAGAAATGCTAACCCCAATAGTTCATGAACGTCATTAACACTTAAACAAAATTGAAATTTCGATACAGACGGCATTCGTATTTTTTTTTCTCGTGTAAAGGACGGCATTCCTTTGAAATCTTGGACTAGTGTCCAGGATATTGGGTCGTGATGTAAGGTATTATAACTACTGCTTTTTGGCGTGAGGAAGTACCATTTTTGTTACTCACCGCTGCCATCTGGGCCTATTGACAGCATGTATGTCTAGCCATGATAGACATTCATACCAAAATCGGCTTGTTTGATGATTTTTAGCCATTGGTTTTAGTACTAAAATCGAATGTATAGAAATGACCAATCAGGGTGATTTTTGGTATGTATATCCACGGACGGATGGGCTGAACATCCATGTGGTCAGTAGGCTCAGATGGCAGCGGTGAGTAACAAAAATCGTGCTTCCTCATGCCAAAAAAATGTCAGGTATACCTCATACATCTTTTTCCTACCGTATTTACACACCTGTACGCTGCACTGAGTAAACCTTCACTCACACCTTGCTGTGAGCGAAGTCGATGACAGCCCACAATATGAGCCACGTGGCACACTCTTAGAGGTCACTGACCGTATGGATGTTTAGCCAGTCCCTAGGTGGACCTGCAAACCCAAAATCAGCCTGATCAGTGATTTCTAAGTGTTGGATTGAACTTATTTTCATGGGTTAAGTTTAACCGTAGTAATTTGAGCATTATTTAGTTGCAAAGATCCAAAGGTTGTAAATCACTAATAAGGCTGATTTTAGGTTTGCAGGTCCACCAAGGGACTGACCAAACATTCATACAGTCATCGCCCTCTAAGAGTGTGCCATGTGGCTCGTATTGTGGGCTGTCATCGGCTTTGCTCACAGCATGGTGTGAGCGAAGGTTTACTCTGCTGTACAGCCCGTATAAATTCCCAAAACAACGTTGCTTGGACACATGTCCAGCATAGGGCGTGTAGGATGCTCTTTCCTACATGGAAGAGTAGAACTAGCATTTATAGCCTTCCTCTCTATATTTGTAGGGCAAAAAACAATAAATAAGTAGTCATTACGTACCGAAAGATCCATTGTGGGGCATTAGCATAGCCATGGTTCAAAATATTGGGTAGTCCCAAGTTCTATTGCGCTATCTAACTAGAGGCAATTTGAAAAACCCTTGCATTACATAATATACATTGAAATAAATTGTGTGAGATGCACCATATCATTACTGATCACTACTAGACGAATGGGTTTCGGCGTTGGCGCGTTTCAGAGCGATCGCGTCGGTTTTTCAAAAAACCGACGCGATCTGTAAAAAAAATAATTTTACGTCGGTTTTTATAAAAACCGATGCTATTTCTTAACATATCGCGTCGATTTTTGCAAAAACCGACACAATGTATTAAGATATATAACCTAACAAACGTGCGCTAAAACCCCCTGCGCGCCAAAAAACGCTTCTGTTTCTTAAGGAAACCCTAGTTTCCTCTCCTCCAAGCCAAAGATTACTCTCCTTTTTTCGAGCCCTAACTGCTCTACGCCTGTAATACCCTAAACTTTCGTTCTAGGGTATTACGGTAAATTCACCGAAGAATGAAAACCTGAAACTTTTTCAGACTATTATTATTATTTTTATGGTTTAATATCATGCTTGAGTATGTGTATTTAATTTGATTTCATTCTGACAACTTTGAAAAACCTGCTATTTTTAAACTCGCTCTTTAGGGCTAAATTCTTGCTAAAAATAATGAACCATAACTTGCAGGGGACTTTTTCTTTTCTTAACTAACATTACAGAACTTTTATAAAAAAATTATTTCGTGGGCCCGAGACACCAAAAATATTTCTATTTTATCTTTACCAACTTACCTATGAAATTTGGAACCTTTCCTGATACATGAAAACCCTAGCGGGAGATTTTGGGAGATTTTGACAAAAATAGTATTTTCGTAATTTTTGTACTTTCATACAATTCTTATATTTTTAAAAATAATATTTAATTATATTTTATTTATTTAATAGGAGTGTGGGACTCGAGAATCACTTTTTGGATAATTTCGAGGTCATCTTGATACTTTTCCGGGGCTTTGAACTTTTTTATGATTTTTCTAAGTTGTTGGACTTTACCAAAAAATCTAGAATTTCAAATTTTACACGGTCCATTTCACTTGAGATTTCAATTTAAATTTTTAACCTAAATATTTTTCTAATTATTTTTCACAGATACCTTTATCAATCTAGTTTCTAGAACCTTTGAGTTTGTATTTTTCTGATTTGTATTGATTAAGTTATGATTTTTCAAACGTGCTGGACTTTTCTATAAAACTCAGAATTTCAGATTTTATATGGTCCACTTCACTTGGGATTTCGATCTATATTTTTAATCTAAATATTTTTTTAATTATTTTTCATAGATACTTATATGAATTTAGTTTTCAAATTAATTGAGTTTGTATTTTTCTAATAATTATTTATTTAGTTATAACTTTTACAATGTGCGGGACTTTTCTGTATCCCAGATTCTATCCGGCCCAATTAATTAAGAGTTTTGACCTATATTTTGAATATGAATATTTTTCTATTTATTTTTCATAAAACCTCTGTGAATCTAGTTTTTAAATCCATTGAGTTTATATTTTTCTAATTCATATTTATTTAGTTATGATTTTTATAATGCAGTATATTTTTTTTGTAAAAAACCTATTAAGTGTTCGTGGTTCGGTCATGATTATTAACTATTAAGGTTTTAACCTTGTTGTTTGACTAAACCCTAGATGGTTTGACCTATACCTGTATGTACGGGGATCCCACCCATGTGTCTTGGATCTCTCATAGGGTTCGGCCTTGTGTCATGGATCCCTCATAGAGTTCGGCCATGGCGTGTTGGATTCTCTTACGATTTTCACTTATATTATTCATCGATGTTGATTGTGATACTTGGTCATGTCTTATTGACTATTATACCTAGATGGTTGATATTCGCTCAAAAGGTCTTATTTTAAGCCATTATCCTTATAGCGATGTCGCATTCTCCTACGTAAAACTTGTCTTTTTGTCGACTTTTCCATATAAGAGTTTCTTCCATTGCGTAAAACGTATTCTTTAGACGAAAATCGATTATTTGCATGAAATATACGTATTTTGGATAGTCCAGTATCAAGCCGTTTTAGTTGAATCTCATTACGCGCTTTTTCACTTGTAGGAGACCCTATCGGGTGATTCTCAAGGACTGGCGGGCCCACGATCAACCACAGAAGACTTCTATCAAAGCTTAAAGAGCCAACAAGCTAGGATAAAAAGATAAAAGACATATACGGGCAAAGCTAAAGGATCGTAGAGCCGGAACAAGGACTAAGAGAGAGAATAGCTGGAGACCAAGAGAAGGACTTAAGTGTTAAAGGCCACACCAATTGACATCAAAGGATAAGTTTGACTTATTGGTGGAGCGGACGAGAGAGAATAAAGAAGACCAGGGTTCAAGACCCTCCAATGTTTTTATTTTTATATTTTTCTTTCACCTCTCTCCTATTTCTCTCTTTATCTATCTATCTTGGCCCATGACATAGGCCCATGACCTAAGCCCATGACCCATGCCCATACCCATACCCATGACCCATGCCCATGCCCATGACCCATGACCCATGCCCATTACCTATGCTCATGCCCATTTGCAACAACAAGAGAGAATTGGTCTCACTTGACCGATTCTTCTCTCCCCCATATCTCTCTATCCTAGTCACTCTCTCTCTCATCTAACTACCCCATTCTCAACCGTTGGATCTCTCTAGATCCAACGGTCATCATTTTTACAACAAGCAAAAAGAAAAAAAAAAGTCTATAAGAGATCTACGATTTCTCCTTCTTGGGTTGGTTTCCTCTCCCTCTCTTCCTCTCTTACATATTCTAACATCCCCAAAATACCCCTAAACATGGTAATCCCCAAAAATCCCCCCCCCCCACAATCTTATTTACATCAATTCCCCCTGGGTTGAAAAGAACTCGCCTCCGTGCGAGTTGTTCTTGACTTCATTGTATGCCTCTTCATCCATTCGGCATAGCTCTTCTTCGTTTAACCATGTGTTTTTTGTTATGGCCCTACATCTGTTATAGATTTAGTAGGTTCGGCAATGTTCCACGAACCAAGTGCCATCACATAGTAATATTGGCCAATAATTCATGCTTGATACAGTTGTGTTCGTTTTACTTTTGCCAAAATGCCCATTATTATTATGTAGTTCTGTCAGTACTTTCATGATAAGATCCTTCAAGAATGTAGAGCCTTCCATTTTTGAATAAATACCGATCTTCTAAGAAGAATTCATTGTCAACTTGACCACCTTTTCACAATTGTTTGGGTGTATCTCTCCAAAGAATAGGTCATAATTGTAAAGGTCTTTAATTGTTCCAAAGCCAATAACAATTGCAGAAGTCATAAGGAGTAGGTGAGATATTTGGCTCAGCGCATCTGCTACTTATTTTGCTCACTAGGCTTTTTCTTTAGGGGTGTTTGGGAACAAGAAGTAAAAGCACTTCTAGTTGTAGTAGAAGTTACAAGTTGATTTTTTACCTCTAAAAATTTATAGAAATTAAAATGTCGGGAGGGATTTGTAAGGAATATTTTCATATTCAATTTGGCAAAGATTCTGTTTGACATAAAAACATTCTTGTAACAGTTCCTACGAGCACTAGTGTAATGTGGAGATGTCGTGGTACACATACTTCGCCAACTTCGTGAAGACCAAAAGACAGAGACAGCAAGAATTAGACGGTTGACGACAGGAGTCATCTTAGTAACTGCCGATTTATCAGTTAACAATCATGTACGCTCGATTAGGAAGGTAAGTGACTTAGTGGCCATAGGAGTTGGTTCAAATGAACAAAAATATAATGGTCAAACTTAGTCATTGGACTGACCCGAGTCTAAGTCAATAAAATTGACTAATGGGATAGTCCAATCGATTGGACACTTATTCCCAATCGATTGGACACAGCCAAATCGATTGGAGACTCTGTGTAATCAATTGAAAACTATGAGGCAGAAACTTATTTCAACCCAATCGATTGGAGACTCTGCGAAATCGATTGGAGTTGTCAGGACATAAACTTTTCTGAGTCAAATCGATTGGAGAACCCTGTGTAATCGATTGGTGCCTTCGGAACAGAAATCTTATTGGGCCCAATCGATTGGACACTTATCCCCAATCGATTGGACATGGCCCAATCGATTGGACTCAGTGTACAATCGATTGGACCATGCACAGAATTGGTCTTTCTCAGATCCGAAATTCATGGTTCCATCATCCCGCGTTCCACACGACTCAAGGTCTTGGAATTCTATAAATACAATCCTTCTATGCCTTCTCTAAACACACACAGAGACACAGAGTGACTCAATCTTCAAGAGAGAAGAAAATGTTATATTTATTAGAGTATCCATTCGAAGAGCAAGAAGCTTATTTTCCATTCACATCTTGTGAGCTTGTTCTCTTCTTGATCAACGCCAAGAGCTTGATCATTTCCTCAGCTTAGGTCTTCCACTTCTATATTCGACCTAGTAGCCTGAGAGTACCGGTGTGACTCAACATTATTTGAGCAACTTAGGGTTTAGGGTGTACTGAATCATTCACCTTCTGCAAAGGCGGGAGTGTTGAGAATTAAGATCGGAGGAGCCGATCAACGGTAGGTTTGGGGTGTACCAAACTGAACAAGTAGACAAGGCTTCTTGACTAGAAGGGCGGGCGTGGATTCGTAGCATTGATTCAAAGGACGTGGACGTATCGACAGTAGGCCTTGGCTAAGGTTGAAAACTATATTTGCAACGGTGCTGCGTAGGTAACCTTTATTTCGTTAAACTTTTCAGTTTGTGATACTTTCCGTCTGGACGTAGTCTCGTGGTTTTTCCTTGATTAAGGTTTTCACGTAAAAATCTCTTGTCTTGTGTGATTGTTTGTTTGTATTCCGCAATATATTCTTATTAGATCAAACGACAAAAAGAAAATATACCACGGATGTATATTTGATTTGAGTCAGTTGTGATAATCTTTTATCAAACAACTAAGACATGCAATTTTAGTCCCTTACCATCATCTAGTAAAACTGTGTAGGTATAATCTATACTACTTCTAAATGTCGGTATCCTGAAAAACTTTTTTTCTCTATTTTATCCTTAATTTTTACCGACTCTAGCCTTCACATCCTGTACAATACATGTGGCATCCTACCTTTATTAAATTCAAAATGACCCTCCAAATGCAACTCTTTCTCTTCCGCACATCTCCCCCTCCCAACACACTCTTTCTCTTCCGGTATTAAATTCCAATGTAACTCTTCCTCTCCAAACACGCCTAACCATTGTGTTGGATATGACCATAGTTAGTAAATTCTCGAATTATTCGTGAATCATACGCAAACCTGAATTATCCGAACAAACGAACCGAGCAATGTCCTATTCAAAGGTAATGAAAAATTTCCGCATTTTTTAATATGATAGAATAATTCACTAACTTTTTCAAATTATTCCCGTATATTATTTAGTTTTCAACATGAAAATTCATTTAATAAGACAAAAAATTATCATTATAGATGTAGGTCCACTTAGGGATGGGACAAACATCAATATGGTCTATTGTCTCTAATAATGTGCCACATGGCGCACTCATAATGTGCCCCATCATTAGTATTGATGATGGACATCTGTATTTGTTGCATTATGTGCCGCTTAGGCTTTAGCCATTAAGATTTTGGCACAGATTAATCATAGTAAAAGTACCTCAAATATAAAGGTTAGAAAAAACTAATCAGCATGATTTTTAGTATGTAGGTCCACCTAGGGAAGGGACAAACATCGATATGGTCTATTGTCTCTAATAATGTGCCACATGGCGCACTCATAATGTGCCTCATCATTAGTGTTGATGATGGACATCCGTATTTGTTGCATTATGTGCCACTTAGGCTTTAGCCGTTAAGATTTTGGCACGGATTAATCATAATAAAATAATTATCATGATAATTTTTTTATTTTTTAATTATCTTCTTTAAAGTAGCATCGATAATAGTGAATTGACGGATGACAAAAAAATAACAATCAATATAACATAAATTTTATGAGATGATATTTCTCGTATGTAAATAGATGAAAAATCCAATTCGGTTAGATATCCAAACAGCTAAAGTTACAATTTATTAAGAATTCTAAGTAATTTCCACGGTGCAACCAAAGACAAGAAATTTCAATTCTTCGAATTCAAATTCTTAGAAATCACAAATCCTGGAATTTTATTTTCAATTCTAAATCCATGTCTGGTTGCCAAACAGACCCTAACCGTCTATCTCTTGTGGCTGTTACAATATTATCCACATGCGTTGCACGTGTACACCAACTAGTTAAATTTAAATACCTAATCAACCCCCCCTTCTAGGTATATTGAGTTAAAGATAACAGACCGGTAAAATTTTAGGATTCTAATTTTTGAGAAGTTATTTCTCTTAGAAGTTAAAAACTAAAAAATTTAGCTTCAATTTTAAGTTAGTTTTTAACTTTTTAAAAGTTAAAATATAACACATCCAAACTAACTTTTTAACTTTTTGGCTTATAAAAGTCAATAAGTTACTTATTTTGTGTTGCCAAACGCCTTCTTAGCACGAACGTAAATTCCTATAGGTATGGTACCCACTTTTCATGTCAAATGTTCAATTTCCACTAAGCATTGAGAAATCTAAATGCCTCATAATTTGAATATATGATGAACTCACGTTGTACCTAGTGCCTCTAGAAGTTTAAGGCTTGGACCATGGCATAAAATTCCACATCACAAGTAGAATATCTCAACAGAGCCTCATTTAGCTTTTCATTAAAAAATGCAATAGGTCATCCTTCTCGACTAACTACTACACCTAACCCCACATATGATGTGTCACAACCAGCAGTGGAGCCAAGATTTTGCTAAAGGGGGGGCACAATTCTTGTAGTATACTAGGGGATGACGCATGGCATGTTCTTAGAGATCACTCACTATATAGATATTTGGCGCATCCCTAGGTGAACCCACGTACCAAAATTCATCCCGATTAGTAATTTATATATGTTGGATTAGAGTCTTTTTCATATTTTGTTTTCTACCGTGGATTTTGAGCATTATTTGGGGTAATCGGATTTAAAGGCTAAAAATCACTAATCAGGTATATTTTGTTCTGTAAGTATACCTAGGGATTGGCCAAACATTCATATGGTCAGGGACCTCTAATAGTATGCCACTGTTTCACACTGTGGTCCTACATCAATGTTGACGATGGACATCCATCATCAAAGTTCTTAATTAATGGTAAAAGTTAAGGAGGGAGAAAATTTTTTATTTTTATATTTTTATATGGGCATCAAGCCGCACCTAAAAATGCCATGTGGCAAATTATTAGAGATTTATGACCGTATGGATTTTGAAACATTGTTAGGTAGACCTACATACGAAAAATCAATCGGTTTGGTATTTTCAAGATATTGAATCGCAGTAGCCAAAATAATTTTTGAATCCACGGTTGAAATTCAACCCATGAAAAATATTCAAATCCAATGGTTGAAAACCAGCAATCTGCTGTATTTTTGTCTACAAGCCCATCTGGGGATGTTTAAAACATCCGTACATTCATGGATCACTAAGTGTCTTCCACGTGACCTTTTTATATGCGGCTTGGACGCCTTGTAAAAAGAATTTTAGATTAAATTATTCCCGTTAAATTTGTAAGCCACGGGCTATTACGGTTTGGATGTGAATGCATTTAATTTGTTCTCAGTCAAAAAGTAAAAAATACGAAAAGACACAAATATTACTATCAATATAAATAATTCAAAAAAGCATAATAGATGGTGGGTGAGGAAGGGGGCTTTAAAGGATTAAAATATCAGGAGGGGCACTAAATTAAATTGGAAGGATATTTTTGGTAAAAAAAAATTTGTCAAAGGAATATGAAAATTGAGGGGGGCACGTGCCCCCCTGGCCCCTATGTGACTCCGCCGCTAGTCACAACCCACCTCGAAGATCTTATCAAAATTTGGCAAGGCCAACACTACTAGAGCTTTGGTCATGTTCTTCTTGATTGTTTGAAAACTTTCTGGTACTTGTGGGGTCCAAGAAAATTGTCCCTTTCTCATGCAATTGGTAACATGTGCCATAATCATAGCACTGAAATTCCTAATAAAACGACAATAAAATGTTGCTAATCCATGAAAGCTCTGAATTTCTGTCAACATCTTTGAAGTTGGCCAATTATATATGGCCTCAACTTTGCTCTCGTCTACTTCTATTCCATCGACTATCACCACAGAGCCGAAGAATAATAATTGGTCTGTCATGAAGACACATTTCTTGGTATTGGCATACATCTTAGCTCACTACAGTACTTGAAAGACTTGCCTTAGATGCTCCAAATGCTCTTTCTCCTTCTGACTATAAACGAGGATAATAAACTTTCCAAGAGTCTCGACAGTTGATTCATCACTCGCATGAACATAATAGGTGCATTGGAAAGTCCAAACGGCATCACCAACCATTCATAAAGTCCTTCATTCATCTTAAATTATATTTTCCACTCATACCCTAGCCGAATTTGAATTTGGTGATATCCTCGTCTCAAGTCTACTTTAGAAAAGACTTTGGCCCCAGAGAGCATGTTAAGCATATCTTCAAGTCGCAGAATTGCAAATCAGTACTTGATAAATATTTTATTGAATGCATGACTGTCCACACACATTCGCCACGTGCCATCTTTTTTTTGGTATAAGGAGAGTAGGAACTACACATGGGGCTCAAGCTCTATCGAATGAGACCCTTTCTAGAAGTCCTTCTACCTGGCAGTGGAGCTCTTCATGTTCTTGATGACTGATTGAGAAATTTCATACAATCAGGAATAGCCATCTCGGGAGTCTCTTCTTTTCCTACCAAGGCATAAATGGTCTTTGCTTCTATTTCAAATCCTTTTTGGTTTAGGAGACTTGAGATTCCATCAACCTTCTTTTTCTTGATAAAGATCTCTTCGATCTTTCATAGGCCACAAGGTGATCTTCTCCTTGCCCATTCAAAATGAGTACATACATGTTCTTTGTCCCCTGATTGGTGGTGTCACAATCATATTGCCATGATCTACCAAGTATGACATGTGTCCATTGGTACAACATCGCACCATACAAATTTTTTGTGTCCCTCCTATCGTAAAAGTCACCAAGCAGTACCATTTGGAAATCATCACTTCATTAGTTTTGAACCATGATATCTTATATGAGCTAGGGTGTTTGATGGTCTGCGGCCAACTTAAGTTTTTCGAGCACATCTTCATGGACACCATATTTTCACATCTACAATTATCGATGATGACATCACATAGCTTCCCCCCTGACATGCATCTTATGCAGGAAATGTTTGTTTGTGATATAGAACACACAGAAGAAGAATTCATGGACCGTTTGGACCGTCAAAAGTCCGAACGGTGCTAAAAGGACATAATGGGC
Organism: Euptelea pleiosperma; assembly: GCA_035048495.1. NCBI lineage: Eukaryota > Viridiplantae > Streptophyta > Magnoliopsida > Ranunculales > Eupteleaceae > Euptelea > Euptelea pleiosperma. The sequence continues at coordinate 19,575,449 of CM068547.1, forward strand.
ATTAACGTTAAAGAAACACTAAAAAGGACATAATAGGCATTAACGTAATTGTTTTTAGTGTCGGAATTCCGCGGTGCCGGACTTCTTTGAAAGGTTACGATGAGATCTTCGAAAGTCATCAACTTCGCTCATGATGTGTGCCTAATTTTGACCAAATTCCATTGTTTAGTGGGTCAAAATGGCATTTTAGCTATTTTTTGAGAATTTCATTTTGGCAATAACTTAGTCGTGGACATCAAAATCACTCCCCATCGATTCTACCATGTTTCTAAGATCTGCGACTATCCATTCTAGTCTTAGTAGGAATTTCTATTTTTTTGTCTTTTTTTCCTATTTTAGCAGTTTTAGACTTTTAGTAAGTTTCTAAGTCTCTTTACTGATTTGCCCTATTTAAGAGGGTTGTAGTTAGACGAAAGGATGAATGAAGTTATTATTTAAGTCTTCTTTTACTATCTTCCTTGTGGATTCAAGGTTTGTTTCTACTTGAAGACGTTCTTCTTCTTCTCAGTCACTTTTGTAATTAACTTCACGCTCCCGCTATGTCAGTTTGCAACCAATCTTCCCTTTCTTTTGCCCTTGGAGAAATCATGGATCTTTAAATTCGATGGATTCACCCACGGTGTGGCAAGGGATATTTCATTCAAGTACTCATCTTCTCCGACACTACCTTCACCATTGCCATAGTCATCATAGACTGGTTCCCCCTAGGCATTCAATGCAACCCAAGCCCAATCCGGTCTTCAATGTTGTGAACCCAAGCCCAACCCGACCTGAGGTCTGGCCTAGAATTTCTAGTCCGAGCCCAACTTGATCAGGTTAGTCAAGTTGATAAATTACTCAATGTTTTTATTTTTATTGCTAGAAAAGGCTGGTAAATTTTTATATTAATTTTTAATACAAAAATACATATAAGAATTTTTTATTCATCATCTTTAAAAACATAAACCACACTAAAAATAGGCTGGAAAACATAAAACACATTAAAAAAAATATATACATTTATATTAGCCCGTGACATACGTAATAAGCTTTCCCAGGCTCGACCCGAGCCCATCCTGGCAACTCATCTTAGGCCAAGCCAAACACCATGATCGTGGTTTATTTTATCATTTTAAATTAGTTTCTAACTCTTATAGTAGACTAGCGGGTGGCACGTGCCCACAGCACTCCTCGACAAAGCATTTGCTAAAATTGGGTGTGAGTGTCTAAGATCCACTATCCAGTTGGGGGATAAGATCTCGGCCCTTCTTTATTGAAGCTGATAAGAGGGGGTATAAGTGGGGAGACAACCACTGTCATTTGTTATATAGATAATAGTTATAAATGATAAATTGTCATATTTTGGGTTTCTATAAAAGATCTAATCAAAAGAACATGAGAATATCGTAACATAAGGGTAGAGTAGACCTGCTGAAACTCTAGCTAAGTTTTTTATCCGTGGTGGTGCGATTTTCGGTGGGCTTCGCTCTGCCACCTTGCCTCCCTGATTGCACCAGGTATTTAGCCTATCCTTGTCTCCCAAGGGTTCCCATCCTCCCTGCCCCTATTACCCTCCTCCTTGATGTCTGTCATCCTTAAGTCCTAACTTCACCTCCCATTTATTTCCCTTTCTTTTCATACTTCTCACCCCCCCCCCACGTGTCTCTCATGCAGTATCTCTACTTCTTTTCTTCCTCAGACCCTTACTGCGCAAGTCACTCAAATCTCCCCTTGCATTAAATTCTCCCTCCACTAGATAAGTCCATTTCAGCCCTCATCTCATATTAACCCCGTCTTTCCTCCTCAATTCTCGGTCCTGATCACATAACTACATGCCACGTGGCCAGAATTTGTCAGCCATACATAATGACCTTACCTCAAAACTACCACTGGCCTTTCCGTATACCAAAACCGCTCTCATCTTCCCAACAAACCATCACACCCAATCCACCACTCATACATACTCCCTCCCATTTTCACCACCACCCACCTCACTCCTCTCCGTTGAACTACAGAACTATGGCCTCTTCTTCTGATACACCAGCAATTGACTCAGTGGACACTCTCACTGCAAATCTCGATCGCCAACTAAGAATGGACTTACGTTCAGGCCCAGTGGTCTTTCCACGTGCAGAGGTCGAAGCTAAAGGCACCCACGACTGGAGATTTGCAGTCATTGGGAAAATTTTGGCAGATCACCTTATCGAACCACCCAAGGTTTTCTCCAGTGTGAACCTCTCCTGGGGACAAGCTCGCAAATTCCACTTCGTCGACATGGGAGGGAATTTCTTTGGTTTTCTCTTTTTTCATCAATGTGATCAAGAATGGGTCCTTGATGAAGGACCGTGGACAGTCTATACCCATCTCCTACTACTACAGAAATGTGTAGTTCCCACCCATCCGGAAGACATGGTCTTCTAGAACTGTCCATTTTGGGTGCAATCCCATGGGGTACCAGGCCAAACTTTTTGACCCTTTGACTGCGACAGACTTGGCAAAAAAAGTGGGAGAATTTATAAAAGGGAAAAAGTCCGATAGTGAATCTTTCAAAAAATGCAAATTCATGCGATACCGAGTTACAATGGACCTCAGAAAAAGCCTTAATCCAGGATTATGGATGCCATTCAGTGGCTTCTGGTATTGGATCACATTCAAATATGAAAGGTTACCCTCATTCTGTTATAAATGTGGCATAGTTGGTCACTCTGAGAACATATGTCACACTAATATTTTGGAGGTCACTCCTTCAGAGATAGAAGAATATTGGCAGGATCCACATACCAAACAATATGGTGAATGGAATCGAGTCGAGTCAAAAATGGCAGAAGAAGAAAGTCTCCGTCATGAGCTTATAGGCACTCCCTCATTTATTCTCCAACAGGCAAGAGACTCACGAGACCATGTAAGAGATTTCAGAGCCATAGAGCTCCTACAACCATGGAAAAACCGGTTCCCCATTGCAAATGGCATTCCCCTGGCATTGAGGAAAATTATAGAAGCCTCTTCAAGTAATATAACTCAGATTACCAGTAGTGAAACTTCCCCTCCCACACTGAGCCAAACCTCTCTTCCCCATCCTCACCCCAACCTTTCTATTGATGATAATATATCTCCCATGCAAATATCAAATCCTGGTGCAACAGTGAACGTGACTTCTGCTACTATGATTCCTGCCCACAAACGACTAAATCCCCAACTCCGGACGACCCAAAAAATCAGTAGGAAAGAGAGGCCAGTGGACCAGAGGCATCCCCCCAGACACACCAACCCACGGTCAATTCTCTCTCCTTTTTATCTCATTCTTCTTTCATGCTATATCTTCTCTCTTATGTTGGAATTTTGGAATCTTGCTACTCTTTATCTCGGGCGTGGGTGGCGGGCCCTTATTGGCCCCCCAGGGCCAGATGTTAATTTTCACTTGGAATTGTCGAGGCTGTGGGAAAACCTCGACAATTCAGGCGATAAAAACCCACATCCGAGATAAAGATCCGGACATCATATTTCTTTCGGAAACAAAGGCAAATGCAGATAGGCACTCTATGCTGGCTCGTCGTTTGGGTTTCGGAAACTTTATCATGGTTGAAGCTACAGGATGGAGTGGAGGTCTCCTAGTTCTCTGGAAAGTAGGCATAAAATTAGACCTATGGGACAAAAACCATAGCGGAATCCACTTGATTATCAAATCTGAACCTCATCATTCTCCTTGGCGTCTATCATTAATTTACGGGGACCCCCACGTGGCATACCGATCTATATTATGGCGCGACCTGAGTTCCAAAGTTCAAAATTTTCAGGGCCCGTGGGTTATTATGGGAGATTTTAATGATCTCTCTACTAGTTGGGAAAAGAAAGCTAGCTCCTCCTCTACCCTTCGTCTAAACCAATGTTTTCTGGACTTCATGCATCAATATGACTTCTCCGACCTTGGCTTTATTGGTAACAAGTTCACTTGGTCCAATAAACAAAGGGCTTAGCAAATGTTCGGGAGTGGCTAGATAAAGCCATTGCCAACTCCGCATGGCGTATGCTCTTTCCTGATTCGAGTGTCCACCACCTCTCCTCCTCATCTTCTGATCACTGCCCCATTCTCCTTAATACTTCCCCAGATCCTATCACCCTTCCTAGACCTTTCCATTTTTCTCCATGTGGGCAGATGATCATCAATGCCGACAAATTATTGAAACAACCTGGAGGAAAGATGTTCAAGGTACCCAACCCTACAAAATCCACAGAAAGTTCGTAAATGGAACAATGCCAACCGTTGTCCTCTCAAAAAGCACATCAAATACCTCCAAGCCCACCTGGCCCACACCCAAAGTCTAGCCCCTACAGGTGAAAACACCAGAAAGGAAAAGGAGCTAACCTTCCAATTGGAGAAAGCCCACAAGAATGAGGAACAGACATGGAGAGACAAATCTCGAGAAGAATGGCTAAAAGAAGGAGACCAAAACACCAAATTCTTTTGATATTCGCTCAAAAGTGCTATTTAAAGTAATTATCCTTCTAGTGTTATCACACTCTCTTACGTAAAATTGCTCTATTTATCCACTTTTCTATGTAAAAGTCTCTTTTATTGCGTAGAACACACTTTTTTGGACGAAATGGTATATTTGCATGAATTAAACATATTTTTGGAAGTCTAGGTATAAAGTCATTCTGATTAAGTCTCATTACGCACTTTTCGTTATTACGGGAAACCCAATCGGACGATTCTGATGGACTACGGGCCCACGATCAACCATAGAAGCTTGAAATCAATAGTTAAAAAGCTAGCAGGCTATGACAAGAAGATATGGGCCAAGTACGGACTGAACCAGAAGATCATAAAGCCAGACCAAGAATCAAGAAAGTGAACAGAACCAATTGATCAATGAAAAGAACCGTGATTGAACCTGGATGCCCGAAAGCAGATAAATCTAGACTTGAAGAACAATTCCACTGATCTTAGAACCGAGAATGCGAGGGTAATAAAACCCAAGACCCAAAGGAGAATTCCAAAATTCAAGTCCTAGAGTTGTATGTTCAACTAAGGCCCGTAGCCCACTATACGTTAAGCCCAAATTCAAATCCGAAGAAAATAGTGGGCCGCACCATCAAAATCATGGGCTAAGTGTGTGAAAAACTAAAGCACACATGATAGACTAAAGCGGTGCCTACAATTCTAGCAAGTGGCGAAGCATCAAGCATGTGAGCAAATCAATAAGCAAGTAGGCCAAGGGTGATCTGAGTCGCTCGGTCAAAAGGATAAGACATGGGACACATTTGAGCCAAGGACTTGACGGGTATTTGGGCTACAATAACAACATGGATGATGTGGCATGGATTGCGTGGAAGACGTATCTAAAAGGAAATAAAGGACTTTAATACAAATTAGAGTCTCATCTCACAAAAAAATGCGTGGACCATTCCGTTGTGGGCCCAACAATTGAACGGTCGAGATTGTGGCAAAGCTATGACTTAAAGCAAAGATAGGAATTGGTAGCTTTTGTTGGAGATTTTTCAGCAAGAAAGGAAGAACTTGCTGGCCATTATCACAAAGACGATCAACGGTTGTGATTCAAGGGGGAGATCTTCATGAAATCTTTGATTATAGAGTTTTTCTTGTGAAAATCTCTAATAAGAGGGCAGAAATGTCAATAGACATGAGAGGAGAAGGTAGGTGGGGTCCACACCCTCTTTCCCATTCACAACTGACCCGCTCACCCCAAACCCTACCACTATATAAAGAAAGAGAGAAAGGAGGGGCTTTCTCTCTTGATCTCTCTTTTCTCTTCCCCATTCATTCCACGTTCGACAGTTTCCTTTCCACGCCTCTTCCCTCTCTCATTACCGCCCCCTCTCCTCCATTCTCTCTCTCACAACCCAACGTCTTCACTCCTAAGCCGCCATTCTCTTCATCTAAAAAAAAAAGAAAAATAGAAACAGAAAAGGAGGGAGAGACGAAGAGGAAGAAGAAGAGAGGATTGCACGTCCCCTCCATCGTCATAGCCACACTCCAGTCCGCCCTCCTCTTCTTCCATCACTAGCGCACCGCCCTCCACCTCGCCTACAACCCTCCACCACCACCGTGATGCAATAGCAGCTACCACCGAGTGTCCACCTGCCGGGTTCTTTCCCTCCTCTTCTTTGAGCGCCATTTCTCTCCACCAAGCTCCACTTGTGCGCCTTCATACCAGCAGGCTAGGCGCTGCACCTGCAACTAACGTCCTGATCTCTGCATCTACCACTCACACGGTCCTCCACACCTTGCTATATATCCGCCACAACCACCACCAGCTCCTCCATAGTGAAGGTTCACCCTCCATTGCCTCACCAACAGTACAGCCTACAAACCTGCTTCTTTGACTGGTCTCCAACCTGTGTGCCACATGGCCAGTCACCTTGGACTGCTTCCTGCTCCTAGTAGCCACCACTTCGTGATGATCTCCATCAATTGGGGGACCTCCATGACTCATGGTTTGGCCGTGAGCCCACTTACAGATCATGCCCAACACGTCCACCATTCTAGCCACCATCATCTTCTCCATGTCCACTTGCTGCCCCTCCACTTTCTATGGCCGATCAACCATTGATCAATCGAACAAGGGCTTATCGCAACCACTCATCCTAGGTAAGTCCTCAAGGTAACAAACTTTCTTCATTTTCTCTATCTAGGACTTTTTTTTTCTTTTTTTCTCTTGTTTCTCTCTCTAGAATCTCTAGGTTTTCACTATCTCTCACACTTTCTCTCTGTAGACCTATTTTCTCCCTCTTCTCTCTCTCTACTTATCATTTTCTCTCTCTAGATTTACATTAGATGCTTTTCAGTATAGTAATTTACAAGCTTTCTAATATGTAATTTGTTTTTTAGGGATTGTAGTACATTTATCTTAATTAAATAAAATAGTTTCTTTTGATACTAGTTGTTCAATTTAAGTCATGCAATGAATCGTGTTCTTCATTAATGTTGTTATTAATCGAATATAATCTCCAAAAAAAAAAGAATGTTTTGAAATCCGATATTAACCACCATTTTCATCCCGTCATTATTTCGTGAGAAATTCCATCATGTCATGTTCAAATTTGCGCTAACCCGACTAATCCCGAGTGCAGATCGACATCCGACATACTTCCACTGTGCAAAGAATCGCTTAATTTTGTAGGAAATCTCGGATAATTTACAAATGTGTTGGAATTAGGGTTTCCATAACCAACGACATGGAAAAATCCTAGTTTCATCTTTCATCTCTCCACCCTGATTTGTAGAAGAAAAAATATATTGAATGGATCAAGGATAGCCAGGGTGCTCATCATCACTCCCGCTCTCAGATAGAGAGAACTCTTGAGGGTTACTTTCGAGAACTCTTTACATCAACCAACCCAGAAAACTTCGAGTTCCTACAAACTCTCAATCTTCCCCAGTTTTCTGAAGAGGCAAATAAATTCCTCAACCAGCCTATTACTAGAGAGGAAGTAAAAAAAGCAATCTTCTCTCTTGGACCTACCAAAGCCCCTGGACCTGATGGGTTCACAGCCTTGTTCTACCAAACTCACTGGACAATTATTCAAGAAGATCTCATCAAACTGATCTCAGAGGTTACGTCATCGAACTGCTCTCCGAGTGCTGAACCAAACATCTTAGCCCTTATTCCCAAAGTTCAAGCACCCGAAGCCCCTCATCAGTTCCGACCCATCAGCCTATGCAACGTGAGCTATAAGATCATTGCAAAATTTCTTACAGCTCGCCTCCGTTGTATCCTTCCTCCACTGATTTCAGTAAACCAAAGAGCCTTTCTTCTAGGTTGGAGAATTTCAGATAACACAATCCTTGCTCAAGAACTCAGGAAAGTTATTGCAAAGAAGAAAAAAGGAAAGGTTGGATACATTGCAATCAAACTGGATATGGCCAAAGCCTATGATAGAATTGAATGGAAGTTCCTTATTCAAGTTCTCAAGATAATGGGCCTCAATGAAAAATGGATCTCCATCATTGAACAATGTGTCTCTTCTACCTCCTTCTCCATCAAATTAAACAGTTCTCCCTTTGGCCATTTCATGCCCACTCGTGGCTTGCGTCAAGGTGACCCTCTTTCACTTCTTCTGTTCATCATCTGTATGAATGTGCTCTCCTTCATGCTCTCTTAGACAGAAAACAACAATCATATCCATGGAATTAAACTGGGAAGAACTGGCCCACCCATATCTCATCTCCTTTTTGCGGATTACTGCATCATGTTTTGCCGAGCAAGCTTGGTGGAGGCCTGACACCTAAAAGATTGCATTGATCTCTTTTGCTCTATCTCAGGCCAACAAGTCAACTTTGCCAAATCAGGTATTACCTTCAGCCCAAACCTTCACCATCGTTAGAAAAAGGCCCTCTCCTACATTCTAGATATCAAAAACCTATGTATCTCCGAACAATATTTGGGCACGCCCTTATTCATTGGCCGAGCAAAATCCAAAGCTTTGGATAGCTGCCTTGAACGCCTTCGATCTCTAACCACTGGCTGGCGAGGAAAATTCATCTCCCAAGCAGGGAAAGTTGTTCTTATCAAATCTGTGGCCAATTCCATACCAACCTACCTTATGCAATCCTTCCTCTTTCCCCAAAAAATTTGCTCGCAGATGGACTCTCTTCTCAATCAATCCTGGTGGGGGATACTAAAGAGGATAAAAAGCTGCACATCATGAATTGGTCCTCTCTCTGTAGAACCACTGATAGAGGTGGACTTGGTTTCAGGAATTTTTGTTAAGCCAACATCGCCCTCCTCTTCAAAATGGTCTGGCAACTTCAAAAAAATCCTACATCTCTTCTAGCCAGCCACCTCATTCCTAAATACTGCCCTAAAGGACACATGCTAGGTGCTTCAAAACACCCTCAAGCTTCCTGGTGTTGGAATAGTCTCATCTATGCAAAAGAGCAATGCAAACATATGTGCAGCTGGATCATTGGGACAGGTGACGTGATTGATATTTGGCATGATAATTGGATCATTGGCCCCTCCCCCCACCACCGCCCTCCTCCTCGACCTCCTAACTGTCACATCTCTTCTGTCCAAGAACTCATCTTTCCATCTCGCCAATGGAACATGACCCTCCTCTCCTCCCTCTTTGTCCCGTCTATTGTTTCAACCATCAAGGATATTCCTATAAGCAAAATCCCTTTTCCTGATAGTCTCTTCTGGCTGCCACACCGACAAGGCATATTCACTTCAAAATAGGCATACTGATATTCGCTCAAAAGTGCTTATTTTAAGCACTTATCCTGTTAGCGTTATCGCACTCTCCTACGTAAAACTGCTCTAATTATCCACTTTTCTACGTAAGAGTCTCTTGTGTTGCGTAGAACACACTTTTCTGGACGAAATGGTATATTTGCATGCATTAAACACATTTTCGGAAGTCTAGACATGTAGTCATTCTGATAGAGTCTCATTACGCGCTTCTTCTGTCGCAGGAAACCCCGATGGGACATTTCTCGAGACTTGCGAGCCCACATCGATCAGGAAAGCCCATTATCAAAGCTTAAAGAGCCCACATGCTATGACTAAAAGATATGGGCCAACTATGAGGACCAAAAAGCCGGCCCAAAGAACGAAGAGAGCAGGAGAGCCAATGACTAAGAGACGGACCAAAGCGTTTAAAGCCACATGAGTCAGCAAAGAATGATAGTCGACTCTACTGGAGAAGCGTGAGGATGGTCACAGTGAAGAACAGGGTTCCAGACCCTCCGCCAGTGCTTTTTTCTATTTTTTTTGATACTTTTTCTCTCATCTCTCCTTATTCTCTCTCTCTCTTCATCTCTCGATCCTCGAATCTACTGACCTAACCCCAGAACTCCTGCCTATCAGCTCTATCTCATCTCCCTTAGCTTTCTGACCGTTGGATCTTCCATCGGACCGTTGGATCTTCAATCGGACCGTTGGATCTCTCTAGATCCGTCGATCTACCAATCTGAGTCCCAATCAAGTCACCATCCATCCGATCGCCATCAGACTGTCTGTCACATCATTCTGTGAGATGATGGACATCATCAACCCATGAGGGCCAATAGCCGGGCCCATCTTCATCGACCCGCTGACCGACAAGTTAGTGGACCCCGCGAATTTCAAAAATAATTTTAATTAAATGGGGGGTCCACTAATTGGGGAGATTCCCCATAGAAAAGTAGATTTTTACTTAAAAAAAAAAAAAAAAAAAAAAAAAAAAAAAAAAAAAAAATTATTTTTTTTATTTCAAAAATAACTATTTTCCATTAATGGAAGGTTATAAAAGAGGGAGAGCTCGAGGGGAACCCTAATCCCCTTTCCCCCTCTCCTCCTCTCTTTTTCTCCTTTCTCCCTTTTCCTTCTTGAGCGCTGCCCCTTCTTCTCCGGCGATCGGATTGCCGGCCAACTGGTGGGCGTCTTCTTCTTCTTCTTCTTCTTCTTCTTCTTCTTCTTCTTCTTCTTCTTCTTCTTCTTCTTCTTCTCCTTCTTCCATTCTTCTGTTGCAGGTACAGAGGGGCTAACCAGCAAGTCGTCACCCCCATCAACGCACCACCAGCAACCACCTCGCCATTAAAACCGGCGAGCTCCTTCCCGGTTCTCACCACGCCCCCACCTGCAACACATTCCAACGGTAAGAGTTCCTCTATCCCCCTCTCCTTCTTCCCTTCTCTTCTTCCTCATCTTTTTCTTCCTCCTCCTCCTTCCTGCTTCTTCTTCTTCTTCTTCTTGCCGGAGTTGCAGGTCTGCAACTCCGGCGGACTGGTTCTATTAACGTCTTCCTATGTCCAGAAATCCTCCACCTCTCCAATCTCCCCTCTAACTAGAACCCACGGCAACCACCATGAAGTTGCCCTCCTTCACTTGTTGCTCAGCCTCCCATCCTCCTTGCTGGACCTGCAAATCTTCATCAACGGAGTTCCACTGTCATTACCGGAGTTGCAGATGCAACTCCGATCGAACTCCTCACCCCGTGGCGTCCCTCTTCCTTTGTGCTTCACCAACGCCTCGTGCTGCTAGACGGTCCTCCACTAGCACAACCAGCAACTTCTTGCTGGAACCTTTATTTAATCTTTGACCGGAGTTGCAACCTACAACTCCGGTGATCGCCATCACCATCATTGCCATCCTCGGAAAAACCTGCACCATCCTCCATCTTTCAAACCGTGAGCATCTCACTCTTCTTGGCCGTTCTTCTCCACGTCAAACCACCTTGCTGGATAGATCTACACTTCCTCCATCGGTTTCCCTTCTCCACCTTGATCCAACACGACTCCATCAAGTCGTTATCTCCATCACACCTTCAAGAACACCCCGTTCTTTCCTCTAATCCATCAGTCAACATCCTTCTCTTAACAAGAGAAGATCTGTTGCCATTCCTAGCATAAGTGCTACGTTACTGCCTAAACCAGCAACTACTTACCACTCTCCATCATCAGACCTCATCGCTCCTCCTTAGGACGTGATCACCTCCCACTTTCTTCTCTTTTTCCATCACCTGGAACCAGCAGGTAGCCCCATGCGATTTGATTAGCAGGTTCTTCCTCTTCGTCTCCTTCGCCCCCGGAACACCACCTAGCAGTTTGAACTAATAGGCGGTTCCGCCTTCTTTATCATCACGGGCTACTTCGGGGGCTACTCATCCTCTCCCCTTGGTAAGGTAGTCTCCTTCCTATCTCTAAATTCTCCCTAGTTCTCTCTTTCTAGATGTCCTTAGTTTCTCTCTCTCTCTCTCTCTCTATCTCTACAATCTTTTCTCTACTTTCTCTTTCTAGTTCTCTCTTTCTCTCTCTAGTTTATTCTTTTCTTTATGCTTTATAATTTAGTTGTTTTTACTTAATTGTAAGAGACATGTTCGATTGAATGAAGTTGATTTGAATAATATTATGTTCCATTCTCTGCAAATTTCCCGTCATTTTATGTTCATTATTGCACTAACCTAACTAACCCCGAGTGCAGATCGACATCCGACACGAGCCACTGTGCAAAATTGCCCATTTTACAGGTTAAATGTCTCGGATCAGTTAAAAATGTGTTGAAGTTAGGGTTTCCGATTCGACGACACGGAAAAACCCTACTTTCACATACCACATGCTCCACAATCACCAGGCCAGTCCACCTCAATCTCAACTACCACATAATCTTTGGCACAAAATATGGAAGCTTCCTACCCCCAAAAGAGCTCAATTCTTTATCTAGCGCCTTATGAGAAACATTCTTCCAACAAAAGCTCTCCTCCACTCCAAAATACTGCATATAAACCCCCAATATCCCCGATGCCTTCATCAGGAGGAATCCAACATCCATGCACTTTGCCATTGTCCCATAAGTGATAAAATATGGTATGCCTCACCTCTCACTTTAAAATGGGGACATCTCAGCCAGGCAACTATTGAACAATGGCTTATGGATTTATTTTTGGATCCACAAGACCAATATAGTGAACCAACTGTCCAAGCTTACATATGTATTCTTCTTTGGCATCTTTGGTATTTGCGTAATGATGCAGTCCATGGCACCACAAATAGGAACCCGTTAAATATCCTTAAGCACATTCAATCTTATATCAGCCAACCCATGAATCTAGAGACCGAATTAGCAACAACTAATGGGCCTCCCTCTCGTTGGAACCCACCTCCGCATGGCAAGATGAAACTTAACACTGATGCCTCTCAGAACAAGGACACGGGAGATGCTGGCTTCGGCTTTATATTAAGGGATTCCAGGTCTAATTGTGTCCTGGCAAGTGGTAGAAGAGCTCGAGCCAAATCAGCCGAAGAAGTAGAAATTAGAGCTTTAAAGTGGGCCTTGGAGCTAAGCAGGAGGTTTGAGCACTTGGACCTGATTGTTGAATCTTACCGCCAAAAACATTGTGGACTCCCTTCACAATGTTTCTTTTGGGCTGGGCATGTTCTATACTGCCCAATTGATGGACATCCTATCTTTGATGTCCTTTTCTTCTATCTCTTTTGCTTTTATTCCCAGACTTGTAAATCATACTGCTCGTGTTATAGCCAAGAAGGCTTGTAATTTTTTGGACCCGTTGTATTGGACCGATATCTATCCCTCATGGCTTTTTCAAGAGCTCGAAAGGGATAAGATCTCTTGGTCCTCTTCTTTTTAGTTTCTAATATCATAACTTGTTTACAAAAAAAAAGGGTAAAGTAGACCTTAGCTATATACTAAGGACCTAGTGGGCTTAGTTCATCAGCATTGAGCTTGGCCTGCTTAGTAATCAAGCCCAAGAATCAAGTCCAGGTCCAGTCTATTGTGCTTATAAAATGCAACCCAAGCTCGGCCTAGGGCGGATGGGCATAAAGGCCCATTGGTCCAGCCCTGCCCATTAACAACACAATCTCTCATCCCTTCAAATTTTAAACCATTCTGCAAAGGGTCACTCTATAGGCACCCACGTCTTTAAGCTAGGCACCTACAAAAAGAAAAAAAAATTAATGACGAAATTACCCTGTTCTCATTAAGCCAGGCACCCACACTCATGTTAGGGATAGTTACGTTGTTGTTGGGAATGTCGAATTCGCACGACGCCGAAGCTGCACTCCCCTCTCAACGCCCTCCATTTTTCCCTCTATTTCTCTGAGATCTCTTCTTCTCTCTACATCTGCATCATCGTCTCTTTCACTTCTCTGTACATCTTCTTCTCTTCCACTTCTCTGTACATCTTCTTCTCTTCCACAAATTTCTCCTCACCAAACAAAAAATTACAAGATATTCAAGTGGCATATGTGATTGGTGAAGAGGTTAACAATGGATGAGGTAAAACCTATAATCTTTTAAATTTTTAATTTGCTCTTCATATTCCATTATCTGTTTAAACCCTAAATAATGACCATCATGCAAAAATGTATGTGAAGAGTTTATAAATGGGTTGGGTTCCGGTGACCAACAGTTTTGACCAACACCTTGGTGTACCCTCGTAGAAGACTTTCTTCTTTCTTTCTCTTCTTCTTCACCCTTCTTCTCCGACGAGCAATGAAAGTAGGTTTTTTCCGCGTCGTTGGTTACAGAAATCCTAGATCTCAACAATATTTGTAATTATCCGATTCTTTTTCACTCAAATCCTGCAAAAATCACAGGGTTGTACAGTGGCTCGTGTCGGATGTCGATCCGCACTCGGGGTTAGTTAGCGCGACTCATGAACATGCAATGACGGATTTTTATCAAGAAAACATAGAGAGGTGAGAATGGTGATGGATTTAAAACATGCTTAGTGATTTCTAGAGAGAGAAATTGCCATAAGATTAAAAAGAAAATAACTAACACAATGAAGTAATACTAGAATTTATTGAAATAATAACTTTCTTACAATATTCTCAATCAAAATTGCGAACTAAACATAAAAAGAACTAAAAGGATTAAACTATAAAGTCGTAAGAACTAGAGAGAGGAAGAGAATAAAAAATAAGAAAAAATATTTTTTTTTTTTAAAAAACCCCCTATTTCCATTAAAGGAAATAGGGAAGCTTTAAAAAGGGGGAAGGAGGGGGACGAACCCTAATTTCGGAACCCTAATCCCCCTCCTTATTGCTCCATTCTCTCCCCCAACTCGTTGCCCTCTCTTTCTCCTCGGTTTTTGACAAGTTTTCCATCTTCTTCACCTTCTTCTTCGTCATTGTTTCTCGCCGGAGTTGCAGAACTCCGGCCATCTTCTACCTTGTTTTACCCCTCTTCTCTCCATCTCTTTTGACCCTGTTGGATAGCCAGCACCTCCACAGAACCCAACGGTGGGTTCCCAAGTTAGTGCAACGTTGGTTGCCGTCTACACCATCTACCACCACCGTTTCACACCGCCCTCCACCGGACTGGTGTGCACGCCCAGCTCACCCCACCTGCAAGGGCGTCCTCCACTCTTGGATCGCCTTCCTCAGTTGCATCACAGCACCAGCAACTGCTGTCACCACTACCACACCTCCAGTCGTCCACATTCAACGCCGGTCGAAACCTGCAACTCCGGCGAACTTGATCGCCGGACTGGTTCTTTTTCTTTTTTTTTCCAAAGCTGTCACCATCATCAACCGGCAACTCCTCCACGTGACCAGCACCACCGCCTTAACACCCCAGGCTACACCTCATCACGGCAGATCTACGATCATCCTTTTCCCAAGACGTTCGGGTTACTCTCCTCAATACTGTGATCTCCACGGTTAGGCATATTGCCGGTCTTCTACCTTGCACAGGCCTACAACCACTCCGGTGCACCACCACGTCCAGCATCTACTCTATCGCATGGTGGGTGTTCTTCATGGTTGGACCACTTTCTTCCAAGTTGATGCGTGTTGCACTACCTGCAATACCAACAACAACTTCATCTTTGCTGCCCCATGGCTTGACTGTGCACCCGATCTTTGGAAAGTCCAAGGTATTGCTTCTCTCTCTCTAGTCTCTTCTCTCTCTCTAAAAATTCATACTCTCTCTCCTCTTATTCTCTTCCTCTCTCTAGTTCTTACGGCTTTATAGTTTAATCTTTTAGTTCTTTTTATGTTTAGTTCGCAATTTTGATTGAGAATATTGTAAGAAAGTTATTATTTCAATAAATTCTAGTATTACTTCATTGTGTTAGTTATTTTCTTTTTAATCTTATGGCAATTTCTCTCTCTAGAAATCACTAAGCATGTTTTAAATCCATCACCATTCTCACCTCTCCATGTTTTCTTGATAAAAATCCGTCATTGCATGTTCATGAGTCGCGCTAACTAACCCCGAGTGCGGATCGACATCCGACACGAGCCACTGTACAACCCTGTGATTTTTGCAGGATTTGAGTGAAAAAGAATCGGATAATTACAAATATTGTTGAGATCTAGGATTTCCGTAACCAACGACGCGGAAAAAACCTACTTTCAAATGGCGCCTTCTTGATTCTTTTTAATTAAATGGAGCCTTGGGATCAAATCAGCTGGAGTGATGAGGTGGGTGATGAAATCCCACCAGTTTCAATTTGGAGCTGGGTCTGCTCTCTTAGAGTTGATTGATTAACGGCCACGCCACGCAAGTCGAATAAGTTGTTGCTATAAAACAAATAGACAAGCGGCAATGATGCACCCAATATGCTCTGTATCGCACTCAAGGCGAGGATAGAGACTTACCTCCCGTGGGCCACGCCACGGGGTCTCCTCCGTGGGTTAGAGAGGGGTATCCTAATGGGCTTGGGCCCGACTCCACCTCTTTGAGCTTTCGCTCTCTACCCACACTGGATCGTGTTCCTGCAGAAACAGTTAGATCGCACGGTCTAGGTATATAGGATTCTAGTTGGAAGATCCTTGCCTTTTTAGGGTTCACTGAACAAGCACTGAATTTAGGCAAGTTTTTGAATGAGTTTCCAAATTCGAGATGGGTTAAAATTTAGGAATTCCCAGATTGGAAAATACCTAGATTGGAAAGTTTCCCGAACTGTGGAGATCTTCCAAGAAAGATTTGATTGCGAGATCCCTTATAATTTTGGGAAATTTCCCAAAATTGAAATTCTGCTAGATTTGGGGTGCTTCCTTTTGCAGACTTTTCCAAATTCGGAAGATTTCTAAAGATAGAAATTCTTCTAAAGAGGAAACTTCTAAGAGGGGAAACCCTAATTAAGCAGAGTTTCAAGATTTTGGAATCTTTCCAAAAATCGTAAATCCTGGATTGGTGATTTCTAAAAATCTGCAGAATATGAAACCCTAACTTTTTTGAATTTTGAATTTATTATTTTTTTGGTATTTTTCACTTAATCTAGGGTTTCTAAAAAACCCTAGAACAAGATCTAGCAGTTATATGGAAAGCAGTAAAATTCCTAAATTATTACAAATTGCACTCGGCCTTCCGAGGCATGAAAAATAGTAATTTAAAAGAAACTGCTAAAAATCACTAAAAACACAAAATAGAAAGTTTCCCGAAAAGGTCGGGCTGGCCAAATTGAGCAGCTTTTCGCTTTAGCAACTTTCCAATTCCGTCTTTACGTCCTTTTTCGCACTTCCGTACACCCGAGCGGCAGCGGCGCCATTTGAAAGTAGGTTTTTTCCGCGTCGTTGGTTACGAAAATCCTAGATCTCAACAATATTTGTAATTATCCGATTCTTTTTCACTCAAATCCTGCAAAAATCACAAGGTTGTACAGTGGCTCGTGTCGGATGTCGATCCGCACTCGGGGTTAGTTAGCGCGACTCATGAACATGCAATGACGGATTTTTATCAAGAAAACATGGAGAGGTGAGAATGGTGATGGATTTAAAACATGCTTAGTGATTTCTAGAGAGAGAAATTGCCATAAGATTAAAAAGAAAATAACTAACACAATGAAGTAATACTAGAATTTAAAAAACCCCCTATTTCCATTAAAGGAAATAGGGAAGCTTTAAAAAGGGGGAAGGAGGGGGACGAACCCTAATTTCAGAACCCTAATCCCCCTCCTTATTGCTCCATTCTCTCCCCCAACTCGTTGCCCCCTCTTTCTCCTCGGTTTTTGACAAGTTTTCCATCTTCTTCACCTTCTTCTTCGTCATTGTTTCTCGCCGGAGTTGCAGAACTCCGGCCATCTTCTACCTTATTTTACCCCTCTTCTCTCCATCTCTTTTGACCCTGTTGGATAGCCAGCACCTCCACAGAACCCAACGGTGGGTTCCCAAGTTAGTGCAACGTTGGTTGCCGTCTACACCATCTACCACCACCGTTTCACACCGCCCTCCACCGGACTGGCGTGCACGCCCAGCTCGCCCCACCTGCAAGGGCGTCCTCCACTCTTGGATCGCCTTCCTCAGTTGTGATATTCGCTCAAAAGTGCTTATTTTAAGCAATTATCGTTTTAGCGTTATCGCACTCTCCTACGTAAAAAGCTCTATTTATCTACTTTTCTACGTAAGAGTCTCTTCTGTTGCGTAGAACACACTTTTCTGGACGAAATGGTATATTTGCATGCATTAAACACATTTTCGGAAGTCTAGATATTAAGCCGTTCTGATAAAGTCTCATTACGCGCTTCTTCTGTCGCAGGAAACCCCGATGGGACAATTCTCGAGACTTGCGAGCCCGCATCTATCAAGAAAGCCCATTATCAAAGCTTAAAGAGCCTACAGGCTATGACTAGAAGATATAGGCCAAATGCGGGCTAAACAAGAGGACCAAAGAGCCGGCCCAAAAAAACGAAGAGAGCGGGAGAGCCAATGACCAAGAGACGGACCAAAACGTATAAAGCCGCATGAATCAACAAGAAATGATGGTCTGCTCTACTGGTAAAGCGTGATGAGTAACACAGTGAAGACCAGGGTTCTTGACCCTTTGCCAGCTCTTTTCTGTGTAATTTCTAGTATTTTCTCTCTCATCTCTCCTAATTCTCTCTCTCCTCTCCACTTCAATCATCCGATCATTTGATCACCATCATCTCAACCCAGGATCACCACGGCCTATGATCACCCCATTTGCATGAACCCACTCGGAGACATCTAGGCTGTGTTTGATTACACAGAAATTTTTCCCGAGAAAATACATCTTTGATATGCCTTAAATGGCTGATTGATAGCAACTAAGAACACATATTTCAATCGTGTGAGAAAATAAAGGTGTATTCTTAGGTGAAAATAAATTCTCACCTATTTGGATGGGAAATGAATTCCGGGCTTAGTAGAGAAAATTATCCAGATTTTAGTGGCCTGTTAGGGAAAATTATACGCATTTATACTAGCTATCTAACAATGGACAGTTGAGTTTCCTTCGGAAAGATGCAATTTTTCAACTTGGTAAGCCAAACAAGGCCTTAGCCTTATTCTCTACGTGGGATGAATCTCATCCAACGGTGGAGGCAATGAGCACCTCACGTATAAGGAGAGGCCGAAACCTAATGGATGGCTCTCTCCCCCCTCTCTCCCTTCTCCCCCTTTCCTCCTTTCCTTCTCCTCCTCTTTTTCTTCTCTTCCGGAAGCAGCCAACACTTGACCGGACTGGTTCATCCCCCTCCGGCGAACTTCTTCCTCTTCTTCTTGAAGAGGAGTCGCTGGACCACTGCCATCACCTGTTCCTTTCTCCAGCCTTCCCCCATCTTCTTCTCCTCTGCAAACGGCTCCACCATTCATCACCGTTGAGTCTCCAAGGCAAGCATCGCCCCAGCACCTTCTCGCCATTAAAACCGGCGAGCTCCGGCGCTGTAACTTGACACCGCCGATCCACCTCATCTGCACATCCCGGTAAGTTCTTCTCATCATCTCCTTCTTCTTTCACTCCTTCTTCTTCTTCTTCTTCTTCTTCTTCTTTCTTCCTCCTCTTTTCCTCCTTCTTGTCCGTCCACCGGAGTTGCAGAACTCCGGCGGATGAACTTCATCTTTTTCGGCCAGCAGGTGCTGTACCGCCTTTCCACCTCAGCAACCTGTCCACCGTGCTCCTCCCCTTGCATCACAGCGCACCATCGTGTTGGTTGCACTGCTGTATCGCCCCCTCTTCTTGTTCATCTTCTTAATCTGTCCACCGGAGTTGCAGACCTGCAACTCCGGCGATCTTCCACCTGTGCTGCCATTAAAGCCTCTTGCAAACACCTACAACTCCCCAACGCCCAGCCTGCTGAACCGTCACCAGCCCGCCTTGGTCACCTGTTGCTGGAGCACTGCCCCCTTCATCCTCAACTCTTCCGCCACCTACATCACCGCCTCAGCCACGTCCATTCCGCCTGAGCACGACCGCCCTTCCTCCTCTCGCCTGTCGCTCCACCCACGAGCTCCACCGCCAACCGACACCCTTCTTCAAAGGTTGCTGGAGTTGCAACCTGCAACTCCAGTCAGTCCAAGTCGTCTCCCACACCATTGTGTGCAAAAAAAAAAAAAAAAAAAAAAAAAAAAAAAAAAAAAAAAAAAAAAAAAAAAAAAAAAAAAAAAAAAGTGTAAGGAAGAGGAAGCCGTCTTCTCTTGGGTGTCCACCACCCCGAGCTCCACCGGCAACCAGCACCCCGTGGACGATCTGCCTATGCACTCCGCCCCCCACACCACCACTGAGTTTTGGGCCTGCCACCTCCTCTTTTAGGAGAGTGATCCACATCCTCTTTCACGGGTTGACAAACCCGAACCAGCACCTCACCACGCCCATGGGCAGATCCCACTCTCGGTCAGTCAATGGGTAAGTTTCTTCGACCTTCTATCCCTTTCTTTCTTCACTCATCTCCTCTTCTCTTTCACTATGCTTCACTTTCTCTCTCCACTTCATTTTCTCTCTCTAACTCTCTCTAGAATTTTCTTCCTTAAAATTACTTTTTAGTTTATCTTATTTTATGTTATTTTTGATTCAAGCATTGTAATAAACATTTTGATCACTGAATGATGAAGTTTGTTTTTATCTATTATTTCTTGTGATAGTCCGTCAATTTTTGTTCTTATTCGCGTTAATCTGACTAATCCCGAGTGCGGATACGACTCCGACTTTCCACTGTGCAAGAACTGTTTAATTTTGCAGGATTAAAGTCTCGAATAATTTAAAAATGTGTTGAGATTAGGGTTTCCGTAACCAACGACGCGGAAAAATCCTACTTTCAAGTTGCATCACAGCACCAGCAACTGCTGTCACCACTACCACACCTCCAGCCGTCCACATTCAACGCCGGTCGAAACCTGCAACTCCGGCGAACTTGATCGCCGGACTGGTTCTTTTTCTTTTTTTTTCCAAAGCTGTCACCATCATCAACCGGCAACTCCTCCACGTGACCAGCACCACCGCCTTAACACCCCAGGCTACACCTCATCACGGCAGATCTACGATCATCCTTTTCCCAAGACGTTCGGGTTACTCTCCTCAATACTGTGATCTCCACGGTTAGGCATATTGCCGGTCTTCTACCTTGCACAGGCCTACAACCACTCCGGTGCACCACCACGTCCAGCATCTACTCTATCGCATGGTGGGTGTTCTTCATGGTTGGACCACTTTCTTCCAAGTTGATGCGTGTTGCACTACCTGCAATACCAACAACAACTTCATCTTTGCTGCCCCATGGCTTGACTGTGCACCCGATCTTTGGAAAGTCCAAGGTATTGCTTCTCTCTCTCTAGTCTCTTCTCTCTCTCTAAAAATTCATACTCTCTCTCCTCTTATTCTCTTCCTCTCTCTAGTTCTTACGGCTTTATAGTTTAATCCTTTTAGTTCTTTTTATGTTTAGTTCGCAATTTTGATTGAGAATATTGTAAGAAAGTTATTATTTCAATAAATTCTAGTATTACTTCATTGTGTTAGTTATTTTCTTTTTAATCTTATGGCAATTTACACTACTTTTTTATGGGGAATCTCCCCAATTAGTGGACCCCCCATTTAATTAAAATTATTTTGAAATTTGCGGGGTCCACTAACTGGTCGGACAGCGGGTCGATGAAGATGGGCCCGGCTACTGGCCCGCATGGATTGATGATGTCTATCGTCTCACAAGATGATGTGACAGACAGTCTGATGGCGATCGGATGGATGGTGACTTGCTTGGGACCCAGATTAGTAGATCGATGGATTTAGAGAGATCCAACGGTCCGATTGAAGATCCAACGGTCAGAAAGCTAAGGGAGATGAGATAGAGCTGATGGGCAGGAGTTCTGGGGTTAGGTCAGTAGATTCGAGGACCGAGAGATGAAGAGAGAGAGAGAATAAGAAGAGATGAGAGAAAAAGTATCAAAAAAATGGAAAAAAGCACTGGTTGAGGGTCTGGAACCCTGGTCTTCACTGTGACCATCCTCACGCTTCTCCAGTAGAGTCGACTATCATTCTTTGCTGACTCATGTGGCTTTAAACGCTTTGGTCCGTCTCTTGGTCATTGGCTCTCTGCTCTCTTCGTTCTTTGGGCCGGCTTTTTGGTCCTCATAGTTGGCCCATATCTTTTAGTCATAGCATGTGGGCTCTTTAAGCTTTGATAATGGGCTTTCCTGATCGATGTGGGCTCGCAAGTCTCGAGAATTGTCCCATCGGGGTTTCCTGTGACAGAAGAAGCGCGTAATGAGACTCTATCAGAATGACTACATGTCTAGACTTCCGAAAATGTGTTTAATGCATGCAAATATACCATTTCGTCCAGAAAAGTGTGTTCTACGCAACACAAGAGACTCTTACGTAGAAAAGTAGGTAAATAGAGTATTTTACGTAGGAGAATGCAATAACGCTAAAAGGATAATTGCTTAAAATAAGCACTTTTGAGCGAATATCACAACCCCCAACCAGCATATTGCCAATCCTTGGCAATTAGTGCGAAATAAATGAGCTTAAAAGGGCTCTCTACACATGCTGCACACTTTTTCAAATTAGCTCAGGGAAAACACTGTTCGTCAAATCATTGAATGGATGCAAAAATAGTTACATGCTAGCAAAGAGTTGGAAAGTTTTGGCAAGACTACAGACTGATAATCATGACCCAGAATAGTCAGACTCTGCGTGTGTGTGTGCTCAACATTCTCATCATCCGACAGTAAAGATTTTCAGATCACCTCTAAGTTTTTTTATGCCTCGACCTCAAATCTCACATGTTTATCACTCAGAATAGAATCACACAAGAAGGGTTTTCTTCTTTTCTCTCAATTTATATGTGAGGAGATGTGTTGATATATGAAAGCAAAGATCTCACATATGTATTATTTAAAGGAAGGACATCTTTAACAGAAGAAGATCTCATGATTGGAATACCACTTCACTCGGGAACGTTAGATCAAACTCTATAGCTTCTCCTTCTCCAATCTCCACATTTTATGACTGTACTATCCTAGAATCAAGTAGGACTTTCCTGGGTTGTAATGAGGCTTAGGTCAGGTGTAGAGAGATAAAGGAATACAGGATTTCAAAGATTTTGAGAGGATATTGCCATTTTCTTAAATTTTTCCTGCGGCGTAACACCATTATCTGGTTCTTTTTCCTTTTTTCGTATTTTTCTCTTTTTCTTGATATTTCTGAGACTGCTCAATTTCTTTTCAGCTCTTCTTCATACTTTCTTTCTATATTTTGTTTTTGGCTTGAACCACTTTCTTTTCCTTTTGATTCTTCTTCTTTACTTTTCTTTTTCACGGTACACCCACATCAGTTATTCTTTTGTCCATCTCAAAATAAGGGTAGCCAGTCATGTTTCGTAGCTGGACTAGATTTTAGGTTGATGGGTTTGCAAATAAAAGGCTTTTATAGAACGGCTCAAGGGGTTTCTAGTGAAGTATAATTCAGGTGAGTAAAAAGGCTGAATGGTTCAGAAAAATGGCCTAAATCATTTTCTAGGGTTTGCACTATCATGTATACTGTCTTGACTGGATACAGAGAAGGTTCTGTCGTAATAATCCAATGTTGATGTCGTTCCGAGTTTTATGATCGAAGCAAAAGATAATGAGATCTCTCAACGAATATTGCGGGCATGAAGAATAGTGAGTCATCTTGTGACTCAGAATTGTTGTATAACACTCTGAATTGATTAAAGGCTCGAAAGCTCACTGGGTTAAGTCTCCACAATTATTGTCACAGGATCTCCAGAATTTCTAAACTTAGGGTGACTCTGATATTGATAGTGTACAATTGTGCTGAATCTGACTTTTTCTGAGTTTTCAAACCTGCTGTAGTCACGCTTGACTTGACTCAACGCTAACTTAAACAAAAATTGACATCCTCAATACTGACTTTAACGAAGGTTTTTAGCTAATCAAAGTCAGGGTATTTGACACATTTTTGAAATTCTAGAAAACTTTTGGAGAACATCGGAAATCACCCCAAAAATGAGTTTTTTTTTTTTTTTTTTTTTTTTTTTTTTTTTTTGAAGACATGAGTTTTGGTAAATACCCACCCCCAACCAAAATACAGCACCGTCCTCGGTGCTCATGACCGGGACATAAAATGGTGACAAATCAGAGATGATGATGCAAAGATTCAGGAAGGATGTTACCAAGTCGGCAGAAACTCTACAGTGTGTGGTACCTGATGATCGGAAGAATGAATGTACCTGCATTTCCAGAGATATAACAGTAATAACAAATGCATGAGACTCATGTACTCTAGGAATACCGGAATTGCCTTTCCGAAAGCGCTAAGTTTTACGTCTTCAGCCAGACACAACGGGGGTGACAGGCACCCCCAACCAAGTTGGAGCACAGGAGACTGAGTGGATCATCAGTCGACATAGGCAGGATCGATTAGATCAATTTCAAAAGTCTGAATGAACGATACATCAAGTTCATGGAATTGCTTAAGACGCTGGCCATTTACTTGGAATGAGGAGTGATCCTTGGGGTCCTCAATAGTGATTTCCCCAAAGGGTGTGACTGCTGTGACCGTATAAGGACCGGTCCACCTAGATTTTAGTTTCCCAGGGAAGAGATGGAGACGAGAATTATAAAGAAGGACCTTCTGTCCTGGATGGAACTCTTTTCTGAGGATGCTCTTGTCATGTATCCACTTCATTTTGGCTTTGTAATTCTTGGACAAGTTGTAGGCATCATTTCTGAGTTCTTCTAACTCATTCATTTGAAGTTTTCTCTCCTCCCCTGCGGAGTCTAGGTCGAAGTTGAGCTTCTTAATGGCCCACAGGGCACGATGTTCAATCTCTACCGGAAGATGACAGGGTTTCCCAAAGACCAGACGATAGGGAGACATATTGAGTGGGGTCTTGTAGGCGATTCTGTATGCCCATAAAGCATCAGTGAGACGAGTAGACCAGTCTTTACGTGTGGTATTGACTGTCTTCTCCAAGATCTGCTTGATCTGACGATTAGAAACCTCCACTTGACCACTAGTCTGCGGATGATAAGCTAGGGCAACCTTGTGGGTTACCCCATACTTTTTCATTAATTTCTCGAATATCCTATTGCAGAAATGGGTGCCCCCATCACTAATGATGGCCTTAGGGGCACCGAATCGGGCGAAGATGAACTCCTTTAGGAATTTGACCACCACTTTGTGGTCATTGGTCTTGGTGGGAATGGCTTCTATCCATTTGGATACATAGTCTACCGCAAGGAGAATGTACTCAAAACCATAGGAAACTGGAAAGGGGCCCATGAAGTCGATGCCCCAGATGTCAAATATTTCATCGACCTGGATGGGAGTGAGGGGCATCATGTTCCTCTGGGAGATGCGGCCTAGATGCTGGCAATTAGGACAAGTTTTGCAGTAGATATGGGCATCTTTAAATAATGTGGGCCAGTAGAATCCGCATTGCAGAACTTTTTCTGCAGTTTTCTTAGTACTGAAATGACCACAACAAGGTTGGTCATGACACGAGGACAAGATATTGAGTTGGTCTGACTCAGGGACACAGAGACGAATGATCTGGTCAGGACAGTATTTATACAAATAAGGGTCATCCCAAGAGTAGTACTTAACTCTTGCTAGGAATTGGCTTTTGTCCTGTTTTGACCAGTGTGAAGGCATTTCTTCGGTGACAAGGTAGTTGACAATGTCCGCATACCAAGGATTAACAGAAATGGCGAACAGTTGTTCATCTGGAAAGGTTTCAGGGATGGGCTGGGTGTCGAAGGATGACTCTAAAGTCAGTCTAGACAAGTGATCAGCCACTACATTCTCAGTTCCTTTCTTATCCTTAATCTCGAGGTCGAATTCCTGCAGTAAGAGAATCCATCCAATTAATCGAGGTTTGGTTTCCTTTTTCGACATGAGATAACGAAGGGCTGCATGATCAGTGTACACAACCACCTTAGTGGCTAAGAGGTACTGACGGAATTTATCAAGGGCGAAGACTACCGCTAGGAGTTCTTTCTCAGTGGTAGAGTAATTCATTTGGGCAGAGTTAAGGGTTTTGCTCGCGTAGTAGATCACGTGTGACCTTTTGTCAACTCTCTGCCCTAGAACGGCTCCTAACGCGTAGTCAGAAGCATCGCACATTACCTCGAAAGGTAGAGTCCAATCCGGGGGACGGATAATGGGCGCAGTAGTGAGCTCAGATTTGAGACGCTCAAATGCCTTGACACAGTCAGCATTAAAGTCGAAAGGACTATCTTTAGCTAGAAGATGGGACAGAGGTCGAGCGATTTGAGAGAAGTCCTTCATGAATCGCCTATAGAATCCTCCGTGTCCCAAAAAGGACCGGATGTCACGCACGGACTTAGGAATGGGCAAGGTCGAGATGATATCGATTTTAGCTTTGTCGACCTCAATGCCCTGATGGGAAATGACATGTCCCAGAACAATGCCCTTCTTCACCATGAAGTGGCATTTCTCCCAATTGAGGACAAGTTGCTTGTCCTGACAGCGGTGAAGTACAAGCCCTAGATGGTTCAGACAGTCATCAAAGGATGATCCAAAAACTGAGAAGTCGTCCATAAAGACTTCGAGGAATTTTTCCACCATGTCAGAGAATATGCTCATCATACACCTTTGAAAGGTCGCGGGTGCATTGCAGAGGCCAAAGGGCATGCGCTTGTAGGCAAAAGTGCCAAAGGGACAGGTGAAAGTTGTCTTCTCGTGATCCTCAGGGGCGATGGGTATTTGATTATACCCTGAGTAACCATCAAGGAAGCAGTAATAGGAGTGACCTGCTAGTCTCTCCAACATCTGGTCTATGAAGGGTAAAGGAAAATGGTCCTTCCTAGTGTTGGTGTTGAGTCGTCGATAATCGATGCAGACTCTCCACCCTTTCTTCAGGCGCTGGGTGACCATTTCCTTGTTATCATTTTCCACAACTGTGAATCCTGCCTTTTTAGGGACAACATGAATAGGACTCACCCATTTGCTATCGGAGATGGGGTAAATGATACCCGCATCTAACAGTTTAAGGACCTCGTCCCGGACTACATCCTTCAAGACGGGGTTCAACCTCCTCTGGTGTTCTCGAGAGGTTTTGGATTCATCCTCAAGATAGATGTGATGTTGGCACACCGAGGGGTCTATGCCACGAATATCATCTATAGTCCAACCTATCGCAGATTTGTGCTCGTTGAGCAGCTCGAGAAGTTTTTTACGTTCACTCTCAGACAAAGCGGAAGCAATAATGACAGGGTAGGTTTCCTTAGGACCAAGATAGGCATAGGAAAGATCTGTTGGAAGTGGCTTGAGCTCCAATATTGGAGCAGATGGAGTAGAAATAGGTGTCACAGAAGACACGGATTAAAGAGGTATGACTTTAGTAGGTAAAGGAAGGATGGGTTCTCTGGCCATGGTTATCAGAGGCTTGAACTCGATGAGAGGAGCGGGGATCTCTATCAGTGGAGCAGTCTCCAAAAGATCATTGAGATCAGAAATAGCTGAAAGTAAGGTTTTTTTCCGCGTCGTTGGTTACGGAAACCCTAGAATCAACAATTTTTGTAATTATCCGAATCTTGTTCACTCAAATCCTGCAAAAATCATAGGGTTGTACAGTGGTTCGTGTCGGGTATCGTCCGCACTCGGGGTTAGTGTGCGTAATTCAAAGACATGAAATGACGGATTTTTATCAAGAAAACATGGAGAGGTGAGAATGGTGGTGGATTTAAAACATTCTTAGTGTTTTTTAGAGAGAGAAATTACCACAAACAACCAAAAACACAAAAGTAAACTAACAAATGCAAAAATAATAATTTTATTCATCCTCAATGAGTCTTACAAAATCAAATTAAATTCAAAAATAACCTAGAAAGCCATAAAAATTAGAGAGAGAAAGTGACAATTAAAGAGAAAGAAAAATAAAACAAGAGAGAGAAAAGAGACTAAGAAAAAGCTAGAAAGATCTAGAGCGAGAGAGAGAGAAATCCTAGTGAGAAAAAAAGATAGACTTACTGGAGCTGCATCGGCCGACAGGTGAAAATTCGGCCAAGTGGTATGGATCAGTTCACGGCCTAGCCGTGAGTGGTGGTGTATGCTAACGGTGCTCAGGCGATGGTGATGGTGGTAGAGGACAACCTGCTGGTGCGGTGGAGCAATGGAGAAGAAGAGCAGTGGAGAAGGGAAGGAAAGAGAGGGGATGTGCAGCAAGGGGGACTAGCAGGTGTAGTTGAGAGGACAGTCTGCAAGTTAGCAGGCCGTGGTGGCTGGGGCGTTGGTGGTTGGTGATGCAGCAAGCGGAGGGATGCTAGCAGCAGGCGGTGGTGGAGAGATGGCCAGGTAGGGGTGATCTTCCCTCTTTCCTCTTCTTCTTCTCTCTTTTCTTTTTTTTTATTTTTTTTGTTTGCTATGGAGAGAACCGGAGTTGCAAACCTGCAACTCCGGCTAATGGAGGAGGCGGTGGAGGGACTGCAGCAGCAGGCAGTGGCATACACGGTTCTTGCAAGAGTGGGGCAGTGCAGCAGCAGGCTGAAATGGAGGAGAGAAAGATGATGGTGCAGGCGGTAATGGAGGTTGCCGGAGTTGCAACCTGCAACTCCGGTGATCTTAAAAAACTTTTCTTTTTTTTTTTTTTTTTGTTTTCCGGTGAAGAAGAAGATAGGGGCGTTTCAGTCCGGCAAGGAGGTGGCTTGACGTGGAACCAGGCGGCTATGGGGGAGACGTTGGTGATGGTGGCTGACGGCTCCTTTTCTTGGAGTGGGAAGAGAGATGGGAGACGGTGGTGGCTGTTGGAAAACAGCCACCGTGTAGGATTAATGGAGAATGAGGTATTGAAGGGGGTAGCGTGGTGGAGGACGTGAAGAGTTTAGAAAAACATGGAGAGGTTTGTGAATGGGGTAACGGCTTGAGAAGATGGTGGGGTTGCTGGTTTCGCCGGAGTTGCGACCTGCAACTCCGGTGATCTCTTTTTTTTTTTTTTTTTCTTTTCTGGTTTTTTTTTTTTTGCTTTTCTTTTTGAAGAAAACGGTGAAGAAGGAGGGAAAGATGAGAGAGGAGATGGTGGAACGTGGTAGAGAATGGGGGGGATAAAGGCCGGCAAGGTGTGGAACGAACGGCCGGAGTTGCAGGCGCAACTCCGGTGATAAAGATGAAGATGAAGACGGTGATTTGAGAAAAAAAATGGAGGAAAAACAGTCTAAAACCGAGGGGAAGAAGGGGGAAACGAGTTGGGGGAGAGAATGGAAGAGAAAGGGGGGGGATTCGGGTTCGAACGAACCCTTCTCCCTCTTCTTATAAAGCTCCCTATTTCCATTAATGGAAATAGGGTATTTTTTGAAAATAAAAAATATATTTTTTTTTTTTTTTAAGTAAAAACCTACTTTATTATGGGGAATCTCCCCAATTAGTGGACCCCCCATTTTTTAATTAAAATTATTTTGAAATTCACGGGGTCCACTAACTAGTCGGACAGCGGGTCGATGATGATGGGCCCGGCTATTGGCCCACATGGACTGATGATGTCCATCGTCTCACAAGATGATGTGACAGACATTCTGATGGCGATCGGATGGATGGTGACTTGATTGGGACCCAGATTGGTAGATCGACGGATCTAGAGAGATCCAACGGTCCGATTGAAGATCCAACGGTCCGATGAAAGATCCAACGGTCAGAAAGCTAAGGGAGATGAGATAGAGCCGAAGGGTAGGAGTTCTGGGGTTAGGTCAGTAGATTCGAGGATCGAGAGATGAAGAGAGAGAGAGAATAAGAAGAGATGAGAGAAAAAGTATCAAAAAAAATGGAAAAAAGCACTGGCGGAGGGTCTGGAACCCTGGTCTTCACTGTGACCATCCTCACGCTTCTCCAGTAGAGTCGACTATCATTCCTTGCTGACTCATGTGGCTTTAAACGCTTTGGTCCGTCTCTTGGTCATTGGCTCTCCTGCTCTCTTCGTTCTTTGGGCCGGCTTTTTGGTCCTCTTATTCAGCCCATATTTGGCCCATATCTTCTAGTCATAGCATGTGGGCTCTTTAAGCTTTGATAATGGGCTTTCATGATCGATTTGGGCCCACAAGTCTCGAGAATCGTCCCATCGGGGTTTCCTGCGACAGAAGAAGCGCGTAATGAGACTCTATCAGAATGACTTCATATCTAGACTTCCGAAAATGTGTTTAATGCATGCAAATATACCATTTCGTCCAGAAAAGTGTGTTCTACGCAATGAGATAGACTCTTACGTAGAAAAGTGGATAATTAGAGCAGTTTTACGTAGGAGAGTGCGATAACGCTAACAGGATAAGTGCTTAAAATAAGCACTTTTGAGCGAATATCAATAGCTGACTCTGTTGCAAAGTCAGCTCCAAAGTGTTCTAGACACTGCTTAAGAATATCTTCGGTGGAGTCCGGGATTAGACTCTCAACGGCACACATTTCATCGGTCACTTCGCGATCGGCATCTTGTTGCATTAAACGAAAGATGTTGACCTCAGCTTTGAGGTTACCGAAAGCAATGGACATGTTTCCGTCCCGGCACCCGATGTGTGCGTTCGCGGTGGCAAGGAATGGACGGCCTAAGATGACCGGAATGCGGTTATCCTGACACTGCTCGGTGTCAAGAATGATAAAGTCCACAGGATAATAAAAGTCAGCGACTTTTACTAGGACATCTTTAATGATTCCTCTTGGAATCTTGATGGACTGATCAGCCAATTTCAGGGTGACATCGGTAGGCTTCATATCTTTCAGTCCTAACTGCTGATATACCGAGAATGGAATGAGGTTGACGCTAGCCCCTAAATCTAGCAAGGCAGTGCAGCTAAAGTTGTCACCAATTTCACATTGGACAGTTGGGCTACCTGGATCCTTGTGTTTGATCACACTGTTGCGTTGAATGAACGCGGTAGCTGAAAGTAGGAATTTTCCGCGTCGTTGGTTACGGAAACCCTAACTTCAACAAGATTTGTAATTTGATCCGATTATCCTGCAAAATTTGAAATTTTTGTATAGCAGTTTCGTGTCGGATGTCGATCCACACTCGGAGTTAGTGTGTGTAATTCAAAAACATGAAATGACAGATTGTTGCGAGCAAAATAGAGAGGTGAGACTTGTGATTAAAAGCAATTTTAAAACATTATTTTTTTTTAGAGGATTATCTCGAACCACGGATAACTACATTAACAAAGATAATAAACAAAAGATGTAAATAACTTGAACTAATTTATTCATGAATCCAAAAACAATTACAAAATCTGCGTCATAATGAGCAATAAAACAACCTAACTAAAAAGCGAATAAAAAAATGATAGAGAGAGAAACTAATTTTTGAGAGAGAAAACTAGGGAGAGAAACTAAATGAGAAGGAGAGAGAAAGTCCTAGAGAGAGAAGAGAGATTTTTTTTTCTTGGACTTACCTCGAAAGTGTAGCCATGAGATGAAATCGGCCGAGACAGATGAAAAGGTGGGTTGGCCATGTGACGTGGTGGTGCCCGTATGAACTTGAGGAGAAGCTGATGGTAGCGACTTGTGGAGAGGATAAACCGTTGTGGAGATCTGATAGAAGCATCGCTATGTGCTCGTGCCAATAGAAGGACCACTAGTTTGGAGATAATGGAGGAGGATGGCAGTGGATACCATCGGTGTTAATGGGTGACAGTGGTGGAAATGATGAGGTGCTGTGATGTTTGATGAAGACGGTGGTGGCAGCAACGTGGTTGAGGCGGAGTGGGGCTGTGATGGCAACCCGTTCTTGCTGGTTCGCCCAGCAAGAACAATGGTGGATGGATGGGATGAGCGTAGAGACGATGGGAGAGGAAAGATGGGGTAGTCAAAAACCGTAGAGACGAAGGGAGAGGAAAGATGGGGTAGTAAAAAAACGTGGAGGTTTTGAAGATGGATTATGGCCGCAAGGAAGACGTTCAGTCTGTGTGCACTGAAGGTGAGAGGGCAGCAGGCGGTAGCAAGGAGGAGGGGAGCACTGACGGCCGGAGTTGCAGGTCTGCAACTCCGGCGTTGAGAAAACGGTAATGACCAAAAAAAAATGAAAACGAAAATGAAAAAGATGAGAAGAAAAAGAAAAAGAAGAAGAAGAAGAAGAAGAAGAAGAAGAAGAAGAAGAAGAAGAAGAAGAAGAAGAAGAAGAAGGAGAAGGAGACGGATGCCTTACCAGTCGGCCGGAGTTGCAGGCAACTCCGGCGAAGAAGAAGAAGATGAAGAAAAGGAGAAAGAGAAAAGAAGAAAAAGAAGAAGAATGGGGCCAAGGGTGAATGCGGGATTGATAGGGGGAGAGAAAGGAGAAGATTTGAGGGGGATTAGGGTTCGAACGAACCCTTCTCCCTCATCTTATAAAGCTCCCTATTTCCATTAATGGAAATAGGGTATTTTTTGAAAATAAAAATTTTTTTTTTTTTTTTTTTAAAGTAAAAACCTACTTTTCTATGGGGAATCTCCCCAATTAGTGGACCCCCCATTTAATTAAAATTATTTTTGAAATTCGCGGGGTCCACTAACTGGTCGGACAGCGGGTCGATGATGATGGGCCCGGCTACTGGCCCACATGGACTGATGATGTCCATCGTCTCACAAGATGATGTGACAGGCATTCTGAAGGCGATCGGATGGATGGTGACTTGATTGGGACCCAGATTGGTAGATCGACGGATCTAGAGAGATCCAACGGTCCGATTGAAGATCCAACGGTCCGATGGAAGATCCAACGGTCAGAAAGCTAAGGGAGATGAGATAGAGCTGATAGGCAGGAGTTCTGGGGTTAGGTCAGTAGATTCGAGGATCGAGAGATGAAGAGAGAGAGAGAATAAGGAGAGATGAGAGAAAAAGTATAAAAAAAAATGGAAAAAAGCACTGGCGGAGGGTCTGGAACCCTGGTCTTCACTGTGACCATCCTCACGCTTCTCCAGTAGAGTCGACCATCATTCTTTGCTGACTCATGTGGCTTTAAACGCTTTGGTCCGTCTCTTGGTCATTGGCTCTCCTACTCTCTTCGTTCTTTGGGCCGGCTTTTTGGTCCTCTTATTCAGCCCATATTTGGCCCATATCTTCTAGTTATAGCATGTGGGCTTGTTAAGCTTTGATAATGGGCTTTCATGATCGATTTGGGCCCACAAGTCTCGAAAATCGTCCCATCGGGGTTTTCTGCGACAGAAGAAGCGCGTAATGATACTTTATCAGAACGGATTAATATTTAGACTTCCGAAAATGTGTTTAATGCATGCAAATATACCATTTCGTCCAGAAAAGTGTGTTTTACGCAATGAGATAGACTCTTACGTAGAAAAGTGGATAATTAGAGCAGTTTTACGTAGGAGAGTGCGATAACGCTAACAGGATAAGTGCTTAAAATAAGCACTTTTGAGCGAATATCACAACCCCCAACCAGCATATTGCCAATCCTTGGCAATTAGTGCGAAATACATGAGCTTAAAAGGGCTCTGCACATGCTGCACACTTTTTCATATTAGCTCAGGGAAAACCCCGTTCATCAAATCATTGAATGGATGCAAAAACAGTTACATGCTAGCGAAGAGTTGGAAAGTTTTGGCAAGACTACAGACTGATAATCATGACCCAGAATAGTAAGACTCTGCGTGTGTGTGTGCTCAACATTCTCATCATCCGACAGTAAAGATTTCCAGATCACCTCTAAATTTTTCTGCCTCGACCTCAAATCTCACATGTTTAGAACTCAGAATAGAATCACACAAGAAGGGTTTTCTTCTTTTCTCTCAATTTATATGTGAGGAGATGTATTTAATATAAAGAGGCAAAAGATCTCACATATGTTTTATTTGAAGGAAGGACATCTTTAACAAAAGAAGATCTCATGATTGGAATACCACTTCACTCGGGAACGTCAGATCAAACTCTATAGCTTCTCTTTCTCCAATCTCCACATTTTATGATCGTGCTATCCTAGAATCAAGTAGGACTTTCCTGGGTTGTAATGAGGCTTAGGTCAGGTGTAGAAAAATAAAGGTATACAGGATTTCAAAGATCTTGAGAGGATATTTCTATTTTCTTGAATTTTTCCTGCGACGTAACACCATTATCTGGTTCTTTTTCCTTTTTTCATATATATATATATATATATTTTTTTTTTTCTTTTTCTTGATATTTCTGAGACTGCTCAATTTCTTTTCAGCTCTTCTTCATACTTTCTTTCTATATTTTGTTTTTGGCTTGAACCACTTTCTTTTCCTTTTGATTTTTCTTCTTTACTTTTCTTTTCACGGTACACCCACATCAGTTATTTTTTATCCTTCTCAAAAGTAGGGTGGCTAGTAACACTTCGTAGCTGAACTGGGTTTTTGGTTAATGGGCTTACAAAGAAAAGGCTTTTATAGAAGGGTTCAAGGGGTTTCTAGTGAAGTATAATTCAGGTGAGTAAAAAGGCTGAATGGTTCAGAAAAATGGCCTAAATCATTTTCTAGGGTTTGCACTATCATGTATACTGTCTTGACTGGATATAGAGAAGGTTCTGTCGTAGTAATCCAATGTTGATGTCGTTCCGAGTTTTATGATCGAAGCAAAAGATAATGAGATCTCTCAACGAATATTGCGGGCATGAAGAATAGTGAGTCATCTTGTGACTCAGGATTAATGTATACTCTCTGAAATGATTAAAGGCTCGAAAGCTTACTGGGTTAGGTCTCCACAATTCTTCTCACAGGATCTCTAGAATTTCCAAACTTAGGATGACTCTGATGTTGATAGTGTACAATTGTGCCGAATCTGATTTTTTCTAAGTTTTCAAACCTGCTGTAGTCACACTTGACTTGACTCAATGCTAACTTTAAACAAAAATTGACATCCTCAATACTGACTTAACGAAGGTTTTTAGCTAATCAAAGTCAGGGTATTTGACACATTTTTGAAATTCTAGAAAACTTTTGG
Source organism: Euptelea pleiosperma (assembly GCA_035048495.1). Lineage (NCBI taxonomy): Eukaryota > Viridiplantae > Streptophyta > Magnoliopsida > Ranunculales > Eupteleaceae > Euptelea > Euptelea pleiosperma. The sequence continues at coordinate 19,609,960 of CM068547.1, forward strand.
AGAACATCGGAAATCACCCCAAAAATAAGAATTTTTTTTTTTTTTTTATTTTTATTTTTATTTTTTTTTATTTTTAAATAAAGACATGAGTTTTGGTAAATACCCACCCCCAACCAAAATATAGCACCGTCCTCGGTGCTCAATACCGGGACATAAAATGATAACAAATCAGAGCTGATGATGCAAAGATTCAGGAAGGATGTTACCAAGTCGGCAGAAACTCGACAGTGTGTGGTACCTGATGATCGGAAAAATGAATGTACCTGCATTTCCAGAGATATAACAGTAATAACAAATGCATGAGACTCATGTACTCTAGGAATACCGGAATTGCCTTTCCGAAAGCGCTAAGTTTTACGTCTTCAGCCAGACAAAACGGGGGTGACAGGCACCCCCAACCAAGTTGGAGCACAGGAGACTGAGTAGATCATCAGTCGACATAGGCAGGATCGATGAGATCGATCTCAAAAGTCTGAATGAACAATACGTCAAGTTCATGGAACTGTTTTAGACGCTGCCCATTGACCTGAAAAGACGAGTGATCCTTGGGATCCTCAATAGTGATTGCCCCAAAGGGTGTGACTGCGGTGACCGTATAAGGACCGGTCCACCTAGATTTCAGTTTCCCAGGGAAGAGATGGAGACGAGAATTATAAAGAAGGACCTTCTGTCCTGGATGGAACTCTTTCCTGAGGATGCTCTTGTCATGTATCCACTTCATTTTGGCTTTGTAATTCTTGGACAAGTTGTAGGCATCATTTCTGAGTTCTTCTAACTCATTCATTTGAAGTTTCCGCTCCTCCCCTGCGGAGTCTAGGTCGAAGTTGAGCTTCTTAATGGCCCACAGGGCACGATGTTCAATCTCTACCGGAAGATGACAGGGTTTCCCAAAGACCAGACGATAGGGAGACATATTGAGTGGGGTCTTGTAGGCGGTTCTGTATGCCCATAAAGAATCAGTGAGACGAGTAGACCAGTCTTTATGTGTGGTATTGACTGTCTTCTCCAAGATCTGCTTGATCTGACGATTAGAAACCTCTACTTGACCACTAGTCTGCGGATGATAAGCTAGGGCGACCTTGTGGGTTACCCCATACTTCTTCATTAAGTTCTCGAATATCTTATTGCAGAAATGGGTGCCCCCATCACTAATGATGGCCTTAGGGGCACCGAATCGAGCGAAGATGAACTCCTTTAGGAATTTGACCACCACTTTGTGGTCATTGGTCTTGGTGGGAATGGCTTCTATCCATTTGGATACATAGTCTACCGCAAGGAGAATGTACTCAAAACCATAGGAAATGGGAAAGGGGCCCATGAAGTCGATGCCCCAAATGTCAAATATTTCATCGACCTGGATGGGAGTGAGGGGCATCATGTTCCTCTGGGAGATGCGGCCTAGATGCTGGCAATTAGGACAGGTTTTGCTGTAGATGTGGGCATCTTTAAATAATGTGGGCCAGTAGAATCCGCATTGCAGCACTTTTTCTGCAGTCTTCTTAGTGCTGAAATGACCACCACAAGGTTGGTCATGGCACGAGGATAAGATATTGAGTTGGTCCGACTCAGGGACACAGAGACGAATGATCTGGCCAGGACAGTATTTATACAAATAAGGGTCATCCCAAGAGTAGTACTTAACTCTTGCTAGGAATTGGCTTTTGTCCTGTTTTGACCAGTGTGACGGCATTTCTTCGGTGACAAGGTAGTTGACAATGTCAGCATACCAAGGATTAACAGAGATGGCGAACAGTTGTTCATCTGGAAAGGTCTCAGGGATGGGCTGGGTGTCGAAGGATGACTCTAAAGTCAGTCTAGACAAGTGATCAGCCACTACATTCTCAGTTCCTTTCTTATCCTTAATCTCGAGGTCGAATTCCTGCAGTAAGAGAATCCATCGAATTAATCGAGGTTTGGTTTCCTTTTTCGACATGAGATAACGAAGGGCTGCATGATCAGTGTACACAACCACCTTAGTGGCTAAGAGGTACTGACGGAATTTATCAAGGGCGAAGACTACCGCCAGGAGTTCTTTCTCAGTGGTAGAGTAATTCATTTGGGCAGAGTTAAGAGTTTTGCTCGCGTAGTAGATCACGTGTGACCTTTTGTCAACTCTCTGCCCTAGAACGGCGCCTAATGCTTAGTCAGAAGCATCGCACATTACCTCGAAAGGTAGAGTCTAGTCCGGGGGACGGATAATGGGCGCAGTAGTGAGCTCAGATTTGAGACGCTCAAATGCCTTGACACAGTCAGCATTAAAGTCGAAAGGACTATCTTTAGCTAGAAGATGGGACAGAGGTCGAGCGATTTGAGAGAAGTCCTTGATGAATCGCCTATAGAATCCTCCGTGTCCCAAAAAGGACCGGATGTCACGTACGGACTTAGGAATGGGCAAGGTCGAGATGATATCGATTTTAGCTTTGTCGACCTCAATGCCCTGATGGGAAATGACATGTCCCAGAACAATGCCCTTCTTCACCATGAAGTGGCATTTCTCCCAATTGAGGACAAGTCGCTTGTCCTGACAGCGGTGAAGTACAAGCCCTAGATGGTTCAGACAGTCATCAAAGGATGACCCAAAGACTGAGAAGTCGTCCATAAAGACTTCGAGGAATTTTTCCACCATGTCAGAGAATATGCTCATCATACACCTTTGAAAGGTTGCGGGTGCATTGCAGAGGCCAAAGGGCATGCGCTTGTAGGCAAAAGTGCCAAAGGGACAGGTGAAAGTTGTTTTCTCGTGATCCTCAGGGGCGATGGGTATTTGATTATACCCTGAGTAACCATCAAGGAAGCAATAATAGGAATGACCTGCTAGTCTCTCCAACATCTGGTCTATGAAGGGTAAAGGAAAATGGTTCTTCCTAGTGTTGGTGTTGAGTCGTCGGTAATCGATGCAGACTCTCCACCCTTTCTTCAGGCGCTGGGTTACCATTTCCATGTTCTCATTTTCCACAACTGTGAATCCTGCCTTTTTAGGGACGACATGAATAGGACTCACCCATTTGCTATCGGAGATGGGATAAATGATACCCGCATCTAACAGTTTAAGGACTTCATCCCGGACTACATCCTTTAAGACAGGGTTCAACCTCCTCTGGTGTTCTCGAGAGGTTTTGGATTCATCCTCGAGATAGATGTGATGTTGGCACACCGAGGGGTCTATGCCTCGAATATCATCTATAGTCCAACCTATCGCAGATTTGTGCTCGTTGAGCAGCTCGAGAAGTTTTTTACGTTCACTTTCAGACAAAGCGGAAGCAATAATGACAGGGTAGGTTTCCTTAGGACCAAGATAGGCATAGGAAAGATCTGTTGGGAGTGGCTTGAGCTCCAATATTGGAGTGGATGGAGTAGGAATAGGTGTCACAGAAGACACGGATTGAAGAGGTTTGACTTCAGTAGGTAAATGAAGGATGGGTTCTCTGGCCATGGTTATCAGAGGCTCGAACTCGATGAGTGGAGCGGGGATCTCTAGCAATGGAGCAGTTTCCAAAAGATCATTGAGATCAGAAATGGCTGACTCTGTTGCAAAGTCAGCTCCAAAGTGTTCTAGACACTGCTTAAGAATATCTTCGGTGGAGTCCGGGATTAGACTCTCAACGGCACACATTTCATCGGTCACTTCGCGATCGGCATCTTGTTGCATTAAACGAAAGATGTTGACCTCAGCTTTGAGGTTACCGAAAGGAATGGACATGTTTCCGTCCCGGCACCCGATGTGTGCGTTCGCGGTGGCAAGGAATGGACGACCTAAGATGACCGGAATGCGGTTGTCGTGACACGGCTCGGTGTCTAGAATGATAAAGTCCACAGGATAATAAAAGTCAGCGACTTTTACTAGGACATCTTCAATGATTCCTCTTGGAATCTTGATGGACTGATCAGCCAATTTCAGGGTGACATTGGTAGGCTTCATATCTTTCAGTCCTAACTGCTGATATACCGAGAATGGTATGAGGTTAATGCTAGCCCCTAAATCTAGCAAGGCAGTGCAGCTAAAGTTGTCACCAATTTCACATTGGACAGTTGGGCTACCTGGATCCTTGTGTTTGATCACACTATTGCGTTGAATGAACGCTGTGGCTTTTTCGGCCAAGAAGGCAGCTTTGGGTACATGCGTACGCCTCTTAACTGTGCACAAGTCCTTGAGGAATTTGGCATAGGAAGGGATTTGCTTGATAGCAGAAAGGAATGGGATATTGATCTGGACGTCTTTAAAGACATCTAAGATCTCAGAGAATTGCTGATCCCGCTTATCTTGGACAAGTCTGTCCGGGAAGGGAGGCTTTACTCGACAAATGGATTTGTCTTTAGCCTTAGATTTCTGCACAGGGATATCTGATGTTGGTGCAGAGGTAGAAGAAGCAGAGGTAGGATTAGGACTAGTTTCCTCTGTGCGAGTGATGGGTGCCGGAGATGGCACCGGTGGTGGTTGGACTCCCATGTCCACAGTTTTTCCAGATCGTAGGGTGGTTACAGCTTGCACCTCCCCTTGACAATTCTCATTCTGGCTTTGAGATTGGGATCCGATCTCATATACTGCCCCTTTGGCATTTCCTTTAGGGTTGGCAATGGGTTGGCTAGGAAAGATCCCCTTAGCCTTCTCAGCTTCCAAGTTACCTAGACGTTGCTCTAGACGAAGCATGGATTGCTGTTGCTGTTGCTCTAGGCGTTGCATAGATTGTTGTTGCTGAGTAATGAGTTGAGCAAGAAGGTCTTCGATACCAGATTTGGGGAGCGACTGTTGGGGAGCAGCTAATGGGAGCTGAGGCACCAATTCGCGACTCGAGCTCATCGGGGCATTATAGTTATAGGCGGAAGAATTAGTTGGGACAATCTGTTGGTTCTGAAAGTTCTGGGGAACTCTTTGCTGATTCTGAAATGTGCTCTGTTGTCCAGAGTATTGACCCTGTTGGAACTGCTGGTTCTGAGTAGATGGGTACGGATTCTGCTGGTATTGTCCCTGATTGAATTGCCTATTGGGTTGATTGAACCCAGGAGGATACATGCCCTGAGGCTGACGCGGAGGTTGAGCTTGTGGTTGAGTAGACTGAGGCCTCCAAGAGAAGTTAGGGTGGTTCCTCATGTCCGGATGATAAGATTGACTATACGAGTTCTGAGTAGGAGGTTTGTATGTGCTGAAAGCACAAACTTCTTCCTGAAGAGGATTAGACCATCCTTCATTCAAAGGACAATGATCAGTAGTATGGGAGGGTTGCAGACAGAGGGTACAGGATTCCATAGGGCTGTCGTGTCCCACATGCATGACTGGGGTAGATTGTTGAGTAGGCTTTTGTACAGACACAGCCAGTGCCGAGACTGACTTGCTCAACTCTTGAATGACTGATCGAAGCTCAGTATCAGCTGTAGCATCATGTCCCTTGGTTGTCCTTTGGACCGAAGTGGTTCGACTAAACTCTGAGTCAGTCGTCCAATGTTGAGAGTTTTCTCCTAACTCTCCCAAGAATTTGTATGCATCGGTCGGAGTTTGGTGCAGGAATTTTTCTTGGCACATGGACTCTACCATGGTCCGGGACTCATCAGTAAGTCCCTTATAGAAGACATGGACAAGATTGCCCTTATCGATGCTATGGTGGGGACACTTAGTCAGGTAGTCTTGGAATCTATCCCATGCTTCAAAAAATTTCTCATCGGACTTCTGTCTAAAGTCCTGAATGAGTTGCTTCATTTGGTTGGTCCGAGTCATGGGGTAGAATTTAGACATGAATTTGCCCACCAATTCTTTCCAACTGCTGATTGAATCAGCGGGTAAGGAGTAGAGCCAATCTGAGGCTCGGTCTTTGAGCGAGAATGGAAAAACTCACAAACGGACATTGTCATCATCAAGGTTCTGATTCTTGAAAAGTAGGATGACATGTTGGAATTCCCTAATATGGGAATAAGGGTCTTCTCTTGGGAGACCACGAAAGGTAGGCAGCATTTGGATCGTCTGCGGTCTGATCTCAAACTGTACCGCCGTAGTAGGTGGGAGAACAATGCAAGTGGGCGGATTGGCAGAGATAGGAGCGAACGTCTCGATAAGAGGTCGTTCGACTACCATGACTACAAAGGTAGTAGTACTGGGGGAGGCGGGTGGGGCAAGAGATGGGGAAGAATTCAGTGGAGGATCCACTGTAGGGACGTGATTCTCAGATCGAATCAAGCGCTTGTCCGGGCGAGTCCAACCGGGCATACGCGAATGAGGCAAGCTCTATACTTGGCAAAAAGTTGCCAGAGAGGAACAATATCCTAAATGATGCACACCAAGCACAGATAATCCTATTCTAAGCACTCAGGATATATTTTAGGAATTATCTTTGTTAGTTTTGGGGCTAGAGTAGATTATAACAGTGGGCGGACCACTGGTTTATCTTTTAACCGCCGGACTAACTGTTTTGTACTCAGAGGTTCTCACCAGGCTACACTCTTCAGAGCGAATCCTTTAGTACTAACTCTAGTTAACAACAAGGCAATCCGAAGCCTAGACAGACGTGCGGCACAATGGCTGACTTAAGTACGTCCCAGACTAACCGGATTGGTCAAGTGGATAAGAAGAGTGTTCCCTCGGGTTAAGCTAGGGTTGATGCGTGTTCCTAGTCCACACGCAACTAATCGTCGAATAGTCCAAGATGCCACGTCGAGCTCAGTGTACTTGAGTAGCAGGGACTTATGGGTGTGTTAGACAACAGGGACCCGCGCTCGTGGTCTTATTTCGATTGGATGTTAAGCGGGTTCGCTTTGTGTGGATTTTTCCTCGAACACCGGGCTAATTGGCTCTAGTTCTTGATTCTTTTTATTATAGATGGATCCTGGGGATCAATTTCAGCTGGAATGATAAGGTGGGTGATGAAATCCCACCAGTTTCAATTTGGAGCTGGGTCTGCTCTCTTAGAGTTGATTGATTAACGGCCACGCCACGCAAGTCGAATAATTTGTTGCTAGAAAACAAATAGACAAGCGGCAATGATGCACTCAATATGCTCTGTATCGCACTCAAGGCGAGGATAGAGACTTACCTCCCGTGGGCCACGCCACGGGGTCTCCTCCGTGGGTTAGAGAGGGGTATCCTAATGGGCTTGGGCCCGACTCCACCTCTTTGAGCTTTCGCTCTCTACCCACACTGGATCGTGTTCCTGCAGAAACAGTTAGATCGCACGGTCTAGGTATGTGGGATTCTATTTGGAAGATCCTTGCCTTTTTAGGGTTCACTGAACAAGCACTGAATTTAGGCAAGTTTTTGAATGAGTTTCCAAATTCGAGATGGGTTAAAATTTAGGAATTCCCAGATTGGAAAATACCTAGATTGGAAAGTTTCCCGAACTGTGGAGATCTTCCAAGAAAGATTTGATTGCGAGATCCCTTATAATTTTGAGAAATTTCCCAAAATTGAAATTCTGCTAGATTTGGGATGTTTCCTTTTGCAGACTTTTCCAAATTCGGAAGATTTCTAAAGATAGAAATTCTTCTAAAGAGGAAACTTCTAAGAGGGGAAACCCTAATTAAGCAGAGTTTCAAGATTTTGGAATCTTTCCAAAAATCGCAAATCCTTGATTGGTGATTTCTAAAAATCTGCAGAATATAAAACCCTAATTTTTTTGAATTTTGATTTTTTAATTTTTTTTTGGTAATTTCCACTTAATCTAGGGTTTCTAAAAAACCTTAGGACAAGATCTAGCAGTTATATCGAAAGCAGTAAAATTCCTAAATTATTACAAATTGCACTCGGCCTTCCGAGGCATTAAAAATAGTAATTTAAAAACTGCTAAAAATCAACAAAAACAAAAAATAGAAAGTATCCCGAAAAGGTCGGGCTGGCCAAATTGAGCAGCTTTTCGCTTCAGCAACTTTCCAATTCCGTCTTTACGTCCTTTTTCGCACTCCCGAACACCCGAGCGACAGCGGCGCCATTTGAAAGTAGGAATTTTCCGCGTCGTTGGTTACGGAAACCCTAACTTCAACAAGATTTGTAATTTGATCCGATTATCCTGCAAAATTTGAAATTTTTGTATAGCAGTTTCGTGTCGGATGTCGATCCGCACTCGGAGTTAGTGTGTGTAATTCAAAAACATGAAATGACGGATTGTTGCGAGCAAAATAGAGAGGTGAGACTTGTGATTAAAAGCGATTTTAAAACATTATTTTTTTTTAGAGGATTATCTCGAACCACGGATAACTACATTAACAAAGATAATAAACAAAAGATGTAAATAACTTGAACTAATTTATTCATGAATCCAAAAACAATTACAAAATCTGCGTCATAATGAGCAATAAAACAACCTAACTAAAAAGCGAATAAAAAAATGATAGAGAGAGAAACTAATTTTTGAGAGAGAAAACTAGGGAGAGAAACTAAATGAGAAGGAGAGAGAAAGTCCTAGAGAGAGAAGAGAGATTTTTTTTTTCTTGGACTTACCTCGAAAGTGTAGCCATAAGATGAAATCGGCCGAGACAGATGAAAAGGTGGGTTGGCCATGTGACGTGGTGGTGCCCGTATGAACTTGAGGAGAAGCTGATGGTAGCGACTTGTGGAGAGGATAAACCGTTGTGGAGATCTGATAGAAGCATCGCTATGTGCTCGTGCCAATAGAAGGACCACTAGTTTGGAGATAATGGAGGAGGATGGCAGTGGATACCATCGGTGTTAATGGGTGACAGTGGTGGAAATGATGAGGTGCTGTGATGTTTGATGAAGACGGTGGTGGCAGCAACGTGGTTGAGGCGGAGTGGGGCTGTGATGGCAACCCGTTCTTGCTGGTTCGCCCTGCAAGAACAATGGTGGATGGATGGGATGAGTGTAGAGACGATGGGAGAGGAAAGATGGGGTAGTCAAAAACCGTAGAGACGAAGGGAGAGGAAAGATGGGGTAGTAAAAAAACGTGGAGGTTTTGAAGATGGATTATGGCCGCAAGGAAGACGTTCAGTCTGTGTGCACTGAAGGTGAGAGGGCAGCAGGCGGTAGCAAGGAGGAGGGGAGCACTGACGGCCGGAGTTGCAGGTCTGCAACTCCGGCGTTGAGAAAACGGTAATGACAAAAAAAAAATGAAAACGAAAACGAAAAAGATGAGAAGAAAAAGAAAAAGAAGAAGAAGAAGAAGAAGAAGAAGAAGAAGAAGAAGAAGAAGAAGAAGAAGAAGGAGAAGGAGACGGATGCCTTACCAGTCGGCGGAGTTGCAGGCAACTCCGGCGAAGAAGAAGAAGATGAAGAAAAGAAGAAAGAGAAAAGAAGAAAAAGAAGAAGAATGGGGCCAAGGGTGAATGCGGGATTGATAGGGGGAGAGAAAGGAGAAGATTTGAGGGGGATTAGGGTTCGAACGAACCCTTCTCCCTCATCTTATAAAGCTCCCTATTTCCATTAATGGAAATAGGGTATTTTTTGAAAATAAAAAATATATATTTTTTTTTTTTTAAAGTAAAAACCTACTTTTCTATGGGGAATCTCCCCAATTAGTGGACCCCCCATTTAATTAAAATTATTTTTGAAATTCGCGGGGTCCACTAACTGGTCGGACAGCGGGTCGATGATGATGGGCCCGGCTACTGGCCCACATGGACTGATGATGTCCATCGTCTCACAAGATGATGTGACAGGCATTCTGAAGGCGATCGGATGGATGGTGACTTGATTGGGACCCAGATTGGTAGATCGACGGATCTAGAGAGATCCAACGGTCCGATTGAAGATCCAACGGTCCGATGGAAGATCCAACGGTCAGAAAGCTAAGGGAGATGAGATAGAGCTGATAGGCAGGAGTTCTGGGGTTAGGTCAGTAGATTCGAGGATCGAGAGATGAAGAGAGAGAGAGAATAAGGAGAGATGAGAGAAAAAGTATAAAAAAAAATGGAAAAAAGCACTGGCGGAGGGTCTGGAACCCTGGTCTTCACTGTGACCATCCTCACGCTTCTCCAGTAGAGTCGACCATCATTCTTTGCTGACTCATGTGGCTTTAAACGCTTTGGTCCGTCTCTTGGTCATTGGCTCTCCTACTCTCTTCGTTCTTTGGGCCGGCTTTTTGGTCCTCTTATTCAGCCCATATTTGGCCCATATCTTCTAGTTATAGCATGTGGGCTTGTTAAGCTTTGATAATGGGCTTTCATGATCGATTTGGGCCCACAAGTCTCGAAAATCGTCCCATCGGGGTTTCCTGCGACAGAAGAAGCGCGTAATGATACTTTATCAGAACGGCTTAATATTTAGACTTCCGAAAATGTGTTTAATGCATGCAAATATACCATTTCGTCCAGAAAAGTGTGTTTTACGCAATGAAATAGACTCTTACGTAGAAAAGTGGATAATTAGAGCAGTTTTACGTAGGAGAGTGCGATAACGCTAACAGGATAAGTGCTTAAAATAAGCACTTTTGAGCGAATATCAGTAGCTTTTTCGGCCAAGAAGGGAGCTTTGGGTACATGCGTACGCCGCTTAACTGTGCACAAGTCCTTGAGGAATTTGGCATAGGAAGGGATTTGCTTGATAGCAGAAAGGAATGGGATATTGATCTGGACGTCTTTAAAGACATCTAAGATCTCAGAGAATTGCTGATCCCGCTTATCTTGGACAAGTCTGTCCTGGAAGGGAGGCTTTACTCGACAAATTGATTTGTCTTTAGCCTTAGATTTCTGCACAGGGATATCTGATGTTGGTGCAGAGGTAGAAGAAGCAGAGGTAGGATTGGTACTAGTTTCCTCTGTACGAGTGATGGGTGCTGGAGATGGCACCGGCGGTGGTTGGACTCCCATGTCCACAGTTTTTCCAGATCGTAGGGTGGTTACAGCTTGCACCTCCCCTTGACAGTTCTCATTCTGGCTCTGAGATTGGGAGCCGATCTCATATATTGCTCCTTTGGCATTTCCTTTTGGGTTAGCAATGGGTTGGCTAGGAAAAATGCCTTTAGCTTTCTCAGCTTCCAAGTTGCCTAAGCGTTGCTCTAGACGAAGCATGGATTGTTGTTGCTGTTGCTCTAGGCGTTGCATAGATTGTTGTTGCTGAGTAATGATTTGAGCTAGAAGGTCTTCAATACCGGATTTGGGGACCGACTGGTGGGGGGCAGCTAATGGGAGCTGAGGCACCAATTCGCGACTCGAGCTCATCGGGGCATTATAGTTATATGCTGGTGGATTAGTTGGGACAATCGGTTGGTTCTGAAAGTTCTGGGGAACTCTTTGCTGATTCTGAAATGTGCTCTGTTGTCCAGAGTATTGACCCTGTTGGAACTGCTGGTTTTGATTAGATGGGTACTGATTCTGCTGGTATTGTCCCTGATTGAATTGCCTATTGGGTTGATTGAACCCAGGAGGATACATGCCCTGAGGTTGACGGGGAGGTTGAGCTTGTGGTTGAGTAGACTGAGGCCGCCAGGAGAAGTTAGGGTGGTTTCTCGTGTCCGGATGATAAGATTGACTATACGAGTTCTGAGTGGGTGGTTTGTATGTGCTGAAAGCACAAACTTCTTCCTGAAGAGGATTAGACCATCCTTCATTCAAAGGACAATGCTCAGTAGTATGGGAGGGTTGCAGACAGAGGGTGCAGGATTCCATAGGGCTCTCGTGTCCCACATGCATGACTGGGGTAGATTGTTGAGTAGGCTTTTGTACAGACACAGCCAGTGCCGAGACTGACTTGCTCAACTCTTGAATGTCCCTTGGTTGTCCTTTGGACCGAAGTGGTTCGACTAAACTCTGAGTCAGTCATCCAATGTTGAGAGTTTTCTCCTAACTCTCCCAAGAATTTGTATGCATCGGTCGGAGTTTGGTGCAGGAATTTTCCTTGGCACATTGACTCTACCATGGTCCGGGACTCATCAGTAAGTCCCTTGTAGAAGACATGGACAAGATTGCCCTTGTCGATGCTATGGTGGGGACACTTAGTCAGGTAGTCTTGGAATCTATCCCACGCTTCGAAAAATTTCTCATCGGACTTCTGTCGAAAGTCCTGGATGAGTTGCTTCATTTGGTTGGTCCGAGTCATGGGGTAGAATTTAGACATGAATTTGCCCACCAACTCTTTCCAACTGCTGATTGAATCAGCGGGTAAGGAGTAGAGCCAATTTGAGGCTCGATCTTTGAGCGAGAATGGGAAAACTCGCAGACGGACATTGTCATCATCGAGGTTCTGATTCTTGAAAAGTAGGATGACATGTTGGAATTCCCTAATATGGGAATATGGGTCTTCTCTTGGGAGACCACGAAAGGTAGGCAGCATTTGGATCGTCTGCGGTCTGATCTCAAACTTTACCGCCGTAGTAGGTGGGAGAATAATGCAAGTGGGCGGATTCGCAGAGATAGGGGCGAATGTCTCGATAAGAGGTCGTTCGACTGCCATGACTACAAAGGTAGTACTACTGGGGGAGGCGGGTGGGGAAAGAGATGGGGAAGAATTCAGTGGAGGATCCACTGTAGGGACGTGATTCTCAGATCGAACCAAGCGTTTGTTCGGACGATTCCAAACGGGCATGCGCGAATGAGGCAAGCTCTATACTTGGCAAAAAGTTGCCAGAGAGGAACACTATCCTAAATGATGCACACCAAGCACAGATAATCCTATTCTAAGCAATCAGGATATATTTTGGGAATTATCTTTGTTAGTTTTGGGGCTAGAGTAGATTATGACAGTGGGCGGACCACTGATTTATCTTTTAACCGCCGGACTAACTGTTTTGCACTCAGAGGTTCTCACCAGGCTACACTCTTCAGAGCGAATCCTTTAGTACTAACTCTAGTTAACAACAAGGCAATCCGAAGCCTAGACAGACGTGCGGCACAATGGCTGACTTAAGTACGTCCCAGACTAACCGGATTGGTCAAGTGTATAAGAAGAGTGTTCCCTCGGGTTAAGCTAGGGTTGAGGCGTGTTCCTAGTCCACACGCAACTAACCGCCGAATAGTCCAAGATGCCACGTCGAGCTCAGTGTACTTGAGTAGCAGGGACTTATGGGTGTGTTAGACAACAGGGACCCGCGCTCGTGGTCTTATTTTGATTGGATGTTAAGCGGGTTCGCTTTGCATGGATTTTTCCTCGAACACCGGGCTAATTGGCTCTACTTCATGATTCTTTTTAATTAAATGGAGCCTTGGGATCAAATCAGCTGGAGTGATGAGGTGGGTGATGAAATCCCACCAGTTTCAATTTGGAGCTGGGTCTGCTCTCTTAGAGTTGATTGATTAACGGCCACGCCACGCAAGTCGAATAAGTTGTTGCTATAAAACAAATAGACAAGCGGCAATGATGCACCCAGTATGCTCTGTATCGCACTCAAGGCGAGGATAGAGACTTACCTCCCGTGGGCCTCGCCACGGGGTCTCCTCCGTGGGTTAGAGAGGGGTATCCTAATGGGCTTGGGCCCGACTCCACCTCTTTGAGCTTTCGCTCTCTACCCACACTGGATCGTGTTCCTGCAGAAACAGTTAGATCGCACGGTCTAGGTATGTGGGATTCTATTTGGAAGATCCTTGCCTTTTTAGGGTTCACTGAACAAGCACTGAATTTAGGCAAGTTTTTGAATGAGTTTCCAAATTCGAGATGGGTTAAAATTTAGGAATTCCCAGATTGGAAAATACCTAGATTGGAAAGTTTCCCGAACTGTGGAGATCTTCCAAGAAAGATTTGATTGCGAGATCCCTTATAATTTTGGGAAATTTCCCAAAATTGAAATTCTGCTAGATTTGGGATGTTTCCTTTTGCAGACTTTTCCAAATTCGGAAGATTTCTAAAGATAGAAATTCTTCTAAAGAGGAAACTTCTAAGAGGGGAAACCCTAATTAAGCAGAGTTTCAAGATTTTGGAATCTTTCCAAAAATCGCAAATCCTTGATTGGTGATTTCTAAAAATCTGCAGAATATAAAACCCTAATTTTTTTGAATTTTGATTTTTTAATTTTTTTTTGGTAATTTCCACTTAATCTAGGGTTTCTAAAAAACCTTAGGACAAGATCTAGCAGTTATATCGAAAGCAGTAAAATTCCTAAATTATTACAAATTGCACTCGGCCTTCCGAGGCATTAAAAATAGTAATTTAAAAACTGCTAAAAATCAACAAAAACAAAAAATAGAAAGTTTCCCGAAAAGGTCGGGCTGGCCAAATTGAGCAGCTTTTCACTTCAGCAACTTTCCAATTCCGTCTTTACGTCCTTTTTCGCACTCCCGAACACCCGAGCGACAGCGGCGCCATTTGAAAGTAGGAATTTTCCGCGTCGTTGGTTACGGAAACCCTAACTTCAACAAGATTTGTAATTTGATCCGATTATCCTGCAAAATTTGAAATTTTTGTATAGCAGTTTCGTGTCGGATGTCGATCCGCACTCGGAGTTAGTGTGTGTAATTCAAAAACATGAAATGACGGATTGTTGCGAGCAAAATAGAGAGGTGAGACTTGTGATTAAAAGCGATTTTAAAACATTATTTTTTTTTAGAGGATTATCTCGAACCACGGATAACTACATTAACAAAGATAATAAACAAAAGATGTAAATAACTTGAACTAATTTATTCATGAATCCAAAAACAATTACAAAATCTGCGTCATAATGAGCAATAAAACAACTTAACTAAAAAGCGAATAAAAAAATGATAGAGAGAGAAACTAATTTTTGAGAGAGAAAACTAGGGAGAGAAACTAAATGAGAAGGAGAGAGAAAGTCCTAGAGAGAGAAGAGAGATTTTTTTTTTCTTGGACTTACCTCGAAAGTGTAGCCATGAGATGAAATCGGCCGAGACAGATGAAAAGGTGGGTTGGCCATGTGACGTGGTGGTGCCCGTATGAACTTGAGGAGAAGCTGATGGTAGCGACTTGTGGAGAGGATAAACCGTTGTGGAGATCTGATAGAAGCATCGCTATGTGCTCGTGCCAATAGAAGGACCACTAGTTTGGAGATAATGGAGGAGGATGGCAGTGGATACCATCGGTGTTAATGGGTGACAGTGGTGGAAATGATGAGGTGCTGTGATGTTTGATGAAGACGGTGGTGGCAGCAACGTGGTTGAGGCGGAGTGGGGCTGTGATGGCAACCCGTTCTTGCTGGTTCGCCCTGCAAGAACAATGGTGGATGGATGGGATGAGTGTAGAGACGATGGGAGAGGAAAGATGGGGTAGTCAAAAACCGTAGAGACGAAGGGAGAGGAAAGATGGGGTAGTAAAAAAACGTGGAGGTTTTGAAGATGGATTATGGCCGCAAGGAAGACGTTCAGTCTGTGTGCACTGAAGGTGAGAGGGCAGCAGGCGGTAGCAAGGAGGAGGGGAGCACTGACGGCCGGAGTTGTAGGTCTGCAACTCCGGGGTTGAGAAAACGGTAATGACAAAAAAAAAACGAAAACGAAAACGAAAAAGATGAGAAGAAAAAGAAAAAGAAGAAGAAGAAGAAGAAGAAGAAGAAGAAGAAGAAGAAGAAGAAGAAGGAGAAGGAGACGGGTCTGCTCTCTTAGAGTTGATTGATTAACGGCCACGCCACGCAAGTCGAATAAGTTGTTGCTATAAAACAAATAGACAAGCGGCAATGATGCACCCAATATGCTCTGTATCGCACTCAAGGCGAGGATAGAGACTTACCTCCCGTGGGCCTCGCCACGGGGTCTCCTCCGTGGGTTAGAGAGGGGTATCCTAATGGGCTTGGGCCCGACTCCACCTCTTTGAGCTTTCGCTCTCTACCCACACTGGATCGTGTTCCTGCAGAAACAGTTAGATCGCACGGTCTAGGTATATGGGATTCTAGTTGGAAGATCCTTGCCTTTTTAGGGTTCACTGAACAAGCACTGAATTTAGGCAAGTTTTTGAATGAGTTTCCAAATTCGAGATGGGTTAAAATTTAGGAATTCCCAGATTGGAAAATACCTAGATTGGAAAGTTTCCCGAACTGTGGAGATCTTCCAAGAAAGATTTGATTGCGAGATCCCTTATAATTTTGGGAAATTTCCCAAAATTGAAATTCTGCTAGATTTGGGGTGCTTCCTTTTGCTGACTTTTCCAAATTCGGAAGATTTCTAAAGATAGAAATTCTTCTAAAGAGGAAACTTCTAAGAGAGGAAACCCTAATTAAGCAGAGTTTCAAGATTTTGGAATCTTTCCAAAAATCGCAAATCCTAGATTGGTGATTTCTAAAAATCTGCAGAATATGAAACCCTAATTTTTTTGAATTTTGAATTTATTATTTTTTTGGTATTTTTCACTTAATCTAGGGTTTCTAAAAAACCCTAGAACAAGATCTAGCAGTTATATGGAAAGCAGTAAAATTCCTAAATTATTACAAATTGCACTCGGCCTTCCGAGGCATGAAAAATAGTAATTTAAAAGAAACTGCTAAGAATTACTAAAAACACAAAATAGAAAGTTTCCCGAAAAGGTCGGGCTGGCCAAATTGAGCAGCTTTTCGCTTTAGCAACTTTCCAATTCCGTCTTTACGTCCTTTTTTGCACTTCCGTACACCCGAGCGGCAGCGGCGCCATTTGAAAGTAGGTTTTTTCTGCGTCGTTGGTTACGGAAATCCTAGATCTCAACAATATTTGTAATTATCCGATTCTTTTTCACTCAAATCCTACAAAAATCACAGGGTTGTACAGTGGCTCGTGTCGGATGTCGATCCGCACTCGGGGTTAGTTAGCGCGACTCATGAACATGCAATGACGGATTTTTATCAAGAAAACATGGAGAGGTGAGAATGGTGATGGATTTAAAACATGCTTAGTGATTTCTAGAGAGAGAAATTGCCATAAGATTAAAAAGAAAATAACTAACACAATGAAGTAATACTAGAATTTATTAAAATAATAACTTTCGTACAATATTCTCAATCAAAATTGCGAACTAAACATAAAAAGAACTAAAAGGATTAAACTATAAAGCCGTAAGAACTAGAGAGAGGAAGAGAATAAGAGGAGAGAGAGTATGAATTTTTAGAGAGAGAGAAGAGACTAGAGAGAGAGAAGCAATACCTTGGACTTTCCAAAGATCGGGTGCACAGTCAAGCCATGTGGCAGCAAAGATGAAGTTGTTGTTGGTATTGCAGGTAGTGCAACACGCATCAACTTGGAAGAAAGTGGTCCAACCATGAAGAACACCCACCATGCGATAGAGTAGATGCTGGACGTGGTGGTGCACCGGAGTGGTTGTAGGCCTGTGCAAGGTAGAAGACCGGCAATATGCCTAACCGTGGAGATCACAGTATTGAGGAGAGTAACCCGAACGTCTTGGGAAAAGGATGATCGTAGATCTGCCGTGATGAGGTGTAGCCTGGGGTGTTAAGGCGGTGGTGCTCGTCACGTGGAGGAGTTGCCGGTTGATGATGGTGACAGGTTTGGAAAAAAAAAAAAAAAGAACCAGTCCGGCGATCAAGTTCGCCGGAGTTGCAGGTTTCGACCGGCGTTGAATGTGGACGGCTGGAGGTGTGGTAGTGGTGACAGCAGTTGCTGGTGCTGTGATGCAACTGAGGAAGGCGATCCAAGAGTGGAGGACGCCCTTGCAGGTGGGGTGAGCTAGGCGTGCACACCAGTCCGGTGGAGGGCGGTGTGAAACGGTGGTGGTAGATGGTGTAGACGGCAACCAACGTTGCACTAACTTGGGAACCCACCGTTGGGTTCTGTGGAGGTGCTGGCTATCCAACAGGGTCAAAAGAGATGGAGAGAAGAGGGGTAAAACAAGGTAGAAGATGGCCGGAGTTCTGCAACTCCGGCGAGAAACAATGACGAAGAAGAAGGTGAAGAATATGGAAAACTTGTCAAAAACCGAGGAGAAAGAGGGGGCAACGAGTTGGGGGAGAGAATGGAGCAATAAGGAGGGGGATTAGGGTTCTGAAATTAGGGTTCGTCCCCCTCCTCCCCCCTTTTTAAAGCTTCCCTATTTCCTTTAATGGAAATAGGGGGTTTTTTAAAAAAAAAAAATATTTTTTCTTATTTTTTATTTTTAAAAAACCCCCTATTTCCATTAAAGGAAATAGGGAAGCTTTAAAAAGGGGGAAGGAGGGGGACGAACCCTAATTTCAGAACCCTAATCCCCCTCCTTATTGCTCCATTCTCTCCCCCAACTCGTTGCCCCCTCTTTCTCCTCGGTTTTTGACAAGTTTTCCATCTTCTTCACCTTCTTCTTCGTCATTGTTTCTCGCCGGAGTTGCAGAACTCCGGCCATCTTCTACCTTGTTTTACCCCTCTTCTCTCCATCTCTTTTGACCCTGTTGGATAGCCAGCACCTCCACAGAACCCAACGGTGGGTTCCCAAGTTAGTGCAACGTTGGTTGCCGTCTACACCATCTACCACCACCGTTTCACACCGCCCTCCACCGGACTAGTGTGCACGCCCAGCTCGCCCCACCTGCAAGGGCGTCCTCCACTCTTGGATCGCCTTCCTCAGTTGCATCACAGCACCAACAACTGCTGTCACCACTACCACACCTCCAGCTGTCCACATTCAACGCCGGTCGAAACCTGCAACTCCGGCGAACTTGATCGCCGGACTGGTTCTTTTTTTTTTTTTTTCCAAAGCTGTCACCATCATCAACCGGCAACTCCTCCACGTGACCAGCACCACCGCCTTAACACCCCAGGCTACACCTCATCACGGCAGATCTACGATCATCCTTTTCCCAAGACGTTCGGGTTACTCTCCTCAATACTGTGATCTCCACGGTTAGGCATATTGCCGGTCTTCTACCTTGCACAGGCCTACAACCACTCCGGTGCACCACCACGTCCAGCATCTACTCTATCGCATGGTGGGTGTTCTTCATGGTTGGACCACTTTCTTCCAAGTTGATGCGTGTTGCACTACCTGCAATACCAACAACAACTTCATCTTTGCTGCCCCATGGCTTGACTGTGCACCCGATCTTTGGAAAGTCCAAGGTATTGCTTCTCTCTCTCTAGTCTCTTCTCTCTCTCTAAAAATTCATACTCTCTCTCCTCTTATTCTCTTCCTCTCTCTAGTTCTTACGGCTTTATAGTTTAATCCTTTTAGTTCTTTTTATGTTTAGTTCGCAATTTTGATTGAGAATATTGTAAGAAAGTTATTATTTCAATAAATTCTAGTATTACTTCATTGTGTTAGTTATTTTCTTTTTAATCTTATGGCAATTTACACTACTTTTTTATGGGGAATCTCCCCAATTAGTGGACCCCCCATTTAATTAAAATTATTTTGAAATTCGCGGGGTCCACTAACTGGTCGGACAGCGGGTCGATGAAGATGGGCCCGGCTACTGGCCCGCATGGATTGATGATGTCTATCGTCTCACAAGATGATGTGACAGACAGTCTGATGGCGATCGGATGGATGGTGACTTGCTTGGGACCCAGATTAGTAGATCGATGGATTTAGAGAGATCCAACGGTCCGATTGAAGATCCAACGGTCAGAAAGCTAAGGGAGATGAGATAGAGCTGATGGGCAGGAGTTCTGGGGTTAGGTCAGTAGATTCGAGGACCGAGAGATGAAGAGAGAGAGAGAATAAGAAGAGATGAGAGAAAAAGTATCAAAAAAATGGAAAAAAGCACTGGCGGAGGGTCTGGAACCCTGGTCTTCACTGTGACCATCCTCACGCTTCTCCAGTAGAGTCGACTATCATTCTTTGCTGACTCATGTGGCTTTAAACACTTTGGTCCGTTTCTTGGTCATTGGCTCTCCTGCTCTCTTCGTTCTTTGGGCCGGCTTTTTGGTCCTCATAGTTGGCCCATATCTTTTAGTCATAGCATGTGGGCTCTTTAAGGTTTGATAATGGGCTTTCCTAATCGATGTGGGCTCGCAAGTCTCGAGAATTGTCCCATCGGGGTTTCCTGTGACAGAAGAAGCGCGTAATGAGTCTCTATCAGAATGACTACATGTCTAGACTTCCGAAAATGTGTTTAATGCATGCAAATATACTATTTCGTCCAGAAAAGTGTGTTCTACGCAACACAAGAGACTCTTACGTAGAAAAGTAGGTAAATAGAGTATTTTACGTAGGAGAATGCAATAACGCTAAAAGGATAATTGCTTAAAATAAGCACTTTTGAGCGAATATCAAGCAACTCCGGCGAGCTCACCATTAAAGCCTTCACCTCGAGGTGCAAAAGCGTCAAACAGTAACGTCTCCTTGCTGCCCATTCCATTCGCCACAATCAAAGGCTACAATCCTCAATCCTACTGAGTTCTATCCAATAGAAGTTGCACCATCTACCTCTTCAATGGTAAGCTTCTCTCTAATTCATCTCTCTAACCTTCCTATCTTCTTTCACTCTCTTTTTCCCTCTCTACCTTTACATGCTTTCTAGGGTAATATTTTAATGGCTTTCTAGATTAATTTGGCTTAATGTTATTTCCGTTTTAAAGTATTTGAACAAGCATTGTAAGCATTTGTTTTTAGTTTAATGAACAAGTTTTAAATTCAAGTTTAAGTTGTTTTCATTTATTGTGTTTTTCATTCTCATTTCTCTTATGTTTTTTTTTCATTCTAATAGTTTTAACAACAATCTCAAACATATTTTAAATCAACCTCCACCATTCTCACCCTTCCATTTATTTCGAGCATTTTCTGATTATTCTTGTTTCTTATTGTGCTAACTAATCCCGAGTGCAGACGATATTCGACACGAGCCACTGTGCAAGTCTGCTTATTTGCAGATTAAGTGAACCAATTCGGAGAAATTACAAATATTATTGACATCAAGGGTTTCCGATCCAACGACACAGAAAAACCCTAATTTCAATGGTTCGACCTATACTTGTATGCATGGGGATCCCACCCATGTGTCTTGGATCCCTAAAAGTTGGGTTTTTCCGCGTCATTGGTTACGAAAACCCTAATTTCAACACATTTTTAATTGATCCGAGACATTTAACCTGTAAAATGGGCAATTTTGCACAGTGGCTCGTGTAGGATATCGTCCTCACTCGGGGTTAGGGCAATTAAAGAACAATAATAATGAAAACTGCTTATAATGGTGGAGAGATGAGAGAGATGGAGATCGGGGTTTAAAATCTGATTTTTTTTTTGATAGTTCGAGATTCATGCACTAAATTCAAAACAAAATAAAATAAGATGAAAACACTATGAATAAAGGAATTTCAATTCATTAATTAATCAAGTGCTTACAAAAGTGAATCAACAAAAAAAGAAATTAATTTAAAATGGCTAAAATAATATTTCTAGAAAGAGAATGAGAGGTAGAGAGAGAAATAAGTGGTAGAGATAGAAAGTGAGATTTAGAGAGAGAAATTAAGATTTTAGAGAGAGAAAAATAGGGAAAAGAGGTTCTAGGAAGAGAGAAAATGAGATTTAGAGAGGGAAAGAGGAAAGAAAGGAAGTACCTTAGGTATATTTACCGAATTTGGTCCGTAATGATGATCGGACGGCAGCAAGGATATGCAACTAGCATGCAACAATGGTGGTTCGGCTGGAGAACGCAACAACAGTTCAGACGATTGGTGAAGAAGAAGAACTCCGGAGAAGAAGATGGAGGAGAGAAAGAAGAGTAAGAAAGTGGGAAGGAAAAGATGAGGAGCAAGGCGTTGCTGTAGATGTGCAGCACCGTTTTGGTGGTGCTAAAGATCGTGGAACGCAACAACGTGGAGGATAGGTGAAAGAACAGCAACGTGGTTGCTGGTTGGTGGTGGAGGCCGGAGTTGCAGCGGCAACTCCGGTAAGAACGTGAAAAGAAGAAGAAGAAGAAGAAGAAGAAGAAGAGGAACGCTGGTGGCAGGCTGTTGTTCCTCACAAGGACGCACCTGAAATTGCAACCCGTGGAGAACAATGTTTTGAGGTGTTGATGAGATCTGGAAATCTTCTCGCCGGAGTTAATGGCGAATCACGGGGGGGGGGGGGGGCATTGCAGGTGGTAGTAGAACCAGCAGGTGGTGGTAGGAGAAGATTGCAGGTTGAGATCCTTGAAATCTCAAGGCCTAAGCATGGATGGGATTGCAGGTGCACTCCCAAACCGTTGAGAGGTTTGCCCGGAGAAGGAGGTGACGGACTTGCAGGTTTGATCAACACGAAAGATGGAGGGACCAGAGGTTTTAATGGTGAGTTGCAGATGGTGGTTCCTAGCAGGTCGTGGTTGGAGGGATTAGAGAGAGACGGTGGTGCTGCAACACGTTGCAGCAGTGGTGGTGTTAAGGGCGACCGGAGTTGCAGGCTGCAACTTCGGTGGGGCGTGGAGAGGATGTCATGGACTGCTTTCACGGTGGTGAGCATTCCGGTGGAAAAAAAAAAAGAAAGAGGAATGGCCCTAGTGAAGAAGAAGAGATGAAGAAGAACATGAAGAAGGAGGAGAAGAAGAAGAAGAGAACTTACCAGTTCGCCGGAACTAATGGAGGGTGGCCGGAGAAGAAGATAGAGGGGAGAAAGAAGAGAAAGAAGGAGAAGAAGGCGACGAAAACATCGGGGGAGTTTTGGGGGAAGGAGAGGACGAGATTGGAGGGGGATTAGGGTTCGAATGAACCCTTCTCCTTCCTCTTATAAAGCTCCCTATTTCCTTTAATGGAAATAGGGTATTTTTTAAATAAAAAAAATATTATTTTTTTTATTTATTTATTTTTTTAAGTAAAATGCTACTTTTCTTTGGGGAATGTCCCCATTTAGTGGACCCCCCATTTTTTAAAATTTAATTAAAATTATTTGGAAATTCACGGGGTCCACTAACTGGTCGGACATCGAGTCGATGATGATGGGCCCGGCTACTGGCCCACATGGATTGATGATGTCCATCGTCTCACAAGATGATGTGACAGACAGTCTGATGGCGATCGGATGGAAGGTGACTTGATTGGGACCCAGATTGGTAGATCGACGGATCTAGAGAGATCTATAGTCCGATTGAAGATCCAACGGTCCGATGGAAGATCCAACGATCAGAAAGCTAAGGGAGATGAGATAGAGCCGATGGGTAGGAGTTCTGGGGTTAGCTCAGTAGATTCGAGGACCGAGAGATGAAGAGAGAGAGAATAAGGAGAGATGAGAGAGAAAATATCAGAAAATGGAGATAAAAGTATTGGCAGAGGGTCTGGAACCCTGGTCTTCACTGTGACCATCCTCACGCTTCTCCAGTAGAGTAGACTATCATTCTTTGCTGACTCATGTGGCTTTAAACGCTTTGGTCCGTCTCTTGGTCATTGGCTCTCCTACTCTCTCCGTTCTTTGGGTCGGCTTTTTGGTCCTCTTATTCAGCTCATATTTGGCCAATATCTTCTAGTCATAGCATGTGGGCTCTTTAAGTTTCATAATGGGCTTTCCTGATCGATGTGGGCTCGCAAGTCTCGAGAATTGTCCTATTGGGGTTTCCTGCGACAGAAGAAGTGCGTAATGAGACTCTATCAGAATGACTATATGTCTAGACTTCCAAAAATGTGTTTAATGTATGCAAATATACCATTTCGTCCAGAAAAGTGTGTTCTACGCAACACAAGAGACTCTTACGTAGAAAAGTAGGTAAATAGAGTATTTTATGTAGGAGAATGCAATAACGCTAAAAGGATAATTGCTTAAAATAAGCACTCTTGAGCGAATATCAATCCCTCATAGGGTTCGGCCAAGTGTCTTGGATCCCTCTTTAGGGTTCGACCTTGTGTCATGGATCCCTCATAGGTTCGGCCATGGTGTGTTGGATTGTCTTGTGATTTTCACTTATATTATTCATCCGTGTTGATCATGACCTTCGGTAATTGTTACATGTTATTCATGGTTAACCCTAATTTGTTCCCATATTATTACTTTTAATGATCATTGGTTCATTTTATATTTTTATTTAAATGTTAAATACATGTGTGCTTATATCATGTAACCCTAGTACATCTTGTTGTCATACCATGATCATCACGTCATTTCATATAAGGGGTGCATAGGGGAACGAGGTTGAAGTATATAATATACGTTTATATTGGTTTTATCAATTAATCAAGGTTCGGTACCCTTGGGTGAAAGGCCCCAGACGTTATTATATCCTGCAGATGGGTCGGTGAGACCGCTCCCAATGCGGGAAGGAGATAGAGATCCTATGTGGTTATGGGTACTAGTTGCATTTGCATCCCGTACTCACTTGCATTCATCATCATATTCATGTTATCCTTATTATACGATTGAGATGCATACCTTGATTAAAAAACTTGTATAGTATGATATCATACCATGCACACTGTTGTATTACTGGGCCTCGGCTCACGGTGTTACACCGATACCATTTTCAAATTTTAAGGCGCTGGGTACGTGAGATGATTTTGAGACGAAAGACTCTGGTGCATTCGAGGAGATTGGCGAGGATTTGGGAGTCGATCCCACACTTTAGAAGACTTTAAATTCGATTGTTCTAAAATATTACTTATTTATTTTCATGGGCATGTAGTCCTTTGATTGAGAGCATGTTCTCATCTTCTTCTCTCCATATTTAATTGATTGATTAAATTGTTTGAGTTATGAATTATTTTAATTATGTGTTTTCTACATCTAAACTTTTTTTTACGTAGTGGGTTTTTGAATGAACCTTAGTTGTCTAATTGACCTAATTGGACCACTAGGGAACATTAATGGATCACCTCTGGGTTTGGGTACGGGTCGATCTACGGATTTTCGGGTCGTATCTGGGTATCCGGATTCGGGCGTGACAACGCCCATTGCTGTTGTAGTCGCCGTTGAAGTCGCCGTCGCCGTCACTATCGCCCAAGCCGTCGTCCAAAGCTAGCTAGCCCTCTCAACTTCTCAAGTAAGTCTCCTCTCGCCCATTTCATTGTGATTTATTACCACATTTTGGGTTGCATGATATTCGCTCAAAAGTGCTTATTTTAAGCACTTATCCTGTTAGCGTTATCGCACTCTCCTGCGTAAAACTGCTCTAATTATCCACTTTTCTACGTAAGAGTCTATCTCATTGCGTAAAACACACTTTTCTGGACGAAATGGTATATTTGCATGCATTAAACACATTTTCGGAAGTCTAAATATTAAGCCGTTCTGATAAAGTCTCATTACGCGCTTCTTCTGTCGCAGGAAACCCCGATGGGACGATTTTCGAGACTTGTGGGCCCAAATCGATCATGAAAGCCCATTATCAAAGCTTAACAAGCCCACATGCTATAACTAGAAGATATGGGCCAAATATGGGCTGAATAAGAGGACCAAAAAGCCGGCCCAAAGAACGAAGAGAGTAGGAGAGCCAATGACCAAGAGACGGACCAAAGCGTTTAAAGCCACATGAGTCAGCAAAGAATGATGGTCGACTCTACTGGAGAAGCGTGAGGATGGTCACAGTGAAGACCAGGGTTCCAGACCCTCCGCCAGTGCTTTTTTCTATTTTTTTGATACTTTTTCTCTCATCTCTCCTTATTCTCTCTCTCTCTTCATCTCTCGATCCTCGAATCTACTGACCTAACCCCAGAACTCCTGCCTATCAGCTCTATCTCATCTCCCTTAGCTTTCTGACCGTTGGATCTTCAATCGGACCGTTGGATCTCTCTAGATCCGTCGATCTACCAATCTGGGTCCCAATCAAGTCACCATCCATCCGATCGCCTTCAGAATGCCTGTCACATCATCTTGTGAGACGATGGACATCATCAATCCATGTGGGCCAGTAGCCAGGCCCATCAGCATCGACCCGCTGTCCGACCAGTTAGTGGACCCCGCGAATTTCAAAAATAATTTTAATTAAATGGGGGGTCCACTAATTGGGGAGATTCCCCATAATAAAGTAGGTTTTTACTTAAAAAAAAAAAAATATATATATATATATATATATATATATATTTTTCGTATTTTTTTATTTTAAAAAATACCCTATTTCCATTAAAGGAAATAGGGAGCTTTAAAAGGAGAAGGATAGGGGTTCATTCGAACCCTAATCCCCCTCAAATCTTCTCCTTTCTCTCCCCCTATCAATCCCGCATTCACCCTTGGCCCCATTCTTCTTCTTTTTCTTCTTTTCTCTTTCTCATTTTCTTCATCTTCTTCTTCTTCTTCGCCGGAGTTGCCTGCAACTCCGGCCGTCAGTGCTCCTCCACGGCATCAGTCTTCTTCTTCTTCTTCTTCTTCTTCTTCTTCTTCTTCTTTTTCTTTTTCTTCTCATTTTTTTTTTCGTTTTCGTTTTCGTTTTTTTTTTATTACCGTTTTTTTTTTTTTTTTTTAACGCCGGAGTTGCAGACCTGCAACTCCGGCCGTCAGTGCTCCTTCCTGCTGGAGCGCCTGCACCAGCCATCGCCCTCCCCTTCCTCGCCGCTGCCTCCTGCGTGCTCCACCATTGCCACCTCTCATTCCTCTTCACCGGCGTCTATCTTCACAGGCAGAACCTTCGGCCTCCCTTCTACATTACCGGTGGTCTCCTCCACCGTTGCAACTCTGGCCCACGAACCAGCCACCATGTGCAGGATCCCTGCAACTCCACCGTGGATCACTGCCACGACACCTTCTCCCTCAATCTTGTCGGACTGGTGCGCTGCAACCCTGTAAATACCAAAGCCCTGCAACTTGGAGGAAGAACAACAAACATTCCTAAAAAAAAAAAAGAGAAAAAGAGGAAGAGAAAGAAGAAGGGAGGAGAACGGTTTCCCCCAACTCCTCCATTGCTGGTCCGACCAGCACGTAGCCCAGCAAACCATGCCGTTTCAGGCAACTCTACCTCCCTCCTACTACCGCCATCAACACCAGCCACCACTACTTGCAGATTTCGCCTCCATCCTCCTTGCTGCATGGATGCATAGGCAGCATCACCACTGAACATCATCACCTAGCCGGACCACCATCTTCTCCGGCGTATCCACCACCATTGCCATGGTTTAGAGCATCACTAGCCGTCCAAACCTTGGGCCCCATTTTCTCACTCACTATCCTTGGCCAAATCATGGCCAAGCATTCATTCCGGCCAAGTTCGGATCTCTTTTTTTTTTCTCTCTAGAGAGCAATCTCTCTCTCTAGAGATCTCTCTCATCTACTCCATGATCTCCATGAACATGCTGTCCTTCTTGTTGGTCGGCAAACAACCACACATGGCCGAAAGGTAATCCAAGGTTAGGTTTCTTTCTCATTTAGTTTCTTTCTTCTACTTTCTCTCTCTATATTCTAGCTCTCTCTCTCTAGATCTCTTCAAGTCTTCATTTCTCTCTCTCTAGTTTTTCTATAAATTAATTTGTAGGTTGTTTTCCTTTTACTTTGTTTAAACTCTATTGCAATGTAATGGGAATTAGTAGAATTAATAAAAGTGAGATTATTTTGATCATTTCATGCTCTTTATTGCACTAACGTGATTAATCCCGAGTGTGGATCGACATCCGACACGAGCCACTGTGCAAAATTGCTCATTTTACAGGGTTTGAGTGAAAAAGAATCGGATAATTACAAATATTGTTGAGATCTAGGATTTCCGTAACCAACGACGCGGAAAAATCCTACTTTCATTGCACATGCTTGAATCCATTTCAAATCATTCTGATATTCATAGCATGTTTTACAAGTTGAAGAATTATGGACCGTCTATTTTTAACGTTAATATGAAACCCACATTTGATGGTGTTAGAAATTTAAAAATGGGCTGATTTTTTGTAGGGGTGATCTATATGGTGAGGAAATCATCCTCGCAAAAAATCAGCCATTCTTTTATCTTCAATGGGAGAAAGTAAGGGTTTCACGGGTCCTTGATAGATCTAAAATGACAGATAAAATGACAAGGACACAATATAAGCCACGTGGCATACTATTACAGGACTTTGATCGTATGGATGTTTGTCCTATCCCATGGTGTACCTACAAACCAAAAATCAGCCTGATTAGTGATTTATAGGCTTTAGATTGGATTTATTTTCATGGGCTGATCTCAACTGTGGGAATTTGAGCAGTATTTGTGGTACAAAGATGCAACACTTAGAACACATATTTCAATACATCTAGGATATGCCTTAAATGGTTGATTGATTGCAACTTAGAACACATATTTCAATAATGTGAGAAAATAAAGGTGCATTTTCAAGTGGAAATGAATTCTCACCTATCTGGGTGGGAAATGATTCCGGGCTAAGTAGGGAAAATTATCCAGATTTAAATGGCTTGTTATGGAAAATTATATAAATTTATAATGGCTATCTAACAATGGACAGTTGTGTTTTCCCAAGGAAAATGTAATTTTCCCACTTGGTAATCAAACACAGCCTTATAAATCACTAATCAAGCTGATTTTTGGTTTGTAGGTCCACCATGGGATCGGACAAAATTTTGATGCCGAAGTCCCTCAATTTGCCACATAGTAGACTATTTCGGGCCCACTGACTCCATGAATATTTGGCCCACATCTTGGTGGACCCACACACCAAAAATCAGTGTGACTGGTGATTTCTAACCGTAGGATTTGAGCACTTTTCATCATGGACTTTAGGAACATGCCTATGAAGTGGTTCCAAGCCCATGATGAAAAAGTGCTCAAATTCAATGGCTAGAAATCACTAATCATGCTGATTTTTGGTGTGTAGGTCCATCAAGATGTGGGCCAAATATTCATGGAGTCAGTGGGCCCGAAAGAGTCTACTACGTGGAAAATTGATAAACTTCGGCATCAAAATTTTGATACCGAAGTCAGTATCATAGAATTTTCCTTGCTTATATTGTGTCCCTGTCATTTTACCTATCATTTTAGATCTGTCAACGAAGCCCGACCCTATGTATGGATTTAATATCTTACTTATATTGAACTGTACATGCATGTATATATTCTCAATCAATTTTTCTTGTTTTAATTTTCTTTTTTAGCTATATAATTGTGCGTATTGAATTTGTATGATTGATGTTGGATGAGTACATTAGGTGTATTTGTACCTATCCAAGTTTTAGCTATAGCTAGCTTATATGGAGTTAAAATATCGCTTATTATTATTCCACATTTGTACAAAGCACACTACCATAATAAGCATGAGATCTTGAAGACTCTATCGAAGATAAGAGGTTTCACACATATAATCTTATCTGAGATCTAGTCTTTAATTTCTTACATAGGTTAACATAGAATTGCGTGCCCGTTCTAGGATCATTATTTATATGAATATGGCTCTTATACAAATTGTGATCCTTGAATTGTCCAATGTAGACAGTTTGAGAACTGATATTACTTCTTATTGATCATATATATGTAATCTCCGTGTTAGTTTAAATTCGGTATCATTTTCCCAAATCTTTTTCTTATATACTATTTTTTGTTGATTTTCATGTCTCAACTACTTTGGTAGTTGGATTGACATAAAAATCAACATAAAATAAAAGTATATAGGGAGAAGTGCGGGGAAATGCTGCAGAATTTTAAATTAATACGGACACTACATATATATGATCAATAAGAAGCAATATCAGTTCTTGAATGAGTTAGAAAACTTTAGAGTTAGCAAACTTAGATAAAGACTGAAAATAAAATAGGGATAAGTGTCTAAACACATGCATATTATTCTTTATCTCAATTTGTTTTGATGTGCACGATATATTTCAGGAATCGTGCAATACTTAACATAATGGATAAATCTTGGATGATCAATGATAGAATGTCATGGGAATATAGTTATGGGGTTGATCGATTTTTTAAGTTTGTCGGAGAGAACGCGAGTAACCCCGATTCTATAAGATGTCCATATAGAAAATGCAAGAATCTCCCCAAACATACTCTTAAAGATATAAAAGGACATTTGTTTTTTAATGGTATCGATCAAAATTATAAGACGTGGGTTTGGCATGGAGAACAAGTTTCGAATATTGAAGCAGAGTCAAGTGGTAATGTACAAGATTTCATCTATCAAGAGATAAGAGGGACAGCTCCAGATGATGCTGGCGATGCAGTAGAAATGGTTCAGGCCACATACGACGACGTCACGGGTGATCCTGAAATATTTTAGAAATTGCTTGAAGATGCCGAGAAGCATCATGTCTCTCAGCTCCTACGAGAGAGTATCTTGAAAATGACTATGATGATGAATTCATTGATGTCTGTAATGAACATCAGCCTGTTATTAATGAATTACAAATTGATGACATTGAAGAGTCTGATGAGTCTTATGTGCGACAAGATCATTTTTAAGGAATTTGGATTGATATTAGAAAATCATAATTGGGTTTTATTTATAAATTGTGGGATAGGGGTAAGGTAGGATGTCCCTCCCTCATGTATTGGATTATTTTTATTAATGGAATATATATTATTTTTTATATCTTTGTTCTTTATATTTCTTCTTTTTTATGTATCATTACCTAGCTTCTTTTTCATGTATCATTACCTATCGACTTTATATTTGTTATTTTATGTATCACTATACTAACTATTCTTGGTATTTTTTAGTATGGAGCCGCACACAGGTGATGCATTTGCAAAGAAGAAAAGTCGATGTGCTATAAAGCTACAACAATTGTTAAAGCAGAGTGAGAAGTTAGTTGTAAAATACAATGAAGATGGGGTACCAATAGGAGACGCTGGAGCAACCTTGTCCACATATGCTGGTCTCATTGCGCGACAAATGGTTCCCATTAGGCATGCAGTTTGGAAAGATGTGCCAACTGAATTGAAAGAAAAATTATGGACATGTGTTCAGGTAAATTAAAATTACTTAGAAATTATCTTGTCAAAATCTCACTTGTCATCATCTGATGTTATTAACTCTTAATTAACTTGCAGGAGCATTTTGTGCTAGACCCAAGAAGCAAGCGACACACATTGTCCCTCATTGGTACAAGATGGAGGGATTTCAAGACCAAGTTGAATGCAGATCATGTAGTTCCTTATATGGCGGAGCCAGAGCTGCTTAATTTGAAACCACTTAAGTTTGACTACATTGACTAAGCAAATTAAGAAGCTTTTGTAGCTTTAACAATATCAAAAGATGGGAGGGCATATCGTAAAGCCCAAAAGGAAAGACGAGCAATGAATAAATACAACCATCGCCTGGACAGAAAGTCTTATGCCAATCTGGCTTATGAATTGGTAAGTTAGTAGTTGTAATTATAGAATTGTTGTAAATATAGAATTATTGTAAATATATAATCATTGATGTAAATTATTTATTTTATAACAGAAACAATTAAGTAACTCCGAAGAAGTGGATCGGAGCGAGCTATGGAAAAGGGCTCGTCAGACTAATGATGGATAGTATGTAGATGACGCCATCAGGGAAATGGCTGTTAAAATTGTAAGTTGCCTCATATAATAATTTGCCTCGTGAATTACATATAATAAGTTATATCTTAATATTATTAATTTGATTTACATATATTTTTATAGGATAATTTAAGAAAACAAGTTGAAGAGGGGTCCCTATCAATTGAGGGAAGTAATGATGTACTGACAATGGCATTAGGGACCCAGGAACATCCCGGTAAGGTCAGGGGCATGGGGCATTTCCCTAAACGTGGGAATAAGGCGCACTTGGCTCATCTGGAAATGAACCAAGTAAATTTGATGTCACAAGTAGAGAGTCAGGCCCAGATGATAAAGGCGATGCAGGCACAAGATCGAACAGCTAGTACAATCGCAACACATGCCATCACAACATATGCCAACACAACATATGCCTTCATAGGGATCTAAGAAAGCAGCCTCATGTAGCCGTCCAAGCCTGGGTATGCAAAAGGTAGCCTCATGTCGTCCAACCTCGGGAGGTGAAAAGTTACATTTTTTGAACCTTAATTTAATATACATTTTGTGAACCTTAATTTAATATACATTTTGTGAACCTTCATTTTAACTATCTTATTAAGTTTATCTTTTTTGTTATAGGAAAAGCCATATAGGCTGGCATTACATACCCCTCGCAACATTGTTGTTGAGGGGGTCATTTTGAATAGTGCACTTGACCAAATGGTGCACTTTACTCAATTGGGATTTGATAATTTACGAGTGTTGATCAAAGTACCCATAATGCCGGAAGCTAAACTCCCGATATCGGTTCGTGATGTGTTCACTATGGTAGGAGATGCAGTTGGTAGCATTGTGGCATGGCCTACAGTATGGGTGGTGTCCATAGACGCTCATCATGTAAACATCTGTCAATTTTTACAATCTACTTGATTTAATATATTTATATACTAATTATAAATCTAATTTTGATTATAGGTACATGATTGAAGTGAAGTTGACAATTTAACTTTCAACTCTGAATTTTATAGTCATCATCTTCTATATTCATTAGTATTACTATGGGGTCAGAAGTATTTGGAGGAGCAGAGATGATTCAAATTAACTTTCTCAATGTATCTTTGGTTTGTGAAGTACAAGATGTGTCGTTACAGTGCTTGACATTATATCAATGGTAAGATACTTTGAAGTTTCTTTTATCTATCTGAATTTTATAAATATGATGATGGTACATACATTTTAATTAAGTTTATTTTTTTTTAATTTATCAGCCACGCCCACCAAATGTTAATTGAAAGACATTTGGTTAATAAAATTAGCATGGTCAGTGCTCAATCCATCAGTTCATGTATAAGGGATGGGCAATTTTTGGACGATCAATTTGTGAATTTTTTTTTCAATATATTAGTCTACATACCTCGATGGGAAGACTTTGTTTATTCCCTTAAACATTAGGCAATTATCTTTTCTGTTGTCATTAGATTTGATAATTAATAACTTGTTGAATGTCTTGCTAATAACTTTATTGTTGTTCACATATAGGGTACACTGGATTTTGATTGTCATTGACTTATTATCGATGACAATTTATTGTTTCGACTCCTTAAATAGTACTATTGACTCAACTTTGAAAATCAATTTCAAACGGTAAGCTAATCTTATAATATTAGTAAATTAAGTAATATTGATACATGTATCCAAAGATTAATTGAAAGCTTTTGATTTTTTTCTTGTAGTGCATTCAAACAATTTGAAATCTATTACGACTACAAATTAAGGAAGAAAGAACCATTATGGAGGGTAGTTAATGTATACTAGTACTTGTAGTTTTTTATTAGTCAAAAGTTCATTTTTTTAGTTAATTAATGAATTACATTTTTCTACGTAGTGCCTGAAGCAAGATGACGTGAAATCTTGTGGATTTTTTGTAATGAGGTACATGAGAGACCTCGTCAGTGAATATGATGATGACACAATTCAATCGTCGGTGAGCGATTTGTTATACGTATTTTAGGACCACTTGTACATCTTAAAATCATTTTATTAATTAGGTCTCTACTTATTTTCTGATTAATTAGGTCACATTTTTTAAATTGAAAGCTAGCTACTCAATTGAAGAGCTGACAGAATGTAGAACTGAGTGGATTATGATCTTCCAAGAGAATTATGGTATATTCTTCATCTTTTTTTTTGTCTCTAAGCTAATACATGTTCATTTTCTAGTTCTATATATCTAATTATATTCTTCTGATCGATGATCATTTCTTTTTTTTGTAGACGATTAGCCATTTTTCTAAGAAATTACATGTATATATATCAACCTTATTTTAACTTTAATTTGTGATGAGTTATTGTTTGCAACCTATACTTGTTTGCGATAACTTTAACTTTAACTTTTAACTTGTTAGCAACCTACTAGCTGATGAGTTATTGGGGGTGCATGCCTTTTCATTTTAATTTTTTATGTCCATAGACACAATTTACCTTTCACTACTTCAAAATTTCTTATGTCCTAGTTAAATGGTTTTAATAGGTTTGAATGTATAGTTGAATGGTTTGAATGGGTTTGAACTGGGTTTGGATGTATAGTTGAATGGTTTGAAATGGGTTTGAATGTATTGTTAAATGGTTTGAATGTATTGTTAAATGGTTTGAATATATAGTTGAATGGTTTGAATGTATAATCGAATGAGTTCGAATGTATTGAATAGGTTTGAACGTATAGTTGAATGGTTTGAATGTATAGTTGAATGTGTTTGAATGTATTGGATGGGTTTGAATGTACTAATGGGTTTTGAACATATAGTTGAATGGCTTGAATGTATATATAGTTGAATGGGTTTGAAATTTTTACTGTATTGTAAGTGGGTATAGGCAACATAGTAGAAACAAATAGGGTATAAAAAAAAAATTATAATTGGTGTCGGTTTTTGCTAAACCGATGCCATATCTTAGGCTTCCACGTCGGTATATAACCGACGCATACCTTCCGCATCACTGGTATTCGTGTCGGTTTTTTATGAAAAAAAAACCGACACTAAATGTCTATGGCGTCGATTAAAATCGACGCCGTATGTGCTTTTTCTAGTAGTGGATGTATCTCATCACAGATTCTCTCGGTTGTCCATGACTCCATATTAATGGAAAGTTGTACTATTTCATGCCAAAAAGACAATTTTGACCTTGAATTTCTCAGTTTTGTCTCGTGGTTGGATAGTAGTGACTCAGGGTTGGATTGTTCGGTCTTGGCGCCGAAGGATCGAATGTGTTGACCAATACTTCAAACCATGTTAGCACCTAACCAAGGATGTCTGACTAGCTCTATCGTAGTTTGAACAAAGCGAGCAAGGTGCAGACGACGAGATCTTCACAGTTGCCTCCCTCAACGAACATCAAGACATCTGCACCTAAAATCACAACGAGATGCCTTTTTGGCTCGACCCAAAGGTGGCAACTTATAAGCTAGGTGTCAAATATGAGTTTGGCACAAATTGTCAACATAAATATAAGTTTAAGTCAAAAAATTGGTAAATGTCAAGTTCATTGAGAACGTCCAATGCCCCAATTGGCTTACCAATATTATGCCAGTAATGTAAGAGAATGGTCCATCCATCGATTATATTAACTTTAGGAATCTCAACAAACTCCATTTGGAAGATGGCATACATTATGTAAGCGGTATTTTCTGGATAAGATGTGGACAACTGAGATGATGACATGTGTCCCTGTAGTGGTCGAAATGTGAGTTAGTCGTAGGGTCGATCGACTGAAACAATGAGTCCAGCTAGAGATATCGGACTGACGTATATGGTCGAGTGACCGAGATATTGTATGATGGCACGGTTAGAATATGATGCCGTGGCCAACTGAATGAGAAT
This sequence comes from Euptelea pleiosperma, assembly GCA_035048495.1. Classification (NCBI taxonomy): domain Eukaryota; kingdom Viridiplantae; phylum Streptophyta; class Magnoliopsida; order Ranunculales; family Eupteleaceae; genus Euptelea; species Euptelea pleiosperma. The sequence continues at coordinate 19,644,866 of CM068547.1, forward strand.
GTTAGCCGACTAACCCCGACAAAGGAATCGGATACCATGTCAGTAATGAATTGAGTGATAAGATGACGACTTCGTGGATAGTCGGCAAGGAGGCAGATAAGACACCAGCGAAAACAGACAAGCAACGGACAGAGAACAGTCACCTGTTGTACTATCAAAATAGAGCACGATCTACGCCAGATCATACATAAGACAAAAATCTTCGAGTTGATTGTTACGGCCTCCATCGTGCTCATGGACACGTCATGGGTTACAATCCCTATAAATAGAGAGCTACAGTAACAAAGAAAGTAAGCAATCTTGAGTAAAAACTAGATTAAAGCTTTTGCATAAGAGACTGACTTAAGCATCAGAGACTCTTCGTTGGTTTTGCCACCAATGGAGTTCATTTGCAGGTAGATTCGGACAAGCCGGCTTTCCAGTCGGATCACCTGACAGTGTAATCGGTGTACTCGGAGCGGAAGACGAATCACTCGGCAGAAGAGTCGACTATTACGTATTTTAAGTTGACAACAGTGAACGAAAGGATATTTTAGGTTTAGCATCTGATCTTGGGCGTATTTCGAGGGGGGTGAGATTTTTCCCTCACATCTTTTGGCGCCGTGTATGGGATAGAAAGACATTGACTCGCGCACTCTATCAGAAGCTATTGACAGATGAAAATAGATTAAAAGATAATTCATACTCGATCGAAGGAAACCGCCTTGAGGTAGAAAAGTGGTGAAGAGAATGAGATAGTGAGCTGAAAGTAGGGTTTTTCCATGTCATCGGATCGGAAACTCTAGATTTCAACAATATGTAATCCGAGACTTTATTCTATAAAATATGAAACTTTTTGCATAGTGGTATGTCGGATGTCAAATCCGCACTCGGGGTTAAGGAATGCAATTAATCGGAATATTAGAACACGAAAAATGCTTAAAATGGATGAAAGGGTGAGAGTGGTGATTAAGGTGGATTTTAAAATATGCTTTGGTTGAGATTTTATCAACAAATTAACATAAAGAGAATAAAAAGGAAAAATAATAAATAGAAAGAGAGAATTTTTATTGATTAAAATAGTGCAAATTACATGAACTAAAATAATAACAAAGATTTTAATCTAGAAAGTAATTAAAATATTAACTTAGAAAACATTGAAATGAGAGAGAGATCTTGCAAGAGAAACAAAGATAAGTAGAGAGAAAATTTGAGAAAAAGAGCTTACCATTACAAAGTATGAGTTGCAGAGTGAATCTTGTGGTCCAGATTCACTCTGAAATTTGGACTAGTTTCTTAACAAGGGGGGAACTAGAATGCAGTCCGAGAGAAAGAAAGTGAGGTTGAGGAAAAGAGAAGTGGGGGAAAGAGAGCCTGGGGTTAGGTTGTGAGAGGGGAGAAAGAACCACCAAAGAAGAGATAGTGGATCTCTTCTTAAAGGCCTTGAGTTGTTTATCGTAAAAGTGGGAACCGTTGGATCTAGAGAGATCCAACGGTTGGTTATTTTTTAATGAGAGAAATGGTGGGTTAGTTAGATGAGAGAGAGAGTGACTAGGATAGAGAGAAATGGGGGAGAGAAGAATCGGTCAAGTAAGATCGATTCTCTTTTGTTGTTGCAAATGGACATGGGCATAGGTCATGGACATGGGCATAGGTCATGGGCATGGGCATAGGTCATGGGCATGGGTCATGGGTATGGGCATGGGTCATGGGCATGGGTCATGGGGTATGGACATTGGTCATGGGTCATGGGCCAAGATAGATGGAGAGAGAAATAGGAGAGCGGTGAGAGAAAATACAAAAATAATAGCATTGGAGGGTCTTGAACCCTGGTCTTCTTTATTCTCTTTCATCCGCTCCACCAATTAGTCAAATCTGAGAGTCTTTCGATCTTCAACAACCTTATATTACCTCTACCTCCTCATAGGCCTCTTACTGATGAGAGACCGGATAGATGGATCTCATTGATCCAGTCTCTGTAGACTGATGATCCATCTCAGTCTCACTGCATTTAATCCTGGATAGGGGTGCTTACTGTAAACCCCATTGGAGTCCGCTCCACTAAATCTATCCCTGATACACATTGTGTCTTCGTTTCTGCTAACCATGATCAAAGAATCCTAGTGCAGGTCTCTTACTAATGAGAGACCCGCTACCGATATCCCATTTCGCTTCACTTATGTGTGGCAGCTCTGCTAACCACGGACAGAGAAACCTCTTAGTCTCTACTAAGAAAGAACCTACCCGTATTACTGTTGGGTTTGGTTAGCTTGAATAGAAGCGTTCTTGTTCCAACTGATGAGCTGGATGACTGATGTTTCACTCAGTCTACCTGTGCTTCAACTTAGTTGGGGGTGTTTATCACTCCCATTGTGTCTGGTTGAAGACGTAAAACTTAGCATTTTCAGAAAGGAAATTTCGGTATTCGTAGTCACATGAGTCACATGAATATTTTATTGTTCTTTTTCATTCAGGTACCATCAATACAGAAAATCATCTGGTACTAGACATGATTACCAATATTTCATCATTTTTTGGTCCCAGTCATGAGCACTGAGGATGGTGCTATATTTTGGTTGGGGGTGGGTATTTACCAAAACTCATGTTTTCATTTTGATAATAATAAACAAAAAGCATTGTGTTTTGGGGTGTTTTCCGATGATTTTCAATATTTTCTAGAACTTCTAAAATGTGTCAAAAACCCCGAGTTTGATTAGCCAAAAATATCCGTGAAATCATTTTATACAGGATGACATTTTTCGTGTTACATGTTAGCTTTGAGTCAAGTCAAGCGTAACTACAGCAGATTTGAAAACATAGAAAAACTCAGATTTTGCACAAATTGTACACATTCATCATCAGAGTCATCCTAAGTTTAGATCTTTAGGAGACCTAACCTAGTGTGCTTTCGAGCCTTTCATTATTTCAGAGGGTTATACTACAATTCTGAGTCACAAGTTGACTCACTATTTCTTCATGTCCGCAATATTTGTTGAGAGATCTCATTATCCTTTGTTTTGATCATGGAACTCGGAAAGACATCAAAATTGGATTATTAAGACAGAACATTTTTCTATATCCATTCAAAACATGTTACATGAGAGTGCAAACCCTAGAAAATGATTTAGGCCATCTTTTTAAACCTTTCAGCCTTTTTGTTTATCTTAATAATCTACCGTTGGAAACCCTTCTCAGCCTTTATGAAAAGTCTTTCCCTATTAAGCCCATTAAACCAATAACCCAATCCAGTTATGAAGTATGACTCGCGACCCTACTTCTGAGAAGGATAGAGAAATAATTGATATGGGTATAAATGAAAAGAAAAGTCAAGAAAAATCAAAGAAAATGAAAGTGGTTCAAGCTGAAAAGAGTATATGGAAAGAAAGTATGAAAAAAGAGCTGAAAACAAACTGGGCAGTCTTAGAAATATAGAGAAAAATATGAAAGAAGGAAAAGAAACAGATAATGGTTTTACACCTGTAGGAAAAATACAAGAAAATTGAGATATCCTCTCAGAGCTTTGAAATCCTGTATCCCCTTATTTTTCTACACTTGACCTAAGCTTCAATACAACCTATGAAAGTCTTACTTGATTCTAGGATAGCACGATCATAAAATGTGGAGAGTGGAGAAAGAGAAGCTATAGAGTTTGATCTAACATTCCCAAGTGAAATGATATTCCTATCATGAGATCTTCTATTTCTAAAAATGTTCTTTCTTCAAATAAAACATATGTGATATCTCTGACTCTTTATATCAATACATCTCCTCACATATAATCTGAGAGAAAAGAAATAAACTACTGACGAGTGATCATTTCTAAGTGGTTTACAAGTGAGATTGGAGGACAAGACATACAATCTTTTAGGTGATTTGGAACTCTTCACTGTTGAATGATGATAATGCTGACCACACACACGTCGAGTCTGACTATTCTAGGTCATGATTATCAGCCTGTAGTCTTGTCAAATTAAAACTTCCTGACTATCTACTAGCTTGTAACTATTTTTGCATCCATACGATAATTTGATGAACGGTGTTTTTCCTAAGCTAATTTGATAAAAGTATGCAACATGTGCAGAGCCTTTTTAAGCACATTTATTTTGCACTAATTGCCAAGGATTGACAATATGTTGGTTGGGGGTTGTGATATTCGCTTAAAAGTGCTTATTTTAAGCCATTATCCTTTAGCGTTATCGCACTCTCCTACGTAAAACTTCCCTATTTATCCACTTTTTTACATGGGGGTCTCTTTCATTGCGTAGAACACACTTTTCTGGACGAAATGGTATATTTGCATGCATTAAACACATTTCTGGAAGTCTAGATATGAAGCCATTTTGATCAAGTCTCATTACGCGCTTTCCTCTTGTAGGAAACCCAATCAGGCTATTTTCGAGACTTGCGGGCCCACTATCAACCATAGAAGCCTAATGTCAAAGCTTAAGGAGCCAATAGGCTATGACTAGAAGATACAGGCTAAGTAAAGGTCAAGTCAGAGGATCGTAGAGCAAGATCAAGAACCGAGAAAGAGGCAAAACTGAAGACCAAAAGACGGGCCAAAGTGATTCAAAGCAGTACCAAATGACATAAGATGACGACTTATGTAATTGGTGAAGCCTACTAAAGACTACCTTGAAGATCAGGGTTCAGGACCCTCCGCTAGCTCTTTTGCCTTCATTTTATATCATTTTCTCTCTCCTCTCTCTTCCCTCTCTCTAACTGCCCACATCTCACCACCCGATCATCCATTTCACCATCCGATCTATCATCCTAACCCTTCGATCTCCATCATATAACCTCTGATCTTCTCTCCTCTAGCTCTATCCCATCTCCCATAGCTTTTCCACTGTTAGATCCTCCATCAGACCGTTGGATCTCTCCAGATCCGACGATTTGTCGATCTTGGGCCCGACCCATATCATCTCACGATCATCACATGATTTCTCCTACCCATGATCGTTTTGGCCAACCTACCCATAACCTTCAAAATAAGCCACGACCAAGTGCTCGTGACCAAAGGGCCCACTTGAGAAACCTACGATCTCACCTGAATAGAGTGGGCCAAGGGTTTTACTTAAAATAGAATAGCACATGGCCTTTTGGGCCCATTTACCCTTTCTCTCATCTATTCCATGTCCTAGAGGCCCACAAAGCCTATGGCCAAGTGGCCCACAAGCCTTCAAAACCCTTGGCCCACTGCCTTCACTAACACTATTGACCCATCACCTTTCATTCCACCCTAAAACTCACTAACCTAAACCTCAACCCATGAAGGCCCATGGCTTCATAAGCCCACAGCCCATTAACTCATAACTAAACCAAGAAAAATAAAATAAATTAAAATTAAAATAAAATGAAAATGAAAACATTTGGAGCCCACGACGTCACACCTAGCCTTCCCATAACACCTCACACCTTCGTCACCTTTCCAAGACTTCTTCCACGCTGATCTCTCCACAACTTTCTCCACGACTTCACATATCAATCTCACCTTTTAAATCCAACGGCTGCACCTTTTCCACCACCTAACTAAACCCTCATTCTCTCACTCTCCCAAATAGAATCCCACGTGGATCTCTCCCTCACGGACTCGTCTCTCACTCACTTATAACTAACCCCATCTCTCTCTCTTGCGGGATATAGATCACTGCCCCCTTGGCCACAAAGAAAAGAGGAGCCATAGGCTCCTCCCCATGATCTCCTTCTTCATTTCTCCAGCCGATCTTTCTCTTACTGCTGGTGCGCCACCATGATCTTTTTCACTTTCTCCTCCTCTCTTCTTCGGACAGCAACCTTGCTGTACTAGCAACCATCGTGTTGACCTCTCTCCGGGTGATCATCTCCTTTTCGGCGAGCTTCATTAACGCCGGCGATCTGCCATCCCTTTTGGAGCGACTGCAACTCTACCCCATAGCAGCACCGTCCTCCCTTCTCCTCCACAGCAGTTCTCAACCTACTGGTCGGGATCCACCAACCACTACCTGCAACCATTCCTCAAGTAGACCGTGAGCAACTAGATCATCGGTGTACTTGCAGGTGCATAAAAGAGAACCGATCGGTTCTTCCCTCCATGGCTGCTGTCTTCTCCAGTTCGTCTTCTTCACTACAATAAGCACCACCTTTACGTTTTCAAGCGTGAAAAACCACGGTTTTGCCAGCTCCTTCCTAATTGCAGACCTGCAACTTCTTGTACGTTGCCAAGGGCACCTCCCTTCAACACGACCACCACATGCAGCACCACCTCCTTCAACGGTGCTGGTTGCTCCTTCACCAAGAAGCACCACGTGCATCATCATTCACCATGGCTACTCAGTCCGCCTTCTCCTCCTCATCCTCCTTTTTCTTCTTCGTCTTCACCATCACTTAGCCGAGGTGGCTTCTCCACCTAAAATAGACCCACCACCTTGCTGGGTTCTTCTCCAAATCCCACCGTTTTTCTCCAAATCGCACACCAACCTGCATATCACCACCTTCTCCTCCACCTCCTCTTTCTTCTTCTTCACAGGCCGCTCACCTTTGCAACTTTCATTGTTGCTACTCCAGCTACCATCGCCGTTCTCATTCACGGTTACCACTAGTTGCAAACCTGGTCTCCATCTTCCACTCACCTTCTCCTTCACAACACCTCCCACGAGCTATTCTGCATGTTTTCCCAATGTTACAGGCTGAACATGGCCTGCTAGAGCTTTCATGCTCCTCTAAAAACTTGCTGAACGCCAACCTTCCTCCCTTGGTCAAACAATAAGCTTTTCTCCTCCATGAGCCACCATAAGACATTGCTAGACTTCATCCCTTGGGTGTCCACTCTAGCAACCACCGGAATGCTTCTCCTCTAGCAGATCTACAACTCTTCCCGGTCAACAACGGTTCGGCTTGCAAGCACCAACCATGGCTGGGCATCTTCTACTTGTTGGACATCACCTTGTTGTCGTTTCTCCTCCCCAAAGCTAGGTCAACTCACTACTCCAACCATGGCCGAATCATTCATGCACGATCTACTCATGGCCGAACCTCATTGGCCAACTTGGCCGATTGTCGATCAAGGTAAGTGTTTGTGAGGTACTTTCTCTCTCTTCTTCTCTTTTCTCTCTCTAGAATTCTACTTTCTCTCTCTAGATCTCCTATCTATCTAAACGACATGGAACGGACGTGACATCCCTAATTCCATGTTCTCTCTTTACCGTCTATTTTCTCTCTCTAGAGTGAGATATCTCTCTCTAAAATTCATGTTTCCAATTACTATCTTCTCAGGCCGACTGCATCTTCACTTGGCCGATTCCTTTCAGTGAGTTAAAAGGTGAGCTGCTTAGGGCACATTATTGTACATTATTTCCCAATTCACATCTACCTCTCGGCCGGTAAGATCCGATGTGAATTACCCCAATTGAGCAGCATTCCATAAAATTTGGACAATCCTCTTCTTGATCGGTAGCACCTTAGCTCCGAGGATCATTGGATGCTTCTCTGTCAAAACCCTTCTCTTGAATGAAGTATTCATCAAAGTCTTGGACGATCCTCTTCTTGATCGGTAGCGCCCTTAGCTCTGAGATCTCAATGGACGTTTCTTTCCCTTACCCCTTCATCTCTCAACCCTTTACATGCTTTTTTTATTTTTGTTATTTTAATTTATGTACGCACTCTTCGATGATTAATGAAATTTGATTTTTGTTAATTTATTATTTTCTGGATCTTAATTTAAAGTAAATTGACTCGCCCTTCTCATCTTTCCACAATTCTCATTTCTTTTTGTATATTATTTGTTAGTTTTAATTCCTTATTGTACTAACTTACACCGAGTGCGGATCGACATCCGACACGTACTGCTATACAAGGTACATTTTGCAGATAATCAAATTTTACAAATATTGTTGAAGTTAGGGTTTCCGAATTGACGACACAGAAAAACCCTACTTTCAACCCCCTGCATTTATAACATTGTATTTCATCTTTGTTGTTCTCTCCTTTTTTGTATTTATCAAATTTCTCAAAAGATTTTCTATTCTTTTGTGTGAAATTTTTCTTGTCTTTGGTTCTGAAAAACTTTTTGAATTTTTTAGCAAAAAGTGCAACTTCATCATCAATGTTATTAGACTCATCAGAGTCAGTTTCTTCTCTTAATTATTTTTTAGAGGTTTTTAGAGCTAATCCTTTCTTTTTAGGTATATGAAGTTTCAGTTCAAATGTTTGAATTGATCCTATTAGTTCTTCTAATCTTATCAGATCAACATTCTTACTTTCTTCAATAGTTGTAATTTTAGGATGAAACCTATCAGGTAATGATCTCAGAATTTTTCTAACAATTTTTGGTTTTGGAATAGCTTCACCTAGACCCCACATGGAGTTTATTATTTCACTTAGTTTGGTGTAGTAGTCTATGAAACTTTCATCCTCATTCATTATAATAATTTCAAATTGTGTTGTGAGCATTTGAAGTTTTGACAGTTCAACAGAATTTGTTCCTTCATGGGTCATCTCCAAAATGTCCCATGCTTGTTTTGAGGTTTCACAAGCAATTATTCTTTTGAATTCATCAGGAGATAAAGCACAATGTATTGCATTTAATGCACAATTATTATACGGGTATGCTTCTTTATCTCCCACACTCCATTCTCTTTTTGGTTTAAAAGCAATGGTAGTTGATTCACCAACAGTCGTTGCTACAGTAGGGGATGTCCATCCTACTTCTACTGATTCCCAAATCCATTCATCCAGGGATTTAAGAAAATCCTCATTCTAGCCTTCTAGTAGGCGTAATTAGTACCATTGAATAGAGGAGGTCTAGACACAGAGAATCCCTCTTGACTCATGGTTATTCAAAGGGAACTAAGGAGCACACTTGGGTTGTTAAGCCCTTCACAAAGTGACCTCGCTCTGATACCAATTAAAATTCTCTTCTAATTACCAAGTAAAGTCCTAGAAGGGGGTAAATAGGATAATTTTTAATTCCTCTGCGAATTCTATATGGATTAAAAATTTATTGATCACACAAGGCGAAAAAAGATCATGCAATTAAAATATGACTCATCCACAGAACATAGATATGGGAAAATCTTAGATACAATATGCAAACATTCACAATCACACGAGACTCAGACTTATAGTGGTTCGGCAACTCCGCACCTACGTTCATTGTCCAATATTCAACATTTGTAATATTATATGATCTCAATCATGCATTACAATATATCCAATTGAAATAAATAATTCACTAACTAAGATATTACTTAGTTTAATCTAACGAGAATCACTTCTCGCTCACCTAGAGAGTCAGCCTAGGCCAGTAGTCGATTTAGAGAAATTCTTTTCTTATGGATCTACAATCCTCAACTCAGTTAGATGAGCCCTCACTCATCCACCAATCACAAACTATTCAGTGTTCATAAATTTTGAATTCTATCAAAAATGTATTTGATCATAGAAACACTTACCTTTTGATGAATACAATCAAATAGAAAATCCTTTGGAGAAGAATTTGCCCAAGAGACACTCTGCCAAGAGTAATCCTCTTTTTGGAAGAAGATGCTTGTGGAATAATAATATCAAATAGTCTCTTCCAAACACTTAGAGTCTTCACAATGAATAGACAGCTTTGCTCTGGTGAAGCTCTCACAAATTCCAGATCTCTGGACTCAAAGAATGATAATCAAAGAATGTAAAGTAGAGATCTCTTGATTGGGTTAATACAAATGAGGGGAGAGAACTCTTATTTATAAGCAAGCCTCCCATCAAGAACTAAACCGAATATAGTTGTTTGAAGGGCCAAAGTGCGCTTAAAATCGCAGAAGAGATTGAGTAAAAATGAGATCTGAAAGGGGCAGGCTCGACCGCACTTTTGGCCGGTTGATCGGACTTCGTGTTGACAGTGAAATGTGGATCACTTTGAAAATCACGACCTAGGGACGCGAAAACTGACTGTCAGAGTCAAAGTCAACCGCACGATAGTAGACAAATTAGAGCAGAGGACTTAGATAGACAATTTACTAAGGATCTAATCACATACAGTTGTGTAGAAGATAAGAGTACACAACTGTATTCAGTCAGAATTAGCACAATTGGTGAGGATTTCAAGAAAATGGAGATAGCTAGTTTTGGGCAAAACGAGCCCAAATCATCAAGAACTAACTACATACGGTTGTGTAAGACATAGGGATACACAACCGTATGCCATCAGATTTGTCAGATCAAGGCCAAATTTTTGCATAAAGGGCATGCCACAATTTTCGAGCCAACCACCCATAGATCAGGGAAAGTGAATAGATACGGTTGTGTAGGAAGGATAGCTACACAACCGTATAGAGTCAGATCTGGAAGATCTACGGCCGATAGTGAGATAGGGGGGACATGTCATTTTCCTCGAGATCCACACAGTGGGATAGGAAACTAGCCACATACGGTTGTGTAGGACCTCCTCCTACACAACCATATGCAATCACATTTCTAGAAATACCCCTCATATTCCAAGAAAACCACCCATGCCCTTTTCCTCGAGATTCATGCATGGGATCCAAAAAATAGCCATATACGGTTGTGTAGGACCTCCTCCAACACAACTGTATTCAGGTACATTTGCAGAATGACTTCTCATTTTTCCAAAAAGTACACTTGCCATTTTCTTCGAGTGTGCAGAATCTGCCAGGATTTGTGACATGCGGTTGTGTAGCACTATTGACTACATAATCGTATGTGATTATTTTTTAAAGATTGTTTGTATTTGTTCATTAATTCAAGCATTTTTTCCTTATAAAGGTGAGTCTGCAACATGTGCAGACCCCTTCTTAGAACTCTATAAATAGAGGACTCTAGAGACAGAAAAAAGGATCTGATCTTTTATTTTCCAATCAGGCTTATACTCTGTTGAAATTCATTTAGAATTTGACTTAGTGTTTTCCTTAAGTTTGTGAGTGGTTTATTGAAGAAATACAGAATCTCAAGTTCGGACTTTCTGAGCAATCCTATTTAAACGATAATCCCTCTTGCACCGTACCGGATAGATATTCCTCTTCTAAGGACTCTATGATGGGTTACTACACGATTGAAGATTGAATGACACATTCCCCATCTTAAGGGGAGTCGATTGAGGCAAAGGAACAAGCCTACCCTTTATGGGTCCGATGGATTCCATTCAGGATAGGAAAATAGTTAAGTGAAAGTAGGGTTTTTCTACGTCGTTGATTACGAAAACCCTAATTCCAACACATTTGTAATTTATCCGAGATTATTCCTACAAAATTCAGAGATTTGTATAGGGATTCGTGTCGGATGTCGATCCGCACTCGAGATTAGTCGGATTAGCACAATAAAGAACACATAAAATGATAGATTTTTATCAGAAATTGATACTAAGGAAAATGGAGGGGTGAGAATGGTGATAAATGCTCGAGTTTTAAAACTTTGTTTGACGATTCTAAAGAGAGAATTTTCCACACGCAATAAAAACATAAAGCAATAACAAACTAGGAAATGCAAAATATCATTCTTATCAATTATGAAAGGTTCTTACACTTATCAACTCAAATTAAACGAAAGAAAGAAATTGCAAAACAAAAGAGAGATTTAATCTAGAGAGATAAAATTGAGGGATTCTAGAGAGAGAAAGAAAGAGAGAGAGGGAGGTCTAGAGAGAGAGATTAAAGTGAAACTAGAAAAAGAGAAGTTGAAGTCCACACAGTTATCCGGCTAAGGATAAGCCATGTAATGGCGAAATGGAGAGCGGAGTTTTGCTGCCCAGAATGGTGGGGGTCTTTGGTGGGGATGAAAGAAAACTGGTGTGCTCACCGAGAGTAAGGATCCCGACAAGTTGAAGGAAATCTGGCCGGTGCAAGGGAGTTGCAATGGGAGAATGGTACCCGTCGTGGCCGCTATGTGCAGTAGCTTGGAGCGCTGCAGGTGCGCTAGAACCGTGAGATGAAGAAGAACTGTTGATGGGGATTGCAGACTTGGAGATCATGAGATGCTTGTGCTACGGGCGGACCACCAGTTTAGCAATAATGGAGGAGGATGGCGGGTTCGTTTCAGGCCGAACCAGCAACCGGTGAAGTGCAGGTGGGCATTTGCTTTTAGAGGTCCTTGCTGGCCAGTGGATCAGCTCCTAACTTTTCCCCTTGATCGTGGGTCCTTCCATTTTGCTGGCGGTACAGGTCGAGGGGATCCAGACGGTGGTGGTACGTTGGAGCTACCAGTGTCGGTGGTGATGTTGCAGCGTCTGGAAGAGGAAGAGGCGGTGGTTGTAGAGGGTAGCAGTGGTGATGGGGGTGACGCCCAACAACTAGTTGAAGACTACGAACCAGGTCTGGTTTGTTAGGAGTGGAGACGGTGCTGTGATATTCACTCAAAAGTGCTTATTTTAAGCACTTATCCTGTTAGCGTTATCGCACTCTCCTACGTAAAACTGCTCTAATTATCCACTTTTCTACGTAAGAGTCTATCTCATTGCGTAAAACACACTTTTCTGGACGAAATGGTATATTTGCATGCATTAAACACATTTTTGGAAGTCTAGATATTAAGCCGTTCTGATAAAGTCTCATTACGCGCTTCTTCTGTCGCAGGAAACCCCGATGGGACGATTCTCAAGACTTGTGGGCCCAAATCGATCATGAAAGCCCATTATCAAAGCTTAAAAAGCCCACATGCTATGACTAGAAGATATGGGCCAAATATGGGCTGAATAAGAGGACCAAAAAGCCGGCCCAAAGAACGAAGAGAGTAGGAGAGCCAATGACCAAGAGACGGACCAAAGCGTTTAAAGCCACATGAGTCAGCAAAGAATGATGGTCGACTCTACTGGAGAAGCGTGAGGATGTCACAGTGAAGACCAGGGTTCCAGACCCTCCGCCAGTGCTTTTTTCCATTTTTTTTGATACTTTTTCTCTCATTTCTTCTTATTCTCTCTCTCTCTTCATCTCTCGATCCTCGAATCTACTGACTTAACCCCAGAACTCCTACCCTTCGGCTCTATCTCATCTCCCTTAGCTTTCTGACCGTTGGATCTTCCATCGGACCGTTGGATCTTCAATCGGACCGTTGGATCTCTCTAGATCCGTCGATCTACCAATCTGGGTCCCAATCAAGTCACCATCCATCCGATCGCCTTCAGAATGCCTGTCACATCAACTTGTGAGACGATGGACATCATCAGTCCATGTGGGCCAGTAGCCGGGCCCATCAGCATCGACCCGCTGTCCGACCAGTTAGTGGACCCCGCGAATTTCAAAAATAATTTTAATTAAATGGGGGGTCCACTAATTGGGGAGATTCCCCATAGAAAAGTAGCATTTTACTTAAAAAAAAAAAAAAAAAAAAAAAAAAAAAATTAAAAATATTTTTTTTAAAAAATACCCTATTTCCATTAATGGAAATAGGGAGCTTTATAAGAGGAGGGAGAAGGGTTCGTTCGAACCCTAATCCCCCTCTTTTCTCATCCATTCTCTCCCCAAACTCTCCTGCCCCGTCTTCCCCTCGATTTTTGGCGATTTTCCCCTCTTCTTCTTCACCTTCTTCTTCATCTTCTTCGTTATTTTTCTCGCCGGAGTTGCAGAACTCCGGCCATCTGCAACTCCGTCATTACCACCCCCCAAGCTCTTTTCATCTCCTCTCCAGTCGCCCTCCACTTAAAACCTTCATTGCTCCCACGTTTTAAAACCCTAACCCATCAACCTAGCCACCCCCATTCCTTTCATCTTCAAGCCGTTAGCCTCCACCTCCATTAACAGCCACCACCGTCTCCTTCTCAAAAGCCACCCTCCGGCCAACTGTTGCAACCAGTCCGCTCACCACTACCTGCAACAGCAAGCATTGCAACTCGGTGCTCCTCTCTGCCTGTAGCAGTATCGCCTGCAACGTGAGCTCCACCTTGCTCCGCCGTCTTGCACCGCCAGCCACCACAGCATCCTCCTCAACCTCCACACGAACCATTATCGCCCTCCACGTTGCACAGAATCCCGTTCTCTCATCGAACGGTGGGCCCACTGCTCCCGTTTTCTCATTTTCTCCCCTCTAAAACTGATATTCGCTCAAAAGTGCTTATTTTAAGCAATTATCCTTTTAGCGTTATTGCATTCTCCTACGTAAAATACTCTATTTACCTACTTTTCTACGTAAGAGTCTCTTCTGTTGCGTAGAACACACTTTTCTGGACGAAATGGTATATTTGCATGCATTAAACACATTTTCGGAAGTCTAGATATTAAGCCGTTCTGATAAAGTCTCATTACGCGCTTCTTCTGTCGCAGGAAACCCGATGGGACGATTCTCAAGACTTGTGGGCCCAAATCGATCATGAAAGCCCATTATCAAAGCTTAAAGAGCCCACATGCTATGACTAGAAGATATGGGCCAAATATGGGCTGAATAAGAGGACCATAAAGTCGGCCCAAAGAACGAAGAGAGCCGGAGAGCCAATGACCAAGAGACGGACCAAAGCGTTTAAAGCCACATGAGTCAGCAAAGAATGATAGTCGACTCTACTGGAGAAGCGTGAGGATGGTCACAGTGAAGAACAGGGTTCCAGACCCTCCGCCAGTGCTTTTTTCCATTTTTTTCGATACTTTTTCTCTCATCTCTCCTTATTCTCTCTCTCTCTTCATCTCTCGGTCCTCGAATCTACTGACCTAACCCCAGAACTCCTGCCCATCGGCTCTATCTCATCTCCCTTAGCTTTCTGACCGTTGGATCTTCCATCGGACCGTTGGATCTTCAATCGGACCGTTGGATCTCTCTAGATCCGTCGATCTACCAATCTGAGTCCCAATCAAGTCACCATCCATCCGATCGCCTTCAGAATGCCCGTCACATCATCTTGTGAGACGATGGACATCATCAGTCCATGTGGGCCAGTAGCCGGGCCCATCAGCATCGACCCGCTGTCCGACCAGTTAGTGGACCCCGCGAATTTCAAAAATAATTTTAATTAAATGGGGGGTCCACTAATTGGGGAGATTCCCCATAGAAAAGTAGCATTTTACTTAAAAAAAAAAAAAAAATTAATTATATTTTTTTTATTTAAAAAATACCCTATTTCCATTAATGGAAATAGGGAGCTTTATAAGAGGAAGGAGAAGGGTTCGTTCGAACCCTAATCCCTCTCCCCTCTTCTCCTCTCCTTCCCCTTTTACTCTTCCCGTCGTTTTTGGCCCCATCTTCCTCCTCCTTTCTTCTTTCTCGTTTTTCCTTCTCTTCATCTTCTTCACCATTCTTCGCCGGAGTTGCAGGTTTGCAACTCCGGCCGTCCTTCTTCTCTTCTCTTTCTTCTCTTCATCCCTCTTCCTCTCTTCCCTTTCTTCTTTCTTCTTCTCCTTCTCGTCTTCTTCTTCTTCTTCTTCTTTTCTTCTTCTTTTTTTTTTCTTTTCTTCGTCCGGCCGGAGTTGCAGAACTCCGGCCGTCTCCGCCTTCTTCTTCTTCCTTTCTTCTTCTCTTTTTCTTCTTCTCTCCTTGCTGCTGCACGACCGCCAGCCTCCAGCTGCACCTCCACTTGCGCCTGCAACCAGCAGGCGAGTTTTTAAACTCCTCCGGCGGACTGGTTCACGTTAACCAGTCCACCACCACCGCCTGTTCCCCTCTCACCCAGCCCACCGGACTGGTTCGCCTCCGTCTCCTCTTCTCTCCGGCAACGCCCCCTCCTTCTCCACCTGCTACGCCTGCCCCCACTTCTTCCTCCCTGATCCTCCTCTTCCACCAGTCCGTCTTCTCCACTCGAAGAACCAGCTGCCCACCGCCTGCAACTTCTTGGGTTCGCCTGCTGCTGCACGTCACCTCCGCCTCATTGCTCCGCCTCCTTCCTAGCGTCCCAGCAGCCACGCACCAGCAGCTGCTGCCCTTCCTCAAGCAGATCATCCTCTCCACAACTTCCACCGTTGCTGCCACCTTCCAGAACGTGCAACCTTGCACGTATTCCACCTGTGAGCACCGCCTCTTCCACCTTCAATTTGCAGGTATTTGTGAGATATAAAAAAAAATGAACCAAAAGAAAAGGGGAAGAAAAGAGAATTGGTGATTCATCCTTCATGCAAGCCACGCCTCCACCATTTGATCTTCTTCGCTGCCATGCACCACAACTCCATTGACCGGAGTTGCAAACCTGCAACTCCGGCAATCTTCATGACCACATCTCTTGCGGTGCTACCCACCAAGATCCTCCTTGTTTCTCTTGCTGCCCCATGTCTTGGCTGTGCACCCGATCATTGGTAAGTCTAAGGTATTGTTTCTTTCTCTCTATTCTTTTTTTTTTTTTTATTTTTACTTTTCATTTTCTCTCTCTAGATTTCTTCTTTCTCTCTCTATATGTCCTCTCTCTCTAGATCTCTCTAGTTCTCTCTTTCTCTCTCTAGTTTATTTTTTTTAACGCTTTATAATTTAGTTATTTTTACTTGATTGTAAGAGACATGTTCGAATGAATGAAGTTGATTTGAATAAAATTGTGTTCTATTTTCAGGAAATTTTCTGTCATTTTATGTTCCTATTCGCGCTAATCAGACTAATCCCGAGTGCGGATCGACATCCGACACGAGCCACTGTGCAAAATTGCCCATTTTACAGGTTAAAAGTCTCAGAAAATTACAAAATGTGTTGATTCTAGGGTTTCCGTAACCAACGACGCGGAAAAATCCTACTATCAAAAACCCCACGTTTTAAAGAAGAAAACACAAAAAAAAAAAAAAAAAAAATTATTTTTTAGATTACCGGAGTTGCAGGTTGCAACTCCGGCCAGCACCATTAAAACCGGCGGCCACCTTCACCATCCATTCCTTAACCCAGCCACCGTCACCCTCCTCCTCTTCTTCACCGTTCCAAAGTCAAAAAGAAAAAAATTAAAGAAAAGAACGACAGAGAAAAGGAGAAGAAGAAAGAGGGAAGATCCCCCTCTTCTTGCTGCCCCTATCCTACCTCACCTTCACGGGCCTCAAGACCGTGAGAACCCCCATGGTTCTTCTCCATTACCGCCACCACCATTAAGGAACTCGCCATCCCCATCTTCACTAGTCATCACCACCAACTGTGAGCTGCACTGATGGAGATCGTTATCTCCAACACGCTCTTCATAGATCCACCATCATCTCAAGGCAACCACTCCCACACTTGGCAAAGAATGCCCATGCGACCCCATCAATAGTAATTCTCCAGCAAGTTCTCCACGGTAAGGCTATTTCTCTCTCTAGTGTCCCCACATTCTCTCTCTAGTTAGCCCCTTTCTATCTCTAAAATTTTGGTTTTCTCTCTAGACATTTCATTGCTAGTATGTGTTTCTTTGATTGAATTGTAATTCTTGTTTGGAATTTATGAATAAAAACTATTGTTATTTTCCATTTGTTAGTTTACTTTTGTGTTCTTGGTTGTTTGTGGTAATTTCTCTCTCTAAAAATCACTAAGCATGTTTTAAATCCATCACCATTCTCACCTCTCCATGTTTTCTTGATAAAAATCCATCATTTCATGTCTTTGAATTACGCACACTAACCCCGAGTGCGGATCGACATCCGACACGAATCCCTATACAAAGCCTGTAATTTTGCAGGAATTTTGAGGCTCGGATCAAATTACAAATCTTGTTGATTCTAGGGTTTCCGTAACCAACGACGCGGGAAAATCCTACTTTCATGCTGCAAGGTGCAATGAAGATGGGAGGTGGCCGAAAGCGGTGAACCAGTCCGGCGAACACGCAGGCAGCAAAGATGGCTGGTTGGTGGTGCGCTGGTTCCACTATCGATGCACCTGCAAGAGGGAGAGGAAGAAGAAGAAGTAGAAGAAGAAGAAGAAGAAGAAGAAGAAGGAGGAGGAGGAGAAGGGCTGTGAGAATCGGTGAAGTCTTAGAAAGGAGGCCGTCTTCTCCAAACGTGAGAAGAAGTATGGAGGTCCGTGGGAGAGGAGAGAAGGAAGAGAGAAATGTTGGGGGATTCCCTCTAGGCTTCGGCCTCCAATTGGTTTTATAACCGTGGAGAGCATTTAGCCAATCCAATGGTCCTCCTTGAGCTGCTCCTCTTATTGGAGATGGTCCTCGACCTTCATGTTGCTTCTAACTTGCTGCCATGTGTCCAAGTGTTCCAAGATGCTGCCACTTAGCCCCTTGGGTGCCCAACAAGAATTGCTCTCACACCCACCAAGAATTATTCATGCACCTACCTTGAACAATTTGGTTTTGTACACCCATCCACAAGTACTGTTTGGCATTCCTCATGTTACCGTTCTCTTGTGTCAACTGTCCAATGTAGTTCAAATTAACAACTCTTTGTGAACTGTCTATTCTCTCCCGTGTCTTATAGTTGTACTTTTCCATAACTACCTTCTTCCGTCGATATGGTAACCGTCATGGTTCACCTACTTGGCGTTGTGGACATGGGCTCTTTTTTTTTTAGCTTTGGGTACTGTGGGAGAAAAATATCTGATCTAACCCACACAATCTTCGAGGTCAGACGATTCGATTTTTGGTGATGATCGAACGACTCTGATGCTCCAGGATGAAACTGCTTTCTCCTCTGTGAAGGATAAGATGATCTCAAGATGAAATATGGTTGTACCTATTGAGAAGACTCCGACGCTCAAATCAGCTTAGGAATGGTAACAGGATTTCACAAAAATAGTAAAGTGTTTCAGAGTTTAGGCTATCTGGATCTGGAGAGCAAGATCCCTTCTCAATTCTGAGGGTCATGTATTTATACCCCCAGAACTGGTGTGACTCACCTTCCACGTGTCTACTCCTTGTTAGTCAGTTATGATCTGAAGAGATTCTGTTATGAAACTGTCTCTTCCTATTAGATCTTAACTGTCCGTATTCTGTTATATCTGAACCGACTGAGGTGGCATTCCTCATGGTAGATATTTGAATAAGAGAATGTGGAAGCTGCGTAATAGTCAAACTAACTGCCATGTGGCTAACATTCAATGGATAGGTAAGTAACTAACTTTATTATAGTTTAGAATACTTATCTCGTTTGTAGAATTCTGTATACTTCTCGGGATGGATAGAAGTCCATTCCCACCAAGTATGCTGCTGATCTTGTCGGGATGATATAAATGTCACTCCCGCCAAGTAAGCCATTTGATCTTGCCAGGATGTGCTTGAATATCCTTCCTGTCAAGCGTGTCACTTGACCTTGTCGGGATGAGATAAACGTTACTCCCGTCAAGTATGCCGTCTGACCTTATAGGGATGTGTTGAACGACATTCTCGCTAAGTATGATAACTAAACCTGTTGGGATGAGTTGAATGTCGATCCCGTCGACAATGTCGGGATGTGATGCTTAGAGTTGCTGGGTTGAGATGCCGGGATGAGATGCTGGGAGTTACAGGGTTGAGTTCCTGGGATGAGATGCTAGAGTTGCCGGGATGAGTTCCTGGGATAAGATGTTGGAGTTGTCGGGATGAGTTCTCGGGATGAGATGCTTGAGTTGCCAAGATGAGTTCCCGAATTGAAATGTTGGAGTTGCCGGGATGAGTTACCGGGATGAGATGTTATAGTTCCCGGGATGAGATGCTAGAGTTGCCGGGATGAGTTCGCGGGATAAGATGTTTGAGTTGCCGGGATGAGTTCCCGGGATGAGATGCTTGAGTTGCCAAGATGAGTTCCCGGGTTGAAATGTTGGAGTTGCCGAGATGAGATGTTAGAGTTGCCGGGATGAGTTCCCGGGATAAGATGTTGGAGTTGCCGGGATGAGTTCTCGGGATGAGATGCTTGAGTTGCCAAGATGAGTTCCCGGGTTGAAATGTTGGAGTTGCCGGGATGAGATGTTAGAGTTCCTGGGATAAGATGCTTGAGTTGCCAAGATGAGTTTCCAGGATGAGATGTTAGAGTTGCCAGGATGAGATGCTTGAGTTATCAAGATGAGTTCCCGGGTTGAGATGTTGGAGTTGCTGGGATGAGTTCCCAGGATGAGTGTACGTTAGAAATAATGCACCCTTTTAAATATCCTCGATGGATGCACACCTCGAGATATGTGCACATCAATCCTTGAGATTCATGTGAAAATTATGGTACCCACATTAGCCCCCTCTCAAAAGTGGAGCTCGACCGTAGGAGATGGTTTGCCTTTGAAAAATATAAGAATAACTTGCAATAATGAAGAAATAATGTAACTAGTTGCTAGTTGATCTGGTGGTTGATCCATGTGTTCTTATAAGCATATCTACGAGCTCTAGGGAGAATAACGCTCTAGGGAGCATGACTGTGAGCTCTCGTGAGTATGACCGTAAGCTCTTGGGAGTACGGTTGTGAGCTCCAGGGAGCATGGATGTGAGCTCTGCGGAACATGACTAAGAGCTCTAGGGCTCTTTAATGATGATGAGGATGATGATGATGATGATGATGAATAATGATTATGATGATGATGATGATTATGATGATGATGATGATGATGATGATTATGATGATGATGATGATGATGACAATGAATGATGATTAGGATGAGTCTCATGTCAGGGTTCCTGTAGTCAAGGGTTGAATGCCGAGAACTTTAAGTTTCCCTGGCCTACTACAGTAGGACTTTCGGTATCCCCAGCCTCCCGTAGAAGGTCTTGCGCCCTCAAGGGGACTTGTGTCAGGGTTCTCGTAATCAAGGTTGAATGCCGAGAGCTTTAAGATTTTTTGGCCCCCTAGACATCTACTCGATGTTCCGTATGATTGAATTCTTGGCATCTTGTAGCGAGATTGGACTATGATTGGGTTGTTCTAGTTGCATTATTGGATGATTGTAGATGAAACCATGATCGTATATGAAGCCTTGATCATATGTGAAGCCCCCAGGTGTTGTCGGCCATCAAGTGTGTTGCCAATTGGTGTAGAATGCAGCCTTATAGGTTGTATCCAGTAAGTGTAGTCATCGTTGGATGAACTATTGGGATGACCGAGATGAGTTCCGGAATAAGACGTCGGAGTTGCCAAGATGAGATGCTTGAGTTGCCAAGATGAGTTCCCGAGATGAGATGCTTGAGTTATGTGATTGAGTTTCTGGCACATGCTCCATTTGTGGTTCACCTGGGAACAAGTTTCGGGTGAAAATTTTTCCTCAATTTCTTCACTTCTGCTGATGTGGCGCTGAAGCACATGGGTTGCATATAAATCTTTGCTGACATGGCAAAGATATGTTGGGGGTTGAAAAGACTCATTTGCCCTTCCCTATAGATCAAATCTGCAAAAGAATGCCATAGAATGTTGCTGAAATTTCTTGTAACAATACCCAATTTACCGGATTGTTGTGGGCTCTCCCACCATTGGATCGCCACGAAACTCTAGTGGGATGTTTCTAGGTGAATGAGGAACACATCTATGCTGCCACCACCACTAGAGGTGAGCAGAGTTGGCTGAAATTTGGATGGGGTATTGCGCATTTCACAGACCTCCAATAAACACCAAATTTAAGATCTAGGATCCCCAGAGCATGGAGAATACATTTGTAAGCTGATGGTTGCCGGAGGGTAGCTTGTAGGTGGCCA
Organism: Euptelea pleiosperma; assembly: GCA_035048495.1. Taxonomy (NCBI): domain Eukaryota; kingdom Viridiplantae; phylum Streptophyta; class Magnoliopsida; order Ranunculales; family Eupteleaceae; genus Euptelea; species Euptelea pleiosperma. The sequence continues at coordinate 19,666,269 of CM068547.1, forward strand.
AAATCCAACAAAAAGCCCCCGAGACATTGAAGTTGAATTACAACACCACAATATAATTTGAGGAGAAAAAAAGAGCACACTGTAGTTTTTTGCTCTTATTCCCACAGACGGCACCAAAAGATGTGGGAGAAAAAAATCTGATCTAACCCACACAATCTTCGAGGTCAGACAATTCAGTTTTTGGTGATGATCGAATGACTCTGATGCTCCAGCATGAAACTGCTTTCTCCTCTGCGAAGGATAGGATGATCTCCAGATGAAATATGGTTGTACCTGTTGACAAGACTCCGACACTCAAATCAGCTTAGGAATGGTAATAGGATTTCACAAAAATAGTAAAGTGTTTCAGAGTATAGGCTATCTGGATCTGGAGAGCAAGATCCCTTCTCAATTCTGAGGGTCATGTATTTATACCCCCAGAACTGTTGTGACTCACCTTCCACGTGTCTACTCCTTGTTAGTTAGTTATGATCTGAAGAGATTCTGTTACGAAACTATCTTTTCCTGTTAGATCTTAACTGCCCCTATTCAGTTATATCTGAACCGACTGAGGTGGCATTCCTCGTGGCAGATATTTGAATAGGAGAACGTGGGAGCTGCGTAATAGTCAAACTAACCGCCATGTGGCTAACATTCAATGGATAGGTAAGTAACTAACTTTATTATAGTTTAGAATACTTTTCTCGTTTGTAGAATTCTGTATACTTCTCGGGATGGATAGAAGTCCATTCCCGCCAAGTATGCTGCTGATCTTGTCGGGATGATATAAATGTCACTCCTGCCAAGTAAGCCGTTTGATCTTACCGGGATGTGCTTGAATATCCTTCCTGTCAAGCATGTCACTTGACCTTGTCGGGATGAGATAAATGTTACTCCTGTCAAGTATGTCGTCTGACCTTATAGGGATGTGTTGAACGTCATTCTCGCTAAGTATGATAACTAAACCTGTTGGGATGAGTTGAATGTCGATCCCGTCGACAATGTCGGGATGTGATGCTTAGAGTTGTCGGGTTGAGATGCCGGGATGAGATGCTGGGAGTTACCGGGTTGAGTTCCCAGGATGAGATGCTAGAGTTGCCGGGATGAGTTCCCGGGATAAGATGTTGGAGTTGCCGGGATGAGTTCTCGGGATGTGATGCTTGAGTTGCCGGGATGAGTTCCCGGGATAAGATGTTGGAGTTGCCGGGATGAGTTCTCGGGATGTGATGCTTGAGTTGCCAAGATGAGTTCCCGGGTTGAAATGTTGGAGTTGCCGGGATGAGTTCCTGGGATGAGATGTTAGAGTTCCCGGGATGAGATGCTAGAGTTGCCGGGATGAGTTCTTGGGATATGATGTTGGAGTTGCCAGGATGAGTTCCCGAGATGAGATGCTTGAGTTGCCAAGATGAGTTCCCGAGTTGAAATGTTGGAGTAGCCGGGATGAGATGTTAGAATTGCCGGGATGAGTTCCCGAGATAAGATGTTGGAGTTGCCGGGATGAGATGCTTGAGTTGCCAAGATGAGTTCCCCGGTTGAAATGTTGGAGTTGCTGGGATGAGATGTTAGAGTTCCTGGGATAAGATGCTTGAGTTACTAAGATGAGTTCCCGGGATGAGATGTTGGAGTTGCCAAGATGAGTTCCCAGGATGAGATGCTTGAGTTATCAAGATGAGTTCCCAGGTTGAGATGTTGGAGTTGCCAGGATGAGTGTACGTTAGAAACAATGCACCCTTTGAAATATCCTCGATGGATGCACACCTCAAGATATATGCACATCAATCCTTGAGATTCGTGTGAAAATTATGGTACCTACAAGTACCTTCTTATAGCAGCTTGAGGTTCCACTGGCTTGGTCAATGCTTACCACAATTGTGTAGGTCCCACTATTTCTCTCTCCTTTGATTTAAGTTCTGCTTATTCTATTAGGTTCGCATATTGGTCTGTGTCTCGATGGCACTATCTGTGGGCTCTGTAGGCTCTGACATTGGGCTTTTATGGTCGATCGTGGGTCTACCAATCTCAAGAACCATCTGATCGGGTCTCCTACAATAGTGAAAACGCGTAATTAGTCCCAATCAGAACAACTTTATATCTAGACTTTCGATAATGTGTTTAATGCATGCAAATATACCGTTTCGTCTAGAAAGTGTGTTCTACGTAACAAAAGAGACTCTTACGTAAAAAAGTGGATAATTAGAGCATTTTTACATAAGAGAATGCGATAATGCTAAATTGATAATTGCTTAAAATAAGTACTTTTGAGCGAATATCACAACCCCCAACTAGCATTTTGCCAATCCTTGCAATTAGTACGAAAATAAAAAAGCTTAAAAGGGCTCTGCATATGCTGCACACTTTTTCATATCGATTTAGGGAAAACACCTTTCGTCAAATCATCGAATGGATGCAAAAATAGTTACAGGCTAGTAAAGAGTTGGAAATTTTTGGTACGATGATAGACTGATAATCATGACCCAGAATAGTCAGACTCTGCGTGTGTGTGTGCTCAACACTTTCATCATCTTACAGTAAAGATTTTCAGATTATCTATAAGTTTTTATGCCTGGACCTCAAATCTCACTTGTAAAACTCTCAGAAATGAATCACTTAGGAATAATTTTCTTTTTTTCTCTCAATTTATATGTGATGAGATGTGTTGATATATGAAGCAAAGATCTCACATATGTATTATTTGAAGGAAGGATATCTTTAACAAAAGAAGATCTCATGATTGGAATATCACTTCACTCGGGAACGTCAGATCAAACTCTATAGCTTCTCCTTCTCCAATCTCCACATTTTATGATCGTGCTATCCTAGAATCAAGTAGGGCTTTCCTAGGTTGTAATGAAGCTTAGGTCCGGTGTAGAAAAATAAAGGGATACAGGATTTCAAAAATCTTGAGAGGATATCTCTATTTTCTTGTATTTTTCCTGTGAGTGTAACACCATTTCTTTTTGTTTTCCTTCTTTCGTATTTTTCTCTTTTTCTTGATGTTTCTGAGATTGCTCAATTTCTTTTCAGCTCTTTTTCATACTTTCTTTCCATATTTTCTTTTCAGCTTGAATTACTTTCTTTTTTTTTTTTTCTTTACTTTTCTTTTCATGGTACTCCTATATCTGTTATTCTTTTATCCATCTCAAGAGTAGGGTGGTTTAGTCATTCTTCGTAGTTGGATTGGCATTTCAGTTAATGGGCTTAATAAGAAAAGGCTTTTATAGAAAGGCTTAAGGGGTTTCTAGTGAAGTATAATTCAGGTGAGTAAAAAGGCTGAATGGTTTAAAAAAAAATGGCCTAAATCATTTTCTAGGATTTGCACTATCATGTATACTGTCTTGACTGGATATAGAGAAGGTTCTGTCGTAATAATCCAATGTTGATGTCATTCAAAGTTTTATGATCGAAGCAAAGGATAATGAGATCTCTCAACAAATATTGCAGGCATGAAGAATAGTGAGTCATTTTGTGACTCAGAATTGTTGTATAATCCTCTAAAATGATTAAAGGCTCGAAAGCTCACTAGGTTAGGTCTCCACAATTATTCTCATAGGATCTCTAAAGTTTTCAAACTTAGGATGACTCTGAAGTTGATAGTGTACAATTGTGCCGAATCTGAGTTTTTATAAGTTTTCAAAATTACTGTAGTCACACTTGACTTGACTCAAAGCTAACCTTTAACAAAAATTGCCATCCTCAATACTGACTTAACGGAGGTTTTCAGGTAATCAAAGTCAGGGTATTTGACACATTTTTGAAATTCTAGAAAACTTTAGAAAACATCGGAAACCACCCAAAACCACAAATTTATATATATATATATATATATACATATGTATATATTTATCAAAATGAATACATGAGTTTTGGTAAAAACCACCCCCAACCAAAATATAACACCGTCCTCAGTGCTCATGACCGGGACATAAAATGATGAAAAATCGGTAATGATGATGTAAAGGTTTAGGGAGGATGTTACCAAGTCGGCAGAAACTCGACAGTGTGTGGTACCTGATGATCGGAAGAATGAATGTACCTGCATTTCTAGAGATATAACAATAATAACAAATGCATGAGACTCATGTACTCTAGGAATACCGGAATTGTCTTTCCGAAAGCGCTAAGTTTTATGTCTTCAGCCAGACACAACGGGGGTGGTAAGCACCCCCAACCAAGTTAAAACTCATGGAGATTGAGTGAATCTACAGTCTTCCTGACACCTAAAGTGGAACGGAGATAGTTATCCTATCCCTTGTCTAGGTATACCTGTGTAGAACGGGTCTTTCTCAGTGTAGACTGAGAGAAAGACAGTAGGCTCTCTAGGCAGCCCTGCAAAAGTGTGTAGGCTAGCGGGGAGGGATCGAAGCTGCTCAGTAAAGACTGAGAGGAGAGCAGTAGAGGGTTCTCTGACCATGGTTAGTAGAGCCGCAAACTCATTGAGTTTAGCGGGAAGGTATCTGAATGGAGTAAATTCCTACAGATCAGTAATAGCATAATTATTTGATTCCGAGATGAAGTCAGGCGCAAAGTGTTCTTGACACTGGGAGAGTTTTTCCTCGGGAGAGTCCTGAATTAGACTCTCTATGGCACACGGGTCATCAATAATATCGACGTAGGGTGGCGGGTGAAAACTGTTGACTTCTTCCTTGAGATTTCCTGATGCAATAGGGATGTTATAATCCCTGCACTCAATATGCTCATCCTCGGTGGGGAATGGTAGGTCCAGGACAGCTGGAGGTCCATTTTTTAGACACGGCTCGACGGTGGGAATGTCGACCTCTAGTGCAAAGGTAGAATCATTAGAGATAATGATGGACATGGGTATCTCTATGCTCAGTTCAGAAGTGGTTGCATGTAAGGGCACCGGAAATGGATACTCTGGCTCATCACTCTTGTGGCACACTCCAGTGGAGGTCAGGAACGGTAGATTTAGGACAGTTGGGATCCAACGATCGAGATAAAGCTCGGTGTCAGGAATCTCTACTTCAGGTTCAGAATTGTAAGCAGCATAGGTGGAGTGAGAAATAAGTTTCTCTGAGCTAGGTTCAGGTGGTGGTGCTTGTAAGGGCATCGACAATGGAGACACTTGCTCGTAAAAATTATGGCTCGTTCTAGTGGTGGTAACAACTTCTATTTCATCTAGCCAATTTTGGTATGGGGTCCAAGGTAGCGAATCCTCCTCATAGATGGTGGTCATGTCATTCCCCTCTGGATAAGCGATAGGTTGACTGGGGCAGTTGACTTCCACACTCTCAGACTCTAACTGATCTAGACGGTGGTCTAACCTCTCTATGGAATGTGCTAGATGATATACTGAGAGAGAATGTCTTCTAGGCCAGGTTTAATAGCAGACTGTGGGGATTCAGCTAAGGGAAGCTGTGGTGCCAACTCTTGATAGTAGTCCAAAGGATTATGACAATGGTAGGCCGGTAGTGAGTCTAAGACTGGCGACTGACTCTGGGAATCCTAATGGGTCCACTGTTGACCAAAATATTCAGTCTGTGGATCTGGCTGGTACTGCGACTGCGAGTATTGCCAATCATACTCTCCATTGGGTTGATGAAACTCGAAAGGATAATTATCCCGCGGAAATGGTTGCTGGAGAAAAGACTGTTCCTAATTAAAGCTATGGTGACTCTATTGTCCGGATAATAAGTGTTATCATATGAAGTTTGCATTGGAGATTGAAATGTACTGAAAGTATAAACATCTTGTTGGACAGGAAGGTAATATCCTAGAGACTGAGAATTGTTCATAGGTTGCTGGATCGAAATAGTAAGGGCGGAGACCGATTTGGTAAGTTCCTAAATTAGGGATTGTAGCTCGGGGTCACACTTTGCCTCACATCCCATAGAAGTCCGTTGGACAGGAGTGTTACTACTGCACATAGAATTGGTATTCCAGTGTTGGGAGTTTTCACCTAGTTCTCCTAAGAAAATGTAGGCTTCTGTTGAAGTCTTGTGCATGAATCTGCCTTGGCACATCAATTCTAGCAAAGTTCTGGACTCATCAGTGAGTCCTTTATAGAACATGTTGACTAGACTCCCCTTGTCAAAATTATGATGGGGACATTCAGTGAGAGTGTCCTGGAACTTGTCCCATGCTTCAAAGAGTCTCTCATTCGACCTTTGTCAAAAGTCTAGGATGATCTGCTTCATCTCGTTCATCCTTGACATTGGGTAAAATTTGAATACAAACTTTCGTGCTAGTTTGTCCCATGTTGTAATCGAATTCTCAGGCAAAGAATAAAACCAATTAGCGGCTCTATCTTTCAGGGATAAGGGAAAAAGTCTCAATTTGACACTCTTGTCATCAAGGTGTGGAAGTTTGAAGAGAGTGCAGATGTTCAGAAACTGCGTCAGATGAGGGTACGGGTCATTTTTTAGAAGACCATGAAAGGTAGGCAGCATTTGTACTATTTGCGGTTGGATTTCGAATTGAATCGCCGTCGTGGGTGGAAGTACAATACAAGTGGGTGGGTTAGCAAAGATAGGCGCATACATCTCAATGAGAGGTCATTCAGCCACTAATTCTATGAAGGTAGTTTCTCTAGGAGAGGAGAGGAGAGGAGGGTAGGAAATAGAGTAGGTGAAGATACCGATGAAGAATCTAAAACTTTAGATTGACTCTTAGATCAAATCAATCTATGGTTGGATTGGGTCCAGATGGGCGTATGCTTGAAAAAGCAAGCCATAAATGATATTCGCTCAAAAGTGCTTATTTTAAGCAATTATCCTTATAGCGATGTCGCATTCTCCTACGTAAAACTTGTCTTTTCGTTGACTTTTCCACATAAGAGTTTCTTCCATTGCGTAGAACGCATTCTTTAGACGAAAATTGATTATTTGCATAAAATATATACATTTCAGATAGTCCAGTATCAAGCCATTTTAGTTGAATCTCATTACACGCTTTTTCACTTGCAGGAGACCCTATCGAGCGATTCTCGAGGACTGGCAAGCCCATGATCAACCACAGAAGACTTCTATCAAAGCTTAAAGAGCCAATAGGTTATGATAAAAAGATAGAAAACATGTACGGGCAGAGTTAGAGGATCGTAGAGCCAGAACAAGGACTAAGAGAGAAGAATAGTTGGAGACCAAGAGAAGGACGTAGGTGTTAAAGACCACACCAATTGACATCAAAGGATAAGTTTGACTTATTGGTAGAGCGGACGAGAGATAATAAAGAAGACTAGGGTTCAAGACCCTCCAATGCTTTTATTTTTGTATTTTTCTCTCATCTCTCTCCTCTTTCTCTCTTTATCTATCTATCTTGGCCCATGACCTAGGCCTATGACCTAAGCCCATGATCCATGACCCATGACACATGCCCATACCCATGACCCATGCCCATGCCCATGACCCATGACCCATGCTCATGCCCATGCCTATGCCCATTTGCAACAACAAGAGAGAATTGGTCTCACTTGACCGATTCTTCTCTCTCCCATCTCTCTCTATCCTAATCACTTTCTTTCTCATCTAACTAACCCATTTTCAACTGTTGGATCTAGAGAGATCCAACAGTCATCATTTTTATAACAAGCAAAAAAAAAAAAAGTCTATAAGAGATCTACGATTGCTCCTTCTTGGGTTGGTTCTCTCCCTCCTCTCATAACCTACAATCCTCTAGGTTTCCTCTCCCCTTCTTCTCTAAACCTCTTTATATCTCTCCTTTCCTTGGACGGTTGCTCCTCAACCCCTACTCATTTGTAATACTGGAACCACCTGCTACCATCTCATTCACAAGGCTACAATCCTCAATCCTATTGAGGTCGATCTAATCGGAGTTGCACCATCTACCTCTTCAATGGTAAGTTTCTCTCTAATTCATCTCTCTAACCTTCCTACCTACTTTCTCTCTCTTCTTTCTCTCTCTACCTTTATATGCTTTCTAGGGTAATATTTTAATAGTTTTCTAGATTAATTTGGTTTAATGTTATTTCCATTGTAAAACATTTGGACAAGTATTGTAAGTATTTGTTTTTAGTTTAATGAACAAGTTTTAAATTCAAGTTTAAGTTGTTTTCATTTATTGTGTTTTTTATTCTCGTTTCTCTTATGTTTTTTTCATTCTAATAGTTTTAACAACAATCTCAAGCATATTTTAAATCAACCTCCACCATTCTCACCCTTCCATTTATTCTGAGTATTTTCTGATTATTCTTGTTTCTTATTGTGCTAACTAATCTCGAGTGTGGACGATATCCGACACGAGCCACTGTGCAAGTTTGCTTATTTGCAGATTAAGTTAACCAATTCGAAGAAATTACAAATATTATTGAAATCAAGGATTTCCGATCCAACGACACAGAAAAACCTTACTTTCGAAAAACTTGGCAAAAAATTGCCAGAGGATAACACTAGCCTGAAGTAGACTATATGATGCACAAGGAACAAACATGATAACCCTATTTCTAAAACAATCAGGATATTTTAAGGGATTTATCTTGTTAGTTTGGGCTGAGGTATATTATGATAGTGGGTGGACCACTGGTTTATCTTTTAACCGTCTGACTTAATAGTTTGCACTCATGGATTCTCACCAGGCTACACTCTTCAGAGCGAATCCTTTAGTACTAACTCTAGTCAAGAACAAGGTAATCCGAAGCCTAGATAGACGTGCGGTACAACGGCTGACTTAAATACGTCCCAAACTAATCGGATTGGTCAAGTGTTTAAGAAGAGTGTTCCCTCGGGTTAAGCTAGGGTTGGTGCGTGTTCCTAACCCAACAAATAGCAGACCAATCAAAGAACCAGGGATGCCACTGGCGAGCTCGGTATACTTGAGTAGTAGGGACCTATGGGTGTGTTAGATAGCATGGACCCGCGCTCGTGGACTTATTCGACCTAAGATGGATGGAAAGACTATGTGTAGAGGTGTCATAGAACACCGATCTATTTTGGCTCTAGCTCTTGATTCTTTTTATTATAAATGGATCCTAGGGATCAAATTCAGGTGGAGTGATGAGGTGGGTGATGAAATTCCACCAGTTTCAATTTTGGAGCTGGGTCTGCTCTCTTAAAGTTGATTGATTAATGGCTACGCCATGCAATTCGAATAATATGTATGCGAAAGCAAATAGACAAGTGGCAATGATTCACCCAATAACACTGTATCACACTCAGGGCGAGGATAGAGACTTACCTCCCGTGGGCCATGCCACGGGGTCGCCTCTGTGGGTTAGGGAGGGGTATCCAAATGGGCTTGGGCCTGACTCCACCTCTTTGAACTTTCGCTCTCTACCCACACTGGGATCGTATTTGAAAGTAGGAGTTTTCTGCGTCGTTGGTTACGGAAACCCTAATTTCAACACATTTTATAATTATCCGAGATTTCCTACAAGATTTTAACATTCTTTGCATAGTGGAAGTATGTCGGATGTCGATCCGTACTCGGGATTAGTTAGCGCAATTAAGAACATAAAATGATAAATTTTTCCACAGAAATTGCTAAAAAGAAAGGATGGAGGGGTGAGAATGATAAAAAGTCAAATTTAGAACATGCTTTGAGAGATGCTTATAACTATTTAAAAATATGAACAATTAAACAAGAAATGAACTATGCCAAAATGAACTCCATTTATTAAATTAAAAATGTCAAATTACAAAAGAACACGAAAATTAAAACTAACCTAACAAGCATGCTAAGTCTAGAGAAAGAGAATGGAGAGAGAAAAAAAATCTAGAGAGAGTGGTAGAAGATCTAAAGAGAGAAAGTGGTGGAGAAAGAATACCCTCACCTTTTCTTACCTCGGAGTCTTCGGCCATGAAGTTAAGCATGATCGGAAATGGGTAGGCAGTGTATGGTGGGAAACTCGGCCATGTTGAACCGATTGGCTAGAGACTTGATCTTGGTGGTATATGATGGGAAGATGGAGATTTGGCCGATTTTTTTCTCTTTTGATGAAGGAGATGGTGATGCAAGGTTGAAGTGGAGGGCGGAGCATACAAGTACCACGACTTGCTCCCAGGCTCTCTTCTTCTCCTCTTCTTCTTCTTTATCCCTTTTTTTTATTTTTCTCCTTGGAGTTTACCAAGACTGTTGGGAGAGAAGAGAGAGCAATGGAGAGGGGGTTGATGGCTTGCAGTGCAAGGCGTTGGTGAAGAGCGGTGTGTGAAAGACAGACCTGCAACTCCTTGTTGCAGGTCGGTCTTGATAGACGAAATGGAAGGGGATTTCATGGAGGTTGCAGGCGGTTCTTGATGTAGAGGACGGCTGGTGGTGTTGTTGTGCTTCGGGATGGTGGACTGGTGTGGGGCATTGGTGATGACGGATCAGCAAGAGGGCGAACCTATGGTTCCGTTGCCGTGACCAGCAACTCCGGTGGGAAAGTCACCCCAACACGATTTTCAATCAGTGATGGTGGAGGAGAAAGGGCCTTGCCTTGGAGGACAGACCTACATGTAGCCTCTTGCAGGCCATTTTCTGACTAAGAGAAGGGCGTGGGTTCAAAGGCTTGGATGGAAGAAGAGGAGAAACAGATGAAGGAGAAAAAGGAGACGGCGGTTCATGACGTGGTGACCGGAGTTGCAGGCTGCAACTCCGGTGGGCAAAGCGTGAAGAAAGTGATGCTGCCCATGGCAGCAAGCTCTGCTGCGCACAGATGGAGGGGGAGAGCTTTAGATAAAGGAGAAGAAGAAGAAGAAGAAAGCAGAAGAAGATGAGAAGAAGGAGGCGGCCGGAGTTCTGCAACTCCGGCTGGAATGAAGAAGAAGAAGAAGAAGAAGAAGAAGAAGAAGAAGGGGAAAGAAGGAGAAGGGAGAACGTGGGGGATTGATAGGGGGAGGAGAGGAGGAGATGGAAGAGGGATTAGGGTTCCAAAGAACCCTCTCTTCTCCTCTTTTTTATTTAAAAATAATTAATTTAAAGCATTTGAAAATTGTGAGGTCCACTAAATGGTCGGGCCACAGGTCGATGATGATGGGCCCGGCTACTGGTCTACAAGGATTGATGATGTCCATCGTCTCACAAGATGATGTGACAGACAATTTGATGACGATCGGATGGATGGTGACTTGATTGGGACCCAGATTGGTAGATCAACGGATTTAGAGAGATCCAACGGTCAGAAAGCTAAGGGAGATGAGACAGAGCCAATGGGCAGGAGTTTTGGGGCTAGGTCAGTAGATCCGAGGACCGAGAGATGAAAAGAGAGAGAATAAGGAGAGATGAGATAGAAAATTAGGGGGAGGAGAGAGAAAATTTTAGAAAATGGAGATAAAAGTATTGGCAGAGGGTCTGGAACCCTGGTCTTCACTGTGACCATCCTCACACTTCTCCACTAGAGTAGACCATCCTTCCTTGCTGACTCATGTGGCTTTAAATGCTTTGGTCCATCTCTTGGTCATTGGCTTTCTTGCTCTCTTCGTTCTTTGGGCCGGCTTTTTGGTCTTCTTATTCAGCCCATATTTGGCCCATATCTTCTAGTCATAGCCTGTGGCTCTTCAAGCTTTGATATTAGGCTTCTGTGGTTGATTGTGGGCCCGCAAGTCTCGAGAATAGCCCGATCGAGTTTTCTGCAAGAGAAAAGCACGTAATGAGACTTGATCATACTTTCAGAAATGCGATTAATACATGTAAATATACTATTTCGTCCAGAAAAGTGTGTTCTGCGCAATGAAATAGACTTTTACGTAGAAAAGTGGATAATTAGAGCAGTTTTACGTAAGAGAGTGTGATAATGCTTAGAAGATAACAGTGAAAAATATGCACTTTTAAGCGAATATCAGTATGCTACAGAAAAGTTAGATCGTACGGTCTAGATATTTGGGATTCTATTTGGAAGATCCTTGCCTTTTTAGGGTTCACAGAGCAAGCACTGGATTTAGGCAAGTTTTTGAATTATTTTCCAAATTTGAGATGGGTTAAAATTTAGGAATTTTCAAATTGGAAAATTCCTAGATTAGAAAGTTTCCCGAACTATGGAGATCTTCCAAAGATTTGATTGTGAGATCCCTTACAATTTTGGAAAATTTCTCAAAATTGAAATTCTGCTAGATTTGGGGTATTTCCTTTTGTAGACTTTTCCAAATTCGGAGGATTTCTAAAGATAGAAATTCTTCTAAAATGGAAACTTCTAAGAGGGAAAAACCTAATTTAGTAGAGTTTCAAGATTTTGGAATCTTTCCAAAAATCGTAAATCCTTGATTGGTGATTTCTAAAAATCTGCAGAATATAAAACCCTAATTTTTTTGAATTTTGATTTATATTTTTTTTTATTGTTTTGGTATTTTTCACTCAATCTAAGGTTTCTAAAAAATCCTAGAACAAGATCTAGCAGTTATTTAGAAAGCAGTAAAATTTCTAAATTATTACAAATTGCACTCGGACTTCTGAGGCATTAAAAATAGTAATTAAAAGTAGCAAAAAATAACTAAAAAAGAGAAATCCAAAGTTTCCAAAATACTGGATCTTCCCGCTTTAGCAGCTTTTCGATTCCATCAGCTACGTCCTTTTTCGCACTTCCGTACACCCGAGCGGCAACGGCACCATTTGAAAGTAGGGTTTTTCCGCGTCGTTGATTATGGAAACCCTAATTCCAACACATTTGTAATTTATCCGAGATTATTCTTACAAAATTCAGAGATTTGTATAGGGATTCGTGTCGGATGTCGATCCGCACTCGGGATTAGCCGGATTAGCACAATAAAGAACACATAAAATGATGGATTTTTATCAGAAATTGATACTAAAGAAAATGGAGGGGTGAAAATGGTGATAAATGCTCGATCTTTAAAACTTCTTTTGACGATTCTAAAGAGAGAATGTTCCACACGCAATAAAAACATAAAGCAATAACAAACTAGGAAATGCAAAATATCATTCTTATCAATTATGAAAGGTTCTTACACTTATCAACTCAAATTAAACGAAAGAAAGAAATTGCAAAACAAAAGAGAGATTTAATCTAGAGAGATAAAATTGAGGGATTCTAGAGAAAGAAAGAAGGAGAGGGAGGGAGAAAGCCAGAGGGAGGTCTAAAGAGAGAGATTAAGGTGAAACTAGAGAAAGAGAAGTTGAAACCCATACACTTACCCGACTAAGGATAGGCCATGTAATGGTGAAATAGAGAGCCGAGTGTTGTTGCCCGGAATGGTGGGGATGAAAGAAGACTGGTGTGCTCATCGAGAGTAAGGATCCTGACAAGTTGAAGGAGATCTGGCTGGTGCAAGGGAGCTGCAAGGGGAGAATGGTACCTGTCGTGGCCGCTATGTGCAGCAGCTTGGAGTGCTAGAACCATGAGATGAAAAAGAACTTGTTGATGGGGACTGTAGACGTGGAGATCATGAGATGCTTGTACTACGGGCGGACCACCAGTTCAGCAATAATGGAGGAGGATGGCGGGTTCGTTTCAGGCCGAACCAACAACCGGTGAAGTGCAGGTGGGCATTTGCTTTGAGAGATCCTTGTCCGCCAGTGGATCAGCTCCTAACTTTTCCCCTTGATTGTGGGTCCTTCCATCTTGCTGGAGGTACAGGTTGAGGGGATTCAGACGGTGGTGGCACGTTGCAGCTACCAGTGCCGGTGGTGATGTTGCAGCGTTTGGAGAAGGAAGAGGCGGTGCTAGGCGGTGGTCGTAGAGGGTAGCAGTGGTGATGGGGGTGACGCCCAGCAACTGGTTGAAGACCACGAACTAGGTCTTGTTCGTTAAGAGTGGAGACGGTGCTGCATGGGGCAGTGAAGATGGGAGGTGGCCAGAAGGGGTGAACCAGTCCGGCGAACACGCAAGCGGTGAAGATGGTTGGTTGGTGGTGCGCTGGTTCCACTATCGATGCACCTGCAAGAAGAAGAAGAAGAAGAAGAAGAAGAAGAAGAAGAAGAAGGAGGAGAAGGGCGGTGAGAATCGGTGAAGGCTCGGAAAGGAGGCTGTCTTCTCCAAACGTGGGAAGAAGTATGGAGGTCCATGGGAGAGGAGAGAAGGAAGAGAGAAACGTTGGGGGATTCCCTTTAGGGTTCGGCCTCCAATTGGTTTTATAACCGTGGAGAGCATTTAGCCAATCCAACGGTCCTCCTTGAGCTGCTCCTCTTATTGGAGATGGTCCTTGACCTTCATGTTGCTTCTAACTTGCTGCCATGTGTCCAAGTGTTCCAAGATTCTACCACCTAGCTCCTTGGGTGCCCAACAAGAATTGCTCTCACACCCACCAAGAATTATTCATGCACCTACCTTGAACAATTTGGTTTTGTACACCCATCCACAAGTACTGTTTGGCATTCCTCATGTTACCGTTCTCTTGTGTCAACCATCTGATGTAGTTCAAATTAACAACTCTTTGTGAACTGTCTATTTTCCCCTATGTCTTATAGTTGCACTTTTCCGTAACTGCCTTCTTCGGTCGATGTGGTAGCCGTCATGGTTCACCTACTTAGCGTTGTGGACATGGGCTCTTTTTTTTTTAGCTTTGGGTACCTTCTTATAGCAGCTTGAGGTTCCACTGGCTTGGTCAATGCTTACCACAATTGTATAGGTCCCACTATTTCTCTCTCCTTTGATTTAAGTTCTTCTTATTCTATTAGGTTCGCATATTGGTCTGTGTCTCGATGGCACTGTCCGTGGGCTTTGTAGGCTCTGACATTGGGCTTTTATGGTCGATCATGGGTCCACCAATCTCGAGAACCATCTAATCGAGTCTCCTACAATTGTGAAAACACGTAATGAGTCCCAATCAGAACAACTTTATATCTAGACTTCTGAGAATGTGTTTAATGCATGCAAATATATCATTTCGTCCAAAAAAGTGTATTCTACGTAACAAAAGAGACTCTTACGTAAAAAAGTGGATAATTAGAGCAGTTTTACATAGGAGAGTGCAATAACGCTAAAAGGATAATTGCTTAAAATAAGCACTTTTGAACGAATATCACAAAGAATCCGGCATATAAATGTTATTGAGACCGGGAGATCCTCTCCCTTGATTAAATACTATAATAAGATAAAGAATAAATATTTGGAACCGATGACTAATTAAGAACTAATTGAATCACGCTCCTTTTGAGACCATTTGAGGTGAGGATGGATCCGGTTAGCAGTATTGAAACCGTTGGATGCACTTGGGACATTCCCTAATCCCCTAGTGTGACAGACTGAGGGACCCATTCAGCAAGATTAAATCAAGGTTACCTTCTTAGGGAATGATGAACTGGAAGCACCGTGAATTAAACCAGCCTCCCGCTAATAATTGAATGGACTGATACACTCAATAACGGGAAGACCATTTCCCCCAACCCCAAGCATGCCTGCGCACTCCACTACCGCCTCTCACTGCCTGTGCTTGCCACCGCCATCTGCTCTACCTTTCCACCCTTCTCTCCTCCTCTTTCTTCCTCCTCTTCTTCTTTTCTTGTTGTTCTTTGTCTTCTTTTTTTTTTTTTTTTTTTCTCTCCGGCCGGAGTTCTGCAACTCCGGCCATCTTCAACGTCTTCTTCTTCCTTATCTTCTCTATCTTCTCTTCTGATCTCATCTTCTTTACTAGTGCTTGCTGCTACAGTAGCTGCCCACGTGCCACGATCGTCTCACCTGCAAACTCGGTTCGCTGCACGTTGCTGCTCTACCCTCCTGCGATCTCCGCCCTCCTACACTGCCCAGCAACGCCCTCTTGTGGTTTTTTCCCTCCTGCACCGCCCTGCAACCCTCTTTTGCCACTGATTCTTGGGCCCTCTTTTCCTCTAATGGCAAGAAGAGGAGTTGCAGCCGCCCCTCTAAAAAAAAAAAAAAAAAACCACACCAGCATACTCATCGATTGCCGGATCTCCATCAAAAGACGTCGCCTCCTTGCTGGACAACACCTGCAGGTGCTCTTTAATTCCACTGGTGAACCACCAACAAGCCTTGCTTCTCAAGGTCTGTCATCTCACAACATACTACTGGCCAGAAACCTGCAACTTAGGTATATTTCGGTCAGGCTTCTCCACTCCTTGGACGAGCTCAGCCACCAATCAAGCCAGAGATCTCACCTGCACCTCTTCTTTGCACCGCCCTCAACTCAGCACAACCTGCAAGAGCTCTTCACCAGCGAGCTCTACCATCGGTTTCCCTCTCAAACCTTGGCCATCCACACAAGTGCAAGTCATCATCCACGGGCTGCCCTTCACTAGTCCTTGAGCTCTCAAGCAACTGGCTAGATCACCTTTAGTTGCTGGTGTTAAACGCTGCAACACCAACATCCTCCATTATCACCACCCTATAACCAATCATTTCCAAGGCTTCTTCTATAGTCAATCTCATGGTAAGAGAATATTAGTAAGATTTTCTCTCTCTAGCTCTCTCTTCATTCTCTTCTTTCTCTCTCTCTAAAATTCCCTCTTCTCTTTCTCTCTCACCTTTTATCTCTCTAGAGAGCATCTTCTTTCTCTAGAGACATCTTTCTTTCTCTTCTTTTCATTCATTCTCTCTCTCTATCTATCTATTTCTCCATTTTTCTATCTCTAAAAATTTCTCTTTTAATCATGCTTCCTAGATTAGTTTACTTTTGTTTGATTTTTATTGTAAGAAAATGTTCAAGTGAATAAAGTTGATTTGAATAAAGTTGCATGCATTCTCTGTGAGTTTTTCCGTCATTTTATGTGTTCTTATTCGCGCTAATCTGACTAATCCCGAGTGCGGATCGACATCCGACACAAATCCCTATACAAAACTCTATATTTTGCAGGATTAAAATCTCGGATAAATTACAAATGCGTTGATTCTAGGGTTTTCGTAACCAACGACGCGGAAAAACCCTACTTTCAAATGGCATCGTTGCCGCTCGAGTGCACGGGTGTGCGAAAAAGGACGTAAAGACGGAATTAGAAAGTTGCTGAAGTGAAAAGCTGCTCAATTTGGACAGCCTGACCTTTTCGGGAAACTTTCTATTTTTGGTTTTTAGTGATTTTTAGCAGTTTTTAAATTACTATTTTTAATGCCTCGGAAGGCCGAGTGTAATTTGTAATAATTTAGGAATTTTACTGCTTTCCATATCACTGCTAGATCTTGTTCTAGGGTTTTTAGAAACCCTAGATTAAGTGGAAAATACTAAAAAAAATAAAAAAATCAAAATTCAAAAAAATTAGGATTTTATATTCTGTAGATTTTTAGAAATCACCAATCAAGGATTTGGAATTTTTGGAAAGATTCCAAAATCTTGAAACTCTGCTTAATTAGGGTTTCTCCTTTTAGAAGTTTCCTCTTTAGAAGAATTTCTATCTTTAGAAATCTTCCAAATTTCGAAAGTCTGCAAAAGGAAACACTCCAAATCTAGCAGAATTTTAATTTTGGGAAATTTCCCAAAATTGTAAGGGATCTCGCAATCAAATCTTTCTTGGAAGATCTCCACAGTTCGGGAAACTTTCCAATCTAAGTATTTTCCAATCTGGGAATTCCTAAATCTTACCCCATCTTGAATTTGGAAAATAATTCAAAAAACTTGCCTAAATCCAGTGCTTGTTTTGTGAACCCTAAAAAGGCAAGGATCTTCCAAATAGAATCCTGAATACTTAGACCGTGCGATCTAACTTTTCTGCAGGAACACCATCCAGTGTGGGTAGGGAGCGAAAGCTCAAAGAGGTGGAGTCGGGCCCAAGCCCATTAGGATACCCCTCCCTAACCCACGGAGGCGACCCCGTGGCGTGGCCCACGGGAGGTAAGTCTCTATCCTCGCCTTGAGTGAGATACAGAGCAATTTGGGTTAATCATTGCCGCATGTCTATTTGTTTTTTAGCAACAACTTACTCGACTTGCATGGCGTGGCCGTTAATCAATCAACTCTAAGAGAGCAGACCCAGCTCCAAATTGAAACTGGTGGGATTTCATCACCCACCTCATCATTCCAACTGATTTGATCCCACGGCTCCATTTAATTAAAAAGAATCAAGAAGTAAAGCCAATTAGCTCGGTGTTCGAAGAAAAATCCATACAAAGTGAACCCGCTTAGTATCCAATCGAAATAAGACCACGAGCGTGGGTCCCTATTGTCTAACACACCCATAAGTCCCTGCTACTCAAGTACCTGAGCTCGACATGGCATCTTGGACTATTCAGCGGTTAGTTGCGTGTGGACTAGGAACACGCACCAACCCTAGCTTAACCCGAGGGAACACTCTTCTTATCAACTTGACCAATCCGGTTAGTCTGGGACGTACTTAAGATAGCCATTGTGCCGCACGTCTGTATAGGCTTCGGATTGTCTTGTTGTTGACTAGAGTTAGTACTAAAGGATTCGCTCTGAAGAGTGTAGCCTGGTGAGAACCTCTAAGTGCAAATAGTTAGTCCGGCGGTTAAAAGATAAACCAGTGGTCCACCCACTGTCATAATCTACTCTAACCCTAACACTAACAAAGATAATTGCTAAAATATATCCTGATTGCTTAGAATAGGATTATTTGTGCTTGGTGTGCATCATTTAGGATAGTGTTCCTCTCTGGCAACTTTTTGCCAAGTATAGAGCTTGCCTCATCAGCATATGCCCATTTGGACTCATCCGAACAAATGCTTGATTCGATCTGAGAATCACGTACCTATAGTGGATCCTCCACTGAATCCTTCCCCATCTCTTTCCCCACCCGCCTCTCCCAATACTACTACCTTTGTAGTCATGGTAGCCGAACACCCTCTTATAGAGACATTCGCCCCTATCTCTGCTAATCTGCCCACTTGTATTATTCTCCCACCTACTACGGTGGTACAGTTTGAGATCAGGCCGCAGACGATCCAAATGCTGTTAACCTTTCGCGGTCTCCCAAGAAAAGACCCATATTCCCATATTAGGGAATTCCAACATGTCATCTTACTTTTCAAGAATCAAAACCTCGAGGATGACAATGTACGTCTACGAGTTTTCCCATTCTCGCTCAAAGATCGAGCCTCAGATTGGCTCTACTCTTTACCTACTGATTCAATCAGCAGTTGGAATGAGTTGGTGGGCAAATTCATGTTTAAATTCTACCCCATGACTCGGACCAACCAAATGAAGCAACTCATCCAGGACTTTTGACGAAAGTTCGATGAGAAATTTTTTGAAGCGTGGGATAGATTCCAAGACTACCTGACTAAGTATCCCCACCATAGCATCGACAAGGGCAATCTTGTCCACATCTTCTACAAGGGACTTACTGATGAGTCTCGGACCATGGTAGAGTCAATGTGCCAGGGAAAATTCCTATACCAAACTCCGACCGATGCATACAAATTCTTGGAAGAGTTAGGAGAAAGCTCTTAACATTGGATGACTGACTCAGAGTTCAGTCGAGCCACTTCGGTCCAAAGGACAACCAAGGGACATGATGCTACAACTGATACTCAGCTTCGATCTGTCATTCAAGAGTTGAGCAAGTCAGTCTCGACACTGGCTGTGTTAGTACAAAAGCCTACTCAACAATCTACCCCAGTCATGCATGTGGGACACGAGAGCCCTATGGAATCCTGCACCCTTTGTTTGCAATACTCCCATACTACTAAGCATTATCCTTTGAATGAAGGATGGTCCAATCCTCTTCAAGAAGAAGTTTGTGCTTTTAGCACATACAAACCACCCACTCAGAACTCGTATAGTCAATCTTATCATCCTAACACGAGAAACCACCCTAACTTCTCTTGGAGGCCTTAGTCTACTCAACCGCCAGCTCAACCTCTGCGTCAGCCTCAGGGCATGTATCCTCCTGGGTTCAATCAACCCAATAGGCAATTCAATCAGGGACAATACTAGCAGAGTCAGTACCCATCTACTCAAAACCAGCAGTTCCAATAAGGTCAATACTCTGGACAGCCGAGCACATTTCAGTATCAGCAAAGAGTTCCCCAGACCTTTCAGAACCAACAGATTGTCCCAACTAATTCTCTAGCCTATAACTATAATGCCCCGATGAGCTCGAGTCGCGAATTGGTGCCTCAGTGAAAGTAGGGTTTTTCCGTCGTTGAAAGAACGACCCTAACTTCAACAAGATTTGTAATTTTAATCTGATTATCCTGCAAAATTTAGAACTTCTTGCACAGTGGGAAGTGTCGGATGTCGATCCGCACTCGGGGTTAGCTCGATTAGCGCAATAATGAACATGAAATGATGGGGTTTTTCCACAAAAAAATGCTATTAAAGATGATGGAGAGGTGAAAATGATGATCACGGGATTAAAACATGATTGTTCTTATGAATTTTTAGAGAGAGAAAAGACTAAAAGAAATCCTACTAACATGAAGACCACAAACAACCTATGAAATCAAATCAACACTTTCATTAAACTAATATCCTCAAATAAAAAAAAAGAAAACAATCAACTAATAACAAAATAAAATGAATAGTAAATTCATTCAAATGAGAAAGTCAATTACACGCCTTGAAGTAAATCAAATAAAACTATGCTAAAAACAAAACAATCTTACCTAATGGAGATGAATGGAGCAATTGGTGGTTCCTACCACATTCAAGCCAATGGAAAGGATGGATGGGGGGATGGTAAGCGATGAAGGCGGCAACCCTCCTTCTTTGGGTGGTAGAAGATGTGGACTGGTGTGGGCGTTGAGATGGTGATGATGGATTTCGGTGGTGCGTGTGGTGGCGTGGTGTAGCAACGGTGAAGGAGATGGAGGAGTAGGGCCACGGTTTGGACAGGTGAGTTCCTCTTTCCACTCTTCTCCTCTTCTTTCCTCTTTGCTTCTTCTGGTTCTTTTTTTTTTCTTTTGTGTGGTGGCTTGAGGAAGAAAGATGGAGAGGGGCGTGGTGGAGCAGTTCTTGCAACTCTGGCTTGGTTTGAGCAGTGGGGCGGTGCAGCAGCACCGTGGAGAGAAAGAAAAGAAGGCAATCTCCTATCCTCTTCTCCTTTCTTCCTTCCTCTCCTGTTTTCTCTTCTTTATCTTTTTTTTTTTTTTTTTTTTTTGAAAAGGGAGGAGATGCTGCTGGACGTGGTGGTAGCGCACAGCCTGCAACCGATTATTGCAAGCTTGAGGAGAGATGCGAACTAGTAGGGTGTGCACACTGGTTTTGGGTATTTCAGGTGAGGACGGCTTGGGGAGAGGAGCCAAGGAGGAAAAACGTGGAGAGAGTGGTCGGGGCGTGGAGATGGAAGAGGGATTTTTGGTTTTCTTTTTTTTTTGATTTTTTTCTTTTTCTGTGTTTTCTTTGTAGCAGCAGCTAGGAAGGGGGATGGTGGAGCTTGGATGGATGAGGACGATGGGTGCTGGAGTGTGGAGATGATGGCAGATCGTGAGTTTTGGAAGAGAAAGGGGTGGCTGTTGGATTGGGGCGTGAATGAGAGAGATTGGAGGATGACGGTGGCAGTGGTTTGAAGAACCTCGCACCAGCAGCGTGGAGGGCTGAGAGGGATGGACGCTGGTGGCGGCTGGAGTTGCAGAGGCAGGCGGCCGTGGAAGACAACCAGCAGGAGGCAGTGCAGCAAACGCTAGGACCTGCAACTCGAAGTTGCAGGTTTCTCCACGTTAATGGAGAAGGGAGGTTGTGCTGTCCGTTGGGCAGCAACAGCAAGGGAGAGAGGCGGACTGGATTGGTTGGGGGGGGCGGTACGAGATGGAGAAGGAAGAGGGAATGACCGTGGGATGATGGCAGGTCGCCGGAGTGCTGCAACTCCGGCGAAATAAAATAAAAAAAATTGAAGAAGATGAAAGAGATGATGAAGAAGAAGAGGAGAATGGGGCTAAGGGCGAAGGGGAAGAAGGAGCTGGTTTTGGGGGAAGGATTCGAAGAGAAGGGAGGGGGATTAGGGTTCAAACGAACCCTTCTCCCTCCTCTTATAAAGCTCCCTATTTCCATTAATGGAAATAGGGTATTTTTTGAAAATAAAAAATATGAAAAATTATTATTTTTTTTTTTTAAGTAAAACATCACTTTTCTTTGGGGAATGTCCCCATTTAGTGGACCCCCCATTTTTTAAAATTTAATTAAAATTATTTTGAAATTCACGGGGACCACTAACTGGTCGAACAGCGGGTCGATGATGATGGGCCCGGCTACTGGCCCACATGGACTGATGATGTCCATCGTCTCACAAGATGATGTGACAGACATTCTGATGGCGATCCGATGGATGGTGACTTGATTGGGACCCAGATTGGTAGATCGACGGATCTAGAGAGATCCAACGGTCCGATGGAAGATCCAACGGTCCGATGGAAGATCCAACGGTCAAAAAGCTAAGGGAGATGAGATAGAGCCGATGGACAGGAGTTCTGGGGTTAGGTCAGTAGATTCGAGGATCGAAAGATGAAGAAAGAGAGAGAATAAGGAGAGATGAGAGAGAAAGTATCAGAAAATGGAGATAAAAGTATTGGCAGAGGGTCTGGAACCCTGGTCTTCACTGTGACCATCCTCACGCTTCTTCAGTAGAGTAGACTATCATTCCTTGCTGACTCATGTGGCTTTAAACGCTTTAGTCCGTCTTTTGGTCATTGGCTCTCCTACTCTCTTCGTTCTTTGGGCCGGCCTTTTGGTCCTCTTATTCAGCCCATATTTGGCCCATATCTTCTAGTCACAGCATGTGGGCTCTTTAAGCTTTGATAATGGGCTTTTCTGATCGATGTGGGCTCGCAAGTCTTGAGAATTGTCCCATCGGGGTTTCCTGCGACAGAAGAAGCGTGTAATAAGACTCTATCAGAATGACTCAATGTCTAGACTTCCAAAAATGTGTTTAATGCATGCAAATATACCATTTCGTCCAGAAAAGTGTGTTCTACGCAACACAAGAGACTCTTACATAGAAAAGTAGGTAAATAGAGTATTTTACGTAGGAGAATGCAATAACGCTAAAAGGATAATTGCTTAAAATAAGCACTTTTGAGCGAATATTACAACCCCCAACCAACATATTGCCAATCTTTGGCAATTAGTGCGAAATAAATGAGCTTAAAAGGGCTCTGCACATGCTGCACACTTTTTCATATTAGCTCCGGGAAAACATCGTTCGTCAAATCGTTGAATGGATGCAAAAATAGTTACATGCTAGCGAAGAGTTGGAAAGTTTTGGCAAGACTACAGACTGATAATCATGACCCAGAATAGTCAGACTCTGCGTGTGTGTGTGCTCAACATTCTCATCATCCGACAGTAAAGATTTCCAAATCACCTCTAAGTTTTTATGCCTCGACCTCAATTCTCACTTGTAAACTACTCAGAATGGAATCACACAAGAAGGGTTTTCTTCTTTTCTCTCAATTTATATGTGAGGAGATGTATTTAATATAAAGAGGCAAAAGATCTCACATATGTTTTATTTGAAGGAAGGACATCTTTAACAGAAGAAGATCTCATGATTAGAATACCACTTCACTCGGGAACGTCAGATCAAACTCTATAGCTTCTCTTTCTCCAATCTCCACATTTTATGATCGTACTATCCTAGAATTAAGTAGGACTTTCCTGGGTTGTAATGAGGCTTAGGTCAGGTGTAGAGAGATAAAGGAATACAGGATTTCAAAGATCTTGAGAGGATATTGCCATTTTCTTGAATTTTTCCTGTGGCGTAACACCATTATCTGGTTCTTTTTCCTTTTTTCGTATTTTTCTCTTTTTCTTGATATTTCTGAGACTGCTCAATTTCTTTTCAGCTCTTCTTCATACTTTCTTTCCATATTTTGTTTTTGGCTTGAACCACTTTCTTTTCCTTTTGATTCTTCTTTTTTACTTTTCTTTTTACGGTATACCCACATCAGTTATTCTTTTTGTCCATCTCAAAATACGAGTAGCCAGTCATGCTTCGTAGCTAGACTGGGTTTTAGGTTGATGGGTTTACAAAGAAAAGGCTTTTATAGAACGGCTCAAGGGGTTTCTAGTGAAGTATAATTCAGGTGAATAAAAAGGCTGAATGGTTCAGAAGAATGGCCTAAATCATTTTCTAGGGTTTGCACTATCATGTATACTGTCTTGATTGGATACAGAGAAGGTTCTGTCGCAGTAATCCAATTTTGATGTCGTTCCGAGTTTTATGATCGAAGCAAAAGATAATGAGATTTCTCAACGAATATTGCGGGCATGAAGAATAGTGAGTCATCCATTGACTCAGGATTATTGTATAACTCACTGAAATGATTAAAGGCTCGAAAGCTCACTGGGTTAGGTCTCCACAATTATTCTCACAGGATCTCTAGAGTTTCAAAACTTAGGATGACTCTGATGTTGATAGTGTACAATTGTGCCATATCTGAGTTTTTCTGAGTTTTCAAACCTACTATAGTCACGCCTGACTTGACTCGACGCTAACTTTAAACAAAAATTGCCATCCTCAATATTGACTTAATGAAGGTTTTTAGCTAATCAAAGTCAGGGTATTTGACACATTTTTGAAATTTTAGAAAACTTTTGGAGAACATCGGAAATCACCCCAAAAACAAGAGTTTTTTTTTTTTTTTTTTTTTATCAAAATGAAGACATGAGTTTTGGTAAATACCCACCCCCAACCAAAATACAGCACCGTCCTCGGTGCTCATGACCGGGACATAAAATGATGAAAAATCAGTGAAGATGCAAAGTGATATTCGCTCAAAAGTGCTTATTTTAAGCAATTATCCTTTTAGCGTTATTGCATTCTCCTACGTAAAATACTCTATTTACCTACTTTTCTACGTAAGAGTCTCTTCTGTTGCGTAGAACACACTTTTCTGGACGAAATGGTATATTTGCATGCATTAAACACATTTTCGGAAGTCTAAATATTAAGCCGTTCTGATAAAGTCTCATTACGCGCTTCTTCTGTCGCAGGAAACCCCGATGGGACGATTCTCGAGACTTGTGGGCCCAAATCGATCATGAAAGCCCATTATTAAAGCTTAACAAGCCCACATGCTATGACTAGAAGATATGGGCCAAATATGGGCTGAATAAGAGGACCAAAAAGCCGGCCCAAAGAACGAAGAGAGTAGGAGAGCCAATGACCAAGAGACGGACCAAAGCGTTTAAAGCCACATGAGTCAGCAAAGAATGATGGTCGACTCTACTGGAGAAGCGTGAGGATGGTCACAGTGAAGACCAGGGTTCCAGACCCTCCGCCAGTGCTTTTCTCTCTATTTTCTGATACTTTCTCTCTCATCTCTCCTTATTCTCTCTCTCTCTTCATCTCTCGGTCCTCGAATCTACTGACCTAACCCCAGAACTCCTGCCCATCGGCTCTATCTCATGTCCCTTAGCTTTCTGACCGTTGGATCTTCAATCGGACCGTTGGATCTCTCTAGATCCGTCGATCTACCAATCTGAGTCCCAATCAAGTCACCATCCATCCGATCGCCATCAGACTGTCTGTCACATCATCTTGTGAGACGATGGACATCATCAATCCATGAGGGCCAATAGCCGGGCCCATCTTCATCGACCCGCTGTCCGACCAGTTAGTGGACCCCGCGAATTTCAAAATAATTTTAATTAAATGGGGGGTCCACTAATTGGGGAGATTACCCATAGAAAAGTAGATTTTTACTTAAAAAATATATATATATATATATATATATATTTTTTTTTATTTCCTATTTCCATTAATGGAAATAGGGAGCTTTAAAAGGAGAAGGAGAAGGGTTCGTTCGAACCCTAATCCCCCTCTTTTCTTCTCCTCTCCTTCCCCTTTACTCTTCCCCTCGTTTTTGGCCCCATCTTCCTCCTCCTTTCTTCTTTCTCGTTATTCCTCTTCTTCTTCTTCTTCACGTTCCTCACCGGAGTTGCCCCTGCAACTCCGGTCGTTCGTTCTCCTCTTTGCAGCACCCCCTACTGCTGCTTCACGCCCATTTGCTGCTGCTAGCTCTACCCATCACCGCTGCAGCCCAGCAACAACCCTAATCCCCCTCATAGAACGATTAAAACCGTTAAAAAGATTGAAGTTTTGATCACCGGAACGAACTTGCGATTCCGGCGAACTGTTGCAGCAGCAACCACCATTATCCTCTTCAAGCACCGCCATTCACCACCTTTTCTGGTGTTGCAGGGAGCAACACCAGACAGCCTTCCTTCATCTCTACCACGTTATATTACCGCCTAGCCCTTCTCCTCTTATTCCATTTTTCTGCCACACCGCCCTTTAAAGCTCACGGACTGAACCACTTTACGATCTTAAACGGGTCTCCATGGTGGCTGCTCCTCACCATTCCATGGCATCACCATTCCTGTGGGCACCACCAACTCCAAGTCCAGCCACCCTATCTTCTGCCTTGCCGGACTGGTGCACAGCTATCCAGCAGCGTCTTCTTCTTCTCCACACCGCCCTTCAGCAAGTTGTAGCAGCCTGCAACAACTCCATTGCCAGATCTGAACGTGGCCTTCATCTTCACAATATTCTCCTCTTGCAGGGCAGCAACGTGGAAGCAACTCCACCGTGTTTCTCCCAGCCGTCTTCGTCTCCCCCTTTTCAAGAGAAAACAAAAAAATGTGTAATAAAGAAAAAAGAGAAGGGAGAGAAGAAGAAGGAGATCGTGGTGGCTGTTCTCTCCACCGCCTAGCTGTTGGTCATGACCATGTCTTCCACCGTCTACAACCCAGCACCCCATTGCTACTCATCATCAACGCTCACCAGTCCATGTGGTGCACTTCTCCAACCACGATCTCATCCCGTCACCATCTCTTTTCCTTGGGCATGGATGCCCCAGCGTCTCCGAACGGCTAATCCTTTCACTAGGTTGCAGATAGGAAAGGTGTAGCACTTGCAACTTGGCTGGCCTGCTGCCCCCTTGCACGCCACCTCAATCCTCTTGGCCGGTTCATGTTGCACAATCACCAGGGTGCACTTGTTATCATGACCAATACCTCATGCCACCAAATGGTCAAATATGCTCTCCTATTCTCCTTGGCCGACCTAGGCCATGCGCACAAACTTGGGCCAATTCAAGTACACCACCATGTGGTGCAATCGAGCAGCCACTATGCTCCATCAATGGCCGATCTACTCCAATTGTAAGTGTGTGAGGTTATTTTCGCTCTTTAGAAAATTATCTCTCTCCAGAGTTAGTGACTTTCTCTCTCTAGACTTCCCCAGGCTGATCGCCTTTTTGCACCACTGACTCCGTTCGGTGAATGCAAGAGGGTGAGTTTTTCTCTCACCTCTACCTTGTCGGCCGGTAAACGACCGAGGTGTGAAAATTCTCTCTCTACCTTCTTCCTCTCTCTCTAAAATCTCTTTTTACATGCTTTCTTACATGCTTTCTAGAATAGATTTACCGCTTTATTTATTTCTGTCATTTATTTCATGTAAGCAACAGTTTGATTAATGCAATTTGATTTCGATAATTTTAGTCTTTTCTGGATCTTATTTGGATGTGTTTTAAATCGACTCGCCCTTCTCATCTCTTCCATCATTCTCATTTTTCTCTTGTATATTATCTGTCATTTTATGTTCTTATTCGCGCTAATCCGACTAATCCCGAGTGCGGATCGACATCCGACACGAATCCCTATACAAAAGTTCATATTTTACAGGTTAAAAGTCTCGGATAATTACAAAATTTGTTGAGATTAGGGTTTCCGTAACCAATGACGCGGAAAATACCTACTTTCAAATGGCGCCGCTGCCGCTCGGGTGTTCGGGAGTGCGAAAAAGGACGTAAAGACAGAATTAGAAAGTTGCTGAAGCGAAAAGCTGCTCAATTTGGCCAGCCTGACCTTTTCGGGAAACTTTCTATTTTTTGTTTTTGTTTATTTTTAGCAGTTTTTAAATTACTATTTTTAATGCCTCGGAAGGCCGAGTGCAATTTGTAATAATTTAGGAATTTTACTGCTTTCCATATAACTGCTAGATCTTGTTCTAGGGTTTTTTAGAAACCCTAGATTAAGTGGAAATTACCAAAAAAATTAAAAATATCAAAATTCAAAAAAATTAGGGTTTTATATTCTGCAGATTTTTAGAAATCACCAATCAAGGATTTGCGATTTTTGGAAAGATTCTAAAATCTTGAAACTTTGCTAAATTAGGGTTTCCCCTCTTAGAAGTTTCCTCTTTAGAAGAATTTCTATCTTTAGAAATCTTCCGAATTTGGAAAAGTCTGCAAAAGGAAACGCCCCAAATCTAGCAGAATTTCAATTTTGGGAAATTTCCCAAAATTATAAGGGATCTCGCAATCAAATCTTTCTTGGAAGATCTCCACAGTTCGGGAAACTTTTCAATCTAGGTATTTTCCAATCTGGGAATTCCTAAATTTTAACCCATCTCGAATTTGGAAACTAATTCAAAAACTTGCCTAAATTCAGTGCTTGTTCAGTGAACCCTAAAAAGGCAAGGATCTTCCAAATAGAATCCCACATACCTAGACCGTGCGATCTAACTTTTCTGCAGGAACACGATCCAGTGTGGGTAGAGAGCGAAAGCTCAAAGAGGTGGAGTCGGGCCCAAGCCCATTAGGATACCGCTCTCTAACCCACGGAGGCGACCCCGTGGCGTGGCCCACGGGAGGTAAGTCTCTATCCTCGCCTTGAGTGCGATACAGAGCAATTTGGGTGAATCATTGCCGCTTGTCTATTTGCTTTCGCATACATATTATTCGACTTGCGTGGCGTGGTCGTTAATAATTGAACATTAATCGAGCAGACCCAGCTCTTTTACAACTGGTGGGATTTCATCACCCACCTCATCATTCCATCTGATTTGATCCCAAGGCTCCATTAATTAAAAAGAATCAAGAAGTAGAGCCAATTAGCCCGGTGTTCGAGGAAAAATCCACACAAAGCGAACCCGCTTAACATCCAATCGAAATAAGACCACGAGCACGGGTCCCTGTTGTCTAACACACCCATAAGTCCCTGCTACGCAAGTACACTGAGCTCTATGTGGCACCTTGGACTATTCGGCGGTTAGTTACGTGTGGACTAGGAACACGCACCAACCCTAGCTTAACCCGAGGGAATACTCTTCTTAAACACTTGACCAATCCGGTTAGTCTGGGACGTACTTAAGACAGCCATTGTGCCGCACGTCTGTCTAGGCTTCGGATTGCCTTGTTGTTGACTAGAGTCAGTACTAAAGGATTCGCTTTGAAGAGTGTAGCCTGGTGAGAACCTAAGAGCGACAAAGTTAGTCCAGCGGTTAACAAAATAAACCAGTGGTCCGCCCACTGTCATAATCTACCATACCCCAGAAACTAACAAGATAAATCCTCAAACTTATCCTGATTTGTTATAGGCATAGGATTATCTTGCTTGCTCTATGTGCATCATTTAGGATCCCTACCCCAGTGTCTCTTTGTAACCTAATCTGAAGCTTATTTATATGGGTTCAACTACCCCATTGTTTGACTCGATCCGAGAGTCCTTCAATCATCAACACCCTTCCTTTGCCATTGGTCTCTTACTGATGAGAGACTAGGCAGACGGATCTCATCGATCCAATCTCTTACGACTGATGATCATTTCAGTCTCACTGCATTTTATACTGGATAGGGGTGCTTACTGTCAACCCCACTGGAGTCTGCTCCACTAAATCCATCCCCGATACACATTGTGTCTTCGGCTCTGCTAACCATGGTCAGAGAATCCCTTGCTAGGTCTCTTACTGATGAGAGACCCATTACTGTTCTCCCATACCCGCTCCTCTTTATGAGTTTGCGGTTCTGCTAACCACGGCCAGAGAACCCTCTCAGTCTTCACTGAGAAAGAACCTACCCGTACTACTGCTAGGGTTGGGTTAGCTCGATTGGAAGCGTTCCTGCTCCAACTGATGAGCTGGATGACTGATGACTCACTCAGTCTCCCTGTGCTTCAACTTGGATGGGGGTGCTTATCACCCCCATTGTGTCTGGCTGAAGACGTAAAACTTAGCGCTTTCGGAAAGGCAATTCCGATTTCTTAGTTACATGAGTCGCATGCATTGTTATATCTCTCTGTCATACAGGTACACTCACTACAGATAATCTCCTGATACCAGACAACATTCATGCTCCATTGGTAACATCCTCCCTATTCCTTGCATCATTATCATTTTTTCATCCATTTTTGTCCCGCTCATGAGCACCGAGGACGGTGCTATATTTTGGTTGGGGGTGGGTATTTACCAAAACTCATGTATTCCTTTTGATAAATATATATATATATATATATATATATATAAAATAAAAAATAAAATAAAAAAAAAAAAAAAAAATTTCTTCTTTTTGGGGTGATTTCCGCTGTTCTCCAAAAGTTTTCTAGAATTTCAAAAATGTGTCAAATACCCTGACTTTGATTAGCTGAAAACCTTCGTTAAGTCAGTATTGAGGATGTCAATTTATGTTTAAAGTTAGCGTTGAGTCAATTCAAGCGTGACTACAGCAGGTTTGAAAACTCAGAAAAACTCATACTCGGCACAATTGTACACTATCAATATCAGAGTCATCCTAAGTTTAGAAATTCTAGAGATCCTGCGAGAAGAATTGTGGAGACCTAACCCAGTGAGCTTTCGAGCCTTTAATCATTTCAGAGAGTTATACATTAATCCTGAGTCATAAGATGACTCACTATTCTTCATGCCCGCAGTATTCGTTGAGAGATCTCATTATCTTTTGCTTCGATCATAGAACTCGGAACGACATCAACATTGGATTACTACGACAGAACCTTCTCTGTATCCAGTCAAGACAGTATACATGATAGTGCAAACCCTAGAAAATGATTTAGGCCATTTTTCTGAACCATTCAGCCTTTTTACTCACCTGAATTATACTTCACTAGAAACCTCTTGAACCCTTCTATAAAAGCCTTTTCTTTGTAAACCCATCAACCTAAAATCCAGTCCAGCTACGAAGCATGACTGGCTACCCTTATTTTGAGATGGACAAAAGAATAACTGATATGGGTGTACCGTGAAAAGAAAAGTAAAGAAGAAGAATCAAAAGGAAAAGAAAGTGGTTCAAGCTGAAAACAAAATATGGAAAGAAAGTATGAAGAAGTGCTGAAAAGAAATTGAGCAGTCTCAGAAATATCAAGAAAAAGAGAAAAATACGAAAAAAAAGGAAAAAGAACCAGATAATGGTGTTACGTCGCAGGAAAAATGCAAGAAAATGGCAATATCCTCTCAAGATCTTTGAAATCCTGTATCCCTTTATCTCTCTACACCTGACCTAAGCCTCATTATAACCCAGGAAAGTCCTACTTGATTCTAGGATAGTACGATCATAAAATGTGGAGATTGGAAAAAGAGAAGCTATAGAGTTTGATCTGACGTTCCCGAGTGAAGTGGTATTCCAATCATGAGATCTTCTTCTGTTAAAGATGTCCTTCCTTCAAATAATACATATGTGAGATCTTTACTTTCATCAACACATCTCCTCACATATAAATTGAGAGAAAAGAAGAAAACCCTTCTTGTGTGATTCTATTCTGAGTGCTAAAAATGTGAGATTTGAGGTCGAGGCATAAAAACTTATAGGTGATCTGGAAATCTTTACTGTCGGATGATGAGAATGTTGAGCACACACACACGCAGAGTCTGACTATTCTGGGTCATGATTATCAGTCTGTAGTCTTGCAAAAACTTTCCAACTCTTCGCTAGCATGTAACTGTTTTTGCATCCATTCAATGATTTGACGAACGGTGTTTTCCCGGAGCTAATATGAAAAAGTGTGCAGCATGTGCAGAGCCCTTTTAAGCTCATTTATTTCGCACTAATTGCCAAGGATTGGCAATATGCTGGTTGGGGGTTGTGATATTCGCTCAAAAGTGCTTATTTTAAGCAATTATCCTTTTAGCGTTATTGCATTCTCCTACGTAAAATACTCTATTTACCTACTTTTCTACGTAAGAGTCTCTTCTGTTGCGTAGAACACACTTTTCTGGACGAAATGGTATATTTGCATGCATTAAACACATTTTCGGAAGTCTAAATATTAAGCCGTTCTGATAAAGTTTCATTACGCGCTTCTTCTGTCACAGGAAACCCCGATGGGACGAGTCTCGAGACTTGTGGGCCCAAATCGATCATGAAAGCCCATTATCAAAGCTTAACAAGCCCACATGCTATGACTAGAAGATATGGGCCAAATATGGGCTGAATAAGAGGACCAAAAAGCCGGCCCAAAGAACGAAGAGAGTAGGAGAGCCAATGACCAAGAGACGGACCAAAGCGTTTAAAGCCACATGAGTCAGCAAAGAATGATGGTCGACTCTACTGGAGAAGCGTGAGGATGGTCACAGTGAAGACCAGGGTTCCAGACCCTCCGCCAGTGCTTTTCTCTCTATTTTCTGATACTTTCTCTCTCATCTCTCCTTATTCTCTCTCTCTTCATCTCTCGGTCCTCGAATCTACTGACCTAACCCCAGAACTCCTGCCCATCGGCTCTATCTCATGTCCCTTAGCTTTCTGACCGTTGGATCTTCAATCGGACCGTTGGATCTCTCTAGATCCGTCGATCTACCAATCTGAGTCCCAATCAAGTCACCATCCATCCGATCGCCATCAGACTGTCTGTCACATCATCTTGTGAGACGATGGACATCATCAATCCATGAGGGCCAATAGCCGGGCCCATCTTCATCGACCCGCTGTCCGACCAGTTAGTGGACCCCGCGAATTTCAAAATAATTTTAATTAAATGGGGGGTCCACTAATTGGGGAGATTCCCCATAGAAAAGTAGATTTTTACTTAAAAAAAAAATATATATATATATATATATTTTTTTTTATTTCCTATTTCCATTAATGGAAATAGGGAGCTTTAAAAGGAGAAGGAGAAGGGTTCGTTCGAACCCTAATCCCCCTCTTTTCTTCTCCTCTCCTTCCCCTTTACTCTTCCCCTCGTTTTTGGCCCCATCTTCCTCCTCCTTTCTTCTTTCTCGTTATTCCTCTTCTTCTTCTTCTTCACGTTCCTCACCGGAGTTGCCCCTGCAACTCCGGTCGTTCGTGCTCCTCTTTGCAGCACCCCCTACTGCTGCTTCACGCCCATTTGCTGCTGCTAGCTCTACCCATCACCGCTGCAGCCCAGCAACAACCCTAATCCCCCTCATAGAACGATTAAAACCGTTAAAAAGATTGAAGTTTTGATCACCGGAACGAACTTGCGATTCCGGCGAACTGTTGCAGCAGCAACCACCATTATCCTCTTCAAGCACCGCCATTCACCACCTTTTCTGGTGTTGCAGGGAGCAACACCAGACAGCCTTCCTTCATTTCTACCACGTTATATTACCGCCTAGCCCTTCTCCTCTTATTCCATTTTTCTGCCACACCGCCCTTTAAAGCTCACGGACTGAACCACTTTACGATCTTAAACGGGTCTCCATGGTGGCTGCTCCTCACCATTCCATGGCATCACCATTCCTGTGGGCACCACCAACTCCAAGTCCAGCCACCCTATCTTCTGCCTTGCCGGACTGGTGCACAGCTATCCAGCAGCGTCTTCTTCTTCTCCACACCGCCCTTCAGCAAGTTGTAGCAGCCTGCAACAACTCCATTGCCAGATCTGAATTTGGCCTTCATCTTCACAATATTCTCCTCTTGCAGGGCAGCAACGTGGAAGCAACTCCACCGTGTTTCTCCCAGCCGTCTTCGTCTCCCCCTTTTCAAGAGAAAACAAAAAAATGTGTAATAAAGAAAAAAGAGAAGGGAGAGAAGAAGAAGGAGATCGTGGTGGCTGTTCTCTCCACCGCCTAGCTGTTGGTCATGACCATGTCTTCCACCGTCTACAACCCAGCACCCCATTGCTACTCATCATCAACGCTCACCAGTCCATGTGGTGCACTTCTCCAACCACGATCTCATCCCGTCACCATCTCTTTTCCTTGGGCATGGATGCCCCAGCGTCTCCGAACGGCTAATCCTTTCACTAGGTTGCAGATAGGAAAGGTGTAGCACTTGCAACTTGGCTGGCCTGCTGCCCCCTTGCACTCCATCTCAATCCTCTTGGCCGGTTCATGTTGCACAATCACCAGGGTGCACTTGTTATCATGACCAATACCTCATGCCACCAAATGGTCAAATATGCTCTCCTATTCTCCTTGGCCGACCTAGGCCATGCGCACAAACTCGGGCCAATTCAAGTACACCACCATGTGGTGCAATCGAGCAGCCACTATGCTCCATCAATGGCCGATCTACTCCAATGGTAAGTGTGTGAGGTTATTTTCGCTCTTTAGAAAATTATCTCTCTCCAGAGTTAGTGACTTTCTCTCTCTAGACTTCCCCAGGCTGATCGCCTTTTTGCACCATTGACTCCGTTCGGTGAATGCAAGAGGGTGAGTTTTTCTCTCACCTCTACCTTGTCGGCCGGTAAACGACCGAGGTGTGAAAATTCTCTCTCTACCTTCTTCCTCTCTCTCTAAAATCTCTTTTTACATGCTTTCTTACATGCTTTCTAGAATAGATTTACTGCTTTATTTATTTCTGTCATTTATTTCATGTAAGCAACAGTTTGATTAATGCAATTTGATTTCGATAATTTTAGTCTTCTCTGGATCTTATTTGGATGTGTTTTAAATCGACTCGCCCTTCTCATCTCTTCCATCATTCTCATTTTTCTCTTGTATATTATCTGTCATTTTATGTTCTTATTCGCGCTAATCCGACTAATCCCGAGTGCGGATCGACATCCGACACGAATCCCTATACAAAAGTTCATATTTTACAGGTTAAAAGTCTCGGATAATTACAAATATTGTTGAAGTTAGGGTTTCCGTAACCAACGACGCGGAAAAATCCGAGGATCAGGGAGGATGTTACCAAGTCAGCAGAAACTCGACAGTGAGTGATACCTGATGATCGGAAGAATGAATGTACCTGCATTTCCAAAGATATAACAATAATAACAAATGCATGAGACTCATGTACTCTAGGATTACCAGAATTGCCTTTCCGAAAGCGCTAAGTTTTACGTCTTCAGCCAGACACAACGGGGGTGGTAGGCACCCCCAACCAAGTTGGAGCACAGGAGACTGAGTGGATCATCAGTCGACATAGACAGAATCGATGAGATCGATTTCAAATGTCTGAATGAACGACACATCAAGTTCATGGAACTGCTTTAGACGCTGGCCATTTACCTGGAATGAGGAGTGATCCTTGGGATCCTCAATAGTGATTGCTCCAAAGGGTGTGACTGCGGTGACCGTATAAGGACCAGTCCACCTAGATTTCAGTTTACCAGGGAAGAGATGAAGGCGAGAATTATAAAGAAGGACCTTTTGTCCTGGATGGAACTCTTTCCTGAGGATGCTCTTGTCATGTATCCACTTCATTTTTGCTTTGTAATTCTTGGACAAGTTGTAGGCATCATTTCTGAGTTCTTCTAACTCATTCAGTTGAAGTTTTCTCTCCTCCCCTGCAGAGTCGAGGTTGAAGTTGAGTTTCTTAATGGCCCACAGGGCACGATGTTCAATCTCTACCGGTAGATGACAAGGTTTCCCAAAGACGAGACGATAGGGAGACATATTGAGTGGGGTCTTGTAGGCAGTTCTGTATGCCCATAAAGCATCAGTGAGACGAGTAGACCAGTCTTTACGTGTGGTATTGACTGTCTTCTCCAAGATCTGCTTGATCTAACGATTAGAAACCTCTACTTGACCACTAGTCTGTGGATGATAAGCTAGGGCAACCTTGTGGGTTACCCCATACTTTTTCATTAATTTCTCGAATATCATATTGCAGAAATGGGTGCCCCCATCACTAATGATGGCCTTAGGGGCACCGAATCGGGCGAAGATGAACTCCTTTAAGAATTTGACCACCACTTTGTGGTCATTGGTCTTGGTGGGAATGGCTTCTATCTATTTGGACACATAGTCTACCGCAAGGAGAATGTACTCAAAACCATAGGAAACGGGAAAGGGGCCCATGAAGTCGATGCCCCAGATGTCAAATATTTCATCGACCTGGATGGGAGTTAGGGGCATCATGTTCCTCTGGGAGATGCGGCCTAGATGCTGGCAATTAGGACAAGTTT
The DNA here is from genome assembly GCA_035048495.1 of Euptelea pleiosperma. Lineage (NCBI taxonomy): Eukaryota > Viridiplantae > Streptophyta > Magnoliopsida > Ranunculales > Eupteleaceae > Euptelea > Euptelea pleiosperma. The sequence goes on from CM068547.1 coordinate 19,702,040, forward strand.
TGCTGTAGATATGGGCATCTTTAAATAATGTGGGCCAGTAGAATCCGCATTGCAGAACTTTTTCTGCAGTTTTCTTAGTACTGAAATGACCACCACAAGGTTGGTCATGACACGAGGACAAGATATTGAGTTGGTCCGACTCAGGGACACAGAGACGAATGATCTGGTCAGGACAGTATTTATACAAATAAGGGTCATCCCAAGAGTAGTACTTAACTCTTGCTAGGAATTGGCTTTTGTCCTGTTTTGACCAGTGTGAAGGCATTTCTTCGGTGATAAGGTAGTTGACAATGTCAGCATACCATGGATGAACGGAGATAGCGAACAGTTGTTCGTCTGGAAAGGTTTCAGGGATGGGCTGGGTGTTGAAGGATGACTCTAAAGTCAGTCTAGACAAGTGATCAGCCACTACATTCTCAGTTCCTTTCTTATCCTTAATCTCGAGGTCGAATTCCTGCAATAAGAGAATCCATCGAATTAATCGAGGCTTGGTTTCCTTTTTCGACATGAGATAATGAAGGGCTGCATGATCAGTGTACACTACCACCTTAGTGGCTAAGAGATACTGACGGAATTTATCAAGGGCGAAGACTACCGCCAGGAGTTCTTTCTCAGTGGTGGAGTAATTCATTTGGGCAGAGTTAAGAGTTTTGCTCGCGTAGTAGATCACGTGTGAACTTTTGTCAACTCTCTGCCCTAGAACAGCACCTAACGCGTAGTCAGAAGCATCGCACATTACCTCGAAAGGTAGAGTCCAATCCGGGGGACGGATAATGGACGCAGTAGTGAGCTCAGATTTGAGATGCTCAAATGCCTTGACACAGTCAGCATTAAAGTCGAAAGGACTATCTTTAGCTAGAAGATGGGACAGAGGTCGAGCGATTTGAGAGAAGTCCTTGATGAATCGCCTATAGAATCCTCCGTGTCCCAAAAAGGACCGGATGTCACGCACAGACTTAGGAGTAGGCAAGGTCGAGATGATATCGATTTTAGCTTTGTCGACCTCAATGCCCTGATGGAAAATGACATGTCCCAGAACAATGCCTTTCGTCACCATGAAGTGGCATTTCTCCCAATTGAGGACAAGTTGCTTGTCCTGACAGCGTTGAAGTACAAGCCCTAGATGGTGCAGACAGTCATCAAAGGATGACCCAAACACTGAGAAGTCGTCCATAAAGACTTCGAGGAATTTTTCCACCATGTCAGAGAATATGCTCATCATACACCTTTGAAAGGTCGCGGGTGCATTGCAGAGGCCAAAGGGCATGCGCTTATAGGCAAAAGTGCCAAAGGAACAGGTGAAAGTTGTTTTCTCGTGATCCTCAGGGGCGATGGGTATTTGATTATACCCTGAGTAACCATCAAGGAAGCAGTAATAGGAATGACCTGCTAGTCTCTCCAACATCTGGTCAATGAAGGGTAAAGGAAAATGGTCCTTCCTAGTGTTGGTGTTGAGTCATCGGTAATCGATGCAGACTCTCCACCCTTTCTTCAGGCGCTGGGTTACCATTTCCTTGTTCTCATTTTCCACAACTGTGAATCCTGCCTTTTTAGGGACGACATGAATAGGACTCACCCATTTGCTATCGGAGATGGGATAAATGATACCCGCATCTAACAGTTTAAGGACCTCATCCCGGACTACATCCTTCAAGACGGGGTTCAACCCCCTCTGGTGTTCTCGCGAGGTTTTGGATTCATCCTCGAGATAGATGTGATGTTGGCACACCGAGGGGTCTATGCCTCGAATATCATCTATAGTCCAACCTATCGCAGATTTGTGCTCGTTGAGCAGCTCGAGAAGTTTCTTACGTTCACTCTCAGACAAAGCGGAAGCAATAATGACAGGGTAGGTTTCCTTAGGACCAAGATAGGTATAGGAAAGATCTGTGGGAAGAGGCTTAAGCTCCAATATTGGAGCAGATGAAGTAGAAATAGGTGTCACAGAAGACACGGATTGAAGAGGTTTGACTTCAGTAGGTAAAGGAATGATGGATTCTCTGGCCATGGTTATTAGAGGCTCGAACTTGATGAGAGGAGCGGGGATCTCTATCAGTGGAGCAGTCTCCAAAAGATCATTGAGATCAGAAATAGCTGACTCTGTTGCAAAGTCAGCTCCAAAGTGTTCTAGACACTGCTTAAGAATATCTTCGGTGGAGTCCGGGATTAGACTCTCAATGGCACACATTTCATCGGTCACTTCGTGATCGGCATCTTGTTGCATTAAACGAAAGATGTTGACCTCAGCTTTGAGGTTACCGAAAGCAATGGACATGTTTCCGTCCCGGCACCCGATGTGTGCGTTCGCGGTGGCAAGGAATGGACGGCCTAAGATGACCGGAATGCGGTTATCCTAACATGGCTCGGTGTCTAGAATGATAAAGTCCACAGGATAATAAAAGTCAGCAACTTTTACTAGGACATCTTCAATGATTCCTCTTGGAATCTTGATGGACTGATCAGCCAATTTCAGGGTGACATTGGTAGGCTTCATATCTTTCAGTCCTAACTGCTGATAAACCGAGAATGGTATGAGGTTAACGCTAGCCCCTAAATCTAGCAAGGCAGTGCAGCTAAAGTTGTCTCCAATTTCACATTGGACAGTTGGGCTACCTGGATCCTTGTGTTTGATCACACTATTGCGTTGAATGAACGCTGTAGCTTTTTCGGCCAAGAAGGCAACTTTGGGTACATGCGTACGCCGCTTAACTGTGCACAAGTCCTTGAGGAATTTGGCATAGGAAGGGATTTGCTTGATAGCAGAAAGGAATGGGATATTGATCTGGATGTCTTTAAAGACATCTAAGATCTCAGAGAATTGCTGATCCCGCTTATCTTGGACAAGTCTGTCCGGGAAGGGAGGCTTTACTCGACAAATGGATTTGTCTTTAGCCTTAGATTTCTGCACAGGGATATCTGATGTTGGTGCAGAGGTAGAAGAAGCAGAGGTAGGATTTGGACTAGTTTCCACGGTGCGAGTGATGGGTGCTGGAGATGGCACCGGTGGTGGTTGGACTCCCATGTCCACAGTTTTTCCAGATCGTAGGGTGGTTACAGCTTGCACCTCCCCTTGACAATTCTCATTCTGGCTTTGAGATTGGGAACCGATCTCATATACTGCTCCTTTGGCATTTCCTTTTGGGTTAGCGATGGGTTGGCTAGGGAAGATGCCTTTAGCTTTCTCAGCTTCCAAGTTACCTAAGCGTTGCTCTAGACGAAGCATCGATTGCTGTTGCTGTTGCTCTAGGCGTTGCATAGATTGAGTAATGAGTTGAACTAGAAGGTCCTCGATACCGGGTTTGGGGACCGACTGTTGGGGAGCAGCTAATGGGAGCTGAGGCACCAATTCGCGACTCGAGCTCATCGGGGCATTATAGTTATAGGCGGAAGAATTAGTTGGGACAATCTGTTGGTTCTGAAAGTTCTGGGGAGCTCTTTACTGATTCTGAAATGTGCTCTGTTGTCCAGAGTATTGACCCTGTTGGAACTGCTGGTTCTGAGTAGATGGGTACTGATTCTGCTGATATTGTCCCTGATTGAATTGCCTATTGGGTTGATTGAACCCAGGAGGATACATGCCCTGAGGTTGACGTGGAGGTTGAGCTTGTGGTTGAGTAGACTGAGGCCTCCAAGAGAAGTTAGGGTGGTTTCTCGTGTCCGGATGATAAGATTGACTATACGAGTTCTGAGTGGGTGGTTTGTATGTGCTAAAAGCACAAACTTCTTCCTGAAGAGGATTAGACCATCCTTCATTCAAAGGACAATGCTCAGTAGTATGGGAGGTTTGCAGACAAAGGGTGCAGGATTCCATAGGGCTCTCGTGTTCCACATGCATGACTGGGGTAGATTGTTGAGTAAGCTTTTGTACAGACACAGCCGGTGCCGAGATTGACTTGCTCAACTCTTGAATGACTGATCGAAGCTCAGTATCAACTGTAGCATCATGTCCCTTGGTTGTCCTTTGGACCGAAGTGGTTCGACTGAACTCTGAGTCAGTCGTCCAATGTTGAGAGTTTTCTCCTAACTCTCCCAAGAATTTGTATGCATCGGTCGGAGTTTGGTGCAGGAATTTTCCTTGGCACATTGACTCTACCATGGTCCGGGACTCATCAGTAAGTCCCTTGTAGAAGACATGGACAAGATTGCCCTTGTCGATGCTATGGTGGGGACACTTAGTCAGGTAGTCTTGGAATCTATCCCACGCTTTAAAAAATTTCTCATTGCACTTCTGTCGGAAGTCCTGGATGAGTTGCTTCATTTGGTTGGTCCGAGTCATGGGGTAGAATTTAGACATGAATTTGCCCACCAACTCTTTCCAACTGCTGATTGAATCAGCGGGTAAGGAATAAAGCCAATCTGAGGCTCGGTCTTTGAGCGAGAATGGAAAAACTTGCAGACGCACATTGTCATCATCGAGGTTCTGATTCTTGAAAAGTAGGATGACATGTTGGAATTCCCGAATATGGGAATATGGGTCTTCTCTTGGGAGACCACGAAAGGTAGGCAGCATTTGGATCGTCTGCGGCCTGATCTCAAATTGTACCGCCGTAGTAGGTGGGAGAATAATGCAAGTGGGTGGATTAGCAGAGATAGGGGCGAACGTCTCGATAAGAGGTCGTTCGACTGCCATGACTACAAAGGTAGTAGAACTGGGGGAGGCGGGTGGGGAAAGAGATGGGGAAGAATTTAGTGGAGGATCCACTGTAGGTACGTGATTCTCAGATCGAACCAAGCGTTTGTTCGGACGATTCCAAACGGGCATACGCGAATGAGGCAAGCTCTATACTTGGCAAAAAGTTGCCAGAGAGGAACACTATCCTAAATGATGCACACCAAGCACAGATAATCCTATTCAAAGCAATCAGGATATATTTTAGGAATTATCTTTGTTAGTTTTGAGGCTATAGTAGATTATGACAGTGGGCGGACCACTGGTTTATCTTTTAACCGTCGGACTAACTGTTTTGCACTCAGAGGTTCTCAACAGGCTACACTCTTCAGAGCGAATCCTTTAGTACTAACTCTAGTTAACAACAAGGCAATCCGAAGCCTAGACAGACGTGCGGCACAATGGCTGACTTAAGTACGTCCCAAACTAACCGGATTGGTCAAGTGGATAAGAAGAGTGTTCCCTTGGGTTAAGCTAGGGTTGATGCGTGTTCCTAGTCCACACGCAACTAACCGCCGAATAGTCCAAGATGCCACGTCGAGCTCAGTGTACTTGAGTAGCAGGGACTTATGGGTGTGTTAGACAACAGGGACCCGCGCTCGTGGTCTTATTTCGATTGGATGTTAAGCGGGTTCGCTTTGCGTGGATTTTTCCTCGAACACCGGGCTAATTGGCTCTACTTCTTGATTCTTTTTAATTAAATGGAGCCTTGGGATCAAATCAGTTGGAATGATGAGATGGGTGATGAAATCCCACAAGTTTCAATTTGGCAATGATTCACCCAAATTACTCTGTATCGCACTCAAGGCGAGGATAGGGACTTACCTCCCGTGGGCCACGCCACAGGGTCGCCTCCGTGAGTTAGAGAGAGGTATCCTAATGGGCTTGGGTTTTCTTAAAGAATGTGAGAGATGGGGGCCGAGATCGATGAGAAGGGAGGGGGATTAGGAGAAGAGAAAGGAGGATGCTAGGAGATGGAGCTAAGGGGGATAAGGAAGGAGTTGCAGTTGGCCGGAGTTCTGCAACTCCGGCGAGAAACAATGACGAAGAAGAAGGTGAAGAAGAAGATGGAAAAGAAGAGGAGAATGGGGCTAAGGGCGAAGGGGAAGAAGGAGCTGGTTTTGGGGGAAGGATTCGAAGAGAAGGGAGGGGAATTAGGGGTTCAAACGAACCCTTCTCCCTCCTCTTATAAAGCTCCCTATTTCCATTGGAAATAGGTATTTTTTGAAAATAAAAAATACGAAATTTTTTTTTTTTTTTTTTTTTAAAGTAAAACATCACTTTTCTTTGGGGAATGTCCCCATTTAGTGGACCCCCTATTTTTTAAAATTTAATTAAAATTATTTTGAAATTCACGGGGTCCACTAACTGGTCGGACAGCGGGTCGATGATGATGGGCCCGGCTACTGGCCCACATGGACTGATGATGTCCATCGTCTCACAAGATGATGTGACAGACATTCTGATGGCGATCGGATGGATGGTGACTTGATTGGGACCCAGATTGGTAGATCGACGGATCTAGAGAGATCCAACGGTCCGATGGAAGATCCAACGGTCAAAAAGCTAAGGGAGATGAGATAGAGCTGAAAGTAGGGTTTTCCCGCGTCGTTGGTTACGGAAACCCTAGAATCAACAAGATTTGTAATTTGATCCGCATTTTAGTCCTGCAAAATATAAACTTTTGTATAGGGATTCGTGTCGGATGTCGATCCGCATTCGGGGTTAAGTCGCGCAATTCATGAACATGAAATGACGGATTTATCTCAGAAATTGTGGTGGGGTGAGAATGGTGAAGCGATTTAAAACATGCTTAGTGATTTTTAGAGAGAGAAATTTTCACAAGCAACCAAAAACACGAAAGTAAACTAAGAACAAGAATTGAACACAATATTGCAAAATCAAACTAAATTTTATTCGAATCAAATGTTGAGATACAAACTTCTAATAAAAAGATAATAAAATGACAATTCTATAAAGCATAAAGAAAATAGAGATGGAGACCTAGAGAGAGAAAGTAGAGAGAGAAATGAAACCTAGAGAAAGAAAGGGAGGTTTTAGAGAGAGAAACAACTTGGGAGACTTAGAGAGAGAAAATGATGAGAGAATGAGGAGAGAGAAAGCGAAGAGGGAAAATTACCTTGATGCGGAACTTACCAATGGTGAAGATGGACAGAGAAGATGTATGGCCATGATGCGAAAGCCGGTCACGTGGTGGGGAAGCATGACAGCATGGTGGTGTTCCACGTTGTGCTACAGTGCTTGGGCATTGGCTGGAGATGCACCATTCAAGGGAGGAGATGCTAATGGCAATGCTTTTCATTTATCATTTTCTTTCTTATGGAGCAGGGTAGAGAAGGGTTTGGACGGCTAGTAGATAGAGAGAAGATAATAGAGTAGAGGTTTAGAAACATGGTGAAGCAGCAACAATGGTGGATGTTCGAGTTCCTAGAGAAGGAATGGCTGGGTGAAGGATTGAGAGGTAGCAATAGGTGACGAGTGCAGATCTTATAGCACCAAGATGGAGAGAAGTGATGAGGTCACATGGGTGCAACAGGGAGGTCGTTACACACCAGTACTAGGAAGGCACCTCCGACTTGGAGAGATGGGTAGGTGGAGGAGATGGGGTAGAGAACCCGTGAGCAACAACTGCTGTTGCAGACGGTGGGTAAAGGAGGAGAAAAGAAGAAGATGAACTGGAAGAAGAAGAAAATGGTAGTGGTGATGGTGGAGGATGGTGCTCCTTGTGGAGAAGAAGAGAGGAAGAAGAAGAAGAGGGTGGTGAGGCGCTGGCAAGTTGCTGGTTCTTCACCGGAGTTGCAGCGGTGCTGTAGAGAAGATGAAGAAGGAGAAGGGGCAGCACGGTGGTGTCCAACGGCGTGGAGTGCACCAGCAGTTGGTTCCCTCCTTTCCTCTCTTTATTTTCTCCTTTCGGTGAGAAGAATGGCCGTGGAAGAAGCGGAGTTGCAGGCCTCCAATGGAGGACGGTGGTGGCTGACGGCTCCTCTTCTTGGAGTGGACAGAACGGAGGTAAGAGTTGTGTAACGTGTTGAGGTAAGAGAGAGAGGATAGAAGAAAGGAATAGAATGTGAGAAGGGCTCACCGTAGCAAGCTGTGAAGAGGACGGTGGTGGAGTATAGTTCGCCGGCCGGAGTTGCAGACCTGCAACTCCGGCAAAAGAAGAAGAAAACAAAGAAGAAGAAGAAGAAGAAGAAGAAGAAAATGAAGAGGAAGAAGAAGGATAGGAGGAGAGGGGGAGGACCCTCACCAGCTCGCTGTGGTGAGGACGGTGGTGGCGCTCGGTTCGCCGGCCGGAATTGCAGACCAGCAACTTCGGCAACAGAAAAAGAAAATGAAGAAGAAGAAGAGGAGGAGGAAGAGGAGAAGAAGAAGAAGAAGAAGAAGGAGAAGAAGAAGAAAGAGAAGAAGAAGAAGAAGAAGAAGAAGAAGAAGAAGGAGGAGGAGAAGAAGAAGGGGAAAGGGAAGAGGAGGAAAGGGTGTCCGAGTGACGGGGGCGGAAGAAGAGAGATCCGAAAGGTTTTTAACCCTCTCCTTAAGTAGAAACCGTGGGTTTCTAAACTTAGAAACTCACGGTTTCTAAAAGAAAAATTTTTTTATTTTTTTATTTTTTTATTATTATTTTATTTTCATTTTTATTTTTGAACCAGGGGTTTTGCGGGCTTGGGCTCGTGGTTAATGGGCCGTTTGGCCATGACCACTAGGCCAAGAGCTGATGCCACGTGTTGGCCAGTGGTTGGCCGAGAGATGACGCCACGAGTCGGCCAGTGGTTGGCCAATGGGAACGCTACAAATCGTGGGCCCAGAGTGCATCGGCCATGGGCCAGAAGGTAGGTGAGAAGGATAGTGGGCCACTGGGCTCGATGGATGTGGGTTAGGGTGCGTTTGGTTGCCAGGGGAGAAAAATGCATTTTCCCCTTGAAATACCCATCAAGGAAAAATGTATTTTCCTTTCTTCGGAAATCGAGCTCTACGCTCTCAGCCACAATCAATCATCTGAGGCATTTCTCTACAATCAAACCTGCCTTAGGGACTGATATTTTACAATGGAGATCGGGTGGTTGATAGGATGGATGATCGACTGATCGGTAGCACGATCGGATGGTCGGATGCATAGAATTGATAGATCAGATGGCGATCTATAGAGATTCAACGGCCCGATGGAAGATCCAATGGTCAGAAAGCTAAGGGAGATGAGACAGAGCCAATGAGCAGGAGTTCTGGGGTTAAGTCAATAGATTCGAGGACCGAGAAATGAAGAGAGAGAGAATAAGGAGAGATGAGAGAGAAAATATCAGAAAAAGTATTGGCAAAGGGTCATGAACCCTGGTTTTCCATTGTTCTTCACTTGAGCTTTGCCAGTAGAGCAGGCCATCATTTGATGTGGCTTTAAATGCTTTGGTCCTTCTCTTGGTTATCAGCTCTCTCACTCTCGTGGTTCCTTGGGCCAGCTCTTCGATCCCCTTGTTCAGCCCATAATAGGCTCATATCTTCTAGACATAGCCTGTGGACTCTTTAAGCTTTGATAATGGGCTTTCATGATCCATGTGGGCCCACAAGTCTCGAGAATCATCCAATCAGGGTTTCCTGCGACAGAAGAAGCGCGTAATGAGACTTAATCAGAACGGCTTAATATCTAAACTTCTAAAAATGTGTTTAATGCATGCAAATATACCATTTCGTCCAGAAAAGTGTGTTCTACGCAACAGGAGAGACTCTTACGTAGAAAAGTAGGTAAATAGAGTATTTTACGTAGGAGAATGCAATAACGCTAAAAGGATAATTGCTTAAAATAAGCACTTTTGAGCGAATATCAAGAGCCGATGGACAGGAGTTCTGGGATTAGGTCAGTAGATTCGAGGACCGAAAGATGAAGAGAGAGAGAGAATAAGGAGAGATGAGAGAGAAAGTATCAGAAAATGGAGATAAAAGTATTGGCAGAGGGTCTGGAACCCTGGTCTTCACTGTGACCATCCTCACGCTTCTCCAGTAGAGTAGACTATCATTCCTTGCTGACTCATGTGGCTTTAAACGCTTTAGTCCGTCTTTTGGTCATTGGCTCTCCTACTCTCTTCGTTCTTTGGGCCGGCCTTTTGGTCCTCTTATTCAGCCCATATTTGGCCCATATCTTCTAGTCACAGCATGTGGGCTCTTTAAGCTTTGATAATGGGCTTTCCTGATCGATGTGGGCTCGCAAGTCTCGAAAATTGTCCCATCGGGGTTTCCTACGACAGAAGAAGCGTGTAATAAGACTCTATCAGAATGACTCAATGTCTAGACTTCCAAAAATATGTTTAATACATGCAAATATACCATTTCGTCCAGAAAAGTGTGTTCTACGCAACACAAAAGACTCTTACATAGAAAAGTAGGTAAATAGAGTATTTTACGTAGGAGAATGCAATAACGCTAAAAGGATAATTGCTTAAAATAAGCACTTTTGAGCGAATATTACTCAGCTCCCATTAGCTGCCCCCCAACAGTTGGCCCCCAAACCCGGTATCGAGGACCTTCTAGCTCAACTCATTACTCAATCTATGCAATGCCTAGAGCAACAGCAACAGCAATCCATGCTTCGTCTAGAGCAACATCTAGGTAACTTAGAAGCTGAGAAAGCTAAGGGAATCTTTCCTAGTCAACCCATTGCCAACCCTAAAGGAACTGCCAAAGGGGTAGTATATGAGATCGGTTCCCAATCTTAGAGCCAGAATGAGAACTGTCAAGGAGAGGTGCAAGCTGTCACCACCCTACGGTCAGAAAAAACTGTGGACATTAGAGTCCAACCACCGCCGGTGCCATCTCCAGCACCCATCACTCGCACAGAGGAAACTAGTACCAATCCTACCTCTGATTCTTCTAACTCTGCACCAACATCAGATATTCCTATGCAAAAATCTAAGGCTAAAGACAAATCCATTTGTCGAGCAAAGCCTCCCTTCCCGGACAGACTTGTCCAAGATAAGCGGGATCAATAATTCTCAGAGATTTTAGACGTCTTTAAAGACGTCCAGATAAATATCCCATTCCTTTCTGCTATCAAGCAAATCCCCTCTTATGCCAAATTCCTCAAGGACTTGTGCACAGTTAAGCGGCGTACACATGTACCCAAAGTTGTCTTCCTGGCCGAAAAAGCTACCGCGTTCATTCAACACAACAGTGTGATAAAACACAAGGATCCAGGTAGCCCAACTGTCCAATGCAAAATTGGAGACAATTTTAGCTGCACTGCCTTGCTAGATTTAGGGGCTAGCGACAACCTCATACCGTTCTTGGTATATTAGCAGTTAAGACTGAAAGATATGAAGCCTACCAATGTCACCCTGAAATTGGCTGATCAGTCCATCAAGATTTCAAGAGGAATCATTGAAGATGTCCTAGTAAAAGTCGCTGACTTTTATTATCCTATGGACTTTATCATTCTCGACACCGAGCCGTGTCAGGATAACCGCATTCCTGTCATCTTAGGCCGTCCATTCCTTGCCACCGTAAATGCACACATCGGGTGCCGGGACAGAAACATGTCCATTGCTTTCGGAAACCTCAAAGCTGAGGTCAATATCTTTCATTTAATGCAACAGGATGCCGATTGCGATGTGGCCGACGAAATGTATGCCATTGAGAGTCTAATCCTAGACTCCACCAAAGATATTCTTAAACAGTGTCTAGCACACTTTGGGGCTGACTATGCAATAGAGTTAGCCATTTCTGATCTCAACGATCTTTTGGAGACTGCTCCATTGATAGATATCCCCGCTCCACTCATTGAGTCTGAGCCTCTGATAACCATGGCCAGAGAACCTATCCTCCCTTTACCTACCGAGGTAAAACCTCTTCTATCGTCCACTCCATCTGCTCCAAAATTGGAGCTCAAACCTCTTCCCACAGATCTTTCATATGCCTATCTTGGTCCTAAGGAAACCTACCATGTGATTATTGCTTCCGCTTTGTCTGCAAGTGAACGTAAGAAACTTCTTGAGTTGTTCAACAAGCACAAATTTGCGATAGGGTGGACTATAGAGGATATTCGAGGCATAGACCCCTCAGTGTGCCAACATCACATCTATCTCGAGGATGAATCCAAAACCTCTCGGGAACACCAAAGGAGGTTGAAACCCGTCTTGAAGGATGTAGTCCAGGACGAGGTACTTAAACTGTTAGATGCAGGTATCATTTATCCCATCTCCGATAGCAAATGGGTGAGTCCTATTCATGTCGTCCCTAAAAAGGCAGGATTCACAGTTCTGAAAAATGAGATCAAGGAAATGGTCACCCAGCTCCTGAAGAAAGGGTGGAGAGTCTGCGTCAATTACAGACGACTCAACACCAACACTAGGAAGGACCATTTTCCTTTACCCTTCATAGACCAGATGTTGGAGAGACTAGCAGGTCACTCCTATTACTGCTTCCTTGATGGTTACTCAGGGTATAATCAAATACCCATTGCCCCTGAGGATCACGACAAGACAACTTTCACCTGTCCCTTTGGCACTTTTGCCTACAAGTGCATGCCCTTTGGCCTCTGCAATGCACCCGCGACCTTTCAAAGGTGTATGATGAGCATATTCTCTGACATGGTGGAAAAATTCCTCAAAGTCTTTATAGACGACTTCTTAGTTTTTGGGTCATCCTTTGATGACTGTTTGAACCATTTAGAGCTTGTACTTCAACGTTGTTAGGACAAGCGACTGGTCCTCAATTGGGAGAAATGCCACTTCATGGTGAAGAACGGCATAGTTCTGGGACATGTCATTTCCCATCAGGGCATTGAGGTCGATAAAGCTAAAATCGATATCATCTTGACCTTGCCCATTTCTAAGTCCATGCGTGACATCCGATCCTTTTTGGGACACGAAGGATTCTATAGGCGATTCATAAAGGACTTCTTTCAAATCGCTCGACCTCTATCCCATCTTCTAGCTAAAGATAGTCCTTTCGACTTTAATGCTGAATGTGTCAAGGCATTTGAGCGTCTCAAATCTGAGCTCACTTCTGCACCCATTATCCGTCCCCCAGACTGGACTTTACCTTTCGAGGTGATGTGTGATGCTTCTGACTATGCCTTAGGAGCCGTTCTAGGGCAGCGAGTTGACAAAAGGTCACACGTGATCTACTACACGAGTAAAACTCTTAACTCTGCCCAAATGAATTACTCCACCACTGAGAAAGAACTCTTGGAGGTAGTCTTCACCCTTGATAAATTCCGTCAGTACCTCTTAGCTACTAAGGTGGTCGTGTACAGTGATCATGCAGCCCTTCGTTATCTCATGTCGAAAAAGGAAACCAAGCCTCGATTAATTCGATGGATTCTCTTACTGCAGGAATTCGACCTCGAGATCAAGGATAAGAAAGGAACTGAGAATGTAGTGGTTGATCACTTGTCTAGACTGACTTTAGAGTCCTCCTTCGACACCCAACCCATCCCTGAGACCTTTTTAGACGAACAACTATTCGCTATCTCCGTTCATCCATGGTATGCTGACATTGTCAACTACCTTGTCACCGAAGAAATGCCTTCACACTGGTCAAAACAGGACAAAAGCCAATTCCTAGCAAGAGTTAAGTACTACTCTTGGGATGACCCTTATTTGTATAAATACTGTCCTGACTAGATCATTCGTCTCTGTGTCCCTGAATCGGACCAACTCAATATCTTGTCCTCGTGTCATGACCAACCTTGTGGTGGTCATTTTAGGACTAACAAAACTGCAAAATAAGTGCTGTAATGCGGATTCTACTGGCCCACACTATTTAAAGATACCCACATCTACAGCAAAACCTGTCCTAATTGCCAGCATCTAGGCCGCATCTCCCAGAGGAACATGATGCCCCTAACTCCCATCCAGGTCAATGAAATATTTGACATCTGGGGCATCGACTTCATGGATCCCTTTCTGATTTCCTATGGTTTTGAGTACATTCTCCTTGCGGTAGACTATGTATCCAAATGGATAGAAGCCATTCTCACCAAGACCAATGACCACAAAGTGGTGGTCAAATTCCTAAAGGAGTTCATCTTCGCCCGGTTCGGTGGCCCTAAGGCCATCATTAGTGATGGGGGCACCCATTTCTGCAATAAGATATTCAAAAAATTAATGAAAAAGTGTGGGGTAACCCACAAGGTTGCCCTAGCTTATCATCCGCAGACTAGTGGTCAAGTAGAGGTTTCTAATCGTCAGATCAAGCAGATCTTGGAGAAGATAGTCAATACCACACATAAAGACTGGTGTACTCATCTCACTGATGCTTTATGGGCGTACAGAACCACCTACAAGACACCACTCAATATGTCTCCCCATCGTCTGGTCTTTGGGAAACCCTGTCATCTTTCGGTAGAGATTGAACATCATGCCTTGTGGGTCATTAAGAAGCTTAACTTCGACCTAGAAACTGCAGGAGAGGAGAGGAAACTTCAAATGAATGAGTTAGAAGAACTTAGAAATGATGCCTACAACTTGTCCAAGAATTACAAAGCAAAGATGAAGTGGATACATGACAAGAGCATCCTCTAAGAAAGAGTTCCATCCAGGACAGAAGGTCCTTCTTTATAATTCTCGTCTTCATCTCTTCCCTGGGAAACTAAAATCTAGGTGGACTGGTCCTTATACGGTCACCGTAGTCACACCCTTTGGCCAGCGTCTAAAGCAGTTCCATGAACTTGATGTGTCGTTCATTCAGACTTCTGAGATTGACTCATCGATCCTATCTATGTCGACTGATGATACACTCAGTCTCCTGTGCTCCAACTTGGTTAGGGGTGCCTGTCACCCCCGACATGTCTGGCTGAAGACGTAAAACTTAGCGCTTTCGAAAAGGCAATTCCGGTATTCCTAGAGTACATGAGTCTCATGTATTTGTTATTATTGTTATATCTCTGGAAATGCAGGTATATTCATTCTTTCAATTATCAGGTACCACACACTATCGAGTTTCTGCCGACTTGGTAACATCATTCTTGAACCTTTGCATCATCATCACTGATTTCTTACCATTTTATGTCCCGGTCATGAGCACCGAGGACGGTGCTGTATTTTGGTTGGGGGTGGGTATTTACCAAAACTCATGTCTTCATTTTGAAAAAAAAAAAAAATTTTTGCTTTTGGGGTGATTTCCGATGTTCTCCAAAAGTTTTCTAGAATTTCAAAAATATGTCAAATACCCTAACTTTGATTAGCTGAAAACCTCCGTTAAGTCAGTATTGAGGATGTCAATTTTTGTTTAAAGTTAGCTTTGAGTCAAGTCAAGCGTGACTACAGCAGGTTTGAAAACTCAAAAAAACTCATATTCGGCAAAATTGTACACTATCAATATCAGCGTCATCCTAAGTTTAGAAATTCTGGAGATCCTGTGAGAATAATTGTGGAGACCTAACTCAGTGAGCTTTCGAGCCTTTAATCAATTCAGAGGGTTATACAATAATTCTGAGTCACAAGATGACTCACTATTCTTCTTGCCTGCAATATTCATTAAGAGATCTCATTACCCTTTTATTTGATCATGGAACTCGGAACGACATCAAAATTGGATTACTACAACAAAACCTTCTCTATATCCAGTCAAGACAGTATACATGGTAGTGCAAACCCTAGAAATTGATTTAGGCCATTTTTCTGAACCGTTCAACCTTTTTACTCACCTGAATTATACTTCACTAGAAACCCCTGGAGCCCTTCTATAAAAGCCTTTTCTTTGTAAACCCATCAACCTAAAATCCAGTCCAGCTACGAAGCTTGACTGGCTACCCTTATTTTGAGATGGACAAAAGAATAACTGATATGGGTGTACCGTGAAAAGAAAAGTAAAGAAGAAAAATCAAAAGGAAAAGAAAGTGGTTCAAGCTGAAAATAAAATATGGAAAGAAAGTATAAAAAGAGCTGAAAAGAAATTAAGCAGTCTCAGAAATATCTAGAAAAAGAGAAAAATATGAAAAAAAAGGAAAAAGAACCAGATAATGGTGCTACATCGCAGGAAAAATACAAGAAAATAGAGATATCCTCTCAAGATCTTTAAAATCCTGTATCCCTTTATTTTTCTACACCGGACCTAAGCCTCATTATAACCTAGGAAAGTCCTATTTGATTCTAGGATAGCACGATCATAAAATGTGGAGATTGGAGAAAGAGAAGCTATAGAGTTTGATCTGACGTTCCCGAGTGAAGTGGTATTCCAATCATGAGATCTTCTTCTGTTAAAGATGTCCTTCCTTCAAATAATACATATGTGAGATCTTTGCTTTCATATATCAACACATCTCCTCAAATATAAATTGAGAGAAAAGAAGAAAACCCTTCTTGTGTAATTCTATTCTGAGTGCTAAACATGTAAGATTTGAGGTCGAGGCATAAGAACTTAGAGGTGATCTGGAAGTCTTAACTCTTGGATGATCAAAATGTTGAGCACACACACACGCAGAGTCTGACTATTCTGGGTCATGATTATCAGTCTGTAGTCTTGTCAAAACTTTCCAACTCCTTACTAGCATGTAACTATTTTTTGCATCCATTCAATGATTTGACGAACGGTGTTTTCCCTGAGCTAATATGAAAAAGTGTGCAGCATGTGCAGAGCCCTTTTAAGCTCATTTATTTCGCACTATTGCCAAGGATTGGCAATATGCTGGTTGGGGGTTATGATATTCGCTCAAAAGTGCTTATTTTAAGCAATTATCCTTTTAGCGTTATCGCACTCTCTTACGTAAAATGCTCTATTTATCTACTTTTCTACGTAAGAGTCTCTTCTGTTTCATAGAATACACTTTTCTGGACGAAATGGTATATTTGCATGCATTAAACACATTTTCGGAAGTCTAGGTATGAAGACGTTATGATCAAGTCTCATTACGTGCTCTTCTCTTACAGGAAACTCGATCGGGCTATTCTCGAGACTTGCGGGCCAAAATCGATCATGAAAGCCCATTATCAAAGCTTAAAGAGCCCACAGGCTATGACTAGAAGATATGGGCCAAATATGGGTTGAATAAGAGGACCAAAAAGCCGACCCAAAGAACGAAGAGAGTAGGAGAGCCAATGACCAAGAGACGGACCAAAGCGTTTAAAGCCACATGAGTCAGCAAGGAATGATGGTCTACTCTACTGGAGAAGCGTGAGGATGGTCACAGTCAAGACCAGGGTTCCGGACCCTCTGCCAATACTTTTATCTCCATTTTTGATATTTTCTCTCTCCTCCCCTTAATTTTCTATCTCATCTCTCCTTATTCTCTCTCTCTTCATCTCTCGATCCTCGGATCTACTGACCTAACCCCAGAACTCCTGCCCATTGGCTCTGTCTCATCTCCCTTAGCTTTCTGACCGTTGGATCTTCAATCGGATCATTGGATCTTCCACCGGACTGTTGGATCTCTCTAGATCCGTCGATCTACCAATCTGGGTCCCAATCAAGTCACCATCCATCCGATCGTCATCAAATTGTCTGTCATATCATCTTGTGAGATGATGGACATCATCAATCCATGTGGGCCAGTAGCCGGGCCCATCATCATCGACCCATGGCCGGACCATTTAGTAGACCTCGCGATTTTCAAATGCTTTAAATTAATTGTTTTTAAATAAAAAAGGGGGTCCACTAAATGGGGAAATTCCCCAAAGAAAAATAAGGTTTTCCTTAAAATATATATATATATATATATATTTTTTTAAAAACCCCATTTTCCATTAAAGGAGAGTGGGAGGTTTAAAGGGGAAGGAGAAGGGTTCGTTTGAACCCTAATCCCCCTCCTTTCTTCTCCTTTCTCTCCCCCAAAACCTTTCCCCCCACGTTTTCCACCTTCTCCTCCTTCTTTTCTCCACTTTCTCTTCTTCGTCTTCTTCCTCTTCTTCTTCTCTCTTCATCTTCTCCGGCGGACTGAACCAGTCCGTCAAGCATGCCTGCGCACTCCACCACTGCCTCTCTCTTCCTGTGCTTGCCACCGCCATCTGCTCTACCTTTCCGCCCTTCCCTCCTCCTCTTTCTTCCTCCTCTTCTTCTTTTCTTCCTGTTCTTTGTCTTCTTTTTTTTTTTTTTTTTTTTCTCTCCGGCCGGAGTTCTGCAACTCCGGCCATCTTCAACGTCTTCTTCTTCCTTATCTTCTCTATCTTCTCTTCTGATCTCATCTTCTTCACTAGTGCTTGCTGCTGCAGCAGCTGCCCAAGCGCCACGATCGTCTCACCTGCGAACTCGATTCGCTGCACGTTGCTGCTCCGCCCTCTGGCGTTCTCCGCCCTCCTGCACCGCCCAGCAATGCCCTCTTGTGGTTTTTGCCCTCCTGCACCACCCTGCAACCCTCTTTTGCCACTGATTCTTGGGCCCTCTTTTCCTCTAACGGCAAGAAGAGGAGTTGCAGCCGCCCCTCTAAAAAAAAAAAAAAAAAACACACCACCATACTCCTTTGAAAGTAGGTTTTTTCCACTAATTCTCCCCATTTAGTGGACCCCCCATTTTTTAAAATTTAATTAAAATTATTTTGAAATTCACGGGGTCCACTAACTGGTCGGACAGCTGGTCGATGATATGATGGGCTCGGCTACTGGCCCACATGGATTGATGATGTCCATCGTCTCACAAGGTGATGTGACAGACAGTCTGATGGCGATCGGATGGATGGTGACTTGATTGGGACCCAGATTGGTAGATCGATGGATCTAGAGAGATCCAACGGTCCGGTTGAAGATCCAACGGTCAGAAAGCTAAGGGAGATGAGATAGAGCCGATGGGCAGGAGTTCTGGGGTTAGGTCAGTAGATTCGAGGATCGAGAGATGAAGAGAGAGAGAGAATAAGAAGAGATGAGAGAGAAAGTATCAGAAAATAGAGAGAAAAGCACTGGCGGAGGGTCTGGAACCCTGGTCTTCACTGTGACCATCCTCACGCTTCTCCAGTAGAGTCGACTATCATTCTTTGCTGACTCATGTGGCTTTAAACGCTTTGGTCCGTCTCTTGGTCATTGGCTCTCCTGCTCTCTTCGTTCTTTGGGCTGGCTTTTTGGTCCTCTTATTCAGCCCATATTTGGCCCATATCTTCTAGTCATAGCATGTGGGCTCTTTAAGCTTTGATAATGGGCTTTCATGATCGATTTGGGCCCACAAGTCTCGAGAATCGTCCCATCGGGGTTTCCTGCGACAGAAGAAGCGCGTAATGAGACTTTATCAGAACGGCTTAATATCTAGACTTCCGAAAATGTGTTTAATGCATGCAAATATACCATTTCGTCCAGAAAAGTGTGTTCTACGCAACAGAAGAGACTATTAACACAATTTTTAATTAATCCGAGACTTTTAACCTGTAGAATGAGCAATTTTGCACAGTGGCTTGTGTCGGATGTCGATCCGCACTCGGAATTAGTCGGATTAACACGAATAAGAACAAAACTTACGGAATATCACAAGAAATAATAGATAAAAACAAACTTCATCATTCAGTGATCAAAATGTCTATTACAATGCTTGAATCGAACATAAAATAAAATAAGATAAACAAAAAAAACAGTTTTAAAGAGGAAAATTCTAAAGAGAGTTAGAGAGAGAAAGTTAGAAAGAGGTCTCTAGAAAGAGAGATTACTCTCTAGAGAGAGAAAACTAATTTAGAGAGAGAAAAAAATTTTTTTTTTTTTTTTCTTTTTTTTTTTTTTTTTTTTTTTTTAACAAGAAGTCAAATTGAACTTTATTAACTTGAATGTACTACACTTGTTTAATGCTAAAATGTAATAAAACTAGCTAGAAAACATAAAAAGTTGAGAGAGAAAGTAGAAAAATAAAGAAAATAAAGAAGGGAAAGAAGTGAGATTAATACCAAACTTTGATCGAGATGTTTGCAAGCTTGCTACACTTGGCCAAGAAGGTTGGATCGATCCAACGATGTTGCTGAGATGGAGTGGAGGTGCTATTTCGTTGTGAGGGGCAACCGGCTTGAAGTGCAAGACGTTTATGGCTGTAAGAATGGTGTAGGGAAGATGGCAGCAACATGGAGGATAGGATGGAGGAGCAAGGACGTGCAGTCCGTGAGGTGGCTAGCGGTGCACAGATTAGAGTGCGATCTCCTCTATTCTTCTTCTCCTCTTCTCTTTCCTCTTCTTCTTTTCTTCTTTTTTTTTCTTTGTTTTTCTGGTTTTGTTTTATTTTTTTTTTATTTTTTAGAAGATGGAGATCGAGAAGGAGAGAACGGTGCTGGTTCGTGCAAAGTTTAACGGCCTGCAAAGGTTGCAGGCTGTGAACCTGTAGGTGAGGGGCGGTAGCAAGGAGGTGGGGAGCACTGACGGCCGGAGTTGCAGGTCTGCAACTCCGGCGTTGAGAAAACGGTAATGACAAAAAAAAAACGAAAACGAAAACGAAAAAGATGAGAAGAAAAAGAAAAAGAAGAAGAAGAAGAAGAAGAAGACGGATACCTTACCAGACGGCCGGAGTTACAGGCAACTCCGGCGAAGAAGAAGAAGAAGATGAAGAAAAGGAGAAAGAGAAAAGAAGAAAAAGAAGAAGAATGGGGCCAAGGGTGAATGCGGGATTGATAGAGGGAGAGAAAGGAGAAGATTTGAGGGGGATTAGGGTTCGAACGAACCCTTCTCCCTCATCTTATAAAGCTCCCTATTTCCATTAATGGAAATAGGGTACTTTTTGAAAATAAAAAATATTTTTTTTTTTTTTTCTTTTTTTTTTTTAAGTAAAAACCTACTTTTCTATGGGGAATCTCCCCAATTAGTGGACCCCCCATTTAATTAAAATTATTTTTGAAATTCGTGGGGTCCACTAACTGGTCGGACAGCGGGTCGATGCTGATGGGCCCGGCTACTGGCCCACATGGACTGATGATGTCCATCGTCTCACAAGATGATGTGACAGGCATTCTGAAGGCGATCGGATGGATGGTGACTTGATTGGGACCCAGATTGGTAGATCGACGGATCTAGAGAGATCCAACGGTCCGATTGAAGATCCAACGGTCTGATGGAAGATCCAACGGTCTGATGGAAGATCCAACGGTCAGAAAGCTAAGGGAGATGAGATAGAGCTGATAGGCAGGAGTTCTAGGGTTAGGTCAGTAGATTCGAGGATCGAGAGATGAAGAGAGAGAGAGAATAAGGAGAGATGAGAGAAAAAGTATCAAAAAAATGGAAAAAAGCACTGGCGGAGGGTCTGGAACCCTGGTCTTCACTGTGACCATCCTCACGCTTCTCCAGTAGAGTCGACCATCATTCTTTGCTGACTCATGTGGCTTTAAACGCTTTGGTCCGTCTCTTGGTCATTGGCTCTCCTACTCTCTTCGTTCTTTGGGCCGGCTTTTTGGTCCTCTTATTCAGCCCATATTTGGCCCATATCTTCTAGTTATAGCATGTGGGCTTGTTAAGCTTTGATAATGGGCTTTCATGATCGATTTGGGCCCACAAGTCTCAAAAATCGTCCCATCGGGGTTTCCTGCGACAGAAGAAGCGCGTAATGAGACTTTATCAGAACGGCTTAATATTTAGACTTCCGAAAATGTGTTTAATGCATGCAAATATACCATTTCGTCCAGAAAAGTGTGTTTTACGCAATGAGATAGACTCTTACGTAGAAAAGTGGATAATTAGAGCAGTTTTACGTAGGAGAGTGCGATAACGCTAACAGGATAAGTGCTTAAAATAAGCACTTTTGAGCGAATATCACAACCCCCAACCAGCATATTGCCAATCCTTGGCAATTAGTGCGAAATACATGAGCTTAAAAGGGCTCTGCACATGCTGCACACTTTTTCATATTAGCTCAGGGAAAACCCCGTTCGTCAAATCATTGAATGGATGTAAAAATAGTTACATGCTAGCGAAGAGTTGGAAAGTTTTGGCAAGACTACAGACTGATAATCATGACCCAAAATAGTCAGACTCTGCGTGTGTGTGTGCTCAACGTTCTCATCATCCGACAGTAAAGATTTCCAGATCACCTCTAAGTTTTTATGCCTCGACCTCAAATCTCACATGTTTAGCACTCAGAATAGAATCACACAAGAAGGGTTTTCTTCTTTTCTCTCAATTTATATGTGAGGAGATGTATTTAATATAAAGAGGCAAAAGATCTCACATATGTTTTATTTGAAGGAAGGACATCTTTAACAGAAGAAGATCTCATGATTGGAATACCACTTCACTCGGGAACGTCAGATCAAACTCTATAGCTTCTCTTTCTCCAATCTCCACATTTTATGATCGTACTATCCTAGAATCAAGTAGGACTTTCCTGGGTTGTAATGAGGCTTAGGTCAGGTGTAGAGAGATAAAGGAATACAGGATTTCAAAGATCTTGAGAGGATATTGCCATTTTCTTGAATTTTTCCTGCGACGTAACACCATTATCTGGTTCTTTTTCCTTTTTTCGTATTTTTCTCTTTTCTTGATATTTCTGAGACTGCTCAATTTCTTTTTAGCTCTTCTTCATACTTTCTTTCTATATTTTGTTTTTGGCTTGAACCACTTTCTTTTCCTTTTGATTCTTCTTCTTTACTTTTCTTTTTCACGGTACACCCACATCAGTTATTCTTTTGTCCATCTCAAAATAAGGGTAGCCAGTCATGTTTCGTAGCTGGACTGGATTTTAGGTTGATGGGTTTGCAAATAAAAGGCTTTTATAGAACGGCTCAAGGGGTTTCTAGTGAAGTATAATTCAGGTGAGTAAAAAGGCTGAATGGTTCAGAAAAATGGCCTAAATCATTTTCTAGGGTTTGTACTATCATGTATACTGTCTTGACTGGATACAGAGAAGGTTCTGTCGTAGTAATCCAATGTTGATGTCGTTCCGAGTTTTATGATCGAAGCAAAAGATAATGAGATCTCTCAACGAATATTGCAGGCATGAAGAATAGTGAGTCATCTTGTGACTCAGGATTAATGTATACTCTCTGAAATGATTAAAGGCTCGAAAGCTTACTGGGTTAGGTCTCCACAATTCTTCTCACAGGATCTCTAGAATTTTCAAACTTAGGATGACTCTGATGTTGATAGTGTACAATTGTGCCGAATCTGATTTTTTCTAAGTTTTCAAACCTGCTGTAGTCACACTTGACTTGACTCAATGCTAACTTTAAACAAAAATTGACATCCTCAATACTGACTTAACGAAGGTTTTTAGCTAATCAAAGTCAGGGTATTTGACAAATTTTTGAAATTCTAGAAAACTTTTGGAGAACATCGGAAATCACCCCAAAAATAAGAAATATATATATATATATATATATATATATATTTTTTTTTTTTTAAATAAAGACATGAGTTTTGGTAAATACCCACCCCCAACCAAAATATAGTACCGTCCTCGGTGCTCAATACCGGGACATAAAATGATAACAAATCAGAGATGATGATGCAAAGATTCAGGAAGGATGTTACCAAGTCGGCAGAAACTCGACAGTGTGTGGTACCTGATGATCGGAAGAATGAATGTACCTGCATTTCCAGAGATATATCAGTAATAACAAATGCATGAGACTCATGTACTCTAGGAATACCGGAATTGCCTTTCCGAAAGCGCTAAGTTTTACGTCTTCAGCCAGACATGACGGGGGTGACAGGCACCCCCAACCAAGTTGGAGCACAGGAGACTGAGTGGATCATCAGTCGACATAAACAGGATCGATGAGATCAATTTCAAAAGTCTGAATGAACGACACATCAAGTTCATGGAATTGCTTAAGACGCTGACCATTGACCTGGAATGAGGAGTGATCCTTGGGATCCTCAATAGTGGTTGCCCCGAAGGGTGTGACTGCGGTGATCGTATAAGGACCGGTCCACCTAGATTTCAGTTTCCCAGGGAAGAGATGGAGACGAGAATTATAAAGAAGGACCTTCTGTCCTGGATGGAACTCTTTCCTGAGGATGCTCTTGTCATGTATCCACTTCATTTTGGCTTTGTAATTCTTGGACAAGTTGTAGGCATCATTTCTGAGTTCTTCTAACTCATTCATTTGAAGTTTCCGCTCCTCCCCTGCGGAGTCTATGTCGAAGTTGAGCTTCTTAATTGCCCACAGGGCACGATGTTCAATCTCTACCGGTAGATGACAAGGTTTCCCAAAGACGAGATGATAGGGAGACATATTGAGTGGGGTCTTGTAGGCGGTTCTGTATGCCCATAAAGCATCAGTGAGACGAGTAGACCAGTCTTTACGTGTGGTATTGACTGTCTTCTCCAAGATCTGCTTGATCTGACGATTAGAAACCTCCACTTGACCACTAGTCTGCGGATGATAAGCTAGGGCAACCTTGTGGGTTACCCCATACTTCTTCATTAAGTTCTCGAATATCTTATTGCAGAAATGGGTGCCCCCATCACTAATGATGGCCTTAGGGGCACCGAATCGAGCGAAGATGAACTCCTTTAGGAATTTGACCACCACTTTGTGGTCATTCGTCTTGGTGGGAATGGCTTCTATCCATTTGGATACATAGTCTACCGCAAGGAGAATGTACTCAAAACCATAGGAAATGGGAAAGGGGCCCATGAAGTCGATGCCCCAAATGTCAAATATTTCATCGACCTGGATGGGAGTTAGGGGCATCATGTTCCTCTGGGAGATGCGGCCTAGATGCTGGCAATTAGGACAAGTTTTGCTGTAGATATGGGCATCTTTAAATAATGTGGGCCAGTAGAATCCGCATTGCAGAACTTTTTCTGCAGTTTTCTTAGTACTGAAATGACCACCACAAGGTTGGTCATGACACGAGGACAAGATATTGAGTTGGTCTGACTCAGGGACACAGAGACGAATGATCTGGTCAGGACAGTATTTATACAAATAAGGGTCATCCCAAGAGTAGTACTTAACTCTTGCTAGGAATTGGCTTTTGTCCTGTTTTGACCAGTGTGAAGGCATTTCTTCGGTGACAAGGTAGTTGACAATGTCAGCGTACCAAGGATTAACAGAGATGGCGAACAGTTGTTCGTCTGGAAAGGTTTCAGGGATGGGCTGGGTGTCGAAGGATGACTCTAAAGTCAGTCTAGACAAGTGATCAGCCACTACATTCTCAGTTCCTTTCTTATCCTTAATCTCGAGGTCGAATTCCTGCAGTAAGAGAATCCATCGAATTAATCGAGGCTTGGTTTCCTTTTTCGACATGAGATAACGAAGGGCTGCATGATCAGTGTACACTACCACCTTAGTGGCTAAGAGGTACTGACGGAATTTATCAAGGGCGAAGACTACCGCCAGGAGTTCTTTCTCAGTGGTAGAGTAATTCATTTGGGCAGAGTTAAGAGTTTTGCTCGGGTAGTAGATCACGTGTGACCTTTTGTCAACTCTCTGCCCTAGAACAGCGCCTAACGCGTGGTCAGAAGCATCGCACATTACCTCGAAAGGTAGAGTCCAGTCCGGGGGACGGATAATGGGCGCAGTAGTGAGCTCAGATTTGAGACGCTCAAATGCCTTGACACAGTCAGCCTTAAAGTCGAAAGGACTATCTTTAGCCAGAAGATGGGACAGAGGTCGAGCGATTTGAGAGAAGTCCTTGATGAATCGCCTATAGAATCCTCCGTGTCCCAAAAAGGACCGGATGTCACGTACGGACTTAGGAATGGGCAAGGTCGAGATGATATCGATTTTAGCTTTGTCGACCTCAATGCCCTGATGGGAAATGACATGTCCCAGAACAATGCCCTTCTTCACCATGAAGTGGCATTTCTCCCAATTGAGGACAAGTCGCTTGTCCTGACAGCGGTGAAGTACAAGCCCTAGATGGTTCAGACAGTCATCAAAGGATGACCCAAAGACTGAGAAGTCGTCCATAAAGACTTCGAGGAATTTTTCTACCATGTCAGAGAATATGCTCATCATACACCTTTGAAAGGTTGCGGGTGCATTGCAGAGGCCAAAGGGCATGCGCTTGTAGGCAAAAGTGCCAAAGGGACAGGTGAAAGTTATTTTCTCGTGATCCTCAGGGGCGATGGGTATTTGATTATACCCTGAGTAACTATCAAGGAAGCAATAATAGGAATGACCTGCTAGTCTCTCCAACATCTGGTCTATGAAGGGTAAAGGAAAATGGTCCTTCCTAGTGTTGGTGTTGAGTCGTCGGTAATCGATGCAGACTCTCCACCCTTTCTTCAGGCGCTGGGTTACCATTTCCTTGTTCTCATTTTCCACAACTGTGAATCCTGCCTTTTTAGGGACGACATGAATAGGACTCACCCATTTGCTATCGGAGATGGGATAAATGATACCCGCATCTAACAGTTTAAGGACCTCATCCCGGACTACATCCTTCAAGACGGGGTTCAACCTCCTCTGGTGTTCTCGAGAGGTTTTGGATTCATCCTCGAGATAGATGTGATGTTGGCACACCGAGGGGTCTATGCCTCGAATATCATCTATAGTCCAACCTATCGCAGATTTGTGCTCGTTGAGCAGCTCGAGAAGTTTCTTACGTTCACTCTCAGACAAAGCGGAAGCAATAATGACAGGGTAGGTTTCCTTAGGACCAAGATAGGCATAGGAAAGATCTGTTGGAAGAGGCTTAAGCTCCAATTTTGGAGCAGATGGAGTAGAAATAGGTGTCACAGAAGACACGGATTGAAGAGGTTTGACTTCAGTAGGTAAAGGAATGATGGGTTCTCTGGCCATGGTTATCAGAGGCTCGAACTCGATGAGTGGAGCGGGGATCTCTAGCAGTGGAGCAGTCTCCAAAAGATCATTGAGATCAGAAATAGCTGACTCTGTTGCAAAGTCAGCCCCAAAGTGTGCTAGACACTGTTTAAGAATATCTTCGGTGGAGTCCGGGATTAGACTCTCAACGGCACACATTTCATCGGTCACTTCGCGATCGGCATCTTGTTGCATTAAACGAAAGATATTGACCTCAGCTTTGAGGTTTCCGAAAGCAATGGACATGTTTTCATCCCGACAACCGATGTGTGCGTTCGCGGTGGCAAGGAATGGACGGCCTAAGATGACCGGAATGCGGTTATCCTGACACGGCTCGGTGTCTAGAATGATAAAGTCCACAGGATAATAAAAGTCAGCGACTTTTACTAGGACATCTTCAATGATTCCTCTTGGAATTTTGATGGACTGATCAGCCAATTTCAGGGTGACATTGGTAGGCTTCATATCCTTCAGTCCTAACTGCTGATATACCGAGAATGGTATGAGGTTAACGCTAGCCCCTAAATCTAGCAAGGCAGTGCAGCTAAAGTTGTCGCCAATTTCACATTGGACAGTTGGGCTACCTGGATCCTTGTGTTTGATCACACTGTTGCGTTGAATGAACGCGGTAGCTTTTTCGGCCAAGAAGGCAGCTTTGGGTACATGCGTACGCCGCTTAACTGTGCACAAGTCCTTGAGGAATTTGGCATAGGAGGGGATTTGCTTGATAGCAGAAAGGAATGGGATATTGATCTGGACGTCTTTAAAGACATCTAAGATCTCAGAGAATTGCTGATCCCGCTTATCTTGGACAAGTCTGTCCGGGAAAGGAGGCTTTACTCGACAAATGGATTTGTCTTTAGCCTTAGATTTCTGCACAGGGATATCTGATGTTGGTGCAGAGGTAGAAGAAGCAGAGGTAGGATTAGGACTAGTTTCCTCTGTGCGAGTGATGGGTGCCGGAGATGGCACCGGTGGTGGTTGGACTCCCATGTCCACAGTTTTTCCAGATCGTAGGGTGGTTACAGCTTGCACCTCCCCTTGACAATTCTCATTCTGGCTTTGAGATTGGGATCCGATCTCATATACTGCCCCTTTGGCATTTCCTTTAGGGTTGGCAATGGGTTGGCTAGGAAAGATCCCCTTAGCTTTCTCAGCTTCCAAGTTACCTAGACGTTGCTCTAGACGAAGCATGGATTGCTGTTGCTGTTGCTCTAGGCGTTGCATAGATTGTTGTTGCTGAGTAATGAGTTGAGCTAGAAGGTCTTCGATACCAGATTTGGGGACCGACTGTTGGGGGGCAGCTAATGGGAGCTGAGGCACCAATTCGCGACTCGAGCTCATTGGGGCATTATAGTTATAGGCTGGAGAATTAGTTGGGACAATCGGTTGGTTCTGAAAGGTCTGTGGGACTCTTTGCTGATTCTGAAATGTGCTCGATTGTCCAGAGTATTGACCCTGTTGGAATTGCTGGTTCTGAGTAGATGGGTACTGATTCTGCTGGTACTGACCCTGATTGAATTGCCTATTGGGTTGATTGAACCCAGGAGGATACATGCCCTGAGGTTGACGTGGAGGTTGAGCTTGTGGTTGAGTAGACTGAGGCCTCCAAGAAAAGTTAGGGTGGTTTCTCGTGTCCGGATGATAAGATTGACTATACGAGTTCTGAGTGGGTGGTTTGTATGTGCTGAAAGCACAAACTTCTTCCTGAAGAGGATTAGACCATCCTTCATTCAAAGGACAATGCTCAGTAGTATGGGAGGGTTGCAAACAGAGGGTGCAGGATTCCATAGGGCTCTCGTGTCCCACATGCATGACTGGGGTAGATTGTTGAGTAGGCTTTTGTACTGACACAGCCAGTGCAGAGACTGACTTGCTCAACTCTTGAATGACAGATCGAAGCTCAGTATCAGCTGTAGCATCATGTCCCTTGGTTGTCCTTTGGACCGAAGTGGTTCGACTAAACTCTGAGTCAGTCGTCCAATGTTGAGAGTTTTCTCCTAACTCTCCCAAGAATTTGTATGCATCGGTCGGAGTTTGGTACAGGAATTTTCCTTGGCACATTGACTCTACCATGGTCCGGGACTCATCAGTAAGTCCCTTATAGAAGACGTGGACAAGATTTCCCTTGTCGATGCTATGGTGGGGACACTTAGTCAGGTAGTCTTGGAATCTATCCCATGCTTCAAAAAATTTCTCATCGGACTTCTGTCTAAAGTCCTGAATGAGTTGCTTCATTTGGTTGGTCCGAGTCATGGGGTAGAATTTAGACATGAATTTGCCCACCAATTCTTTCCAACTGCTGATTGAATCAGCAGGTAAGGAGTAGAGCCAATCTGAGGCTCGGTCTTTGAGCGAGAATGGGAAAACTCGCAGACGCACATTGTCATCATCGAGGTTCTGATTCTTGAAAAGTAGGATGACATGTTGGAATTCCCGAATATGGGAATATGGGTCTTCTCTTGGGAGACCACGAAAGGTAGGCAGCATTTGGATCGTCTACGACCTGATCTCAAATTGTACCGCCGTAGTAGGTGGGAGAACAATGCAAGTGGGCGGATTGGCAGAGATAGGAGCGAACGTCTCGATAAGAGGTCGTTCGACTGCCATGACTACAAAGGTAGTAGTACTGGGGGAGGCGCTTGGGGAAAGAGATGGGAAAGAATTCAGTGGAGGATCCACTGTAGGGACGTGATTCTCAGATCGAACCAAGCGTTTGTTCGGACGATTCCAAACGGGCATACGCGAATGAGGCAAGCTCTATACTTGGCAAAAAGTTGCCAGAGAGGAACACTATCCTAAATGATGCACACCAAGCACAGATAATCCTATTCTAAGCAATCAGGATATATTTTAGGAATTATCTTTGTTAGTTTTGGGGCTAGAGTAGATTATGACAGTGGGCGGACCACTGGTTTATCTTTTAACCGCCAGACTAACTGTTTTGCACTCAGAGGTTCTCACCAGGCTACACTCTTCAGAGCGAATCCTTTAGTACTAGCTCTAGTTAACAACAAGGCAATCCGAAGCCTAGACAGACGTGCGGCACAATGGCTGACTTAAGTACGTCCCAGACTAACCGGATTGGTCAAGTGTATTAGAAGAGTGTTCCCTCGGGTTAAGCTAGGGTTGGTGCGTGTTCCTAGTCCACACGTAACTAACCGCCGAATAGTCCAAGATGCCACGTCGAGCTCAGTGTACTTGAGTAGCAGGGACTTATGGGTGTGTTAGACAACAGGGACCCGCGCTCGTGGTCTTATTTCAATTGGATGTTAAGCGGGTTCGCTTTGCGTGGATTTTTCCTCGAACACCGGGCTAATTGGCTCTACTTCTTGATTCTTTTTAATTAATGGAGCCTGGGGATCAATGTCAGCTGGAGTGATGAGGTGGGTGATGAAATCCCACCAGTTTCAATTTTGGAGCTGGGTTTGCTCTCTTAGAGTTGTTTAATTAACGGCCACGCCACGCAAGTCGAATAAGTTGTTGCTAGAAAACAAATAGACATGCGGCAATGATTCACCCAAATTGCTCTGTATCGCACTCAAGGCGAGGATAGAGACTTACCTCCCGTGGGCCACGCCACGGGGTCGCCTCCGTGGGTTAGAGAGGGGTATCCTAATGGGCTTGGGCCCGACTCCACCTCTTTGAGCTTTCGCTCTCTACCCACACTGGATCGTGTTCCTGCAGAAATAGTTAGATCGCACGGTTTAGGTATGTGGGATTCTATTTGGAAGATCCTTGCTTTTTTAGGGTTCACTGAACAAGCACTGAATTTAGGCAAGTTTTTGAATTAGTTTCCAAATTCGAGATGGGTTAAAATTTAAGAATTCCCAGATTGGAAAATACCTAGATTGGAAAGTTTCCCGAACTGTGGAGATCTTCCAAGAAAGATTTGATTGCGAGATCCCTTACAATTTTAGAAAATTTCTCAAAATTGAAATTCTGCTAGATTTGGGGTGTTTCCTTTGGCAGACTTTTCCAAATTCGGAAGATTTCTAAAGATAGAAATGCTTCTAAAGAGGAAACTTCTAAGAGGGGAAACCCTAATTAAGCAAAGTTTCAAGATTTTAGAATCTTTCCAAAAATCGCAAATCCTGGATTGGTGATTTCTAAAAATCTGCAGAATATGAAACCCTAATTTTTTTTTGAATTTTGAATTTATTATTTTTTTGGTATTTTCCACTTAATCTAGGGTTTCTAAAAAACCCTAGAACAAGATCTAGCAGTTATATGGAAAGCAGTAAAATTCCTAAATTATTACAAATTTGCACTCGGCCTTCCGAGGCATTAAAAATAGTAATTTAAAAACTGCTAAAAATCAATAAAAACAAAAAATAGAAAGTTTCCCGAAAAGGTCGGGCTGTCCAAATTGAGTAGCTTTTCGCTTCAGCAACTTTCCAATTCCGTCTTTACGTCCTTTTTCGCACTCCCGAACACCCGAGCGGCAGCGGCGCCATTTGAAAATAGGCTTTTTCCGCGTCGTTGGTTACGGAAACCCTAACTTCAACACAATTTTTAATTAATCCGAGACTTTTAACCTGTAGAATGAGCAATTTTGCACAGTGGCTTGTGTCGGATGTCGATCCGCACTCGGAATTAGTCGGATTAACACGAATAAGAACAAAACTTACGGAATATCACAAGAAATAATAGATAAAAACAAACTTCATCATTCAGTGATCAAAATGTCTATTACAATGCTTGAATCGAACATAAAATAAAATAAGATAAACAAAAAAAACAGTTTTAAAGAGGAAAATTCTAAAGAGAGTTAGAGAGAGAAAGTTAGAAAGAGGTCTCTAGAAAGAGAGATTACTCTCTAGAGAGAGAAAACTAATTTAGAGAGAGAAAATTTTTTTTTTTTTTTTTTTTTTTTTTTAACAAGAAGTCAAATTGAACTTTATTAACTTGAATGTACTACACTTGTTTAATGCTAAAATGTAATAAAACTAGCTAGAAAACATAAAAAGTTGAGAGATAAAGTAGAAAAATAAAGAAAATAGAGAAGGGAAAGAAGTGAGATTAATACCAAACTTTGATCGAGATGTTTGCAAGCTTGCTACACTTGGCCAAGAAGGTTGGATCGATCCAACGATGTTGCTGAGATGGAGTGGAGGTGCTATTTCGTTGTGAGGGGCAACCGGCTTGAAGTGCAAGACGTTTATGGCTGTAAGAATGGTGTAGGGAAGATGGCAGCAACATGGAGGATAGGATGGAGGAGCAAGGACGTGCAGTCCGTGAGGTGGCTAGCGGTGCACAGATTAGAGTGCGATCTCCTCTATTCTTCTTCTCCTCTTCTCTTTCCTCTTCTTCTTTTCTTCTTTTTTTTTCTTTGTTTTTCTGGTTTTGTTTTATTTTTTTTTTATTTTTTAGAAGATGGAGATCGAGAAGGAGAGAACGGTGCTGGTTCGTGCAAAGTTTAACGGCCTGCAAAGGTTGCAGGCTGTGAACCTGTAGGTGAGGGGCGGTAGCAAGGAGGTGGGGAGCACTGACGGCCGGAGTTGCAGGTCTGCAACTCCGGCGTTGAGAAAACGGTAATGACAAAAAAAAAAACGAAAACGAAAACGAAAAAGATGAGAAGAAAAAGAAAAAGAAGAAGAAGAAGAAGAAGAAGACGGATACCTTACCAGACGGCCGGAGTTACAGGCAACTCCGGCGAAGAAGAAGAAGAAGATGAAGAAAAGGAGAAAGAGAAAAGAAGAAAAAGAAGAAGAATGGGGCCAAGGGTGAATGCGGGATTGATAGAGGGAGAGAAAGGAGAAGATTTGAGGGGGATTAGGGTTCGAACGAACCCTTCTCCCTCATCTTATAAAGCTCCCTATTTCCATTAATGGAAATAGGGTATTTTTTGAAAATAAAAAATATTTTTTTTTTTTTTTTTCTTTTTTTTTTTTAAGTAAAAACCTACTTTTCTATGGGGAATCTCCCCAATTAGTGGACCCCCCATTTAATTAAAATTATTTTTGAAATTCGCGGGGTCCACTAACTGGTCGGACAGCGGGTCGATGCTGATGGGCCCGGCTACTGGCCCACATGGACTGATGATGTCCATCGTCTCACAAGATGATGTGACAGGCATTCTGAAGGCGATCGGATGGATGGTGACTTGATTGGGACCCAGATTGGTAGATCGACGGATCTAGAGAGATCCAACGGTCCGATTGAAGATCCAACGGTCTGATGGAAGATCCAACGGTCAGAAAGCTAAGGGAGATGAGATAGAGCTGATAGGCAGGAGTTCTGGGGTTAGGTCAGTAGATTCGAGGATCGAGAGATGAAGAGAGAGAGAGAATAAGGAGAGATGAGAGAAAAAGTATCAAAAAAATGGAAAAAAGCACTGGCGGAGGGTCTGGAACCCTGGTCTTCACTGTGACCATCCTCACGCTTCTCCAGTAGAGTCGACCATCATTCTTTGCTGACTCATGTGGCTTTAAACGCTTTGGTCCGTCTCTTGGTCATTGGCTCTCCTACTCTCTTCGTTCTTTGGGCCGGCTTTTTGGTCCTCTTATTCAGCCCATATTTGGCCCATATCTTCTAGTTATAGCATGTGGGCTTGTTAAGCTTTGATAATGGGCTTTCATGATCGATTTGGGCCCACAAGTCTCGAAAATCGTCCCATCGGGGTTTCCTGCGACAGAAGAAGCGCGTAATGAGACTTTATCAGAACGGCTTAATATTTAGACTTCCGAAAATGTGTTTAATGCATGCAAATATACCATTTCGTCCAGAAAAGTGTGTTTTACGCAATGAGATAGACTCTTACGTAGAAAAGTGGATAATTAGAGCAGTTTTACGTAGGAGAGTGCGATAACGCTAACAGGATAAGTGCTTAAAATAAGCACTTTTGAGCGAATATCAATTACGTAGAAAAGTAGATAAATAGAGCATTTTACGTAGGAGAATGCAATAACGCTGAAAGTAGGTTTTTTCCGCGTCGTTGGTTACGGAAACCCTAGAATCAACAAGATTTGTAATTTGATCCGAGCCTCAAAATTCCTGCAAAATTACAGGCTTTGTATAGGGATTCGTGTCGGATGTCGATCCACACTCGGGGTTAATTAGCGCAAAGAGAGACATAAAATGACGGGGAAATTGCAGATAATGTAACACAATCATAATTAAATCATATTTATTTAACTGAACTTGTCTCTTACAATGAAAATCAAATAAAAATAACTAAACTAAAAAGCTTTAAGAGAAAATAGGCCTAGAGAGAGAAAGTAAAAAATTAAAGAGAGTGTAAAACTATGGAAAGATAGGAGAAGAATCTCACCATAGACTTACTGATGAACGATCGGATCAACCCAGTGAGTGGTTCGGCCTGGGTGATCGGCCAAGGGGATGAAGGTCATGATGGTTGCACGTGTAGAGACCGGAGACGCTTGGAGAATGGTGGAGCAACTTGCTGGTTTGCAAGTTTTTAGAACAGATGTTGCAAAGGGACCCGAACCATGGATGGAGAAGATGAAGATCGGTGGCTGGAGCAGCAAGATGGTGACGCTAATGGAGATGATGATGGCATTGGATGGCAGGCTGCAACGGTGGAGGAGGATCCAACGGTCATGGATGACCAACCCCCAGCCCTTCTCTTCTCTTTTTTTTTTTCTAAGAAGAACGGCAGAGGAGAGAGGATGGCGAGCACGGTGGTGCTAGTGTTTGCTGGCCGGTTTGGGGCGGTGCACCTGCAGGCGGACTGGTGTGGCTGTGGAGAAGGAGTTGTGGAAGGTACGACCTCCTCTCCCCTTCCCTTCTTCTTCTCTTCTTCTTTCTTTTTTTTTTTTTTTTTTTTTTTGCTTTTTGTTGGGGAGAAGAAAACAAGAACAGCTTGAGGGGGATTGGAGAAGAATGAGAGCTTGAGGACGGCAACCTGTTTGAGATGATCCTTGGACTTGCTGAGGGGAGACAGCCAGTTGCAGGCCAAAAACGGCCAGCAACGTGAAGAGAGAATGAGATGTAGGTGGTGTGTTGACGGTGTGTGCAGTACGCCCATAAGATTTGCAACTCAGAACGTTGAAGAGAATGATGGTGGCTGTTGGGCAGACCGTCTGCAACAAGTTGCCGGCCCATCTTCATCGACCCGCTGTCCGACCAGTTAGTGGACCCCGCGAATTTCAAAATAATTTTAATTAAATGGGGGGTCCACTAATTGGGGAGATTCCCCATAAAAAAAGTAGTGTTTTACTTAAAAAAAAATAAATAAATAAATATTTTTCTTATTTTTTTATTTTCAAAAACCCCCTATTTCCATTATAGGAAATAGGGAAGCTTTAAAAGGGGGAAGGAGGGGGACGAACCCTAATTTCCAAACCCTAATCCTCCTTTAATCCCCTCCTTTCTCTCCCAAAACGCTCTTGCCCCCTCTTTCTCCTCGGTTTTTGACAATTTTTCCATCTTCTTCACCTTCTTCTTCGTCATTGTCTCTCGCCGGAGTTGCAGAACTCCAGCCATCTTCTACCTTGTTTTACCCCTCTTCTCTCCATCTCTTTTGACCCTGTTGGATAGCCAGCACCCCCACAAAACCCAACAATGGGTTTCGAAGCTATTGCAACTTCGGTTCCTGCCCACGCAACACCACCTGCGTGCGTCTTCTCCGGCCGCTGCAACACTCCACCGCCGGAACGCCGCAGCACCCTTCTCCGGCCGCCTCTGCGCGACTGCCATCCACACCACTTCTTCCACGTGCTCCTGCGCCCTGAACTCCATCTCTTCCGGTGCAACCCGCAACTCAGTTGCTTTCCTGTAACGTTAACACCTCCTCCAACAAAGAAGAACGGACTGCAAGGACGGTCCCTCAAAAGCCGTTGGGCGATCTCCCTCACTTCATCCTCCTCACAGCATAGCTGCTGGCCGGCACAACAAGTTGCAGACCGCCCTTCTCTCCTATCGCTCCGAGCCGCCAGCCAAACACTCTCCTTCATTGGTGGTGTTCTCCAACGGTTGGTGTTCAAAGAAACTCCGTGAAGAACATCCTTTCCACGGTCTGGGTAGCGATCTCATCTCCGAAACCAGCCGCTCCTCTTTTGGACAGCAACACCTGTCTCTCAGCCCATTCTTCAATAAACACCACTGCCAGCCACCACAAATTAAACCAGTCCGACAAGCCCACCACCCAAGTTGCAGACACCATCTGCAACTCCATCTTGAACCAGCAAGGAGCTGCCCACGGTTGCAGCAACTTCACATCACCGATCTGTTGTCCATCACAACCGCCCTTTGCTCCTTCATCAACGGTGGATGACACAGCTCGTGCACAACTTGCAGCTCTAGATCTGCACGTCCTCATCTTTGCAGGTCATGTTCGACCCATGCCTTGACCTAAAACGCATCTCCAACCTGTGCATCCTTTGGCTCGAACACTTGCTACACGGCATCGTTGATCATCTCCTCTACCACAAAGAGGAACCGCTCTCTATCCATTGGCTGTGCACCATCACGTTGACCATCCATCATCTCCATAGCAACTCCAGCCAATATCTTATCCTCCATAGCAATCATGGCTGCATCCCTACTCATGGCGCACCCTCATGTGCACTTGATCGCATGGTCGATCAACCGGGCCGAACCACTCACCGAGCGATCCGAGCACTCAATGTGAGTTCTCCAAGGTTACTTCCACTTTCTCTCTCTAGAAACATGTTATCTCTCTAGAGTTCACGTTTTCTCTCTTTAAGTTCCCCAGGCTGATCGCCTTTTTGCACCACTGACTCCGTTCGGTGAATGCAAGAGGGTGAGTTTTTCTCTCACCTCTACCTTGTCGGCCGGTAGACGA
This sequence comes from Euptelea pleiosperma, assembly GCA_035048495.1. Lineage (NCBI taxonomy): Eukaryota > Viridiplantae > Streptophyta > Magnoliopsida > Ranunculales > Eupteleaceae > Euptelea > Euptelea pleiosperma. Next base: position 19,738,082 of record CM068547.1, read on the forward strand.
CCGAGGTGTGAAAATTCTCTCTCTACCTTCTTCCTCTCTCTCTAAAAAGTTCTCTTTACATGCTTTCTTACATGCTTTCTAGAATAGATTTACCGCTTTATTTATTTCTGTCATTTATTTCATGTAAGCAACAGTTTAATTAATGCAATTTGAGTTTGATGATTTTAGTCTTCTCTAGATCTCTTGGATGTGTTTTTAATCTCGACTCGCCATTCTCATCTTTCCACGTTTCTCTTGTATATTATCTGTCATTTTATGTTCTTATTCGCGCTAATCCGACTAATCCCGAGTGCGGATCGACATCCGACACGAATCCCTATACAAATCTATCAATTTTGCAGGATAATCGGATAAAAATTAAAAATGTGTTGAAGTTAGGGTTTCCGTAACCAACGACGCGAAAAAATCCGACTTTCAAATGGCGCCGTTGCCGCTCGGGTGTACGGGAGTGCGAAAAAGGACGTAAAGACGGAATTGGAAAGTTGCTGAAGCGAAAAGCTGCTCAATTTGGACAGCCTGACCTTTTCGGGAAACTTTCTATTTTTTGTTTTTAGTGATTTTTAGCAGTCTTTTAAATTACTATTTTTAATGCCTCGGAAGGCCGAGTGCAAAGTTGTAATAATTTAGGAATTTTACTACTTTCCATATAAACTGCTAGATCTTGTTCTAAGGTTTTTTTAGAAACCCTAGATTAAGTGAAAAAATACCAAAAAAAAATCAAAAAAATTGAAAAATGGTAGTTTCTATTTCTGCACATTTTAGGATATTCGCATATGGGAAGATTGCATTTTTGGATACTTTCCGAATCGGGAAATTTCCATTTTTGCACGGTTTCCATTCCTGGGAAATTTCAAATTGGAATTAAGCTTATTTGGATAGTTTCCAAATCGGACGAAATTCCATAATTAGCAATTCTTATTTTTAGAGGATTTCTAACTATGGAAGGTCCCCTTTTTGGAAGGTTTCCAACACAGGAAGAAACCCTAAGTTTAGCAAGTTTTCAGATTTAGGAAACTTCTACTTTTAGGGAATTTTCCTAACTTGGAGAAACTCTTAAATTGGAAAGGTCTATTAGGGGGTTGATAGTTGTTTAGTCAACTCTCATGAATAGTAACTTTCTAATTTACCCTGCCTAATTGATTGATTGATTGCTTACCCACCCTAGGCAGGGATATTCCAAAAAAATATTCCCACACCCTAGACCCATATCACATACTAATTCGTATGCAGGATTGCGAATCTAACTGCGGGTAGGGAGCGAAAGCTCACTTAGGAGGAGTCGGGCCCATGCTCATGAAGGATACCCCTCCCTACCCCAAAGAGGCGACCCCGTGGCGTGGCCCACGGGAGGTAAGTCTCTATCCTCGCCTTGAGTGCGATACAGAGCAATTTTGGTGAATCATTGCCGCTTGTCTATTTGCTTTTGCATACATATTATTCGACTTGAGTGGCGTGGCCGTTAATAATTGAACATTAATCGAGCAGACCCAGCTCTTTTACAACTGGTGGGATTTCATCACCCACCTCATCATTCCAACTGATTTGATCCCAAGGCTCCATTTAATTAAAAAGAATCAAGAAGTAGAGCCAATTAGCCCGGTGTTCGAGGAAAAATCCACGCAAAGCGAATCCGCTTAACATCCAATCGAAATAAGACCACGAGCGCGGGTCCCTGTTGTCTAACACACCCATAAGTCCCTGCTACTCAAGTACACTGAGCTCGACGTGGCATCTTGGACTATTCGGCGGTTAGTTGCGTGTGGACTAGGAACACGCACCAACCCTAGCTTAACTCGAGGGAACACTCTTCTTATACACTTGATCAATCCGGTTAGTCTGGGACGTACTTAAGACAGCCATTGTGCCGCACGTCTGTCTAGGCTTCGGATTGCCTTGTTGTTGACTAGAGTTAGTACTAAAGGATTCGCTCTGAAGAGTGTAGCCTGGTGAGAACCTCTGAGTGCATACAGTTAGTCCGGCGGTTAACAAAATAAACCAGTGGTCCGCCCACTGTCATAATCTACCATACCCCAGAAACTAACAAGATAAATCCTCAAACTTATCCTGATTTGTTTTAGGCATAGGATTATCTTGCTTGCTCTATGTGCATCATTTAGGATCTCAAACCCAGTGTCTCTTTGTAACCTAGTCTGAAGCTTATTTATATGGGTTCAACTGCCCCATTGTTTGACTCGATCTGAGAGTCCTTCAATCTTCACCACCCTTCCTTTGCCATTGGTCTCTTACTGATGAGAGACTAGGCAGACGGATCTCATCGATCCAATCTCTTACGACTGATGATCATTTCAGTCTCACTGCATTTTATGCTGGATAGGGGTGCTGACTGTCAACCCCACTGGAGTCTGCTCCACTAAATCCATCCCCGATACACATTGTGTCTTCGGCTCTGCTAACCATGGTCAGAGAATCCCTTGCTAGGTCTCTTACTGATGAGAGACCCACTTTTGTTCTCCCATACCTGCTCCTCTTTATGAGTTTGCGGCTCTGAAAATAGGATTTTTCCGCGTCGTTGGTTACGGAAATCCTAGATCTCAACAATATTTGTAATTATCCGATTCTTTTTCACTCAAACCCTGTAAAATGAGCAATTTTGCACAGTGGCTCGTGTCGGATGTCGATCCGCACTCGGAATTAGTTCATGCAAATCAAGGACATAAAATGACGGGTTTTTCTCAAAAATTGCTAAAAAGAAGAGATTGAAGGGTGAGAATGATGATCACGGGATTAAAATATGATTGATTTTATAAATTTTAGAGGGAACCATTATCTGCTAAAATGATGAGAGAGAAAATAGGAAGAACATAATATAATAAGCAAAACTAATGAAATTAACCATCTTTATTAAAATGAAAAGTAACTTACAATAACCTTGAATTTGATTGGTGCATAAATAAATTTCAAAAATTAACTAGAAAGCATGAAATAGAAGGGAGATAGAGAGAGAAAGAGCTTCAAAAGTAGAGAGAGAAAGAAACAAAACTAGAGAGAGAAAATGAGTTTAAAAGAGAAAAATCTAAACTTGGAGAGAAAAGTTTAGAGAGAGACCTAAATGAGGAGAGAGAAAGTGGTAGAGAGATCTGGAGAGAGAATTCCTCACATTCAAAACTTACCGGAGTGGTGAACGGGAGATCAGCCATTGAAAAATGGATGGTTTTGCCGGCCATGTGGTTGCTTGGGTTGGTGGTGATCCGGCCAAGATTGGCCAAGTGATGGAGAGTACGATCACCCTACGGTCAAGAGGTGGAAGAGGAGGAGGGAATCCACATTCTTCATGGAAGTGCACTGGTTGTGCACCAGCGTGGTGTTGCTGAAGATGAAGTTGCAGGTGTGGTGGAGCTTCAGGCGGTGTGCAAGCGGAGGAGGCGGAGGCGAACCAGTCCGGCGGTCGTGGTGGTGTTGGTGTTGCTGTTATGCAACACCAGCACGTTGCTGCTACGAAGGTGGGAGGTGCTGGTTGCAGACGAGGAAGAGGGGCAGAAGAAGAGAAGAAAACGATGAAGAAGAAGGGAAGATGGTGGTGGCTGACCGGAGTTGCAGGCTGCAACTCCGGTAAAAAACGGTAATAAAAATAAAAAAACGAAAACTAAAAAAAAAACGAGAAGAAGACAGAGGAGAGAAGGAGAAAGAAGAAGAAGAAGAAGAAGAAGAAGAAGAAGAAGAAGAAGAAGAAGAAGAAGAAGAAGAAGAGGAAGAAGAAGAAGGACGGCCGGAGTTGCAAACCTGCAACTCCGGCGAAGTATAGGTGAAGAAGACGAAGAAGAAAAGAGGAAAAAGAGGAGAAAGAAATCGCGGGGAAGAAGGGAAAGGATAGGGGGAAGGAGAGGAGGAGATTGGAGGGGGATTAGGGTTCGAACGAACCCTTCTCCTTCCTCTTATAAAGCTCCCTATTTCCATTAATGGAAATAGGGTATTTTATAAATAAAAAAAAAAATATTTTTAATTTTTTTTTTTTTTTTTTTTTTTTTTTTTTTTTTTTTTTTTTTTTTAAGTAAAATGCTACTTTTCTATGGGGAATCTCCCCAATTAGTGGACCCCCCATTTAATTAAAATTATTTTTGAAATTCGCGGGGTCCACTAACTGGTCGGACAGCGGGTCGATGCTGATGGGCCCGGCTACTGGCCCACATGGACTGATGATGTCCATCGTCTCACAAGATGATGTGACAGGCATTCTGAAGGCGATCGGATGGATGGTGACTTGATTGGGACCCAGATTGGTAGATCGACGGATCTAGAGAGATCCAACGGTCCGATTGAAGATCCAACGGTCCGATGGAAGATCCAACGGTCAGAAAGGTAAGGGAGATGAGATAGAGCCGAAGGGTAGGAGTTCTGGGGTTAAGTCAGTAGATTCGAGGATCGAGAGATGAAGAGAGAGAGAGAATAAGAAGAAATGAGAGAAAAAGTATCAAAAAAAATGGAAAAAAGCACTGGCGGAGGGTCTGGAACCCTGGTCTTCACTGTGACATCCTCACGCTTCTCCAGTAGAGTCGACCATCATTCTTTGCTGACTCATGTGGCTTTAAACGCTTTGGTCCGTCTCTTGGTCATTGGCTCTCCTACTCTCTTCGTTCTTTGGGCCGGCTTTTTGGTCCTCTTATTCAGCCCATATTTGGCCCATATCTTCTAGCCATAGCATGTGGGCTTTTTAAGCTTTGATAATGGGCTTTCATGATCGATTTGGGCCCACAAGTCTTGAGAATCGTCCCATCGGGGTTTCCTGCGACAGAAGAAGCGCGTAATGAGACTTTATCAGAACGGCTTAATATCTAGACTTCCGAAAATGTGTTTAATGCATGCAAATATACCATTTCGTCCAGAAAAGTGTGTTTTACGCAATGAGATAGACTCTTACGTAGAAAAGTGGATAATTAGAGCAGTTTTACGTAGGAGAGTGCGATAACGCTAACAGGATAAGTGCTTAAAATAAGCACTTTTGAGCGAATATCAGGCTCTGCTAACAACGGCCAGAGAACCCTCTCAGTCTTCACTGAGAAAGACCCTACCCGTACTACTGCTGGGTTGGGTTAGCTCGATTGGAAGCGTTCCTGCTCCAACTGATGAGCTGGATGACTGATGACTCACTCAGTCTCCCTGTGCTTCAAATTGGTTGGGGGTGCTTATCACCCCCGTTGTGTCTGGCTGAAGACATAAAACTTAGCGCCTTCGGAAAGGCAATTCCGATTTCTCAGTTACATGAGTCGCATGCATTGTTATATCTCTCTGTCATACAGGTACACTCACTACAGATAATCTCCTGACACCAGACAGCATTCATTTCATGCTCCATTGGTAACATCCTCCCTATTCCTTGCATCATTATCATTATTTCATCCATTTTTGTCCTGCTCATGAGCACCGAGGACGGTGCTATATTTTGGTTGGGGGTGGGTATTTACCAAAACTCATGTATTCCTTTTGATAAATATATATATATATAAAAAAAAATAAAAAAAATAAAAAAAATAATCTTGTTTTTGGGGTGATTTCCGATGTTCTCCAAAAGTTTTCTAGAATTTCAAAAATGTGTCAAATACCCTGACTTTGATTAGCTAAAAACCTCCGTTAAGTCAGTATTGAGGATGTCAATTTTTGTTTAAAGTTAGCGTTGAGTCAATTCAAGCGTGACTACAGCAGGTTTGAAAACTCAGAAAAACTCATATTCGGCACAATTGTACACTATCAATATCAGAGTCATCCTAAGTTTAGAAATTCTAGAGATCCTGCGAGAATAATTGTGGAGACCTAACCTAGTGAGCTTTCGAGCCTTTAATCATTTCAGAGAGTTATACATTAATCATGAGTCACAAGATGACTCACTATTCTTCATGCCCGCAATATTCGTTGAGAGATCTCATTATCTTTTGCTTCGATCATAAAACTCGGAACGACATCAACATTGGATTACTACGACAGAACCTTCTCTGTATCCAGTTAAGACAGTATACATGATAGTGTAAACCCTAGAAAATGATTTAGGCCATTTTTTCTGAACCATTCAGCCTTTTTACTCACCTGAATTATACTTCACTAGAAACCCCTTGAGCCATTCTATAAAAGCCTTTTCTTTGTAAACCCATCAACCTAAAATCCAGTCTAGCTACGAAGCATGACTGTCTACCCTTATTTTGAGATGGACAAAAGAATAACTGATGTGGGTATACCGTAAAAAGAAAAGTAAAGAAGAAGAATCAAAAGGAAAAGAAAGTGGTTCAAGCCAAAAACAAAATATGGAAAGAAAGTATGAAGAAGAGCTGAAAAGAAATTGGGCAGTCTCAAAAATATCTAGAAAAAGAGAAAAATATGAAAAAGGGAAAAAGAACCAGATAATGGTGTTACGTCGCAGGAAAAATGCAAGAAAATGGCAATATCCTCTCAAGATCTTTGAAATCCTGTATCCCTTTATCTCTCTACACCCGACCTAAGCCTCATTACAACCCAGGAAAGTCCTACTTGATTCTAGGATAGTACGATCATAAAATGTGGAGATTGGAGAAAGAGAAGCTATAGAGTTTGATCTGACGTTCCCGAGTGAAGTGGTATTCCAATCATGAGATTTTTTTTCTGTTAAAAATGTCATTCCTTCAAATAATACATATGTGAGATCTTTGCTTTCGTATATCAACACATCTCCTCACATATAAATTGAGAGAAAAGAAGAAAACCCTTCTTGTATGATTCTATTCTGAGTGCTAAACATGTGAGATTTGAGGTCGAGGCATAAAGACTTAGAGGTGATCTGGAAATCTTTACTGTCAGATGATGAGAATGTTGAGCACACACACACGCAGAGTCTGACTATTCTGGGTCATGATTATCAGTCTGTAGTCTTGCCAAAACTTTCCAACTCTTCGCTAGCATATAACAATTTTTGCATCCATTCAATGATTTGACGAACGGGGTTATCCCTGAGCTAATATGAAAAAGTGTGCAGCATGTGTAGAGCCCTTTTAAGCTCATTTATTTTGCACTAATTGCCAAGGATTGGCAACATGCTGGTTGGGGGTTGTGATATTCGCTCAAAAGTGCTTATTTTAAGCAATTATCCTTTTAGCGTTGTTGCATTCTCCCACGTTAAAATACTCTATTTATCTACTTTTCTACGTAAGAGTCTCTTTTGTTGCGTAGAACACACTTTTCTGGACGAAATGGTATATTTGCATGCATTAAACACATTTTCGAAAGTCTAGACATGAAGTCATTCTGATAGAGCCTCATTACGCGCCTCTTCTGTCGCAGGAAACCCCGATGGGACAATTCTCGAGACTTGCAAGCCCACATCGATCAGGAAAGCCCATTATCAAAGCTTAAAGAGCCCACATGCTATGACTAGAAGATATGGGCCAAATATGAGCTGAATAAAAGGACCAAAAAGCCGGCCCAAATAACGAAGAGAGTAGGAGAGCCAATGATCAAGAGACGGACCAAAGCGTTTAAAGCCACATGAGTCAGCAAAGAATGATAGTCGACTCTACTGGAGAAGCGTGAGGATGGTCACAGTGAAGACCAGGGTTCCAGACCCCCCGCCAGTGCTTTTATCTCTATTTTCTGATACTTTCTCTCTCATCTCTCCTTATTCTCTCTCTCTCTTCATCTCTCGGTCCTCGAATCTACTGACCTAACCCCAGAACTCCTGCCCATCAGCTCTATCTCATCTCCCTTAGCTTTCTGACCGTTGGATCTTCCATCGGACCGTTGGATCTTCAATCGGACCGTTGGATCTCTCTAAATCCATCGATCTACTAATCTGGGTCCCAATCAAGTCACCATCCATCCGATCGCCATCAGACTGTCTGTCACATCATCTTGTGAAACGATAGACATCATCAAGTTACCTAGACGTTGCTCTAGACGAAGCATGGATTGCTGTTGCTGTTGCTCTAGGCGTTGCATAGATTAAGTAATGAGTTGAGCTAGAAGGTCCTCAATACCAGGTTTGGAGACCGACTGTTGGGGGGCAGCTAATGGGAGCTGAGGCACCAATTCGCGACTCGAGCTCATCGGGGCATTATAGTTATAGGCTGGAGAATTAGTTGGGACTATCGGTTGGTTCTGAAAGGTCTGTGGGACTCTTTGCTGATTCTAAAATGTGCTCGGTTGTCTATAGTATTGACCCTGTTGGAACTGCTGGTTCTGAGTAGATGGGTACTGACTTTGCTGGTATTGTCCCTGATTGAATTGCTTATTGGGTTGATTGAACCCAGGAGGATACATGCCCTGAGGTTGACGCGGAGGTTGAGCTGGCGGTTGAGTAGACTGAGGCCTCCAAGAGAAGTTAGGGTGATTTCTCGTGTCAGGATGATAAGATTGACTATACGAGTTCTGGTGGGTGGTTTGTATGTGCTGAAAGCACAAACTTCTTCCTGAAGAGGATTAGACCATCCTTCATTCAAAGGACAATGCTCACTAGTATGGGAGGGTTGCAGACAAAGGGTGCAGGATTCCATAGGGCTCTCGTGTCCCACATGCATGACTGGGGTAGATTGTTGAGTAGGCTTTTGTACTGACACAGCCAGTGCCGAGACTGACTTGCTCAACTCTTGAATGACAGATCGAAGCTCAGTATCAGTTGTAGCATCATGTCCCTTGGTTGTCCTTTGGACCGAAGTGGTTCGACTGAACTCTGAGTCAGTCGTCAAATGTTGAGAGTTTTCTCCTAACTCTCCCAAGAATTTATATGCATCGGTCGGAGTTTGGTGCAGGAATTTTCCTTGGCACATTGACTCTACCATGGTCTGGGACTCATCAGTAAGTCCCTTGTAGAAGACGTGGACAAGATTGCCCTTGTCGATGCTATGGTGGGGACACTTAGTCAGGTAGTCTTAGAATCTATCCCACGCTTCAAAAAATTTCTCATCGGACTTCTGTCGGAAGTCCTGGATGAGTTGCTTCATTTGGTTGGTCCGAGTCATATGGTAGAATTTAGACATGAATTTGCCCACCAATTCTTTCCAACTGCTGATTGAATCAGCGAGTAAGCAGTAGAGCCAATCTGAGGCTCGGTCTTTGAGCGAGAATGGGAAAACTCGCAGACGCACATTGTCATCATCGAGGTTCTGATTCTTGAAAAGTAGGATGACATGTTGGAATTCCCTAATATGGGAATATGGGTCTTCTCTTGGGAGACCACGAAAGGTTGGCAGCATTTGGATCGTCTGTGGCTTGATCTCAAACTGTACCGCTGTAGTAGGTGGGAGAACAATGCAAGTGGGCGGATTGGCAGAGATAGGGGCAAACGTCTCGATAAGAGGTCGTTCGACTGCCATGACTACAAAGGTAGTAGTACTGGGGGAGGTAGGTGGGGAAAGAGATGGGGAGGAATTCAGTAGAGGATCCACTGTAGGTACGTGATTCTCAGATCGAATCAAGCGCTTGTTCGGACGAGTCCAAACGGGCATACGCTGATGAGGCAAGCTCTATACTTGGCAAAAAGTTACTAGAGAGGAACACTATCCTAAATGATGCACACCAAGCACAGATAATCCTATTGTAAGCAATCAGGATATATTTTAGGAATTATCTTTGTTAGTTTTGGGGCTAGAGTAGATTATGACAATGGCCGGACCACTGGTTTATCTTTTAACCGCCGGACTAACTGGTTTGCACTCAGCGGTTCTCACCAGGCTACACTCTTCAGAGCAAATCCTTTAGTAATAACTCTAGTTAACAACAAGGCAATCCGAAGCCTAGACAGACGTGTGGCACAATGGCTGACTTAAGTACGTCTCAGACTAACCGGATTGGTCAAGTGGGTAAGAAGAGTGTTCCATCGGGTTAAGCTAGGGTTGATGTGTGTTCCTAGTCCACACGCAACTAACCGCCGAATAGTCCAAGATGCCACGTCGAGCTCAGTGTACTTGAGTAGCAGGGACTTATGGGTGTGTTAGACAACAGGGACCCGCGCTCGTGGTCTTATTTCAATTGGATGTTAAGCGGGTTCGCTTTGTGTGGATTTTTCCTCGAACACCGGGCTAATTGGCTCTACTTCTTGATTCTTTTTAATTAAATGGAGCCTTGGGATCACATCAGATGGAATGATGAGGTGGGTGATGAAATCCCACCAGTTTTAATTTGGAGCTGGGTCTGCTCTCTTAGAGTTGATTGATTAACGGCCACGCCACGCAAATCGAATAAGTTGTTGCTAGAAAATAAATAGACATGCGGCAATGATTCACCCAAATTACGCTGTATCGCACTCAAGGCGAGGATAGAGACTTACCTCCCGTGGGCCACGCCACGGGGTCGCCTCTGTGGGTTAGGGAGGGGTATCCTAATGGGCTTGGGCCCGACTCCACCTCTTTGAGCTTTCGCTCCCTACCCACACTGGATTGTGTTCCTGCAGAAAAGTTAGATCGCACGGTCTAGGTATTCGGGATTCTATTTGGAAGATCCTTGCCTTTTTAGGGTTCACAGAACAAGCACTGGATTTAGGCAAGTTTTTGAATTAGTTTCCAAATTCGAGATGGGTTAAAATTTAGGAATTCCTAGATTAGAAAATACCTAGATTGGAAAGTGTCCCGAGCTGTGGAGATCTTCCAAGAAAGATTTGATTGCGAGATCCCTTACAATTTTGGGAAATTGCCCAAAATTAAAATTCTGCTAGATTTGGGGTGTTTCCTTTGGCAGACTTTTCCAAATTCAGAAGATTTCTAAAGATAGAAATGCTTCTAAAGAGGAAACTTCTAAGAGGGGAAACCCTAATTAAGCAGAGTTTCAAGATTTTGGAATCTTTCCAAAAATCGCAAATCCTTGATTGGTGATTTTTAAAAATTTGCAGAATATAAAACCCTAATTTTTTTGAATTTTTATTTTTTTGGTAATTTCCACTTAATCTAGGGTTTCTAAAAAACCCTAGAACAAGATCTAGCAGTTATATGGAAAGTAGTAAAATTCCTAAATTATTACAACTTTGCACTCGGCCTTCCGAGGCATTAAAAATAGTAATTTAAAAGATTGCTAAAAATCACTAAAAACAAAAAATAGAAAGTTTCCCGAAAAGGTCGGGCTGTCCAAATTGAGCAGCTTTCCGCTTCAGCAACTTTCCAATTCCGTTTTTATGTCCTTTTTCGCACTCCCGAACACCTGAGCGGCAACGACGCCATTTGAAAGTAGGTTTTTTCCGCGTCGTTGATTACGGAAACCCTAGATCTCAACAATATTTGTAATTTCTCCGAATTGGTTCACTTAATCTGCAAAAAAAAAATGCAGACTTGCACAGTGGCTCGTGTCGAATATCGTCCGCACTCGGAGTTAGGGCAATAAAAGAACAATAATGATGGAAACTGCTTATAATGGTGGATAGATGAGAGAGATGGCGATCGGTTTTAAAACATGAATTTTTGTGAGATATTAATCATACGAAGCATGAATTAAAGAAAACTCAAGAAAAGCATAACTTTCAAAATCAAACTTCATTCAATTATAATTCAACTTACAATACTTGAATAAAAATAAGCAATAAATAAAACTAAAGCAAACGGAATTAACTAAAGAAATTAGAGAGAGAAAGTGGTAGAAATAGTTAGAGAGAGAAAGTAATGGTAGAGAGAGAAAGTGAGATTTAGAGAGGGAAAGAGAAATCTAGAGAGATAAAGCTATAGAGAGAAAGAGAGCGTTAAAGAGAGCTAGAGAGAGAAAGAAAGGTGGAGAGATCATTTTACACAATTACCATTGGAAGGTCGGACTATGGAGGTTCGGCCAAGGAGAAAGCATTTGCACACGTGGGTGCTCCATGAGGAGTGAATGGCCTCGATGTGGTGCTGTCCAAGGGGGTAGTGGCAGCGGTTAGGAGACGAGGAAACGGCCTGCAACTTGGTTGAAGTGTGGGTCGTATTTCACTTCTTCTTCTCCTTTTTTTTTTATTTTTTTTTTAATTTTTTTTTATTTTTGCTCTTGGGGGAGGAGAGGACAACCTACAACTTCGATTGCTAGTGAAGTTTCAGACGACCTGCAAGGTGTTCAGTTGGGAGCACATGGGTCTGCAAAGAGGTTGCAGGTGTTGTTGGTTCTTGCAAGGGTGGAGGCGCAACAGTGAGGATGATCGCTCGAAGAAGGAGCTAACGGCCTGCAAGTGTTGCAGGCCATGATGTGGAGGTTGGACGGTGCTAATGGTAGGTGGTGGTGCTGGGCGGTGAGATGCAGATGTGGCTGATAGAGGCATGGAGGGCAGGTGTGTGGTGCAGGCGACAGGTGAGGATCCTCCTCCTCCCTTCTTCCTTCCCTTCTTCAAGTTTTCTTCTTCCTTTTTTTTTTTTTTTTTTTTTTTTGCTAGTGTTGCCGGAGTTGCAGACCTGCAACTCCAACAATGGAGATTTGTGGGAGCAGGTGGGGGAGACGCTGGCCCCAATAGAGGGCGGAAACGCTGGGTAGAAGCGATGGGGGTTGACGGCAAGCAAGGAGGAGCACCAGCAGCAGAAACGGTGCTGGGTGTGATGTTCCAACGTGAGAGAGAGGGGCGGAGCACTGTCAAGAATCACCTGCTGATGTTCATGTTAAGGGCGTCACAGGTTGGAGCTCGTGGCAGTGGAGAAGCATGGTAGGTGGCGGCTCAAGAATGGAGGGGAGAAGAGGAGAGAAGAGAGGAAATGTGTGGGGGCGATTGTGGAGAAAAATGGTGGTTGCTGGCGGTGATATTCGCTCAAAAGTGCTTATTTTAAGCACTTATCTTGTTAGCGTTATCGCACTCTCCTACGTAAAACTGCTTTAATTATCCACTTTTCTACGTAAGAGTTTATCTCATTGTGTAGAACACACTTTTCTGGACGAAATGGTATATTTGCATGCATTAAACACATGTTCGGAAGTCTAGATATGAAGTCATTCTGATAGAGTCTCATTACGCGCTTCTTCTGTCGCAGGAAACCCCGATGGGACGATTCTCGAGACTTGTGGGCCCAAATCGATCATGAAAGCCCATTATCAAAGCTTAAAGAGCCCACATGCTATGACTAGAAGATATGGGCCAAATATGGGCTGAATAAGAGGACCAAAAAGCCGGCCCAAAGAACGAAGAGAGCAGGAGAGCCAATGACCAAGAGACGGACTCCGTGGGATCAAAGACTAGTGCTTGTTCAGTGAACCCTAAAAAGGCAAGGATCTTCCAAATAGAATCCCGAATACCTAGACCGTGCGATCTAACTTTTCTGCAGGAACACGATCCAGTGTGGGTAGAGAGCGAAAGCTCAAAGAGGTGGAGTCGGGCCCAAGCCCATTAGGATACCCCTCTCTAACCCACGGAGGAGACCCCGTGGCGTGGCCCACGGGAGGTAAGTCTCTATCCTCGCCTTGAGTGCGATACAGAGCATATTGGGTGCATCATTGCCGCTTGTCTATTTGCTTTCGCATCCATATTCTTCGACTTGCGTGGCGTGGCCGTTAATCAATCAACTCTAAGAGAGCAGACCCAGCTCCAAATTGAAACTGGTGGGATTTCATCACCCACCTCATCATTCCAACTGATTTGATCCCAAGGCTCCATTTAATTAAAAAGAATCAAGAAGTAGAGCCAATTAGCCCGGTGTTCGAGGAAAAATCCACGCAAAGCGAACCCGCTTAACATCCAATCGAAATAAGACCACGAGCGCGGGTCCCTGTTGTCTAACACACCCATAAGTCCCTGCTACTCAAGTACACTGAGCTCGACGTGGCATCTTGGACTATTCGGCGGTTAGTTGCGTGTGGACTAGGAACACGCACCAACCCTAGCTTAACCCGAGGGAACACTCTTCTTATACACTTGACCAATCCGGTTAGTCTGGGACGTACTTAAGACAGCCATTGTGCCGCACGTCTGTCTAGGCTTCGGATTGCCTTGTTGTTGACTAGAGTTAGTACTAAAGGATTCGCTCTGAAGAGTGTAGCCTGGTGAGAACCTCTGAGGGCAAACAGTTAGTCCGGCGGCTAAAAGATAAACCAGTGGTCCGCCCACTGTCATAATCCACTCCAGCCCCAAAACTAATAAGATAATGCCTAACATATATCCTGATTGTTTAGAATAGGATTATCTGTGCTTGGTGTGCATCATTTAGAATCACTACTCCAGTGTCTCCTTTTGGCAACTTTTTGCCACATCTTGAGCTGCTTTTTCAAGTAGAAGCCCGGTTGGACCTGCCCTAACCTTTTACTGACTCGATCTGAGAGTTAGTCCACCGCACCCCTCTATCGCCTCTAATGGCAGATGAACGGCCTCTGTATGAGACCTACTACAGTTTCTGTGAGAATCGAGGTGATCACTCTCAACAATGGTATGACAATTCTGCGTATCATCATGATACTCCAGTCTCGCACACTTCTACAGGGTATGATAATCACCGAGATCCGGAGTACAATTCTGTACTCCAAGAACTTAAAAATTCAGTCTCTGCCCTTCGTGCCGCAGTCCAGCCACCCGTGTACCATTCCCACTCTGTAGGATATTATCCTCCTATCCAGCAAGATGTCTGTACCTTTCCATCTCCAATGCAGACCTCCTATGACAACACTTATTATCGGGATAATAGGAGTCACCATAACTTTGGTTGGGAACAGTCTGCCCTCCCGCAGCAACTACCGCAGGATAATTATCCTTCTGGATTCCATCAACCCAATGGCGAGTATGACTGGCAATACTCGCAATCCCAGTACCCGTCATATCCACAGAATGACTATTCTGATCAACAGTGGGCCCCTCAGGATTTTCAGAGTCAGCACCTAGTCCCAGACTCCACTTTGCCTTACAACTTTCATACCCAGTCGGACTACAATCAAGAGTTGCCACCTCAGCTCCCCTTGGCTGAACCACCTCCGTTGGCTACTAAACCCGGCCTAGAGGACCTTCTCTCTCAGTACATTGCCCAGCAACAACAGTATTTCAAAGGACTAGAGCACCAACAACAGCTATCTATGGAGAGCTTGGAGCAACGTCTAGTTCAATTAGAAAATGAGAGAGAGGAAGTCAACTTCACTAGTCCACCAATAGCCTATCCTGAGGAGAATGATATGGCCACTGTCTATAATGAGGAGCCGCACAATTGGACCCAGTACCACCATTGTGAGGAAGAAATAGAAGTTGTACCCACCCTTAGATCGAGCCAGACTATTGACGAGCCAGTGTTTCCTTCTTCGGTGCCTTTAACAGCACCAAATCTTGAACCTACCTCAGAGCAACCTAATTCTCACTCTACCTCTGCTGCCCCTGATGTCGATCTTCATGACACTGAGCTGTGTCTCGATCGTAGGATCCCAACTGTCATTGATCTACCGTTCCTCCCCACCTCCCTTGGATTGTGCAACAACAGTGATAAACCCGATTCTCAATCTTTGGTGCCCTTAACAGCACCAACTTCTAGACCGAGCACAGAGGAACTCAGTTCCATCTCTATCTCTGATAATTCTCTCTCTGCTCTGAATGCAGACATTCCTACTGATGAGCCATGTCTAGAAAATGGGCCTCCCGCTGTCCTGAACCTACCGATCCCCACCGAGGAGGGACATATTGAGTGTAGGGATTGGAACATCCCTATCACATTAGGAAACATCGAGAAAGAAGTCAACAATTTTCATCCGTCACCCTACGTCGATATTTTCGATGACCCGTGTGCCGTAGAGAGTCTAATTCAGGACTCTCCCGAAGATATATTATCCAAGTGTCATGAACACTGTGAGTCTGACTTCATCTCGGAGTCCAACATTTCTGGTATTACTGATCTGCAGGAGTCTGCTCCATTCAGATACATTCCCGCAAAACTCAATGAGTTTGCGGCTCTGCTAACCACGATCAGAGAACCCACTACTACTCCCCTCTCAGTCTTTACTGAGAAGCTTCTATCCATCCCCGCTGAACTAACTGTTTTTGCGGGACTGCTCAGAGAACCCACTCCTACTCTCCTTTCAATCTTTACTAAGAAGCTTCGATCCCTCCTAGATCACCTCCGTGCTTTTGCCGGTCTGCTCAGAGAGCTCAATGTCCTTCTCTCAGTCTACTCTGAGAAAGACCTGTTCTACACAGGTATACCTAGACAAGGGATAGGATAGTTGTCTCCATTCCACCTTAGGTGTCAGGAAGACTGTAGATCCACTCAATCTCCATGAGTTTTAACCTGGTTGGGGGTACTTGATATACCCCCGTCATGTCTGGCTGAAGACGTAAAACTTAGCGCTTTCGGAAAGGCAATTCCGGTATTCCTAGTATACATGAGTCTCATGCATTTGTTATTACTGTTATATCTCTGAAAATGCAGGTACATTCATTCTCCCGATCATCAGGTACCAAACACAGTCGAATTTCTGCCGACTTGGTAACATCCTTCCTGAACTTTTGCATCATCATCACTGAATTTTTATCATTTTATGTCCCGATCATGAGCACCGAGGACGGTGCTGTATTTTGGTTGGGGGTGGGTATTTACCAAAATGAAGACATGAGTTTTGATAAAAATAAAAATAAAAATAAAAATAAAAAAAAAAAAAAAAATGTTGTTTTTGGGGTAATTTCCGATGTTCTCCAAAAGTTTTCTAGAATTTCAAAAAAATGTGTCAAATACCCTGACTTTGATTAGCTGAAAACCTCCGTTAAGTCAGTATTGAGGATGTCAATTTTTGTTTAAAGTTAGCGTTGAGTCAATTCAAGCGTGACTACAGCAGGTTTGAAAACTCAGAAAAACTCATATTCGGCACAATTGTACACTATCAATATCAGAGTCATCCTAAGTTTAGAAATTCTAGAGATCCTGCGAGAATAATTGTGGAGACCTAACCCAGTGAGCTTTTGAGCCTTTAATCAATTCAGAGTGTTATACAACAATTCTGAGTCACAAGATGACTCACTATTCTTCATGCCCGCAATATTCGTTGAGAGATCTCATTATCTGTTGCTTCGATCATAAAACTCGGAACGACATCAACATTGGATTACTACGACAGAACCTTCTCTGTATCCAGTCAAGACAGTATACATGATAGTGCAAACCCTAGAAAATGATTTAGGCCATTTTTTCTGAACCATTCAGCCTTTTTACTCACCTGAATTATACTTCACTAGAAACCCCTTGAACCCTTCTATAAAAGCCTTTTCTTTGTAAACCCATCAACCTAAAATCCAGTATAGCTAAGAAGCATGACTGGCTACCCTTATTTTGAGATGGACAAAGGAATAACTGATATGGGTGTACCATGAAAAGAAAAGTAAAGAAGAAGAATCAAAAGAAAGTGGTTCAAGCTGAAAACAAAATATGGAAAGAAAGTATGAAAAAGTGCTGAAAAGAAATTGAGCAGTCTCAGAAATATCAAGAAAAAGAGAAAAATATGAAAAAAAGAAAAAAGAACCAGATAATGGTGTTACGCCGCAGGAAAAGTGCAAGAAAAGGGCAATATCCTCTCAAGATCTTTGAAATCCTGCATTCCTTTATCTCTCTCTACACCTGACCTAAGCCTCATTACAACCCAGGAAAGTCCTACTTGATTCTAAGATAGTACGATCATAAAATATGGAGATTGGAGAAAGAGAAGCTATAGAGTTTGATCTGACGTTCCCGAGTGAAGTGGTATTCCAATCATGAGATCTTCTTCTGTTAAAGATGTCCTTCCTTCAAATAAAACATATGTGAGATCTTTTGCCTCTTTATATTAAATACATCTCCTCACATATAAATTGAGAGAAAAGAAGAAAACCCTTCTTGTGTGATTCTATTCTGAGTGCTAAACATGTGAGATTTGAGGTCGAGGCATAAAAACTTAGAGGTGATCTGGAAATCTTTACTGTCGGATGATGAGAATGTTGAGCACACACACACGCAGAGTTTGACTATTCTGGGTCATGATTATTAGTCTGTAGTCTTGCCAAAACTTTCCAACTCTTCGCTAGCATGTAACTATTTTTGCATCCATTCAATGATTTGACGAACGGTGTTTTCCCTGAGCTAATATGAAAAAGTGTGCAGCATGTGCAGAGCCCTTTTAAGCTCATTTATTTCGCACTAATTGCCAAGGATTGGCAATATGCTGGTTGGGGGTTGTGATATTCGCTCAAAAGTGCTTATTTTAAGCAATTATCCTTTTAGCGTTATTGCATTCTCCTACGTAAAATACTCTATTTACCTACTTTTCTACGTAAGAGTCTCTTGTGTTGCGTAGAACATATTTTTCTGGACGAAATGGTATATTTGCATGCATTAAACACATTTTCGGAAGTCTAGATATTAAGCCGTTCTGATAAAATCTCATTACGCGCTTCTTCTGTCGCAGGAAACCCTGATTGGATGATTCTCGAGACTAGTGGGCCCACATGAATCATGAAAGCCCATTATCAAAGCTTAAAGAGTCCACAGGCTATGTCTAGAAGATATGAGCCTATTATGGGCTGAACAAGGGGATCGAAGAGCTGGCCCAAGGAACCACGAGAGCGGGAGAGCTGATAACCAAGAGAAGGACCAAAGCATTTAAAGCCACATCAAATGATGGCCTGCTCTACTGGCAAAGCTCAAGTGAAGAACAATGGAAAACCAGGGTTCATGACCCTCTGCCAATACTTTTTCTGATATTTTCTCTCTCATCTCTCCTTATTTTCTCTCTCTTCATTTCTCGGTCCTCGAATCTATTGACTTAACCCCAGAACTCCTGCTCATTGGCTCTGTCTCATCTCCCTTAGCTTTCTGACCGTTGGATCTTCCATCGGGCCGTTGGATCTCTACAGATCGCCATCTGATCTATCAATTCTATGCATCCGACCATCAGATCGAGCTACCGATCAGTCAATCACCCATCCTATCAACCACCCGATCTCCATTGTAAAATATCATTCCCCAGGGCAGGTTTGATTGTAGAGAAATGCCTCAGATGATTGATTGTGGCCGAGAGCGTAGAGCTCGATTTCCGAAGAAAGGAAAAATGATGGGTGTTTCAAGGGGAAAATGCATTTTTCTCCCCTGGCAACCAAACACACCCTAACCCCCATCCATCGAGCCCAGTGGCCCACTATCCTTCTCACCTACCCTCTGGCCCATGGCCGATGCACTCTGGGCCCACGAGTTTTAACATTATTTCATGGTCTACTATCCCATTGGCCGACCACTGGCCGACATGTGGCATCATCTCTTGGCCCAGTGGTCAAGCACTCCCTTGGCCCTAAAACCTATTCCTCAGTCCATTGGTCAACCCAATGCGGACCTATAAATTATTAAGCTCACGGCCATGGCAAATTCTTGGACGGGCCCCACTCGAGACCCTTAAGCACGGGCCCCCATCTTAGTGAAATCTCCACGATCCAACGGTGGAGATTACATGGTGCGACCCCTTTTTAGTTTAAAAGGGGGGAAAACCCTAAAAGAAGCCGGCTCTCTTTCCCCCCCTCTCTTTCTTCCACCTCTTCTCTTCTTTCTCTTTCTTTTTTTCTCTTTTTTTTTCTTCTTCTTCCTTCCTCTTCCGGCGAACTTTCTCCGGCGAGCTTCTTCTTCTTCTTCTTCTTCTTCTTCTTTTGCAGGTACAAGGGGGCTAACCAGCAAGCCGTCACCCCCTTCAAGGCACCATCACAGCACCACCTCGCCATTAAAACCGGCGAGCTTCTTCCCGGTTCTCACCACGCCCCCACCTGCTGATCCAACGGTAAGGGTTCTTACCCCCCTCTCTTTCTTCCCTTCTCTTCTCCCTATCTTCTTCTTCCCCCTCTCTCCCTTCTCCTTCTTCTTCTTCTCTTCATCGTCATCTTCTTCATCCCCGTTTTCTGGCCGGAGTTGCAGACCTGCAACTCCGGTCATCTTCTCCCTATCTTCTTATTCCCCCTCTTTCCCTTCTCCTTCTTCTCTTCCTCTTCTTCATCCTCTCCTTCCCATCCTCTTCTTCTGTTGGTCTTCTAAGCAGGTACCGCCACAGCACGTTTTCACGTGCTGCCGGAGTTGCAGGTTGCAACTCCGGTCGTTGTTGCATCCTTCACCGCAACACCACACTTCCACAGCTAGCCTGCTCCACCATCGTCTCAGTCAACCGCCTCTTTCCCTTCGTTACCTTCTCTTCCTCCCCTTCTTTCTTCAAACCTTTCCTCTTCTTCTTCTTCATCCCCGTTTTCGCCGGAGTTGCAGGTTAGCAACTCCGACCGCCTGCAACTCTGGTTGTTGCTCGGGTTTTCTCCACCTCTCGTCTCCAGTCGCTTGAGCAAACCTGCTACCACCTTAACTCGCCACCGTCTATTTGTAGGGCCACAGCCCTTGCTATCGTCTTCACCATCGCCTCCCCTCACCGGAGTTGCACACTTGCAACTCCGGCGACCCATTTACAGTCAGTCAGACTTCCCTTCGCCTATCTCACTAGGACTGGTTCACTTTAGCTTACGGTGTGCTGCACACACATGCAACACCAGCAACCACGTGATCATGGCTGCCATCCCTCGATTTCCATCTCCAACAGCAAGAGCAACCTCCATTCACCTTGGATTGGCCATCTTCGTGGCCGATCATCATGTTTTCATGGTCTAACCCGATCCGTCTTTCAAGGTGAGTCGCATAAGATATTTTCTCTCTCTTTCTTTTTCACTAAGTCTTCCCCTTTCTCTCTCTAAGTTTCTCCCTCTCTTTCTCTTTTTATCTCTCTATTTTTCTCTCTCTCTCTAGACTCTTTAGATTTTTCTTTCTCTCTCTACCCTAATCTCTTTTAATGCTTTCTAGTTTGGTTATTTTTATTTGATTTTCATTGTAAGAGACAAGTTCAGTTAAATAAATATGAATTAAGTGTGATTGAGTTACGTTCTCTGCAAATTTCCCATCATTTTATGTTCATTATTGTGCTAACCCGACTAATCCCGAGTGCGGATCGACATCCGACACGAATCCCTATACAAATCTATCAATTTTGCAGGATAATCGGATAAAATTACAAATTGTGTTGAAGTTAGGGTTTCCGATCCAACGACGCGGAAAAATCCTACTTTCAACAAAGCCTGTAATTTTGCAGGAATTTTGAGGCTCGGATCAAATTACAAATCTTGTTGATTCTAGGGTTTTCGTAACCAACGACGCGGAAAAAACCTACTTTCAAGGCTATAAAAGGTTCCTCCAAAGTTCTCCTTGGCTGCAACATCTCTTCCCGCACCTCTTCTGTCCATGCCCCATCTTCACTAGTAAGTGCTTCAACCCTTCACCTCCTTCTTCTTCTTCTTCTACTCCGGCCAGCAGCAACGTCTGAAACTCTTCTCCAAACTCCGGCGAACTTGGCCAGAAATTGCAGCAACATCTTCACCACCGTTCCTCCACATCATGCTATGCACACCGCCCTCCTGCTGGTCTGAAACCCCTGCATCTCGAACCGAACCAGCAATAATGATTGCTCATGCAACCTACAACAACCACATCGCCACCACCAAGCATGGCCAAACCTCTTCCCTTGGCCAAGCCCTATGCATCCCACCACCACTTCGGGTTTGCTGTCGTTCATAGCAGCAACGTTCAACCCCCTGCACGCACCAGCAAAATGCACCCTCGTGCAACCGCTTGGAAGCTTCTCTTCCAACTCTAGTGCACCTTGCTCCACTTCTAGGCTCATCTTAGCTTGCTCCATCACCATCATCTATGGCCGATGCTCTCCTAATCACATGTTCTCCATCTTGGACAACTCACTTGGCCTTCATTCTTGGCCGATCACCCAGGCCGAACCACTCACTGGGTCGATCTTAGTCTCAAATCATGGTAAGTGTGCATAAGGTATTTTCTCTTTCTAGGGTTCATTTTCTCTCTCTAGGGTAAGTGAATTTCTCTATCTAGAATCCCCAGGCTGATCGCCTTTTTGCACCACTGACTCCGTTCGGTGAATGCAAGAGGGTGAGTTTTTCTCTCACCTCTACCTTGTCGGCCGGTAAACGACCGAGGTGTGAAAATCTCTCTCTACCTTCTTCCTCTCTCTCTAAAATCTCTTTTTACATGCTTTCTTACATGCTTTCTAGAATAGATTTACCGCTTTATTTATTTCTGTCATTTATTTAATTTAAGCAACAGTTTGATTAATGCAATTTGATTTCGATAATTTTAGTCTTCTCTGGATCTTATTTGGATGTGTTTTAAATCGACTCGCCCTTCTCATCTCTTCCATCATTCTCCTTTTTCTCTTGTATATTATCTGTCATTTTATGTTCTTATTCGCGCTAATCCGACTAATCCCGAGTGCAGATCGACATCCGACACAAATCCCTATACAAATCTATCAATTTTGCAGGATAATCGGATAAAAATTACAAATGTGTTGAAGTTAGGGTTTCCGTAACCAACGACGCAGAAAAACTCTACTTTCAAGCTCTACCATCGATTTCCCTCTCAAACCTTGGCCATCCACATAAGTGCAAGTCATCATCCACGGGCTGCCCTGCACTAGTCCTTGAGCTCTCAAGCAACTTGCCAGATCACCTTTAGTTGCTGGTGTTAAACGCTGCAACACCAACATCCTCCATTATCACTACACTGCAACCAATCATTTCCAAGGCTTCTTCTATAGTCAATCTCATGGTAAGAGAATATTAGTAAGATTTTCTCTCTCTCTAAAATTCCCTCTTCTCTTTCTCTCTCACCTTTTATCTCTCTAGAAAGCATCTTCTTTCTCTAGAGACATCTTTCTTTCTCTTCTTTTCATTCATTCTCTCTCTCTCTCTCTATCTATTTCTCCATTTTTCTATCTCTAAAAATTTCTCTTTTAATCATGCTTTCTAGATTACTTTACTTTTGTTTGATTTTTATTGTAAGAACATGTTAGAGTGAATAAAGTTGATTTGAATAAAGTTGCGTGAATTCTCTGCAAGTTTTCCCATCATTTTATGTGTTCTTATTCGCGCTAATCTGACTAATCCTGAGTGCGGATCGACATCCGACACGAATCCCTATACAAAACTCTGTATTTTGCAGGATTAAAATCTCGAATAAATTACAAATGTGTTGATTCTAGGGTTTCCGTAACCAACGACGTGGAAAAACCCTACTTTCATATATCAACTTAGGGTTCATTGTTTTACTGATTTGGGTATTATTATCAAACCTAATCATTACCATCAATTTTTTTTTCAAACCTAATCAGTCGATTTTCTAGGATTCTACCGATTTCTAATGTATGAGTCCATACAAATCTTAGCCTTTATTCTGTAGCTTTTGATCTTTCATTAATGTTAGTTAGGATTGTTGCGTCACATTCAGTTCACAATGTTAAAATGTAGTACTTTTGAGGCATCATTTAAGGTTGGGGAGCTTTGAAAATCTGGTATATATGAACTGATGTGATGCAGATCCGATTATAGTTAAAAAGTTTTACACTGTTTTGCCATTACACCTCATCCCAAATAGTTGGGGTTGGCGACATGAATCCTATTTCGACATTAGACTCTATTTACACTATAATAGATTTATTATGTCAATGAAAGGCACCAAATGACAACATTTCACAAAAAGTGTAAAAATAGGACATCAATGCAAGTCGCATTCCACTCTACCACGCATTTTTAAGGAGACTTTTGAACCTTATCTACTATGAGGTTGATTTTTGATATCACCTCTACACCAGCAGGAAAAATAGTTGGTCAAGGTTTTACATTTGCTAAACAAGTGTAGTTCATGTGGTCTTAACGGAGTTTGTGGCACTTGTGTTTCCCAGTCCTTGTGGTCTTAATAGAGTTTGTGGCACTTGTTTATGTTTGCTAAACAAGTGTATGCTGCCTGCTCTTTAGATATTATGTACAAGGGAAATGATTATATGCTATGGGATATCTACTGTAATGGTGCTACACATGCTTGGATTGCTTGATTTGGTTGGATCGCTTGGATTACATGTGCTTGGATTGCTTGGATTACTTAGGCAGAACCCTAAGTGTTTTGCCAAACCCTATATATATACCACTTTTCCCCGGTGCTTCAAGGGTTGCTAGAAGTTGAAGCGGCAGTTTGTCTCTGCTCCAGTATAAGGCTTAAGCTTCTCAACGTCAACATCTTCATTCCACTTGCTCTTCAGGTCCTTATCACCTATGGAATGAACCCTCCGCCTGGCTTTGTTTGCCCTCCTCTTTAAGGGTACAACCTATATTCTTAGGTTGGTTTGTTTTAATTTGTTGTTTTAGGGTTTGCTTCTTTTTTCGTGTTTGTTTAGAAGTATATGGTGAGGGGATGTCTTTATCTTCAGTGTTCTTTTGAGTAAACTATGATGCATGTGAAAGTTTTTCATTATCTTTTCTTTCTATTTGATGGTAATCTTTACTTTCACTACAATTGATTTACGCTATATATAGCTCCTGTTGGTATTTTGAGATGGAGGGAACTGATATCATGTGCAATGTGTTGGCAGGATGGTTTTGTTATTCCTATTGTGCTATCAATGATACACAGCTTTTTTTACTCACTTAAGTTAAAGGCTTTATTTATAATATCAAAAGAACATGGTTACTAATGGTAAAAGCAATATGACACCATTAAAGAAGGCCTTACCCCCACTATCAGAAGTTCATTAGAAGGTTCCTAAAGCTCTGTAACATGGGTTGCAGAATCCAACTAAATGAGAACTAGGAAAAATCAAGGATGAGAGCACAAACGATGCATGTCAACCACAAAGAAGAGAAAACAAGCACATGCACGAGAATGCAAAGATTTACCTGGTTCACCACTAAGTGCTATGTCAACTAGGCTGACAACCAAGAACTTCCACTGTATGCGAATTAATAAAAAGATACAAAATAAGCTTAAACAATGGCTTTATGCTTGAATGTGAGTCCCAGACACTAGTTCCAAACCAACAAAAAACACCCGCTCAAAAAAGGAAAAAATGTAATTTACCCAGACTACATACAAAAGGAAGTAGTACCATTTCTATGAGTGAGCGTAATCCACATACATGTGAACCCATTACACTTGAACATGCACTTCCTCTTTCTTTCTTTTGGAAGTGAAATCAACTCAATTCCTCGGTTTTTTTTTTGGTGGGTAAACTAGGATCAACCTCATGCATGGTTGTGGTGAAACCAGTGTCCATATTCAGTAAAAAATGCCAGGTGAAGGATATTGTAACTTTCAATGAACTGCCAACTTGCCTCTCATTTTATTTGGTTTCTTTGTATTCACCTCACATAATAGGTTTTTTCGTTTTCATAGCTTTGGATTGTACAGAAAATGGGAAATTGGATATAGGACAAAAAAATGCATTAAATTGGAGTTCACTAGTCAGTCTGAATTTTTATTTATGTAGATGAGCTTTTGGAGTCACTTGAATTTGCTACTATGTCATTCTTATAACCATAGTGAAGTTCCTAATTCTAATCTTGGAAACCTTACTGACCGAACAACTCATAGTTTCTTTAATGCTTTGCACTTACCAGCTTGCTAAGTTACTAAAGTCTTTTGTATGTTGATACCACAAACCTAGGTGCAAAACCTCTCTTCTCCTACTAACCTACTTGCCCACCAGAAAGAGAAGGGAAAAAATTCTTCTTATCATAATTTGCACAAAGGTGTATAGATATGAAAATGTTGCTTGTTATGAATTTCTCTAATGGTCTGTTTCAATGTGTGGATCTAATTTTTTTTCTGAAAAGTTTAACTTGATATGAAATAAACATGATAGACTGTATAAAATATGTTGTCCATTCCTTATAAGGTTGACATGAATTCACTTACCTTGGTAACAAATGCATGGTTTCAAATCTTATCTTGTCCCATAGAACATTCTTGAATTGAAATTAGGTATTTGAATTCTTGAAAACAATATAATAATATTTTTTAAGGTGAGTGAATCCTTGATGTAACGATGCTCATCAAATGCTAGCAATTAAGGCCTAGAGTTAATGTTCATGATAACTTGATAGATCATGATAACTTTTCAGTTGTTTGGTAGATGTTAGTTATTTATATTGGTAATTAATGTTATCAGAGACAAACAAGGCAAACACCTAGGCACAAGGCACAATGCCTGCCTTGCCTATGGCCTAGTGTGCATTGGGTGCATAGAATGATGTCTGTCTGCCCATTGATCAGGGTTATCTACCTCTTTAGTTTTGTTTTTTTAGCAGAACATTCTATTGCCCTGTTCCATGTATAATAATTCAATTGTTTCCCAAATTTTAACAATGAACTAGAATGTCATAGAACACTTAAGTTATGAGATTGAAGTTCAAATATTAACAAAGAGTTAGATAAACTAGAATGTCATAGAACAATCGATTTTATCCAAGTTATTGATGGTGTTTCAGATGATGATGCAAGTGGATAAGTCTTGGATGTCCAAGGATAGAACATCACGGGAATATGACGAGGGAGTTCAACAATGTCCATGCACTAAGTGTGGGAATCTCAAAAAATATACTGTAGGAGATATTAAGAGACATCTATTTTTTAATGGTATCAATCAAAGTTATCGCATATGGTTCCACCATGGAGAAAAAGTTTCGAGTGAGGTTTCGCAACGTGTTGGGAGAGAAGATCTCGTCCATCAACAATTTGAAAGAGTGGCCCAAGCCAAAGTTGATAGCACAGTAGAAATGGTTCAAGATGCGTATGATCACTTTATGGGTGATCCTAAAGAGTTTCAAAAATTGCTTGAAGATGCAGAAAAACCTTTATATCCAGGTTGCTCAAAGTACACGAAGTTATCATCATTGGTCAAACTATGGAACTTGAAAGCGAAGAATGGGTGGTCCAACAAAAGCTTTTCAGAGCTGCTAAAATTGTTGGGAGACATACTTCCAAATAATAATGAAATGCCCTCATCCATGCATGAGGCCAATGATATTCGCTTAAAAGTGCTTATTTTAAGCCATTATCCTTATAGCGATGTCGCATTCTCCTATGTAAAACTTGTCTTTTTGTCGACTTTTCCATATAAGAGTTTCTTCCATTGCGTAGAACGCATTCTTTAGACGAAAATTGACTATTTACATGAAATATACGCATTTCGGATAGTCCAGTATCAAGCCGTTTTAATTGAATCTCATTACGCGCTTTTTCACTTGTAGGAGACCCTATCGGACGATACTCGAGGACTAGCGGGCCCATGATCAAGCACAGAAGACTTCTATCAAAGCTTAAAGAGCCAACAAGCTAGGATAAAAAGATAGAAGACATATACGGGCAAAGCTAAAGGATCGTAGAGCCAGAACAAGGACTAAGAGAGAGAATAGCTAGAGACCAAGAGAAGGACTTAGGTGTTAAAGACCACACCAATTGACATCAAAGGATAAGTTTGACTTATTGGTGGAGCGGATGAGAGAGAATAAAGAAGATCAGGGTTCAAAACCAATGCTTTTATTTTTATATTTTTTTCTCACCTCTCTCCTATTTCTCTCTTTATCTATCTATCTTGGCCCATGACATAGGCCCATGACCTACCCATACCCATGCCCATTACCCATGCTCATGCCCATTTGCAACAACAAGAGAGAATTGGTCTCACTTGACCGATTCTTCTCTCCCCCATATCTCTCTATCCTAGTCACTCTCTCTCTCATCTAACTAACCCATTCCCAACTATTGAATCTCTCTAGATCTAACGGTCATCATTTTTACAACAAATAAAAAGAAAAAAAAAGTCTATAAGAGATCTACGATCTCTCTTTCTTGGGTTGGTTTTCCTCTCCCTTCTCTTCCTCTCTTTCTTCTTTCTTTCTCTTCTTCTTCACCCTTCTTCTCCGGCGAGCTCACCATTAACGCATCCACCTCGAGGTGCAAAGCGTCAAACAGCAACGTCTCCTTACTGCCCATTCCATCCGCCACAATCATAGGCTACAATCCCCAATCCTATTGAGGTCAATCCAATCGGAGTTGCACCATCTACCTCTTCAATGGTAAACTTCTCTCTAATTCATCTCTTTAATCTTTCTACCTTCTTTCTCTATCTTCTTTCCCTCTATACCTTTACATGCTTTCTAGGGTAATATTTTAATGGCTTTCTAGATTAATTTGGTTTAATGTTATTTCCGTTGTAAAGCATTTGAACAAGCATTATAAGCATTTGTTTTTAGTTTAATGAACAAGTTTTAAATTCAAGTTTAAGTTGTTTTCATTTATTGTGTTTTTCATTCTCGTTTCTCTTATGTTTTTTTTTATTCTAATAGTTTTAACAACAATCTCAAGTATATTTTAAATCAACATCCACCATTCTCACCCTTCTATTTATTCCGAGCATTTTCTGATTATTCTTGTTTCTTATTTTGCTAACTAATCCCGAGTGCGGACGATATCCGACACAAGCCACTGTGCAAGTCTGCTTATTTGCAGATTAAGTGAACCAATTCGGAGAAATTACAAATATTGTTGAACTTTAGGGTTTCCGTAACCAACGACGCGGAAAAATCCTAATTTCGGCCAACAAGACTTTGAAAGCTCTGGGGATTGAATACGAGAAAATACATGCATGTCCTAACAATTGTATACTCTACAGAAAAGAGTTCAAAGATGTGACTACATGTCTCACTTGTGGAACATCACGATGGAAGGTAAAGAAAGATGGGACCGTAGAAAACAAGGGGGTGCCTGCAAAAGTATTGTGGTATTTTCTACCTATCCCAAGGTTTAGAAAGATATTTACGTCCTCACAGACAGCAAAAGACCTCAGGTGGCATGATAGTGAAAGAGTAAAAGATGGTTAACTACGTCACCCAGCAGACTCTCCAGCATGGCAACTAGTAGACCACAGGTGGCTAGAGTTTGCAGCAGATTGTAGAAATCTTCAGCTAGCCATTTCAGCAGATGGAATAAATCCACGTAGTAGTCTTAGTAGTAGGCATAGTTCTTGGCCCGTTATATTAGTCACCTACAACCTTCCACCATGGTTGTGCATGAAGAGAAAATTTATGATGTTAAAATTGTTGATATCCGGTCCACGTCAACCTGGCAATGACATTGATGTTTACTTGGCACCACTAATTGATGATCTAAAAACTCTATGGGAAGTAGGCGTTAATATTTATGATGCATACGCATAGCAATACTTTATATTAAGGGCGGTACTGTTATGGACAATCAATGATTTTCCTACATATGGTGTCTTGTGTGGTTGCAGCTTAAAAGGATACTTAGCTTATCCAATATGCGGTGATGATATTCGTTCTTGTAGATTGCAACATGGTAATAAAATAGTATACACAGGGCATAAAAGATTTCTTCCATTGAATTATCAATGGAGAAAGAAAAAAAAGGAGTTTGATGGTACACAGGAGCCTGACCCGCATCTAATAGCGTTAAGTGGAGAAACGTTAAGAAAGGTCGAAGGGATCAAAAACTCATGGGGAAAGAAGAAAGTATGTATACAAGTCACGAAGAAGAAAAAGAGACGTACACCCAAGAAAGATAAGGTTGATGCTGATGACAAGAGTCGTTGGAAGAAGAAGTCTATATTCTTTGAGCTTAAATACTGGAAACACCTGTACATAAGACACAATTTGGATGTCATGCACATCGAGAAGAATGTGTGCGATAGCATCATTGGGACATTGCTTAACATTCCAGGAAAAACAAAGGATGGGGTAAAATCTCGTCTGGACCTCGTAGAAATGGGTTTAAGGACTGAGATGGGACCACGATATGATGGGAATAGAGCATATTTGCCTTCAGCATGTTATACTTTATTTAGAGAAGAAAAAAGAAAAGTCTGCAAAACATTATTTGAGCTCAAGGTCCCGGATGGTTATTCTTCCAATTTAAAGAATTGTGTCTCAATGGAAGAATTGAAGCTATATGGTCTTAAGTCCCACGATTGCCATACCCTGATGCAGCAATTACTTCATGTGGCAATACGGTCAATGATGCCAAAGCACGTGAGGTATACTATTAGTAGATTATGTTTCTTCTTCAATGCTCTCTGCAACAAAATGGTGGATGTGGCAGGGTTAGACAAGATACAAAGAGATCTTGTAGTCACATTGTGTTTGTTTGAGAAGTACTTTCCTCCTTCATTCTTCAACATAATGGTTCATTTAATGATGCATCTTGTCAAAGAAGTCAAACTATGTGGACCAGTTCACTTTCGATGGATGTATCCTTTTGAGAGGTGAGTTTATTAAGCCACCCATGTTACAAGATATATATGCATTATGTCATTTTTAGAGATCTAAGTTTTATTTAATTGGTTATTTTCATGTTTTAGGTTTATGAAAGTTTTAAAGGGCTATGTACGCAATCGAAATCATCTAGAAGGTTGTATTGTTGAAACTTATATTACAGAAGAAGCGGTTGAATTTTGTACGGAATATTTATCTTGTGTAGAAGCAATTGGCATTCCCTTTGTTAAGAACATGCCAGCCATTAATACAGAGTATGGAAAGTTGCTCTTGCCTGGCAAGGCTATATCGGGTGGTCGTTTCTTCGATGTTGACACATTGTCCTTGGAGCAGGCACATCGTTATGTGTTGCAAAACATTGATGATGTTGAACCTTATATCGAGTAAACTCTTTTCTTCCCATCGATCGATGTTATTTTACTTTCTTCAGTTGCCTAAGAATTCTAGTACGAACTAATCATTTGTTATTTTTTGATATCTTGATAGGAAGCATATCTCCTACTTGAAGGAGAATAATCCCCATAAATCAAAAAATAGGAAGTGGTTAAACACGGAGCACAATCGCACCATTATTCCTTGGATACGTCAAATGGTTGAAAATGATCTACGCGACTCAGATAATAAAATCTCAGAAAGCCTGAGGTGGATTGCACAAGGACCACATTTTCAAGTAGTAAAATGTCATGGTTATATCATTAATGGATGTCGTTATCACATGAAAGAACGCGATAATTCATGAGTCAACCAGAATAGCGGAGTGAGCGTAGTAGCCGATACAATGCAAATTGCAAGTGGGAAGGGTAAAAATCTTGTGTTTGGAGATGTCTATTTTTACGGTGTTATTTCTGAAATATGGTTGCTTGATTATCGTATGTTCAAGATTCCAATATTTAAGTGTGACTGGGTCGACACTAATAAAGGCGTCAAAGTAGACGACCTTGGTTTCACATTAGTTGAGCTTGGTAGAGTTGGCCATAAATCTGATCCATTTATTTTGGCTTCCCAAGCCAAGCAAGTTTTCTATGTAGAAGACCAACTTAATTCAAAATTTTCAATCGTTCTAGCAGCTCCTACAAGAGCGTACATTTTTTATGACGATGATGAGCTCATTGATGTTTGCAATGATCACCAGACTTCTGATGTGGTATTGCCAAATGTCAAGTCTTTTGATGTAGTCGACGAGTCTTAGTCACAATATATGCGCATGGACTGTGGTAGAACTTGGATTGATCATACATCATCGGACTCATAGGTAGGAATTGTAGTAAAATGAATATTCCTGAAATTTTTGTTTGTTATGGATCAAACTATCAATCAATCTATCTTTCATTGTATTGGTTATACTGATATTCTTATGAATCTTCGTTCTTATATCAGGATAGTCATGGATCCAGCTGGATCGGACAAAGATCACGATCACCATGAGGACGGGGTTCCTCAACAGACATAGAGTATGAATTACTTGTGTCGTTATTCTATGAGATTGTAGATTTAATTAACATTTTTTGCTCTAAATAGAAGTTAATTACTTTTCGATTGATTTAGAAACGATGACTAAGAAGAGAACACGGGGTGTTACTACACTGCCAGACTTAGTTAAAAGCGCTGGTAGTGTAAAAAAGTGATCGAATTCAATGATAAGTTTCAGCCGGTAGGTGATGTTTCGATCATATTTTCAAGTTACCTTAGTACCGTGGGACGCAGTATAGTTCCAATTACTATTGAAGATTGGCGCAAGATGGATTTTGAGAAGAAGGAGAAGATGTGGCAGATGGTAGAGGTATATTATTTTGAATTTTTGATCCGATTTTGTATTATAATTATTCTAGAATATTGACTTTAATTACAAATTATATTATAGAATTTATTTGTAGTACCGTCGGAGTGTAAGAAAAAAATTCTCCAAAACATTGGCCAAAAATGGAGAGATTTCAAGGGAAAGCTGAGCCATAAATATGTGAAGAAATTCAAAAATACACCTGAGCTCCTTCGTCACCCTCCAGAAAAGTATAAATGGATTGGTCAAGAACATTGGGATGCTTTTGTGAAGTCAAGACTTTCAGAAGAATTTGAGGTAATTATTCTAGCTTTTTATTACTTCATAATCAATATGTTATTCTTTATAATGTACTAATATTTATTTATTTTTCATTATAATTATAAAGTTATTGAGCGCCTCTCAATCAAAGAGGCAGGCAATGAATAAATATCTTCACCACATGTCCAGAAGGGGTTATGCTCGTTTGGAAATCAAAATTTTGGTAAGTGTTAGTAAGATTTACACCTTTTATTTTTTACTTATATTTTGTTGGTTATAATTTCGAAATCATATGTTTTTGGCTGTTGGCAACAGAAAGATATCGGGTCATCGTCCAAAAGTATAGATAGAAGTATTTTGTAGAAGAAGGCCCGCCAAGATAAGAGCAGGGCGTACAAAGACGATGTTACAAGGGAGAAAGCTCTTAAAATGGTAAGTTTGTATCTATTTTTTTAAAGATAGATCAGATATTTCTTGCTCTATATGAATATGCCCCTATATATCATTATTTTTGCAGGATGATTTAGAGAAATTGATCTAGGAGGGGACTTTATCCACTGAGGGAAGCAATGACATACTCACCATGGCACTAGAGACTCCCGAACATCTTGGCTGGGTTAGGGGGTGGGGAGTTTTGTCACACCAACCACGTACTTCCACCTCCCTAGATAGCCTCCGAAGAAGGTTGTGGCAGAGATGGACATATTGAAGTCAACAATACACTCACAAGGGCAAATGATTCAAGCATTAGAAGCTAAACTCAATGCCTTTATGCAACAAGGACCAGAAACACCGATGTTTGAGAAGATCATTTCAAATAATAGTGCTAATAAAGTAACGCCGAGGTCTGAAAAGATTGGTTCAAATACTAGTGCTAATATAGATAAGCCCAACAGTAGAAGGCTGATATTCACTCAAAAGTGCTTATTTTAAGCAATTATCCTTTTAGCGTTATTGCATTCTCCTACGTTAAAATACTCTATTTATCTACTTTTCTACGTAAGAGTCTCTTGTGTTGCGTAAAACACACTTTTCTGGATAAAATGGTATATTTGCATGCATTAAACACATTTTCGGAAGTCTAGACATGTAGTCATTCTAATAGAGTCTCATTACGCGCTTCTTCTGTCGCAGGAAACCCCGATGGGACAATTCTCGAGACTTGCGAACCCACATCGATCAGGAAAGCCCATTATCAAAGCTTAGAGAGCCCACATGCTGTGACTAGAAGATATGGGCCGAATATGGGCTGAATAAGAGGACCAAAAAGCCGGCCCAAAGAACGGAGAGAGCAGGAGAGCCAATGACCAAGAGACGGACCAAAGCGTTTAAAGCCACATGAGTCAGCAAAGAATGATAGTCTACTCTACTGGAGAAGCGTGAGGATGGTCACAGTGAAGACCAGGGTTCCAGACCCTCTGCCAATACTTTTATCTCCATTTTTTTGATATTTTCTCTCTCATCTCTCCTTATTCTCTCTCTCTCTTCATCTCTCGGTCCTCGAATCTACTGACCTAACCCCAGAACTCCTGCCCATCGGCTCTATCTCATCTCCCTTAGCTTTCTGACCGTTGGATCTTCTATCGGACCGTTGGATCTTCAATCGGACTGTTGGATCTCTCTAGATCCGTCGATCTACCAATCTGGGTCCCAATCAAGTCACCATCCATCCGATCGCCATCAGACTGTCTGTCACATCATCTTGTGAGATGATGGACATCATCAATCCATGTGGGCCAGTAGCCGGGCCCATCATCATCGATCCGCTGTCCGACCAGTTAGTAGACCCCGTGAATTTCCAAATAATTTTAATTAAATTTTAAAAAAATTGGGGGTCCACTAAATGGGGACATTCCCCAAAGAAAAGTAGCATTTTACTTAAAAAAAAAAAAAATATATATATATATATATATATATATATATATATTTTATTTAAAAAATACCCTATTTCCATTAAAGGAAATAGGGAGCTTTATAATAGGAAGGAGAAGGGTTAGTTCGAACCCTAATCCCCCTCTTTTCTTCTCCTCTCCTTCCCCGAATCTTCTGCCCACATTTTCCCATCCTTCTTTCTCCTCTTTTCTTCTTCTTATTCTTTTTCTTCATCATCTTCTTCTCCTTATTTTCGTCGCCGGAGTTGCAGAACTCCGGCGGATTGCAACCAGCACCATCCACCTCTTCTCTCCTCCGCCTGTGCGCAGCGCAGCACCACCTCTGGGCAGCAATGTCTCCTTACAGCAACCAGCATCCTTGCTGATTCGTTTTCTCCACGCTCCGGCCAACAATCTTTGGAACACCGACCAGTTGCTGCTCTCACACCGCCTTCTCCTTTGCAGATCTTCAAACGGTAAGTTCTTTCTCTTCTTCTTCTTCTTCCTCTCCTCCTTCTCTTCTTTTTCTTCTCCTTCTTCTTCTTCTTCTTGCTGCCCTGACAGCAACACCAGAACCGTGCTGCCTCCTCCTCTATCACCGTCTTCTTCATCAAGTTGTTACCGGAGTTGCAGGCTGCAACTCCGGCCGATCAAGAGTCACCCACCTGCACCTCTGCTCTACCACCGCCTAACCCATCACCGTCTTCAACCAGCGTCTGCAACGCTCCTCAATCCTGCACTTCTCTTCACCGTTCTCTCCAGGAAGAACAAAACTAAAAAAAAAAATATAGAAGGAAAGGTGAAGAGAAGGGAGGAAAGGGAGATGCGACCTCACCTGGTTGGTGTGCTTCCACCTGTTGGTTCAACCGTGTGCCCCTTCTCTTAGTTTCTACCAGTGCCGACCATCCTCCTCCATGGCTACACACTGGCTGCTCCTCTTGAGGGGACTCATCTCCAATGCTGCAACCTGACTTGCAACTCGTTTGCAAAGTCACCTCTCTCCATACAGCAGTTCAGGGGACCTCCTAGCCGCTGCTAGTGCCACTAAGAAAAACCACCAAAGTGCGCCTCTCATCTCCTCCGCACCAGCAGGTTGTCCACCACCACCTCACCCATCAGCAACACCGTCATCCTCTCATCCTTGTGCACCAGCGTTGTTGCCCATTCCATCCAGGGGATTCACCACATCCTCGCTACTTCCCGCTCATTCCACAATCGGTCCTCCTTGGACTGATCTTGTGGTCAATCGTTATCGGTGATCATCACCAATACCAATCACGGTTTCTTTTGGTGACTCCAACACCATCTCAACGTGACAAATCCTCCCGTCACATCCCAAGGGGTTGCACCTCACCGCTTCCCAGCAACTTACATGCTCCTCAAATGTGCAACCTAGTGCTGCCTATCCACCCCTCATCATCCTTGCAATCCATCATGGCATCCACATGGCGATCAAGGTGAGTTATTGGAGGTGATTTTATCACTTCTCTCTCTCTAGACCTTTCTAGCTTCACTTTCTCTCTCCTCCCTTAGTTTCTCTCTCTAATTTCTTCTTATTTGCTTTCTAGTTGAAATTTTAATTTTACTTTGATCATTGTAAGCACTTTCTTAGTTTGATAAAACAAATATGATTTGAATTTTAATTGTGTTTCATTTATTATAGTGTTGCATTATTGTGTTAGTTAATTCTTGCCTTAATGCTTCTTGTGGAAATTTCTCTCTCTAGAAAATTCAAAATCCTATTTTAAAAAATTACTTCACATTCCTCATCTCTCCATCCATCAATTTCCGTAATATTTTCCGTCATTTCATGTTCGTTATTGCGCTCATCTGACTAATCCCGAGTGCGGATCGACATCCGACACGAATCCCTATACAAATCTGTCAATTTTGCAGGATAAACGGATAAAAATTACAAATATGTTGAAGTTAGGGTTTCCGTAACCAACGACGCGGAAATACCCTATTTAAAAAATACCCTATTTTCATTAAAGGAAATAGGGAGCTTTATAAGAGGAAGGAGAAGGGTTCGTTCGAACCCTAATCCCCCTCCTTTCTTCTCTTTTCTCTCCCCAAAACCTTCCCCCCCACGTTTTCCACCTTCTCCTCATTCTTTTCTCGACTTTTTCTTCTTCCTCTTCTCCTTTTCTCTTCTCTTTTCCGGCGAACTAGTTCTTCTTCTTCTTCTTTTTCTTCTTCTTCTTCTACTTCTTCTTGTAAATAGAGCCGGCAACTGCTCCAGCAGCAAGCATGACAGTGCAACCCGCACCATCGTCCTCCCCTATCTTGGACGGTCATCCATCCTCTTCTTCTCCTTCTTTCACCAACGCCGGAGTTGCAGGTTTGCAACTCCAGCCAGCCGGTCTTCAGCCTGCCCTGTTCACCATCACCATCGCTATCTTTCCATCTTCTTCACCACGTCCAAGCCTGCTGCATCTACATCTTCATATCTCCACGCCCATCTTTTTTCTCCAAGCCGTCCACCTCCTTTCACCGTTTTCACCCACTGAAATCCAAAAAAAAAATAAAATAAAATAAAACCAGCGCCCCCTCCATCTCTTTCCAGGTTGAAGAAGAAGAGAGAAGGATGATGGAGATCGAGGTGGTCTCATGCTGTGACTGACCGACCTCACAACTCCATT
Source organism: Euptelea pleiosperma (assembly GCA_035048495.1). NCBI lineage: Eukaryota > Viridiplantae > Streptophyta > Magnoliopsida > Ranunculales > Eupteleaceae > Euptelea > Euptelea pleiosperma. The sequence continues at coordinate 19,774,625 of CM068547.1, forward strand.
GGAGGTGGAAACAGCCAGCGCCTCCCTCTCCATCCATCGCCGCCCTCAACTTTGGCACCTCCACCGGACTGAATCATCTTCTTCGGCATGCAATCCAGGCCCCTCACTCATTCCGCTCCTGCTATTCACGTTCTCCCTCTCTTCCTTTAGAAAAAGAAAAAGAAAAAAAAAAAAACACAGCAAAAGAAAAGAAGAAGAAGAAAGGAAGATAGGAGGGAAGCTCCACCGATTTGATCCTCCACCTGCACGTCCTCCTCCGGTCACCTCCATTAACGCCGGCAAACTTTGCTGCTCCGCCTCCTGCACGTACCACCTGCTGCCCTTCCTAGCAGCGATCTTCTAAGCAAAAGCAACGTCTCTTGGCTGATGCTAGTTCACGGCTTGCACCTGCAATCCCCCTTCCGGTAACCTTCTTCATCTCACGGACTGGTGCATGCACTCCGGGCAGCACCTCTCAATGCACTTCCTCCTCATCACCAGGCATTTACCCCATCCAACGGCTAGTTCACAAGGTCCTCAAGGACCAGCAACCTTCTCATAGCTGCTGCACATCAGTTTTTTTTTATCCATTAAGATCCAAAGGTCCCACAACTTGCAGCCAATTGATACAAGAACTTCACGGACACTCGTTTGGCCGGAATCTCTCTCCTTTGCATCAAGATAAGGATATCTTTCGCTAGGTAAATCCTTTCTTTCTACCTCTTATTTTTCTGATTTCTTTCTTCACTTCCTCTCAAAACTTTATCTCTCTAGAACTTTTTCTTTTAGACTCTCTTTCTCTATCTCTCTCTTCTCTCTCTCTCTAGTGTTATTTTAGTTATTGATTTCTATTTCTACTTTTAGTTTCATTTGAATTGATTGTAATGAATATTGTTTAAGCATCAATGAATAAATTCAAGTAATATTTAGAGTTTATTTTGTTCTTCATTTTATTTCAATAAAATAATTAGCTTTGTTAATCTCTAAGTAAAAAAAAAAAAATTCTAGTTTTAATCTCAAATCCATCACCACTCTCACCCCTCCATCTCTCATTTCCATGAATTTCAGAGCAATTTCTGTAAAAAAAATCCGTTATTTCATGTCCTTGATTTGCGTGAACTAATCCCGAGTGCGGATCGACATCCGACACTTCCCACTGTGCAAAGATTTGTTTAAATCTTGCAGGATAATCAAAAAAAAATTACAAATCTTGTTGATTCTAGGGTTTCCATAACCAACGACGCGGAAATACCTACTTTCAAATGGCGCCGCTGCCGCTCGGGTGTACGGGAGTGCGAAAAAGGACTTAAAGACGGAATTGGCCAGTTGCTGAAGCGAAAAGCTGCTCAATTTGGCCAGCCCAACCTTTTCAGGAAACTTTCTATTTTGTGTTTTTAGTGATTTTTAGCAGTTTCTTTTAAATTACTATTTTTAATGCCTCGGAAGGCCGAGTGTAATTTGTAATAATTTAGGAATTTTACCACTTTCCAAATAACTGCTAGATCTTGTTCTAGGGTTTTTTAGAAACCCTAGATTAAGTGAAAAATACCAAAAAAATAATAAATTCAAAATTCAAAAAAATTAGGGTTTCATATTCTGTAGATTTTTAGAAATCACCAATCAAGGATATGCGATTTTTGGAAAGATTCTAAAATCTTGAAACTTTGCTAAATTAGGGTTTCCCCTCTTAGAAGTTTCCTCTTTAGAAGAATTTCTATCTTTAGAAATCTTCCGAATTTGGAAAAGTCTGCAAAAGGAAACGCCCCAAATCTAGCAGAATTTCAATTTTGGGAAATTTCTCAAAATTATAAGGGATCTCGCAATCAAATCTTTCTTGGAAGATCTCCACAGTTCGGGAAACTTTCCAATCTAGGTATTTTCCAATCTGGGAATTCCTAAATTTTAACCCATCTCGAATTTGGAAATTAATTCAAAAACTTGCCTAAATCCAGTGCTTGTTCAGTGAACCCTAAAAAGGCAAGGATCTTCCAAATAGAATCCCAAATTCCTAGACCGTGTGATCTAACTGTTTCTGCAGGAAAAACGATCCAGTGTGGGTAGGGAGCGAAAGCTCAAAGAGGTGGAGTCGGGCCCAAGCCCATTAGGATACCCCTCTCTAACCCACGGAGGCGACCCCGTGGCGTGGCCCACGGGAGGTAAGTCCATATCCTCGCCTTGAGTGCGATACAGAGTAATTTGGGTGAATCATTGCCGCATGTCTATTTGTTTTCTAGCAACAACTTATTCGACTTGCGTGGCGTGGCCGTTAATCAATCAACTCTAAGAGAGCAAACCCAGCTCCAAAATTGAAACTGGTGGGATTTCATCACCCACCTCATCACTCCAGCTGAAATTGATCCCCAGGATCCATCTATAATAAAAAGAATCAAGAAGTAGAGCCAATTAGCCCGGTGTTCGAGGAAAAATCCACACAAAGCGAACCTGCTTAACATCCAATCGAAATAAGACCACGAGCGCGGGTCCCTGTTATCTAACACACCCATAAGTCCCTGCTACTCAAGTACACTGAGCTCGACGTGGCATCTTGGACTATTCGACGGTTAGTTGCGTGTGGACTAGGAACACGCATCAACCCTAGCTTAACCCGAGGGAACACTCTTCTTATCCACTTGACATATCCGGTTAGTCTGGGACGTACTTAAGTCAGCCATTGTGCCGCACGTCTGTCTAGGCTTCGGATTGCCTTGTTGTTAACTAGAGTTAGTACTAAAGGATTCGCTCTGAAGAGTGTAGCCTGGTGAGAACCTCTGAGTGCAGAACAGTTAGTCCGGCGGTTAAAAAATAAACCAGTGGTCCACCCACTATCATAATCTACTCTAGCCCCAAAACTAACAAAGATAATTCCTAAAATATATCTTGATTGCTTAGAATAGGATTATCTGTGCTTGGTGTGCATCATTTAGGATAGTGTTCCTCTCTGGCAACTTTTTGCCAACTATAGAGCTTGCCTCATTCGCGTATGCCCGTTTGGAATCGTCCGAACAAACGCTTGATTCGATCTGAGAATCACGTCCCTACAGTGGATCCTCCACTGAATTCTTCCCCATCTCTTTCCCCACCCGCCTCCCCCAGTACTACTACCTTTGTAGTCATGGCAGTCGAACGACCTCTTATCGAGACGTTCGCTCCTATCTCTGCCAATCCGCCCACTTGCATTGTTCTCCCACCTACTACGGCGGTACAGTTCGAGATCAGGCCACAGACGATCCAAATGCTGCCAACCTTTCGTGGTCTCCTAAGAGAAGACCCATATTCCCATATTCGGGAATTCCAACATGTCATCCTACTTTTCAAGAATCAGAACCTCGATGATGACAATGTGCGTCTGCGAGTTTTTCCATTCTCGCTCAAAGACCAAGCCTCAGATTGGCTCTACTCCTTACCCACTGATTCAATCAGCAGTTGGAAAGAGTTGGTGGGAAAATTCATGTCTAAATTCTACCCCATGACTCGGACCAACCAAATGAAGCAACTCATTCAGGACTTTAGACAGAAGTCCGATGAGAAATTTTTTGAAGCATGGGATAGATTCCAAGACTACCTGACTAAGTGTCCCCACCATAGCATCGACAAGGGCAATCTTGTCCACGTCTTCTATAAGGGACTTACTGATGAGTCCCGGACCATGGTAGAGTCAATGTGCCAAGGAAAATTCCTGCACCAAACTCCGACCGATGCATACAAATTCTTGGGAGAGTTAGGAGAAAACTCTCAACATTGGACGACTGACTCAGAGTTTAGTCGAACCACTTCGGTCCAAAGGACAACCAAGGGACATGATGCTACAGCTGATACTGAGCTTCGATCTGTCATTCAAGAGTTGAGCAAGTCAGTCTCGGCACTGGCTGTGTCAGTACAAAAGCCTACTCAACAATCCACCCCAGTCATGCATGTGGGACACGAGAGCCCTATGGAATCCTGCACCCTCTGTCTGCAACCATCCCATACTACTAAGCATTGTCCTTTGAATGAAGGATGGTCTAATCCTCTTCAGGAAGAAGTTTGTGCTTTCAGCACATACAAACCACCCACTCAGAACTCGTATAGTCAATCTTATCATCCGGACACGAGAAACCACCCTAACTTCTCTTGGAGGCCTCAGTCTACTCAACCACAAGCTCAACCTCCACGTCAACCTCAGGGCATGTATCCCCCTGGGTTCAATCAACTCACTAGGCAATTCAATCAGGGACAATACCAGCAGAGTCAGTACCCATCTACTTAGAACCAGCAGTTCCAACAGGGTCAATACTCTGGATAACCGAGCACATTTTAAAATCAGCAAAGAGTCCCACAGACCTTTCAGAACCAACCGATTGTCCCAAATAATTCTCCAGCCTATAACTATAATGCCCCGATGAGCTCGAGTCGCGAATTGGTGCCTCAGCTCCCATTAGCTGCCCCCCAACAGTCGGTCTCCAAACTTGGTATTGAGGACCTTCTAGCTCAACTCATTACTCAATCTATGCAACACCTAGAGCAACAGCAACAGCAATCCATGCTTCGTCTAGAGCAACGTCTAGGTAACTTAGAAGCTGAGAAAGCTAAGGGGATCTTTCCTAGCCAACCCATTGCCAACCCTAAAGGAAATGCCAAAGGGGCAGTATATGAGATCGGATCCCAATCTCAAAGCCAGAATGAGAACTATCAAGGGGAGGTGCAAGCTGTAACCACCCTACGATCTGAAAAAACTGTGGACATGGGAGTCCAACCACCGCCGGTGCCATCTCCAGCACCCATCACTCGTACAGAGGAAACTAATACCAATCCTACCTCTGCTTCTTCTACCTCTGCACCAACATCAGATATCCCTGTACAGAAATCGAAGGCTAAAGACAAATCCATTTGTCGAGTAAAGCCTCCCTTCCCGGACAGACTTGTCCAAGATAAGCGGGATCAGCAATTCTTAGAGATCTTAGATGTCTTTAAAGATGTCCAGATCAATATCCCATTCCTTTTTGCTATCAAGCAAATCCCTTCCTATGTCAAATTCCTCAAGGACTTGTGCACAGTTAAGCGGCGTACGCATGTACCCAAAGCTGCCTTCTTGGCCGAAAAAGTTACCGCGTTCATTCAACACAATAGTGTGATCAAATACAAGGATCCAGGTAGCCCAACTGTCCAATGTGAAATTGGAGACAACTTTAGCTGCACTGCCTTGCTAGATTTAGGGGCTAGCATTAACCTCATACCATTCTCGGTATATCAGCAGTTAGGACTGAAAGATATGAAGCCTACCAATGTCACCCTGAAATTGGCTGACCAGTCCATCAAGATTCCAAGAGGAATCATTGAAGATGTCCTAGTAAAAGTCGCTGACTTTTATTATCCTGTGGACTTTATCATTCTCGACACCGAGCCGTGTCAGGATAACCGCATTCCGGTCATCTTAGGCCGTCCATTCCTTGCCACTGCGAATGTACACATCGGGTGCCGGGACGGAAACATGTCCAGTGCTTTCGGAAACCTCAATGCTGAGGTCAATATCTTTCGTCTAATGCAACAGGATGCCGATCGTGATGTGGCCGATGAAATGTGTGCCGTTGAGAGTCTAATCCCGGACTCCACCGAAGATATTCTTAAACAGTGTCTAGCACACTTTGGAGCTGACTTTGCAACAGAGTCAGCTATTTCTGATCTCAATGATCTTTTGGAGACTGCTCCACTGATAGAGATCCCCGCTCCACTCATTGAGTTCGAGCCTCTGATAACCATGGCCAGAGAACCTATCCTTCCTTTACATACTGAAGTCAAACCTCTTCAATCCGTGTCTTCTGTGACACCTATTTCTACTCCATCTGCTCCAATATTGGAGCTTAAACCTCTTCCCACAAATCTTTCCTATGCCTATCTTGGTCCTAAGGAAACCTACCCTATCATTATTGCTTCCGCTTTGTCTGAGAGTGAACGTAAGAAACTTCTCGAGCTGCTCAACGAGCACAAATCTGCGATAGGTTGGACTATAGATGATATTCGTGGCATAGACCCCTCGGTGTGCCAACATCACATCTATCTCGAGGATGAATCCAAAACCTCTCGAGAACAGCAGAGGAGGTTGAACCCCGTCTTGAAGGATGTAGTCCGGGATGAGGTCCTTAAACTGTTAGATGCGGGTATCATTTATCCCATCTCCGATAGCCAATGGGTGAGTCCTATTCATGTCGTCCCTAAAAAGGCAGGATTCACAGTTGTGGAAAATAAGAACAAGGAAATGATAACCCAGCGCCTGAAGAAAGGGTGGAGAGTCTGCATCGATTACCGACGACTCAACACCAACACTAGGAAGGACCATTTTCCTTTACCCTTCATAGACCAGATGTTGGAGAGACTAGCAGGTCATTCCTATTACTGCTTCCTTGATGGTTACTCAGGGTATAATCAAATACCCATCGCCCCTGAGGATCACGAGAAAACAACTTTCACCTGTCCCTTTGGCACTTTTGCCTACAAGCGCATGCCCTTTGGCCTCTGCAATGCACCCGCAACCTTTCAACGGTGTATGATGAGCATATTCTCTGACATGGTGGAAAGATTCCTTGAAGTCTTTATGGACGACTTCTGATATTCGCTCAAAAGTGCTTATTTTAAGCAATTATCCTTTTAGCGTTATTGCATTCTCCTACGTAAAATACTCTATTTACCTACTTTTCTACGTAAGAGTCTCTTCTATTGTGTAGAACACACTTTTCTGGACGAAATGGTATATTTGCATGCATTAAACACATTTTCGGAAGTCTAGATATGAAGTCATTCTGATAGAGTCTCATTACGCGCTTCTTCTGTCGCAGGAAACCCCGATGGGACGATTCTCGAGACTTGTGGGCCCAAATCGATCGTGAAAGCCCATTATCAAAGCTTAAAGAGCCCACATGCCATGACTAGAAGATATGGGCCAAATATGGGCTGAATAAGATGACCAAAAAGCTGGCCCAAAGAACGAAGAGAGTAGGAGAGCCAATGACCAAGAGACGGACCAAAGCGTTTAAAGCCACATGAGTCAGCAAAGAATGATGGTCGACTCTACTGGAGAAGCGTGAGGATGGTCACAGTGAAGATCAGGGTTCCAGACCCTCCGCCAGTGCTTTTCTCTCTATTTTCTGATACTTTTTCTCTCATCTCTCCTTATTCTCTATCTCTCTTCATATCTCGGTCCTCGAATCTACTGACCTAACCCCAGAACTCCTGCCCATCGGCTCTATCTCATCTCCCTTAGCTTTCTGACCATTGGATCTTCCATCGGACCGTTGGATCTTCAATCGGACCGTTGGATCTCTCTAGATCCGTCGATTTACCAATCTGGGTCCCAATCAAGTCGCCATCCATCCAATCGCCATCAGACTGTCTGTCACATCATCTTGTGAGACGATGGACATCATCAATCTATGTGGGCCAGTAGCCGGGCCCATCATCATCGACCCGCTGTCCGACCAGTTAGTGGACCCCGTGAATTTCCAAAAGAATTTTAATTAAATTTTAAAAAATGGGGGGTCCACTAAATGGGGACATTCCCCAAGAAAAAGTAGCATTTTACTTAAAAAAAAATATATATATATATTTTTTTTTTATTTCCTAAAAATCCTAATTTCCATTAATGGAAATTAGGAGCTTATAAAAAGGGGGAAGGAGGGGGACGAACCCTAATTTTCAAACCCCTTTTCTCCTCTCCTTCCCCCCACATCATTCCTCCTCCTTCCCTTTCATCCTCTTCCTCTTCTTCCTTGTTCTTCACATCTTCTTCTTCATCTTCTCCGGCGAACTGAACCAGTCCGTCGTACACAACCAGCAACCAGCACGCCTGCTGCTCCTCTTCATCGCCAAGGCCGTTTACAACTCCACCTCCACGCTGCTGCGAACACCACCATTAACAGCACCTGCAACTCCAACGAGTTGCAGGTCTGCTTGATATTCGCTCAAAAGTGCTTATTTTAAGCAATTATCCTTTTAGCGTTATTGCATTCTCCTACGTAAAATACTCTATTTACCTACTTTTCTACGTAAGAGTCTCTTCTGTTGCGTAGAACACACTTTTCTGGACGAAATGGTATATTTGCATGCATTAAACACATTTTCGAAAGTCTAGATATTAAGCCGTTCTGATAAAGTCTCATTACGCGCTTCTTCTGTCGCAGGAAACCCGATGGGACGATTCTCAAGACTTGTGGGCCCAAATCGATCATGAAAGCCCATTATCAAAGCTTAAAGAGCCCACATGCTATGACTAGAAGATATGGGCCAAATATGGGCTGAATAAGAGGACCATAAAGTCGGCCCAAAGAACGAAGAGAGCCGGAGAGCCAATGACCAAGAGACGGACCAAAGCGTTTAAAGCCACATGAGTCAGCAAAGAATGATAGTCGACTCTACTGGAGAAGCGTGAGGATGGTCACAGTGAAGAACAGGGTTCCAGACCCTCCGCCAGTGCTTTTTTCCATTTTTTTTTTGATACTTTTTCTCTCATCTCTCCTTATTCTCTCTCTCTCTTCATCTCTCGGTCCTCGAATCTACTGACCTAACCCCAGAACTCCTGCCCATCGGCTCTATCTCATCTCCCTTAGCTTTCTGACCGTTGGATCTTCCATCGGACCGTTGGATCTTCAATCGGACCGTTGGATCTCTCTAGATCCGTCGATCTACCAATCTGGGTCCCAATCAAGTCACCATCCATCCGATCGCCTTCAGAATGCCTGTCACATCATCTTGTGAGACGATGGACATCATCAGTCCATGTGGGCCAGTAGCCGGGCCCATCAGCATCGACCCGCTGTCCGACCAGTTAGTGGACCCCGCGAATTTCAAAAATAATTTTAATTAAATGAGGGGTCCACTAATTGGGGAGATTCCCCATAGAAAAATAGCATTTTACTTAAAAAAAAAAAAAAAAAAATTAAAAATATTTTTTTTATTTAAAAAATACCCTATTTCCATTAATGGAAATAGGGAGCTTTATAAGAGGAAGGAGAAGGGTTCGTTCGAACCCTAATCCCCCTCAAATCTTCTCCTCTCCTTCCCCCTATCCTTTCCCTTCTTCCCGGCGACTTCTTTCTCCTCTTCTTCCTCTTTTCTTCTTCGTCTTCTTCACCATTCTTCGCCGGAGTTGCAGGTTTGCAACTCCGGCCGTTCTTCTTCTTCTTCTTCTTCTTATTCTTCTTCTTCTTCTCCTCTTCATCTTCTTCTTCTTCTTTGCATCGGTGCTTGCAAGCAGCACCACAGGAACACCGCCTGTACCTTCCTCTTGCTGGAGTTGCAACCTGCAACTCCGGCGAACTCCATTAAGACCGTCCATCTCCCCTTCTTCCTCTCCCTTTCCTTTTCTTCTTTCTTCTTCTTCTCTATCGCCCCTGCATCTCCTTATCTTCTCCTTCTTCTTCTCTTCTTTAAACCCCCTAGCTTCAAACCCAGCAACCCTTTCCACCATTTGCTCCTCCCCACGCCGGACTGGTGAACCAGTCCGGCAAGCTCCATTAAAGCCGCCACCTGTGGCTGTTCTTCCACGGCCTGCACACCATTGGATCTTCTCCAGCAACCTCTCACCTGTTTCTCCACGCTGTGCACTGCTGCTACCAACACCGTGCAACTCCATTGTCATCTTTTTGCTTTGCAGTTGCTGGTGTTGCACCAGCAACACCAGCCCATGAGCACCGCCGCCCTCCTTCTTCTTCTCTCTTTTCCGATCACCAGCGCACCTCCTGCGCATACCGCCTAGAGCTCCACCACAACTTCACCACCCCTTCCCTTCTCCTTCATCACCTCGTCAACCTACAACACCTATCCATCCTTAGAGGAACCCACGAGCTCATCCCTCTAACCGATGCCTTGCAAGCTGGTCTACCTGGGATCGAACATCACCACCGGTACTCTTCTCCACCACATGCAAATCTTCTCCAAGCATCACAAAGGGTACCAACTCTTGGGCCGAACAACTCCTGTGATGGGTTAGTATGTCAAGGGTAAACCATTCTCTCTCATCTTTCTCTCTCTCCATGTTCATCTATTTTTCTCCCTCTCTTTCTCTTTTTATCTCTCTATTTCTCTCTCTCTCTAGACCTCTCTCTAGGATTAGATTTCTCTCTTCTTCTACCACTTTCTCTCTCTCTTTAACATTTTTCCAACTTTCTCTCTCTAGTTTCTCTCTCTCAAAACCTCTTTCTCTCTCTACATCCCTCTCTTATTAAAATGCTTTCTAGTTTAGTTATTTTATTAGATTTTTGCTGTAAAAGACGATTTTGATTGAATAAAGTTGATTTGAATAAAATTATGTTCCATTCTCTACAAAATTCCCGTCATTTTATGTTCATTATCGCGCTAATCTGACTAATCCCGAGTGCGGATCGACATCCGACACGAATCCCTATACAAATCTATCAATTTTGCAGGATAATCGGATAAAAATTACAAATATGTTGAAGTTAGGGTTTCCGTAACCAACGACGCGGAAAAATCCTACTTTCAAATGGCGCCGCTGCCGCTCGGGTGTTCGGGAGTGCGAAAAAGGACGTAAAGACGGAATTGGAAAGTTGCTAAATCGGAAAGCTGCTCAATTTGGACAGCCTGACCTTTTCGGGAAACTTTCTATTTTTGATTTTTAGCAGTTTTTAAATTACTATTTTTAATGCCTCGGAAGGCCGAGTGCAATTTGTAATAATTTAGGAATTTTCCTGCTTTCCATATAACTGCTAGATCTTGTTCTAGGGTTTTTTAGAAACCCTAGATTAAGTGAAAAATACCAAAAAAATAATAAATTCAAAATTCAAAAAAACTAGGGTTTCATATTCTGCAGATTTTTAGAAATCACCAATCCAGGATTTGCGATTTTTGGAAAGATTCTAAAATCTTGAAACTCTGCTTAATTAGGGTTTCCCCTCTTAGAAGTTTCCTCTTTAGAAGAATTTCTATCTTTAGAAATCTTCCGAATTTGGAAAAGTCTGCAAAAGGAAACATCCCAAATCTAGCAGAATTTCAATTTTGGGAAATTTTCCAAAATTGTAAGGGATCTGATATTCGCTCAAAAGTGCTTATTTTAAGCACTTATCCTGTTAGCGTTATCGCACTCTCCTACGTAAAACTGCTCTAATTATCCACTTTTCTACGTAAGAGTCTATCTCATTGCGTAAAATACACTTTTCTGGACGAAATGGTATATTTGCATGCATTAAACACATTTTTGGAAGTCTAGATATAAAGCCGTTCTGATTGAGTCTCATTACGCGCTTCTTTTGTCGCAGGAAACCCGATCAGACGGTTCTCAAGACTGGTGGGCCCACAATCAACCTACAATGCCTTTAATCAAAGCATAAAAAGCCAGTGGACTTGGACAAGAAAATGTAGGCCAAAGAGAGAAGAAGAGCCAGAGAGAGCAAAAGAGTCGAGAGACGACAAAGGGAGAAGGAGAGACAAGCCCTTAAAGAAGAGACTAAGGAAATTAAAGCTTATCAACTAACACAAGTTGAGGACTAGCTCAGTTGGTAAAGCATGCAAAAGACCAAGTCAGAGACCAGGGTTCCAAACCCTCTGCTAGCAGTTTTTTTTATTATTTTCTCTCTCCTCTCTCTAAATCTTCATTCTCTCTTTACTCACAATCCAAATCATCTGATCCTTTCTCCCTCCTCAATCACTCAATCCTACGGCCTACCTTGGCCAATCTCCATCGCCCGATCATCACCCTCCATCTCTACCATACGATCGCTCAGTCACTTCATATTCAATCCTATGGGCTTAAGCCAAGATGCAGTGCGGGCCCATTACTCACTGCCCAGCCATTCCGTTGGACCCACATGCCTAGCATGGATAGGAAATGGTTTTTAAAGAAGATGAAGGATAGGAGAATAAATTTTGGAAAAGATTTATGAAACAAAGATTTTTTTTAAAGACAAATATTTCTTCAAAAAGGAATTTGTGGTTTTCAAAAAAGGAGGGAGATTTTATCCTAGAAGAAAACTAGGTGTTGGGCATGTAAAAGATGATATTTTATAAAAATATTTTTTTAAAAAAAGAAGTTTTCATATGAAAGTTTCTAAAAGATGGGGGTAGCTAGTGATGGATTTTTGGGAAATCTTTGGGCGTTTTTTTTTAAATCCCCACAAGGGCCCCACGCTTAAGAGGGAACGATCTCCACAAAGGGGGGACTCCACGTTTTTCTTTGAGGAGAAAAACCCTAAATCGGACCCAAGGCTCTCTCCCACGCTTTTAGAAACAAGTTATAAAAACCCCAAAGCCGTTAGACCAAGGGATTGATTTTTTTTCTATCTTTAGCTGGCCGCCCCCTTCATCACCTTCTCCTTTCACCGTCCCACTCTCCTCTTCTCTCCTCTCTTCCCACTCTAAGCCGCCCTCTTCCATCCCTCTGAACTCCCCAAGCTGTTGAACAAAAAAAAAAAAAAAAAAAAAAAAAAAAATTTTAGATCACCGGAGTTGCAGGTTGCAACTCCGGCAACCTCCATTACCGCCTCCACCAAGAGTTGCAGGTCCGCCTGCAACTCCCACAGCAACACTTCCCTTAGTCGGCACCTTCACCAGTAGTCCTCATCGCCTGTGTTCCCTCTCATCTTCTTTCTTTCAAAGGAAGAAACGAAAACAGAAAAAAAAAAAAAAAAAGAAAAAGAAGATTACCGGAGTTGCAACCTGCAACTCCGGCGAACAACATTAAATCCGGTAACCTCCATTACCGCCTGCTGTCCATCTCTCCATTCCGCCAGCTGCTCCAGCAGCTTTTACCGCCATCCATGTATTGCCCCCTCCTTCCACCGTAAAAGCTTGCTGCCAAGTGTAGCGAGCTTTTACCAAACCGCCTGCATATCTCTTTGGTCGCCGGAACCTGCTTCTCCATCGTCATCCCTCACTAGCAAGAAGCCCAAGCCGTCACTCCCCATGGCTGGATTCACGTTCCATCTTCCCCCCTTGATACACTCCACCTCTTGAAACCGTTCTTTCCTTCCTTGATATTCATCTTCTCAAGAAAATAAAACCAAAAAAAAAAAAAAAAAAAAAAAAAAAAAAAAAAAGAGTAAAGAAGAATGAAGGTGGGAAGAGGTAAAGCTTCTTGTCTTTAATTGCTGCCCATCCTTGCTGATTCGTCTCCACTCCAAGGTAAGAGTTCTCTTCTCTCTCTAGATCTCTCCACTTTCTCTCTCCCCCATATTTTCTCTCTCTAGGATAGCCTTCTTCGATGTTTCTCTCTCTACATTTTCTCATTTCTCTCTCTAATTTTTATGGTTTTCTAGGTTAATTTTTGAATTTAGTTTGATTTTGTAAGACTCATTGAGGATGAATAAAATTATTATTTTTGCATTTGTTAGTTTACTTTTGTGTTTTTGATTATTTGTGGTAATTTCTCTCTCTAAAAATCACTAAGAATGTTTTAAATCCATCGCCATTCTCACCTCTCCATGTTTTCTTGATAAAAATCCGTCATTTCATGTCGTTGAATTACGCAAACTAACCCCGAGTGCGGATCGACATCCGACACGAGCCACTGTACAACCCTGTGATTTTTGCAGGATTTGAGTGAAAAAGAATCGGATAATTACAAATATTGTTGAGATCTAGGATTTCCGAAACCAACGACGCGGAAAAATCCTATTTTCAGGATCTCGCAATCAAATCTTTCTTGGAAGATCTCCACAGTTCGGGAAACTTTCCAATCTAGGTATTTTCCAATCTAGGAATTCTTAAATTTTAACCCATCTCGAATTTGGAAACTAATTCAAAAACTTGCCTAAATTCAGTGCTTGTTCAGTGAACCCTAAAAAGGCAAGGATCTTCCAAATAGAATCCCACATACCTAGACCGTGCGATCTAACTGTTTCTGCAGGAACACGATCCAGTGTGGGTAGAGAGCGAAAGCTCAAAGAGGTGGAGTCGGGCCCAAGCCCATTAGGATACCCCTCTCTAACCCACGGAGGAGACCCCGTGGCGTGGCCCACGGGAGGTAAGTCTCTATCCTCGCCTTGAGTGCGATACAGAGCAATTTGGGTGAATCATTGCCGCTTGTCTATTTGCTTTCGCATACATATTATTCGACTTGCGTGGCGTGGCCGTTAATCAATCAACTCTAAGAGAGCAGACCCAGCTCCAAATTGAAACTGGTGGGATTTCATCACCCACCTCATCACTCCAGCTGAAATTGCTCCCCAGGATCCATCTATAATAAAAAGAATCAAGAAGTAGAGCCAATTAGCCCGGTGTTCGAGGAAAAATCCACACAAAGCGAACCCGCTTAACATCCAATCGAAATAAGACCACGAGCGCGGGTCCCTGTTGTCTAACACACCCATAAGTCCCTGCTACTCAAGTACACTGAGCTCGACGTGGCATCTTGGACTATTCGGCGGTTAGTTGCGTGTGGACTAGGAACACGCACCAACCCTAGCTTAACCCGAGGGAACACTCTTCTTCTACACTTGACCAATCCGGTTAGTCTGGGACGTACTTAAGACAGCCATTGTGCCGCACGTCTGTCTAGGCTTCGGATTGCCTTGTTGTTGACTAGAGTTAGTACTAAAGGATTCGCTCTGAAGAGTGTAGCCTGGTGAGAACCTCTGAGTGCATACAGTTAGTCCGGCGGCTAAAAGATAAACCAGTGGTCCGCCCACTGTCATAATCTACTCCAGCCCCAAAACTAACAAGATAATGCCTAAAATATATCCTGATTGTTTAGAATAGGATTATCTGTGCTTGGTGTGCATCATTTAGAATCACTACTCCAGTATCTCCTTTTGGCAACTTTTTGCCAAATCTTGGGCTTGCTTTTTTAAGTAGAAGCCCGGTTGGACCTGTCCTAACCTTTTACTGACTCGATCTGAGAGTTAGTCCACCGCATCCCTCTATCGCCTCTAATGGCAGATGAACGGCCTCTGTATGAGACCTACTACAGTTTCTGTGAGAATCGAGGTGATCACTCTCAACAATGGTATGACAATTCTGCGTATCATCATGATACTCCAGTCTCGCACACTTCTACAGGGTATGATAATCACCGAGATCCGGAGTATAATTCTATACTCCAAGAGCTTAAAAATTCAGTATCTGCCCTTCGTGCCGCGGTCCAGCAACCTGTGTACCATTCCCAGTCTGTAGGATATTACCCTCCTATCCAGCAAGATGTCTGTACCTTTCCATCTCCAATGCAGACCTCCTATGACAACACTTATTATCTGGATAATAGGAGTCACCATAACTTTGGTTGGGAACAGTCTGCCCTCCCGCAGCAACTACCGCAGGATAATTATCCTTCCGGGTTCCATCAACCCAATGGAGAGTATGACTGGCAATACTCGCAATCCCAGTACCCGTCATATCCACAGAATGACTATTCTGATCAACAGTGGGCCCCTCAGGATTTTCAGAGTCAGCAACTAGTCCCAGACTCCACTTTGCCTTACAACTTTCATACCCAGTCGGACTACAATCAAGAGTTGGCGCCTCAGCTCCCCTTAGTTGAACTACCTCCGTTGGCTCCTAACCCTGGTCTAGAGGACCTTCTCTCTAAGTACATTGCCCAGCTAGAACACCAACAACAGCAATCTATGGAGCGCTTCGAGCAACGTCTAGTTCAATTAGAAAATGAGAAAGAGGAAGTCAATTTCACTAGTCCACCAATAGCCTATCCTGAGGAGAATGATATGGCCACTGTCTATAATGAGGAGCCGCACAATTGGACCCAGTACCACCATTGTGAGGAAGAAATAGAAGTTGTACCCACCCCTAGATCGAGCCAGACTATTGAGGAGCCAGTGTTTCCTTCTTCGGTGCCTTTAAAAGCACCACATCCTGAACCTACCTCAGAGCAACCTATTTCTCACTCTCCCACTGCTGCTTCTAACCTGGACCCTGAAGATGATCATCATGACACTGAGTTTTGTCTCGATCGTAGGATCCCTGCTGTCATAGATCTACCGTTCCTCCCCACCTCCCTTGGATTGTGCAATAATAGTGATGAACCCGTGTCTCCATCTATGGTGCCCTTAACAGCACCAACTTCTAGACCGAGCACAGAGGAACTCAGTTCCATCTCTATCTCTGATGATTCTACCTCTGCACTGGTTACAGACATTCCCACCGTAGAGCCGTGTCTAGAAAATGGGCCTCCCGCTATCCTGGACCTACCGATCCCCACCCAGGAGGAACATATTGAGTGCAGGGATTGGAACATCCCTATCACATTAGGAAACATCGAGAAAGAGGTCAACAGTTTTCACCCGTCACCCCACATCGATATTATCAATGACCCGTGCGCCGTAGAGAGTCTAATTCAGGACTCTCCCGAAGATATATTATCCAAGTGTCATGAACACTGTGAGTTTGACTTCATCTCGAAGTCCAATATTTCTGGTATTACTGATCTGCAGGAGTCTGCTCCATTCAGATACATTCCCGCAAAACTCAATGAGTTTGCGGCTCTGCTAACCACGGTCAGAGAACCCATTACTACTCCCTTCTCAGTCTTTACTGAGAAGCTTCTATCCCTCCCCGCTGAACTAAATGTTTTTGCGGGTCTGCTCAGAGAAACCGCTCCTACTCTCCTCTCAATCTTTACTGAGAAGCTTCGATCCCTCCCAGATCAACTCCGTACTTTTGTCAGTCTGCTCAGAGAGCTCAATGCCCTTCTCTCAATTTACACTGAGAAAGACCTGTTCTACACAGGTATACCTAGACAAGGGATAGGATAATTGTTTCCGTTCCACCTTAGGTGTCAGGAAGACTGCAGATTCACTCAGTCTCCATGAGTTTTATCCTGGTTGGGGGTACTTGATATACCCCCGTCATGTCTGGCTGAAGACGTAAAACTTAGCGCTTTCGGAAAGGCAATTCCGGTATTCCTAGAGTACATGAGTCTCATGCATTTGTTATTACTGTTATATCTCTGGAAATGCAGGTACATTCATTCTTCCGATCATCAGGTATCACACTGTCGAGTTTCTGCCGACTTGGTAACATCCTCCCTGAACTTTTGCATCATCATCACTGAATTTTTATCATTTTATGTCCCAGTCATGAGCACCGAGGACGGTGCTGTATTTTGGTTGGGGGTGGGTATTTACCAAAACTCATGTCTTCATTTTGATAAAAAAAAAAAAAAAAAAAAAAAAAAAAAAAAATGTTGTTTTTGGGGTAATTTCCGATGTTCTCCAAAAGTTTTCTAGAATTTCAAAAATGTGTCAAATACCCTGACTTTGATTAGCTGAAAACCTCCGTTAAGTCAGTATTGAGGATGTCAATTTTTGTTTAAAGTTAGCGTTGAATCAAGTCAAGCATGGCTACAGCAGGTTTGAAAACTCAGAAAAACTCAGATTTGGCACAATTGTACACTATCAACATCAGAGTCGTCCTAAGTTTTGAAACTCTAGAGATCCTATAAGAATAATTGTGGAGACCTAACCCAGTGAGCTTTCGAGCCTTTAATCATTTTAGAGAGTTATACAATAATCCCGAGTCAATGGATGACTCACTATTCTTCATGCCCGCAATATTCGTTTAGAGATCTCATTATCTTTTGCTTCGATCATGGAACTCAGAACGACATCAACATTGGATTACTACGACAGAACCTTCTTTGTATCCAGTCAAGACAGTATACATGATAGTGCAAACCCTAGAAAATGATTTAGGCCATTTTTTTCTGAACCATTCAGCCTTTTTACTCACCTGAATTATACTTCACTAGAAACCCCTTGAACCCTTCTATAAAAGCCTTTTCTTTGTAAGCCCATTAACCAAAAACCCAGTTCAGCTACGAAGTGTTACTAGCTACCCTACTTTTGAGAAGGACAAAAGAATAACTGATGTGGGTGTACCGTGAAAAGAAAAGTAAAGAAGAAGAATCAAAAGGAAAAGAAAGTGGTTCAAGCTGAAAACAAAATATGAAAAGAAAGTATGAAGAAGAGCTGAAAAGAAATTGAGCAGTCTCAGAAATATCAAGAAAAAGAGAAAAATACGAAAAAAGGAAAAAGAACCAGATAATGGTGTTACGTCACAGGAAAAATTCAAGAAAATGGCAATATCCTCTCAAGATCTTTGAAATCCTGTATTCCTTTATCTCTCTACACCTGACCTAAGCCTCATTACAACCCAGGAAAGTCCTACTTGATTCTAGGATAGCACGATCATAAAATGTGGAGATTGGAGAAGGAGAAGCTATAGAGTTTGATCTAACGTTCCCGAGTGAAGTGGTATTCCAATCATGAGATCTTCTTCTGTTAAAGATGTCCTTCCTTCAAATAATACATATGTGAGATCTTTGCTTTCATATATCAATACATCTCCTCACATATAAATTGAGAGAAAAGAAGAAAACCCTTCTTGTGTGATTCTATTCTGAGTGCTAAACGTGTGAGATTTGAGGTCGAGGCATAAAAACTTAGAGGTGATCTAGAAATCTTTACTGTCGGATGATGAGAATGTTGAGCACACACACACGCAGAGTCTGACTATTCTGGGTCATGATTATCAGTCTGTAGTCTTGCAAATACTTTCCAACTCTTCGCTAGCATGTAACTGTTTTTGCATCCATTCAATGATTTGACGAACGGTGTTTTCCCGGAGCTAATATGAAAAAGTGTGCAGCATGTGCAGAGCCCTTTTAAGCTCATTTATTTCGCACTAATTGCCAAGGATTGGCAATATGCTGGTTGGGGGTTGTGATATTCGCTCAAAAGTGCTTATTTTAAGCAATTATCCTTTTAGCGTTATTGCATTCTCCTACGTAAAATACTCTATTTACCTACTTTTCTACGTAAGAGTCTCTTCTGTTGCGTAGAACACACTTTTCTGGACGAAATGGTATATTTGTATGCATTAAACACATTTTCGAAAGTCTAGATATTAAGCCGTTCTGATAAAGTCTCATTACGCGCTTCTTCTGTCGCAGGAAACCCGATGGGACGATTCTCAAGACTTGTGGGCCCAAATCGATCATGAAAGCCCATTATCAAAGCTTAAAGAGCCCACATGCTATGACTAGAAGATATGGGCCAAATATGGGCTGAATAAGAGGACCATAAAGTCGGCCCAAAGAACGAAGAGAGCCGGAGAGCCAATGACCAAGAGACGGACCAAAGCGTTTAAAGCCACATGAGTCAGCAAAGAATGATAGTCGACTCTACTGGAGAAGCGTGAGGATGGTCACAGTGAAGAACAGGGTTCCAGACCCTCCGCCAGTGCTTTTTTCCATTTTTTTTTTGATACTTTTTCTCTCATCTCTCCTTATTCTCTCTCTCTCTTCATCTCTCGGTCCTCGAATCTACTGACCTAACCCCAGAACTCCTGTCCATCGGCTCTATCTCATCTCCCTTAGCTTTCTGACCGTTGGATCTTCCATCGGACCGTTGGATCTTCAATCGGACCGTTGGATCTCTCTAGATCCGTCGATCTACCAATCTGGGTCCCAATCAAGTCACCATCCATCCGATCGCCTTCAGAATGCCTGTCACATCATCTTGTGAGACGATGGACATCATCAGTCCATGTGGGCCAGTAGCCGGGCCCATCAGCATCGACCCGCTGTCCGACCAGTTAGTGGACCCCGCGAATTTCAAAAATAATTTTAATTAAATGAGGGGTCCACTAATTGGGGAGATTCCCCATAGAAAAATAGCATTTTACTTAAAAAAAAAAAAAAAAAAATTAAAAATATTTTTTTTATTTAAAAAATACCCTATTTCCATTAATGGAAATAGGGAGCTTTATAAGAGGAAGGAGAAGGGTTCGTTCGAACCCTAATCCCCCTCAAATCTTCTCCTCTCCTTCCCCCTATCCTTTCCCTTCTTCCCGGCGACTTCTTTCTCCTCTTCTTCCTCTTTTCTTCTTCGTCTTCTTCACCATTCTTCGCCGGAGTTGCAGGTTTGCAACTCCGGCCGTTCTTCTTCTTATTCTTCTTCTTCTTCTCCTCTTCATCTTCTTCTTCTTCTTTGCATCGGTGCTTGCAAGCAGCACCACAGGAACACCGCCTGTACCTTCCTCTTGCTGGAGTTGCAACCTGCAACTCCGGCGAACTCCATTAAGACCGTCCATCTCCCCTTCTTCCTCTCCCTTTCCTTTTCTTCTTTCTTCTTCTTCTCTATCGCCCCTGCATCTCCTTATCTTCTCCTTCTTCTTCTCTTCTTTAAACCCCCTAGCTTCAAACCCAGCAACCCTTTCCACCATTTGCTCCTCCCCACGCCGGACTGGTGAACCAGTCCGGCAAGCTCCATTAAAGCCGCCACCTGTGGCTGTTCTTCCACGGCCTGCACACCATTGGATCTTCTCCAGCAACCTCTCACCTGTTTCTCCACGCTGTGCACTGCTGCTACCAACACCGTGCAACTCCATTGTCATCTTTTTGCTTTGCAGTTGCTGGTGTTGCACCAGCAACACCAGCCCATGAGCACCGCCGCCCTCCTTCTTCTTCTCTCTTTTCCGATCACCAGCGCACCTCCTGCGCATACCGCCTAGAGCTCCACCACAACTTCACCACCCCTTCCCTTCTCCTTCATCACCTCGTCAACCTACAACACCTATCCATCCTTAGAGGAACCCACGAGCTCATCCCTCTAACCGATGCCTTGCAAGCTGGTCTACCTGGGATCGAACATCACCACCGGTACTCTTCTCCACCACATGCAAATCTTCTCCAAGCATCACAAAGGGTACCAACTCTTGGGCCGAACAACTCCTGTGATGGGTTAGTATGTCAAGGGTAAACCATTCTCTCTCATCTTTCTCTCTCTCCATGTTCATCTATTTTTCTCCCTCTCTTTCTCTTTTTATCTCTCTATTTCTCTCTCTCTCTAGACCTCTCTCTAGGATTAGATTTCTCTCTTCTTCTACCACTTTCTCTCTCTCTTTAACATTTTTCCAACTTTCTCTCTCTAGTTTCTCTCTCTCAAAACCTCTTTCTCTCTCTACATCCCTCTCTTATTAAAATGCTTTCTAGTTTAGTTATTTTATTAGATTTTTGCTGTAAAAGACGATTTTGATTGAATAAAGTTGATTTGAATAAAATTATGTTCCATTCTCTACAAAATTCCCGTCATTTTATGTTCATTATCGCGCTAATCTGACTAATCCCGAGTGCGGATCGACATCCGACACGAATCCCTATACAAATCTATCAATTTTGCAGGATAATCGGATAAAAATTACAAATATGTTGAAGTTAGGGTTTCCGTAACCAACGACGCGGAAAAATCCTACTTTCACTGCTCTTTCTCAACGGCCAGCTACTACCACCGCCTCCACCACGCTTGAGTTGCAGGTCCACCTGCAACCTCCGCCTGCAACCTCCACCTGCTGCTTCGTCCTCCTCCTTGCTGCCCTCTTCCCCGCTTCAACCCCTTGCTGGTTCGGGCATGCTCCTCCCCATGATCTTCACGGTGCCTTTGCACCTGGTTCATCCTCTCCAAGAGAATGGCCAGCAATCGACCGTCTTCTTCTTTCCTTCTCCAGCACCGTCTCTACTCCTCCCCACCTTCTTCAATTACCGGAGTTGCAGGACCTGCAACTCCAGCCGATCTGCCATCCCACTTTCTTGCTGCCCAAGTGGCAGATCTGGAACTCCACAAGCTTCGGGCTCATCGCCTCCACCTTCTTCTTTCAAACGTTGCTGGCCCGTGTTCCTCACGGACCTGCAACTGATCTTCATGGTTTTGCACCCCTGGCCGAATCACCACCGGATTCCACCTTCTCCTCAGTAGATCTCATGCAACAAACCAGCACACTAACGTTCTTCTCTCTTGCCAAGAAGAACCGCTTGAAACACAGATCTGGAAGCAATTCCGGTCATCTTCTCTGAGCAGTACTTTCACGTCCTTCAACCTAAGCAGGCCGTGAAGTTTCTTCTTCAACGGTTCTTCCTACTACACCTCACGCCTACTTCTTGGCAGTGAGATCCCACCGTTTACAACGCTCCACGGATCTACTGTGGGAGATCCATCTCCACCTTTCCAACCAGCACCTGCAACTACAAGGAGATGTTCTCTTCTTTGCTGCCAGCCACGATCTCCTTCCATCACCCACTGTGCATGCTGCCCTTAGAGTCGGTGCTCCATGGCCAGCACATCTCCTTGTGCATGTTTGACTGAACTCCTCCCAAGCACTCTTTGGGCCGTGTTCATCTTTCTGGGCTCCTCAACTGTGCATACATGCACAACCAGCAGCCAGTCACGTACACACCCTCTACTCTTGGCCGTGTCCTTAGTGTGTTGCTGCCCAACTCATCATCATTGGCCAACAAGTGGACCACCATCATGGTTCGGCCTCCATGTGCTCTTCTTAATCGAGCACCATCACCATCATCTCATGCTCTGGCCTCACTGTGCACATGTTCTCCATCTTGGACAACTCGCTAGGCCGATCTCACTACCCTGGCCGAACTACTCACCAGGCAAGCACCACCAATGGTCGATCCCATGAAACCCTTCTCCATGCATTCATTGGATGATCACTCACCTTCTTTGGCTGATCCATTCATCTCGGTCCGATCTCCGGTAAGTGTTTGATGAATTATTTCTCTCTCTAGGGTTTGAAAATCGATTCTCTTTAGAGTCCCCAGGCTGATCGCCTTTTTGCACCACTGACTCCGTTCGGTGAATGCAAGAGGGTGAGTTTCTCTCTCACCTCTACCTTGTCGACCGGTAAACGACCGAGGTGTGAAAAACCTCTCTCTACCTTCTTCCTCTCTCTCTAAAATCTCTTTTTACATGCTTTCTTACATGCTTTCTAGAATAGATTTACCGCTTTATTTATTTCTGTCATTTATTTCATGTAAGCAACAGTTTGATTAATGCAATTTGATTTCGATAATTTTAGTCTTCTCTGGATCTTATTTGGATGTGTTTTAAATCGACTCGCCCTTCTCATCTCTTCCATCATTCTCCTTTTTCTCTTGTATATTATCTATCATTTTATGTTCTTATTCGCACTAATCCGACTAATCCCGAGTGCGGATCGACATCCGACACAAATCCCTATACAAAAGTTCATATTTTACAGGTTAAAAGTCTCGGATAATTACAAATATTGTTGAAGTTAGGGTTTCCGTAACCAACGACGCGGAATAATCCTACTTTCAACTTCTCAGTTTTTGGGTCATCCTTTGATGACTGTCTAAACCATCTAGGGCTTGTACTTCACCGCTGTCAGGACAAGCGACTTGTCCTCAATTGGGAGAAATGTCACTTCATGGTAAAGAAGGGCATTGTTTTGGGACATGTCATTTCCCATCAGGGCATTGAGGTCGACAAAGCTAAAATCGATATCATCTCGACCTTGCCTACTCCTAAGTCTGTGCGTGACATCCGGTCCTTTTTGGGACACGGAGGATTCTATAGGCGATTCATCAAGGACTTCTCTCAAATCGCTCAACCTCTGTCCCATCTTCTGGCTAAAGATAGTCCTTTCGACTTTAATGCTGACTGTGTCAAGGCATTTGAGCGTCTCAAATCTGAGCTCACTACTGCGCCCATTATCCGTCCCCCGGACTGGACTCTACCTTTTGAGGTAATGTGCGATGCTTCTGACTACGCCTTAGGAGCCGTTCTAGGGTAGAGAGTTGACAAAAGGTCACACGTGATCTACTACGCGGCAAAACTCTTAACTCTGCCCAAATGAATTACTCCACCACTGAGAAAGAACTCCTGGCGGTAATCTTCGCCCTTGACAAATTTCGTCAGTACCTCTTAGCCACTAAGGTGGTAGTGTACACTGATCATGCAGCCCTTCGTTATCTCATGTCGAAAAAGGAAACCAAGCCTCGATTAATTCGATGGATTCTCTTACTGCAGGAATTCGACCTCGAGATTAAGGATAAGAAAGGAACTTAGAATGTAGTGGCTGATCACTTGTCTAGACTGACTTTAGAGTCATCCTTCGACACCCAGCCCATCACTGAGACCTTTCCAGATGAACAACTGTTCGCCATCTCCGTTCATCCATGGTATGCTGACATTGTCAACTACCTTGTCACCGAAGAAATGCCTTCACACTGGTCAAAACAGGACAAAAGTCAATTCCTAGCAAGAGTTAAGTACTACTCTTGGGATGACCCTTATTTGTATAAATACTGTCCTGACCAGATCATTTGTCTCTGTGTACCTGAGTCGGACCAACTCAGTATCTTGTCCTCGTGTCATGACCAACCTTGTGGTGGTCATTTCAGCACTAAAAAGACTGCAAAAAAAGTTCTACAATGCGGATTCTACTGGCCCACATTATTTAAAGATGCCCACATCTACAGCAAAACTTGTCCTAATTGCCAGCATCTAGGCCGCATCTCCCAGAGGAACATGATGCCCCTAACTCCTATCCAGGTCGATGAAATATTTGACATTTGGGGCATCGACTTCATGGGCCCCTTTCCTGTTTCTTATGGTTTTGAGTACATTCTCCTTGCGGTAGACTATGTATCCAAATGGATAGAAGCCATTCCCACCAAGTCCAATGACCACAAAGTGGTGGTCAAATTCTTAAAGGAGTCCATCTTCGCCTGATTCGGTGCCCCTAAGGCCATCATTAGTGACGGGGGCACCCATTTCTGTAATAAGATATTCGAGAAATTAATGAAAAAGTATGGGGTAACCCACAAGGTTGCCCTAGCTTATCATCCACAGACTAGTGGTCAAGTAGAGGTTTCTAATCGTCAGATCAAGCAGATCTTGGAGAAGACAGTCAATACCACACGTAAAGACTGGTCTACTCGTCTCACTGATGCTTTATGGGCATACAGAACCGCCTACAAGACCCCACTCAATATGTCTCCCTATCGTCTCGTCTTTGGGAAACCTTGTCATCTACCGGTAGAGATTGAACATCGTGCCCTGTGGGCCATTAAGAAGCTCAACTTCGACCTAGACTCCGCAGGAGAGGAGCGGAAACTTCAAATGAATGAGTTAGAAGAACTCAGAAATGATGCCTACAACTTGTCCAAGAATTACAAAGCAAAAATGAAGTGGATACATGACAAGAGCATCCTCAGGAAAGAGTTCCATCCAGGACAAAAGGTCCTTTATAATTCTCGTCTCCATCTCTTCCCTGGGAAACTAAAATCTAGGTGGACCGGTCCTTCTACGGTCACCGCAGTCACACCCTTTGGGGCAATCACTATTGAGGATCCCAAGGATCACTCCTCATTCCAGGTAAATGGCCAGCATCTTAAGCAATTCCATGAACTTGATGTGTCGTTCATTCAGACTTTTGAAATTGATCTCATCGATCCTGCCTATGTCGACTGATGATCCACTAAGTCTCCTGAGCTCCAACTTGGTTGGGGGTGCCTGTCACCCCCGTCATGTCTGGCTGAAGACGTAAAACTTAGCGCTTTCGGAAAGGCAATTCCGGTATTCCTAGAGTACATGAGTCTCATGCATTTGTTATTACTGTTATATCTCTGAAAATGCAGGTACATTCACTCTTCCGATCATCAGATACCACACACTGTCGAGTTTCTGCCGACTTGGTAACATCCTTCCTGAATCTTTGCATCATCATCACTGATTTGTTATCATTTTATGTCCCGGTCATGAGCACCGAGGACGGTGCTATATTTTGGTTGGGGGTGGGTATTTACCAAAACTCATGTCTTCATTAAAAATAAAAAAAATAAAAAAAATAAAAATAAAAAAATAAAAAAAAATAAATAAATAAAAAAAAAAATAAAAAAATAAAAAAATAAAAAAAAAATTTCTTATTTTTGGGGTGATTTCCGATGTTCTCCAAAAGTTTTCTAGAATTTCAAAAATGTGTCAAATACCCTGACTTTGATTAGCTAAAAACCTTCGTTAAGTCAGTATTGAGGATGTCAATTTTTGTTTAAAGTTAGCGTCGAGTCAAGTCAGGCGTGACTACAGCAGGTTTGAAAACTCAGAAAAATTCAGATTTGGCACAATTGTACACTATCAACATCAGAGTCATCCTAAGTTTTGAAACTCTAGAGATCCTGTGAGAATAATTGTGGAGACCTAACCCAGTGAGCTTTCGAGCCTTTAATCATTTCAGAGAGTTATTGTAATGACCCTATTTCTAGCAATATTATAGTAGACTTTTTATAATACTTTGAACATTATATGTATGCCATTTTAAAGGTCTCAACAATAGCTTTCTATCGGTATCAAGTTCATCCAAATCGGACGTGCGAGTCAAAAGTTATTGTGTTTAGTTCCGAGCAACATTTTAAGTTTTTATTAAAATTCAAAAAAAAAGAAAAAAAGACAATTTCCAAAATTTTAGTCCCACATCGGTTAAAAATAAAAAGTTCTGAGTTCTCAACCTCTATAAATAGAAGGCCAAGCCTTAAGAAAATTACATCAATTTGGGTATTTGCATTCTAACCCCTGAGGTAAGAATATTTGCAAAAAAGTCTCTCAACTAGAAGAAATTCTAGAAAATTCCCAGGAATTCCTAAAAATATTCAGGAGGTCCTTTGAAAAGTTTTTTTTTTTGGGGCCTACTGCCTCGAGATACGCGCTACCTCGAGATTCGCATCGTACGAGGTTCAAAGATTTGGGATTCTAGCGTATTCACTTGTAAGTACATAGTTATTTATTTTATGCCTTTATTTATTTAATTAATTAATTATTTAATTAATTATTATTTATTTAATTATTTATTTATTTATTTAATTGATTAATTATTATTTATTTATTTATTTATTTATAAATATTAATTTTTATTTTTATTTTTTTTGAAATAGTAGAAAATTCGCAGAATATTGTAGAAAAATTCTAGAAAATTCTATTATTTTTGGGGAAAATGTCTGAAAATGCTATTCTTGTTATCTGTTAAATTTTAGCAAGGAAAAATCCTAATTCTTGTATTTTCCACATAAAATGTGTAAATGCATTGATAATTTCTTGTAATCTTAAAAGCATGAAATTATGATAGATGAGGACATGCGTAATCTATTTAGTTGGATGAAGTCATGCTCAAATTCATTTAAAATGAGATATATGCGTTTTACATCCGTTTTATGTATTCATTTTCTAAGATATTAATAGGGCTTAAATGTTCTTATTTTTAGTTTCAAAATACAAAAATAGGAATGCTATGCATGTAAAGATGTTTCTACAAACATTATTATTTTATGCATATAAATACGATTGATGACATGAATAAGAACGTGATTGGGAATGTGGAATATCAGATTAGTTGGAATCAGGCGTTGTCTCATTTCTTCGAGACCCCTTGGGGTTTTAGTCCCCTAAAGCATCAGGCGTTGTCTTATTTCCTTAAGACCCCTTGGGGTTCTAGTCCCCTAAAGAAGAGGCGTTGTCTCATTCATGAGACCCCTCGGGTATTTATACCTAAAAGAAAATTAGGGAATCCGGAGAGAGGATACCTAATGAAACAATTAGTGTGCACATTAGGGAGTTTACTTGTGGACTAGAAGTGTTGACATCGTACATTAGGACCGATGGAATGTTGGTACGAAATACATCAGAATTGATAGTTTGACTTTATAGAAATGGTCACGGGTATTTCGATAAGAGAAAGGTTGACTATTATATGAAAAGACTTCATTGTATTCGAAGTTATACGTAAGTAATTGATGGAGAGTTGAGTTTTATCGAATTATATGTGAAATACATTTGCAAATTGTATTTGTTTTAAAATAAACAAAAGTCGCTGATTTAAGTGGATTTTACGCATGAGGAATGTACTTACTGGGCCCTAGCTCATCGTTTTAAAATGTTTTGTTTTCAGGAAAGGATAAGGGGAAGTTGGACTGATGCTTCCAGCATTTCTGTTGATAGACCTGTGCTTTTGACGAAGTTATATTTTGTTTAATTCTTCTATCTTGTAGAAGAATACATGAGTTATGTAGGTCTTTTGACCGTTTAGTAACATGTATTTGGGAGTACGATATATATACAATGTTTTCTTTTGGATGGGCATATTACGGTTTTGTTTGAAGTAAGACATCCTCTAACATTATTAATGTGTCAATGAAGTGCGTTTCGTCTTATGAATTGTTTAAACAAAATGAAAAAAAATTATCCGGTGTATTTCCGCTGCATCGTGATACCAGTTTTGTTTAACTGTGCGTTTGTATGATCAGATCGCGCCTCAAGATACGAGAAAGGTCGATATGACCTAATATCGGATTTGGGGGCGTGACAGTTTGGTATCAGAGCTTTAGGTTACAAGTCCTCGGAAACATAGTACCTTAGCCAAATTGAATAATACATTTTCATCAAATCATATATTAATTAAGATCATAATACAACCTTATGAATGAAGAACTAACAAGATAAAGAACATCATAATACGATTCCTTGTTATTTTTAAAAACTATTTATTGTGCACGTCCCTAACTCGTCCTTTTGTTATAAAGGCAATGAGAAGTGGAAGAAGCAGAGGTAAGAATACCTCACGTACGCCTACTCCAGAGGTAGGTGCGGAGGCTCAGTTAGCCGGCGTTTACACGGCTTTGGGTCATATCACTGCTGCCTTGGACCGACATGTTCAGGAGGTTCGTCCCGAGCCAGCTCGTGCTCGTCCGGACGATAGTTTGCGAGAGTTCCAACGACTACGAGCGCCGGAGTTCAGAGGTCTTCCTGAACCAATGGAAGCCGAGGGGTGGTTACGTGAGGTAGATAGGATTTTTCAGGCTATGAGATGCCCTGAGGACCGTAAGGTGGAGTTGGCCACCTTTATGTTGAAGGGCGATGCTATGACTTGGTGGGACATGGTGCATTCCATGAGAGACGATGTGGTCCTCACATGGGAAGAGTTTAGGGGACTATTTTTGGAGAAGTACTTCCCCGTTTCTGTCCGAGATCAGCTCGAGGCAGACTTCTTGGCCCTCGAGCAGGGTTCCATGACTGTGGCACAGTATGTGACCCAGTTTGATCGTTTGGCAGCTTATGCACCACACATCATCTCGACAGAGGAGAGAACGGCGAAGAGATTTCAGGCGGGCCTCAAGTCTGGAATTAGGAGGATGATTGTGGGTCAGTTGATTCATGTGTATGCCACCACCGTAGAGATGGCATTGGCGCTGGAGAAGGATACCAGCGATTTCCTGAAGGATCGTACAGATCCTAAGGGAAAGGGTCGAGTTGCACCTACTGCTCCCCAGAGATATTTGGATTCAGCTAAGAAGCCGAAGTTATCTGTTCCTACCATTGCTGCATACCCGATCAACTCCGCCCCTCCTAATCAGATTGTGCGAGCAGATAGGCGTTGTTACAACTACAATGGTGTAGGACACTTACAGAGGCACTGCCCTCGTGCACCATATCAGAAGCCTGCGGGCAATACTCAGAGGCCGAATATACCGGGGCGAGTCTTTGCCATTACACGGCGGGATGCGAGTGCATCCAAGAATGTGGTAGAAGGTACTCTTCTGATCTCACACTTGTATGCTAAAGTGTTGATTGATTCGGGTTCTACCCATTCTTTTGTATCTATTACATTTGCATATGCTTTAGGCTTTGAATTCGAGTCATTAGATTTTACGCTTACTGTATCTACACCTCTAGGAGGGAACTGTATTGTAGATCAAATGTGTAAGAATTATTTGATTCGGATAGGAGATCATGATTTGATTGCTGACTTGATCCTATTAGAGATGACGGATGTGGACGTTATTCTTGGGATGGACTGGCTGTCAGCATATCATGCGACAGTGGATTGTTATGCGAAGAGGGTGACGTTCCAGATACCGGGACAGTCTCCTTTTCAGTTTGTGGGTGCAAAATTATCACCCCATGCATCAGTAGTATCGGCCTTACGTGTTTATAAGAAACGTCGGGCCGATTGTACTAGTTTCCTTGCCTTTCTAGAGGGGGAAGAGAGCAAGAGGGTACAAATGGAGCAGATTCCTGTAGTTAGTAAGTTCAAGGATATCTTTCCAGAGGAACTACCAGGATTGCCTCCAAAGAGAGAAGTTGAGTTTTCCATTGAGCTTGTGCCAGGGACTTCACCTATTTCTAAGGCGCCATACAGAATGGCACCTGCAGAGCTCAAGGAACTGAAGGTTCAGGTAGAAGACTTAGGAACTAAGGGCTTCATAAGACCAAGTGTCTCCCCTTGGGGCGCTCCGGTCCTGTTCGTGAAGAAGAAAGATGGTTCCCTGAGGATGTGCATCGACTACAGACAAATCAACAAGGTCACGGTGAAGAATAAATACCCTTTGCCGCAGATTGATGATCTGTTTGACCAGTTGAGGGGAGCCCATTACTTTTCGAAGATAGACTTGAGGTCTGGGTATCATCAGCTCAGAGTGAAAGATGAGGATATCTCGAAGACAGCATTTCAGACACGGTATGGCCATTATGAATTTCTAGTCATGCCATTCGGATTGACGAATGCTCCAGCCGCATTCATGGATCTGATGAACCAGATCTTCCGATTGTACCTCGATCAGTTCATCATCGTCTTTATTGATGATATCCTGATCTACTCACGGACTCAAGAACAGCATGAGCGGCATCTGCGACTAGCCCTACAGACGTTGAGAGATCATCGACTCTATGCCAAGTTCAGTAAATGTGAATTCTGACAAGAGGATGTAAAGTTCTTGGGTCATGTTATTTCCGGGGAGGGAATCTCAGTTGATCCGTCGAAGGTTGAAGCAGTGTTGAACTGGGAGCCGCCGAGCAGTGTTACTGAAATTCGGAGTTTCCTGGGTTTGGCGGGCTACTATCGGAGGTTCATTGATGGATTCTCCAGCATTGCTACCCCGATGACACGCCTCACACGGAAGGGTGTAAAGTTCGAGTGGGACGAGAAGTGTTCTTCTGCCTTTGAAGAGCTGAAGACTCGTCTAACTACTTCACCTGTTCTGACAATTCCGTCTGATGAGGGGGGCTTTGTCATTTACAGTGATGCATCATTGAAGGGACTAGGTTGTGTCTTGATGCAGAATGGGAAGGTGATCGCTTATGCTTCGAGACAGTTGAAGATTCATGAGCAGAATTACCCTACCCATGACCTTGAGCTTGCAGCAGTTGTTTTTGCGCTCAAGATTTGGCGTCATTACCTCTATGGCGAGAAGTTCGAGCTTTATTCTGATCACAAGAGCTTGAAATACATTTTCACTCAAAGGGAGCTGAACATGAGGCAGAGACGATGGATGGAGTTCCTGAAGGACTATGACTTCACTCTCTAGTACCACCCAGGCAAGGCAAATGTTGTGGCAGATGCACTAAGCCGAAAACAGAGTGGGACTATATTTTGCCTTTTGGGCCAGGAGGTAGAATGGCCGGATGTTGAGGGGGACCGTGAACCTCAGATTTCGACACAGTACCCCAAGATCCTTGTCTCACACTTGGTGGTCGAACCCTCTTTGATTAGAAGGATTATAAAGGCACAGCATGGGAAGGGAGGGTCTGATGCCGTCCGCCATACTATCTCGAAGGAGGAGTGGACTTTACACTCAGATGGCAGTCTAAGGTACCGTGAGAGGTTGTGGGTACCTGAAGACAATGATGACCTAAAACGGGAGATTCTCGATGAGGCTCACTGTACTCGTTACACAATACATCCAGGCAGCTCTAAGATGTACCAAGACTTACGTAGGCAGTTTTGGTGGAATAACATGAAGAGGGAGATTGCTCAATATGTGTCGAGATGCCTAACATGTCAGCAGATCAAGGTAGAGCATCAGAAACCAGGAGGCACCCTGCAGCCTCTACCTATCCCAGAGTGGAAGTGGGATAATGTGTCAATGGATTTTGTGATGGGTCTACCTAAGACTCGTCAGAACCATGACTCCATTTGGGTAATCGTGGACAGATTGACGAAGTCTGCTCATTTCTTGGCTGTCAGAGCTACTCACAGTGTCGATGATCTGAGCAGATTGTACGTCAAAGAGATTGTCAAACTACACGGTATCCCAGTCTCCATTGTGTCTGATAGAGATCCGAAGTTCACCTCAAAGTTCTGGAAGAGTTTTCAGAGTGCCTTCGGGACAAAGTTGAATTTTAGTTCAGCTTTTCACCCTCAAACAGACGGGCAAACAGAGTGAGTGAATCAAATCTTAGAAGATTTACTCAGAGCTTGTATAATGGACTTTAAGGGCAGTTGGGAGGATCACTTGCCGCTTGTGGAGTTCGCATACAATAATAGCCATCAGTCAAGCATCGGCATGGCACCCTATGAGGCTCTGTACGGGAGGCCTTGTAGATCTCCAGTGTGCTGGGCAGAAGTTGGAGAGAGAAGCTTGCTTGGTCCTGAGGTGGTGCAGGAGACCACTGAGAAGATCGGGATCATTCGAGAACGTCTCCTTGCGGTGCAGAGTCGGCAGAAGTCTTATGCTAATCTGCATCGCCGTAAGCTTGAGTTCTCCATCGGCGACCATGTCTTCTTGAAGGTATCGCCAGTCAGAGGAGTGATGAGGTTCGGCAAGAAAGGGAAGCTAGCACCGAGGTTCATTGGACCTTTCTTGGTCCTTGATAGGATTGGTGAGGTTGCCTATCGCTTAGCTTTGCCTACTCAGTTGGCCGGAGTTCACGACGTCTTCCATGTCTCGATGCTTCGCAAGTATGAGCCGGATCCATCTCACGTGCTTGATTGGAAGTCTTTAGAGCTCCGAGAGGATATTTCATATGTTGAACAACCTGTCTGTATCCTTGCCACGAAAGAACAAGTGTTGCGCACTAAAGTGATCCCCTTAGTGAAGGTGTTGTGGCAACACCACAACATTGAGGATGCCTCTTGGGAACTGGAGGCTGACGTCAGAGAGAAGTATCCACATTTGTTCTCGGATTAGGCATGTCTAATTTCGAGGACGAAATTCCTTATAAGGAGGGTCGGATGTAATGACCCTATTTCTAGCAATATTATAGTAGACTTTTTATAATACTTTGAACATTATATGTATGTCATTTTAAAGGTCTCAACAATAGCTTTCTATCGGTATCAAGTTCATCCAAATCGGACGTGCGAGTCAAAAGTTATTGTGTTTAGTTCCGAGCAACATTTTAAGTTTTTATTAAAATTCAAAAAAAAAGAAAAAAAGACAATTTCCAAAATTTTAGTCCCACATCGGTTAAAAATAAAAAGTTCTGAGTTCTCAACCTCTATAAATAGAAGGCCAAGCCTTAAGAAAATTACATCAATTTGGGTATTTGCATTCTAACCCCTGAGGTAAGAATATTTGCAAAAAAGTCTCTCAACTAGAAGAAATTCTAGAAAATTCTCAGGAATTCCTGAAAATATTCAGGAGGTCCTTTGAAAAGTTTTTTTTTTTGGGGCCTACTGCCTCGAGATACGCGCTACCTCGAGATTCGCATCGTACGAGGTTCAAAGATTTGGGATTCTAGCGTATTCACTTGTAAGTACATAGTTATTTATTTTATGCCTTTATTTATTTAATTAATTAATTATTTAATTAATTATTATTTATTTAATTATTTATTTATTTATTTAATTGATTAATTATTATTTATTTATTTATTTATTTATAAATATTAATTTTTATTTTTATTTTTTTTGAAATAGTAGAAAATTCGCAGAATATTGTAGAAAAATTCTAGAAAATTCTATTATTTTTGGGGAAAATGTCTGAAAATGCTATTCTTGTTACCTGTTAAATTTTAGCAAGGAAAAATCCTAATTCTTGTATTTTCCACATAAAATGTGTAAATGCATTGATAATTTCTTGTAATCTTAAAAGCATGAAATTATGATAGATGAGGACATGCGTAATCTATTTAGTTGGATGAAGTCATGCTCAAATTCATTTAAAATGAGATATATGCGTTTTACATCCGTTTTATGTATTCATTTTCTAAGATATTAATAGGGCTTAAATGTTCTTATTTTTAGTTTCAAAATACAAAAATAGGAATGCTATGCATGTAAAGATGTTTCTACAAACATTATTATTTTATGCATATAAATACGATTGATTACATGAATAAGAACGTGATTGGGAATGTGGAATATCAGATTAGTTGGAATCAGGCGTTGTCTCATTTCTTCGAGACCCCTTGGGGTTTTAGTCCCCTAAAGCATCAGGCGTTGTCTTATTTCCTTAAGACCCCTTGGGGTTCCAGTCCCCTAAAGAAGAGGCGTTGTCTCATTCATGAGACCCCTCGGGTATTTATACCTAAAAGAAAATTAGGAAATCCGGAGAGAGGATACCTAATGAAACAATTAGTGTGCACATTAGGGAGTTTACTTGTGGACTAGAAGTGTTGACATCGTACACTAGGACCGATGGAATGTTGGTACGAAATACATCAGAATTGATAGTTTGACTTTATAGAAATGGTCACGGGTATTCCGATAAGAGAAAGGTTGACTATTATATGAAAAGACTTCATTGTATTCGAAGTTATACGTAAGTAATTGATGGAGAGTTGAGTTTTATCGAATTATATGTGAAATACATTTGCAAATTGTATTTGTTTTAAAATAAACAAAAGTCGCTGATTTAAGTGGATTTTACGCATGAGGAATGTACTTACTGGGCCCTAGCTCATCGTTTTAAAATGTTTTGTTTTCAGAAAAGGATAAGGGGAAGTTGGACTGATGCTTCCAGCATTTCTGTTGATAGACCTGTGCTTTTGACGATGTTATATTTTGTTTAATTCTTCTATCTTGTAGAAGGATACATGAGTTATGTAGGTCTTTTGACCGTTTAGTAACATGTATTTGGGAGTACGATATATATACAATGTTTTCTTTTGGATGGGCATATTACGGTTTTGTTTGAAGTAAGACATCCTCTAACATTATTAATGTGTCAATGAAGTGCGTTTCGTCTTATGAATTGTTTAAACAAAATGAAAAAAAATTATCCGGTGTATTTCCGCTGCATCGTGATACCAGTTTTGTTTAACTGTGCGTTTGTATGATCAGATCGCGCCTCAAGATACGAGAAAGGTCGATATGACCTAATATCGGATTTGGGGGCGTGACAGTTATACAATAATCCTGAGTCAATGGATGACTCACTATTCTTAATGCCCGCAATATTCGTTGAGAGATCTCATTATCTTTTACTTCGATCATAAAACTCGGAACGACATCAACATTGGATTACTACGACAGAACCTTCTCTATATCTAGTCAAGACAGTATACATGATAGTGCAAACCCTAGAAAAAGATTTAGGCCATTTTTCTGAACCATTCAGCCTTTTTACTCACCTGAATTATACTTCACTAGAAACCCCTTGAACCCTTCTATAAAAGACTTTTCTTTGTAAACCCATCAACCTAAAATCCAGTCCAGCTACGAAGCATGACTGGCTACCCTTATTTTGAGATGGACAAAAGAATAACTGATATGGGTGTACCGTGAAAAGAAAAGTAAAGAAGAAGAATCAAAAGGAAAAGAAAGTGGTTCAAGCTGAAAACAAAATATGGAAAGAAAGTATGAAGAAGAGCTGAAAAGAAATTGAGCAGTCTCAGAAATATCAAGAAAAAGAGAAAAGTACGAAAAAAAAAAAAAAGAAAAGAACCAGATAATGGTGTTACGCCGCAGGAAAAATGCAAGAAAATGGCAATATGCTCTCAAGATCTTTGAAATCCTGTATCCCTTTATTTCTCTACACCTGACCTAAGCCTCATTACAACCTAGGAAACTCCTACTTGATTCTAGGATAGTACGATCATAAAATGTGGAGATTGGAGAAGGAGAAGCTATAGAGTTTGATCTGACGTTCCCGAGTGAAGTGGTATTCCAATCATGAGATCTTCTTCTGTTAATGATGTCCTTCTTTTAAATAATACATATGTGAGATCTTTGTTTTCATATATCAACACATCTCCTCACATATAAATTGAGAGAAAAGAAGAAAACCCTTCTTGTGTGATTATATTCTGAGTGCTAAACATGTGAGATTTGAAGTCAAGGCATAAAAACTTAGAGGTGATCTGGAAATCTTTACTGTCGGATGATGAGAACGTTGAGTACACACACACGCAGAGTCTGACTATTCTGGGTCATGATTATCAGTCTGTAGTCTTGCCAAAACTCTCCAACTCTTCGCTAGCATGTAACTATTTTTGTATCCATTCAATGATTTGACGAACGATGTTTTCCCTGAGCTAATATGAAAAAGTGTGCAGCATGTGCAGAGCCCTTTTAAGCTCATTTATTTCGCACTAATTGCCATGGATTGGCAATATGCTGGTTGGGGGTTGTGATATTCGCTCAAAAGTGCTTATTTTAAGCAATTATCCTTTTAGCGTTATTGCATTCTCCTACGTTAAAATACTCTATTTATCTACTTTTCTACGTAAGAGTCTCTTGTGTTGCGTAGAACACACTTTTCTGGACGAAATGGTATATTTGCATGCATTAAACACATTTTCGGAAGTCTAGACGTGTAGTCATTCTGATAGAGTCTCATTACGCGCTTCTTCTGTCGCAGGAAACCCCGATGGGATAATTCTCGAGACTTGCGAACCCACATCGATCAGGAAAGCCCATTATCAAAGCTTAGAGAGCCCACATGCTGTGACTAGAAGATATGGGCTGAATAAGAGGACCAAAAAGCCGGCCCAAAGAACGGAGAGAGCAGGAGAGCCAATGACCAAGAGATGGACCAAAGCGTTTAAAGCCACATGAGTCAGCAAAGAACGATAGTCTACTCTACTGGAGAAGCGTGAGGATGGTCACAGTGAAGACCAGGGTTCCAGACCCTCTGCCAATACTTTTATCTCCCTTTTTTTGATATTTTCTCTCTCATCTCTCCTTATTCTCTCTCTCTCTTCATCTCTCGGTCCTCGAATCTACTGACCTAACTCCAGAACTCCTGCCCATCGACTCTATCTCATCTCCCTTAGCTTTCTGACCATTGGATCTTCCATCGGACCGTTGGATCTTCAATCGGACCGTTGGATCTCTCTAGATCCGTCGATCTACCAATTTGGGTCCCAATCAAGTCACCATCCATCCGATCGCCATCAGACTGTCTGTCACTTCATCTTGTGAGATGATGGATATCATCAATCCATGTGGGCCAGTAGCCGGGCCCATCATCATCGATCTGCTGTCCGACCAGTTAGTGGACCCCGTGAATTTCCAAATAATTTTAATTAAATTTTAAAAAAATGGGGGGTCCACTAAATGGGGACATTCCCCAAAGAAAAGTAGCATTTTACTTAAAAAAAAAAATATATATATATATATATATATTTTTTTATTTAAAAAATACCCTATTTCCATTAAAGGAAATAGGGAGCTTTATAAGAGGAAGGAGAAGGGTTCGTTCGAACCCTAATCCCCCTCCTTTCTTCTCTTTTCTCTCCCCAAAACCTTTCCCCCCACGTTTTACCTTCTCCTCATACTTTTCTCGACTTTTTCTTCTTCCTCTTCTCCTTTTCTCTTCTCTTTTCCGGCGAACTGGTTCTTCTTCTTCTTCTTCTTCTTCTTCTACTTCTTCTTGTAAACAGAGCCGGCAACTGCTCCAGCAGCAAGTACGACAGTGCAACCCGCACCATCGTCCTCCCCTATCTTGGACGGTCATCCATCCTCTTCTTCTCCTTCTTTCACCAACGCCGGAGTTGCAGGTTTGCAACTCCAGCCAGCCGGTCTTCAGCCTGCCCTGTTCACCATCACCATCGCTATCTTTCCATCTTCTTCACCACGTCCAAGCCTGCTGCATCTACATCTTCATATCTCCACGCCCATCTCTATTTTTTTTCTCCAAGTCGTCCACCTCCTTTCACCGTTTTCACCCCACTGAAATCCAAAAATAAAATAAAATAAAATAAAACCAGCGCCCCCTCCATCTCTTTCCAGGTTGAAGAAGAAGAGAGAAGGATGATGGAGATCGAGGTGGTCTCATGCTGTGACTGACCGACCTCACAACTCCATTGGAGGTGGAAACAGCCAGCGCCTCCCTCTCCATCCATCGCCGCCCTCAACTTTGGCACCTCCACCGAACTGAATCATCTTCTTCGGCATGCAATCCAGGCCCCTCACTCATTCCGCTCCTGCTATTCACGTTCTCCCTCTCTTCCTTTAGAAAAAGAAAAAGAAAAAAAAAAAACACAGCAAAAGAAAAGAAGAAGAAGAAAGGAAGATAGGAGGGAAGCTCCACCGATTTGATCCTCCACCTGCACGTCCTCCTCCGGTCACCTCCATTAACGCCGGCAAACTTTGCTGCTCCGCCTCCTGCACGTACCACCTGCTGCCCTTCCTAGCAGCGATCTTCTAAGCAAAAGCAACGTCTCTTGGCTGATGCTAGTTCACGGCTTGCACCTGCAATCCCCCTTCCGGTAACCTTGTTCATCTCACTGACTGGTGCATGCACTCCGGGCAGCACCTCTCAATGCACTTCCTCCTCATCACCAGGCATTTACCCCATCCAACGGCTAGTTCACAAGGTCCTCAAGGACCAGCAACCTTCTCATAGCTGCTTGATATTCGCTTAAAAGTGCTTATTTTAAGCCCTTATCCTTTAGCGTTATCACACTCTCCTATGTTAAACTTACCTATTTATACACTTTTTTACGGAAGAGTCTCTTTCATTACGTAGAATACACTTTTCTGGACGAAATGGTATATTTGCATGTTTTAAACGTATTTCTGGAAGTCTAGATATGAAGCCGTTTCGATTAAGTCTCATTACGCGCTTTTCTCTCGCAGAAAACCCGATCGGGCGATTCTTGAGACTTGCGTGCCCACGATCATCCATAGAAGCCTAATATCAAAGCTTAAAGAGCCAACAGGCTACGACTAAAAGATATAGGCCAAGTACGGGTCAAGTCAGAGGATCATAGAGCCAGATAAAGAACTAAGAGAGAGGCAAAGCTGAAGACCAAGAGACGGGCCAAAGTGATTCAAAGCCGCATCAAATGACGGCTTACTTGATTGGTGAAGCCGATTGAAGATTACATTGAAGATCAGGGTTCATGACCCTTCTGCCAGCTTTGTTGCCTTTATTTTGTGTTATTTTCTCTCTCATCTCTCCTAATTCTCTCTCCTCTCTCCTAATTTTATCTCCATCTCTCTAGACCCTAACATCTAACCCTTAGATCATATCATCCTACCATTAGATCATCATATCCCCCGTCCGATCCTCAGATCGACCACCCCAATCCTCAGATCGATCATCCTAACCTTCGATCTCCTCTCCTCTAGCTCTATCACATCTCCCATAGCTTTTCCATCGTTAGATCATCTATTGAACCATTAGATCTTCTATTGGACCGTTGGATCTCTCTAAATCTGACAGTTCACTTATCGTGGTGATCCACCCATTCATTCCACAGCCTGAAGAATGGCCCACAAATCTCATGGCCAAGTGTCCCACAAGTCACTTGGCCAAAAGGTCCACAAAGCCTATGGCCAAGTGGCCGACAAGCCTCCAAAACTCAAGTCCATGGCCCATGGTCCACGGCCTTCACCCATTTAATATCCACGGGTTCTCAATAACCCATGTGACCCCATAGAGGCCCAAAGCCAAACTTATATGACCAAGGCCTCACTTGAATAAAGTGGGCCAAGGTTTCACTTCAAATAGAAGGGCCCATGGCCTTTTGAGCCCACATCATGAATGTGAGAGAATTGGTCTTCCTTGACCATTTCTCTCTCTTCATTCCACGAATCCCCCATCTCATTCCTCTAACCTATTCTCCTAATCTCTCTCTAACTAACCCTCTCTCTCTCTCAAATAGCATGGACTGCACAAGCGTGCAGGTTTGTCATCACCAACGTCAACACCTGGGCTTCCATTAGAACGACAACACCTTGGACTGTTATGCACGGTTCACTCTTGCAACATCTTCACGTTCCCAGCCATGACCAGCATCGCCATCAAACCCTCCACTGTTTTAGACGTTGCTGCAACAATGCCCTCACAACCATCTTCTTCACTCCACCGCCACCTTGCTGCACATGCAACCAGCAGGTCAGCAACCTGCAATGAGCTCCTTCTCCTCCCTCTAGACCACCATCACCGGAGTTGCAGGTTTGCAACTCCGATCTTCTCTTCTTCTCCTCCTTCTCCTTCATCTGTTACTACCTTCTCCACCACAGATCCACCTGCAGCTTCCATACGATCAGTATGCTTCCCCCTCATCTTTATTCTTCTTCTTCTTCTTCTTTCTCAAGCGCTCCTCCATCACCGGAGTTGCAGACCTGCAACTCCGGTGATCACTAGCAACCATTTTTCACCGAACACGCTCCTTTCCTCATTGCTGGTATGCCTCCTTTCTCCTCTGTGGTGTTCATGAAAGTAGGGTTTTCCTGCGTCGTTGGTTACGGAAACCCCCTTGAATCAACAAAATTTGTAATTAATCCGAACGTAGAACCTGCAAAATATTACAATTCCTCGCATAGTGGTTTTGTGTTGGGTATCGTCCGCACTTGGGATTAGTTCGTGCAAATGAGGGACATAAAATGATAGATTTTTTTTTTTGTTTTTAATTGGTGAGAGATGGTAAAGAAGGGATGATTAAAACATCATTGAAAATTTAGTTTATTTCTTTTAAAACTATTGATATCCTATAAATTATGAAATAAATTAATACCAAGAATTTGAATGAAGAACATTAAAGAAGATCCATCAAAGTGAATGAAATTTATTTAGTTCAAATAATCCTTACACTGCTTTAAACGAAATGTCAAACTAATACTGAAAATTTGAAATAACTAAAAATTATCCTAGAGAGAGAAAGCTAGGGAGATTTAGAGAGAGAGAGAAAATTACCTTCGAGAAAGGGTGCACGGCCTAAGGAAGGTGAAGGCAACATGGTTTGGCCATGAAGAAACGAGGAGCATTACAGTGTGCTGCCCAGAGAGAATTCCTAGAGAAAGATGGAGGAGATGAAGGTGCACTAGCTGTTTGCTGGTTTGGCCAGCAGATAGGGACCCAAGGGGAGGGTGTTGCAGGCTGGCTATGGGAGTGGGCAACAAGCTTTCAATGAGAAGAACAGTTGGGAAGGCAGATCGGTGGTTGCACTTGTAGTTGCAGCCTGCAACTTTTGACTATGCCTTGAGGTTCGAACCTGCAAGTTCAGTTGGTGATCACAAACCAGGAGGAAGAGGCGTTCTGGTGGTTCAGGGAGAGAGCTACTGGGATTAACGGTGGCTGTTGAGGATGCTAGTTGCAGCAATGAAGGTACGACCTCCTCCCTCTTGTTCCCTCCTCTTCTTCTCTTATTCTTTTTATTTTTCTGTCTGATATTCGCTCAAAAGTGCTTATTTTAAGCAATTATCCTGTTAGCGTTATTGCATTCTCCCACGTTAAAATACTCTATTTATCTACTTTTCTACGTAAGAGTCTCTTTTGTTGCGTAGAACACACTTTTCTAGACGAAATGGTATATTTGCATGCATTAAACACATTTTCGAAAGTCTAGACATGAAGTCATTCTGATAGAGTCTCATTACGCGCTTCTTCTATCGCAGGAAACCCCGATGGGACAATTCTCGAGACTTGCAAGCCCACATCGATCAGGAAAGCCCATTATCAAAGCTTAAAGAGCCCACATGCTATGACTAGAAGATATGGGCCAAATATGGGCTGAATAAGAGGACCAAAAAGCCGGCCCAAAGAACGAAGAGAGTAGGAGAGCCAATGACCAAGAGACGGACCAAAGCGTTTAAAGCCACATGAGTCAGCAAAGAATGATGGTCGACTCTACTGGAGAAGCGTGAGGATGGTCACAGTGAAGACCAGGGTTCCAGACCCTCCGCCAGTGCTTTTCTCTCTATTTTCTGATACTTTCTCTCTCATCTCTCCTTATTCTCTCTCTCTCTTCATCTCTCGGTCCTCGAATCTACTGACCTAACCCCAGAACTCCTGCCCATCGGCTCTATCTCATCTCCCTTAGCTTTCTGACCGTTGGATCTTCCATCGGACCGTTGGATCTTCAATCGGACCGTTGGATCTCTCTAGATCCGTCGATCTACCAATCTGAGTCCCAATCAAGTCACCATCCATCCGATCGCCATCAGACTGTTGATATTCGCTCAAAAGTGCTTATTTTAAGCAATTATCCTTTTAGCGTTATTGCATTCTCCTACGTAAAATACTCTATTTACCTACTTTTCTATGTAAGAGTCTCTTCTGTTGCGTAGAACACACTTTTCTGGACGAAATGGTATATTTGCATGCATTAAACACATTTTCGGAAGTCTAGATATTAAGCCGTTCTGATAAAGTCTCATTACGCGCTTCTTCTGTCGCAGAAAACCCGATGGAACGATTCTCAAGACTTGTGGGCCCAAATCGATCATGAAAGCCCATTATCAAAGCTTAAAGAGCCCACATGCTATGACTAGAAGATATGGGCCAAATATGGGCTGAATAAGAGGACCATAAAGTCGGCCCAAAGAACGAAGAGAGCCGGAGAGCCAATGACCAAGAGACGGACCAAAGCGTTTAAAGCCACATGAGTCAGCAAAGAATGATAGTCGACTCTACTGGAGAAGCGTGAGGATGGTCACAGTGAAGAACAGGGTTCCAGACCCTCCGCCAGTGCTTTTTTCCATTTTTTTGATACTTTTTCTCTCATCTCTCCTTATTCTCTCTCTCTCTTCATCTCTCGATCCTCGAATCTACTGACCTAACCCCAGAACTCCTGCCTATCAGCTCTATCTCATCTCCCTTAGCTTTCTGACCGTTGGATCTTCC
The DNA here is from genome assembly GCA_035048495.1 of Euptelea pleiosperma. Taxonomy (NCBI): domain Eukaryota; kingdom Viridiplantae; phylum Streptophyta; class Magnoliopsida; order Ranunculales; family Eupteleaceae; genus Euptelea; species Euptelea pleiosperma. Next base: position 19,817,136 of record CM068547.1, read on the forward strand.
ATCGGACCGTTGGATCTTCAATCGGACCGTTGGATCTCTCTAGATCCGTCGATCTACCAATCTGAGTCCCAATCAAGTCACCATCCATCCGATCGCCATCAGACTGTCTGTCACATCATTCTGTGAGATGATGGACATCATCAACCCATGAGGGCCAATAGCCGGGCCCATCTTCATCGACCCGCTGACCGACTAGTTAGTGGACCCCGCGAATTTCAAAAATAATTTTAATTAAATGGGGGGTCCACTAATTGGGGAGATTCCCCATAGAAAAGTAGGTTTTTACTTAAAAAAAAAAAAAAAAAAAAAAAAAATTATTTTTCTTATTTTTTTATTTTCTAGAATCCCCTATTTCCATTAATGGAAATAGGGAAGCTTTAAAAGGAGAAGGATAGGGGTTCATTCGAACCCTAATCCCTCTCCCCTCTCATCCTCTCTTCCCCCCTTTCAATCCCCCCCACGTTCTCCCTCCACCGGGCCGTTTTTCTTCTTTTCTTCTTCTTCTTCTTCTTCTTCTTCTTCTTCTTCTCCCTTCTCTTCTCCGGCGAGCTGCTCCACCAAGCATCTACGCCCCTGCCCCTTTGCTGCAACGCCTCCACAGTCCATCCACGACTGCCTGGTGCAGCCCATCATCCATCCACGACCGCCTGGTTGCAGCACAAGGTTTCATACCGCCTTCCTCTTCTCACGTTTTTACCGGAGTTGCAGGCTGCAACTCCGGCAGGTCACGAACTCCACCACCAGCGCCTCCATCACCGGTTCTCTTCTCCAAGAACCGTTGCTGCATCTCCAAGCCGTCATCACCTCTCTTCTCTTGGCCACAAATAAAAAACAATAATATAGAAAAAAAAGGAAAGAAAAGAAGAAGATGAGGGGAAGCCATTAACGTCCCTCCTCGGAGCTTGCTGGGTTGTTGCCCTGGACAACACCACCAGCGTCTCCACTTTGCTGCTGCTCTCACCTACGAACACCACCTTGCTAGTGCGTCCTCCATCCTCCACATCTCGTCGGGCTGGGTGCAGACCTCCCTTGCTGCTCCTCCTTTCCAAGCGACTCCCAATGTCCAAGAACCTGCAACCCATCTCTGGCAGGCTGGGTCAAATCTCCTCCAAGCCGTTCAGATCTGGATGTTCAACCCGTGCTGCTATCACGGCCTGCTACATCTAGGCCGAAGCCCATCTCCTCTAAGGTGGAGACCGCTTCACTCCACCCACCTCACACCGCTGTCTCTCCACTACGGACTGCAATGTTGATCTTTGTCCCTTGGGCCGATTCCAGCCACCCATTTTAGCCACCACGAACCACCAAAACTCTCCCTCAAGCCTGGAATGCCATCTACAAACCATGTATCCATGGCCGATTCTCCAAACTTTGAGCAGCATGTCATCTTCTCCGGCCGATCCTATCTCTGGTAAGTAGAAAGAGGTAACTTCCTCCCTCTATCTCCATCCCTTTCTCTCTCCTCCCTTAGTTTCTCTCTCTAGGTTTCTCCCATTCTCTCTCTAGCTTAGTTTTAGGTTCTTTACAAATTTGTTTATTTTTGTTTGATGTTTTGAGCATTGTAAGAATTTTTAATGTTAATGGATGAATTCTCTTTTCGGGTGTTATTTGATTTCCTTCATTATTGTTTTTAATAGTCTGTGATAATCTAAAAAAAAAAAAAGGTTTTAAATCCCATTATCACCATTCTCATCCTGCCATTATTTCTAACATCATTCTGTTATTTCATGTTCTTTATTAAGCGTGCCCTAACCCCGAGTGCGGATCGACATCCGACACGAATCCCTATACGAAATTGCATACTTTTGCAGGATAAAAATCGGATCAAATTACAAATCTTGTTGATTCTAGGGTTTCCGTAAGCAACGATGCGGGAAAATCCTACTTTCAACTGTCTGTCACATCATCTTGTGAGACGATGGACATCATCAATCCATGTGGGCCAATAGCCGGGCCCATCTTCATCGACCTGCTGTCCGGCCAGTTAGTGGACCCCGCGAATTTCAAAATAATTTTAATTAAATGGGGGGTCCACTAATTGGGGAGATTCCCCATAGAAAAGTAGAAAAAAAAAAAATTATTTTTCTTATTTTTTTATTTTCAAAAATCCCCTATTTCCATTAAAGGAAATAGGGAAGCTTTAAAAGGAGAAGGATAGGGGTTCGTTCGAACCCTAATCCCCCTCCAATCTCTTCCTCTCCTTCGCCCAAAACTTCCCCGACGTTTTCGGCGCTTCCTCTCCTTCTTTTTCTTCTTTCTCTTTCTCCTCTTCTTCATCTTCTTCATGTCTTCGCCGGAGTTGCCTGCAACTCCGGCCGTCTGGTAAGGCTTCTTCCTCTTCTTCTTCCTCTTCTTCTTCTTCTTCTTCTTCTTCCTCTTCTTCTTCCTCTTCTGCTTCCTCCTCTTTGCTGCTGTGTGCAGCACGTCTTCTATCACTCCTTCACCGCCTGAACCAGTCCGTCAACCACCGCCTGCCTCCACCCTCTTCAATCTGTGAGCTCCTCTCATCTCCGCCCAGCACCCTCCTTGGACTGCTGCCCATTTCCACCACCGTGTGCAACTCCTCAAACCGCCAACCACACACCACTACCGTCTCTGCAGTCCGACCTGCTCTGAAAATCTTCCCACGTCCAACCACCTCATCTTCAACGGTTTTGCATCTTCGCTGCCCCTCTTAGTACCGTCCCATCCAATCTCTGTTTCTGGGTTCACCTTCAACGTGAACTCCATCTCCTCCTCCAAGCAGGCTTCTCCTTTTACTCTCGAAGTTGCGGGTTCACCTTCCACTACCGCCCTCACCGGAGTTGCGCCTGCAACTCCGGCCGTTCGTGCCACACCTGCAGCTCCTCTCTACTCTCCACGATCTCTCCACCTTCTCCTCCTAAACCGCCCATCTTCCCTTGGGATAGACGGTGGCTGTTCTTCCAACAGCCACCATCGTTTCATCCCCTTCTCCCTCTCCAAAACTAGCTAACAAGACCGGTATACCATCTCTTCTTGCTGCTAGCGCAGCCTGCACACCTCGCCGGAGCACCACTCACCGGTGCAACGTGTTGGAGAATCAGCAAATGTCCCTCCTCTCTCCAACGCCTGCAACACAAACCACCTGTTGGCTATGCATTCTATCATGTTTCTCCAGCAAGTCATCCTCCACAAAAAAAACCCAGCGCCTCCATTAACTTCGGACTTCTAGTTGCTGCCCTCATCGCTGCCACGCAAGCAGACCCCATCTTGAACAGCCCAAGTGTTCATTGAAGCCAGCCTCTTCACTTGGCCAACTCCATTGCTGATTCCATCATCAGCCTCCATTCATCCTTCATGGTCAAACGAGCCTATGGTAAGTCACTAGGATATTTCTCTCACCTTGTCTCCCTTTTCTCTCTCTAGTTGTTATTCTATTTCTCTCTCTAAAAAGTAGATTTTCCCATTTTCTCTCTCTAGATTTGTTATTGCTTACAAGTTAGGGTTAGTATATGGTTCTTTGAATAAGTTGTATTTCTCGTTTTGATTAATGAATAAAATGTGTTTGGAGTTATTTGCATCTATTGTTTCTTTCTAATTAATGTGTGGTTTGCGACAATCGATTTAAAAGAAAAAGCATGTTTTAAAAATCCCGATCTCTCACCACTCTCACCTCGCCATTATCTCCATGCTTTTCCAATAAAAAAAAAATCCATCATTTTATGTTCCTTACTGTGCTAATCTGACTAATCCCGAGTGCGGATCGACATCCGACACGAATCCCTATACAAATCTGTCAATTTGCAGGATAATCGGATCAAATTACAAATATTATTGAGATTAGGGTTTCCGTAACCAACGACGCGGAAAAATCCTAGTTTCACTGTCCCTTTTTTTTCTTTTGTTCCTTCCTTCGATTTTTGGAGCATGAGAGAATGAGAAAGAGGGGGGAAGCGTGAATGGGAGAGATGGAAGAGTGCAGCGGTAAAAGCTTCTGGAAAATGATGGAAAACAAAGATGATAATGGAGCATGAATGGAGAGGAGCGACAGCGGTTTTTGAAGGGGGCAAGGTGATGGTGCAAGCTGTAATGGTAGCAAGCTGGGGGGTGTGATGGCTTCTTCCTCCTTCAATCAAGTGGTAGCAGCAAGCGTTTGAAACATGGGGGAGAGCAGGCGGTAATGGAGTGGGGAGCGGTTTTGAAGAAAACGTGAAGTAAAGGGCGGCCAGCAAGAAATGGAGTTGTGGTAACGTGGGGAGAAGAAGAGAGATGGTGGCTTGAAGACTACGACGTACAGAGGTCTGCAGCAGGCGGAGGCGGTTCAAATGCTGGCCGGAGTTGCAGGTGGTGGCCGGAGTTGCAGGCTGCAACTCCGGTGGAAAAATGGTGAAGAAGATGACGAAGGTGGACGAGAAGTGGAGGAAAACAGCGGCCAAGAGAGGGGGAGAGTAAAGGGGAAGGAGAGGAGAAGAAAAGAGGGGGATTAGGGTTCAAACGAACCCTTCTCCCTCCTCTTATAAAGCTCCCTATTTCTTTTAATGGAAATAGGGTATTTTTGAAAATAAAAATTTTTTTTTTTTCTATGGGGAATCTCCTCAATTAGTGGACCCCCCGTTTTTTTGAAATTTAATTAAAATTCTTTGGAAATTCACGGGGTCCACTAACTGGTCGGACAGCGGGTCGATGATGATGGGCCCGGCTACTGGCCCACATGGATTTATGATGTCCATTGTCTCACAAGATGATGTGACAGACGGTCTGATGGCGATCGGATGGATGGTGACTTGATTGGGACCCAGATTGGTAGATAGACGGATCTAGAGAGATCCAACGGTCCGATTGAAGATCCAATGGTCCGATGGAAGATCCAACGGTCAGAAAGCTAAGGGAGATGAGATAGAGCCGAAGGGTAGGAGTTCTGGGGTTAGGTCAGTAGATTCGAGGATCGAGAGATGAAGAGAGAGAGAGAATAAGAAGAGATGAGAGAGAAAGTATCAAAAAAATGGAGAAAAGTATTGGCAGAGGGTCTGGAACCCTGGTCTTCACTGTGACCATCCTCACGCTTCTCTAGTAGAGTAGACTATCATTCCTTGCTGACTCATGTGGCTTTAAACGCTTTGGTCCGTCTCTTGGTCATTGGCTCTCCTGTTCTTTTCGTTCTTTAGGCCGGCTTTTTGGTCCTCCTATTCAACCCATAGTTGGCCCATATCTTTTAGTCATAGCATGTGGGCTCTTTAAGCTTTGATAATGGGCTTTCCTGATCGAAGTGTGCTCGCAAGTCTCGAGAATTGTCCCATCGGAGTTTCCTGCGACAGAAGAAGCGCGTAATGAGACTTTATCAGAATGACTATATGTCTAGACTTCCGAAAATGTGTTTAATGCATGCAAATATACCATTTCGTCCAGAAAAGTGTGTTCTACGCAACACAAGAGACTCTTACATAGAAAAGTAGATAAATAGAGTATTTTAACGTAGGAGAATGCAAAAACGCTAAAAGGATAATTGCTTAAAATAAGCACTTTTGAGCGAATATCAGTTCATCCCAAAATAGGCGAGCTCGAGCTCCTCTTCTCTTTGCTGCTCAAGTGGCACACCTGCATATCACTGGCACACCAGCCGTTTCACGGTGCAGTATCTCCATGCACCTGCAACCAGACTGATTCTAACAAGCATGCTCCACCTCATTCAGGCGGTCTTCTCCCTTGCAGGCACTCCTACAACTTTGGTGTGTTCCGATCGGGCTCCTCCCTGCAACATTCTTGCATCCCCTCTTCCAACCACCGTCTTCTTCTCTTAAACCGGTGAGCTCCATTAACGCCGGCGATTCACTCCTTCACCAGTTGATCTCCTCCTTGCTGAACCTTCCTCCATGGATCCTCTAGTGCATCTCCTTGCACCAACACGGCTTCATGTTGCACCTGCAATTCCTTTTCACGGCGAGAAACACCAGCAAACCTCTCATTCTACGTTGGTTGTTGGTCTGCCTCCATCTTCTCCATTGCTGGACAGCAACTCTAGCCACCTTCTTCCACCACCAGTGGAGCTTTCTCACCCACAACCTCCATCTCGCCATTAAAACCGGCGAGCTCCTCACACAGGTTCACCACCAATGCACTGCCTTCCTCCTCCCTTGTTGCAGCTTCAACGGTCTGCAACTCCCTTCTTCATCTCCAGCAAAGCCACCCTCTATGGCTTAGCCGTGAATCCACTTGCTGGTGTGCTACACACCCACAGTGCAAACTGTTGACTACTCCAGCCACCCTCACGGATTCCATAAACCTCCATATACTCTTCGCCATGCTGCCAGTTTGGGAACAAGCACACGACGTTCTCCATCTTAGACCACTCATGGCCAGACCACTTCTTGGCCGACCATCATTGGCCGATCTTGGACCACTTACCGGGGCCGATCTCACCTTTGGTAAGTATTTGAGGTACTTTCTCTCTCTTCCTCGCTTTCTCTCTCTTCTTCTACTTTCTCTCTCTAGGATTTCTCCTCTCTCTAGAAATCCTAGTTTCTCTCTCTACATTTCATTTTCTCTCTCTTTCTCTAACGGACATGGAAGGGACGTCTCATCCCTAAACCTGTGTCCAAACCCTCACTTTCTCTCTCTACTTAGTTTCTCTCACTTTCTCTTTCTAGACGACATGGAAGGGACGTGACATCCCTAATCCCATGTTCTCTCTCTAGAGTGAGATTTCTCTCTCTAAGTCTATTTTCTCTCTCTAGATCCTCTCACTACATTCTCAGGCCGATCGCCTATTCACTTGGCCGACTCCTTTCGGCGAGTGAAAAGGTGAGCTTTTTAGGGCACATTATAGTACATTAGCCAATTCACATCTACCTTGTCGGCCGGTAAGAGTCGATGTGGATTCCACGATTGAGCAGCATTCCATGAAATTTGGACGGTCCTCTTCTTGATCGGTAGCGCCCTTAGCTCCAAAGGTCATGGGATGCTTCTCTGTCAAAACCCTTCTCCACGATTGAAGCATTCATCGGAGTCTTGGACGATCCTCTTCTTGATCGGTAGCGCCCTTAGCTCCAAAGGTCATGGGATGCTTCTCTGTCAAAACCCTTCTCCACGATTGAAGCATTCATCGGAGTCTTGGACGATCCTCTTCTTGATCGGTAGCGCCCTTAGCTCCAAAGGTCATGGGATGCTTCTCTGTCAAAACCCTTCTCCACGATTGAAGCATTCATCGGAGTCTTGGACGATCCTCTTCTTGATTGGTAGCGCCCTTAGCTCTGAGATTTCAATGGACGTTTCTTTCCCTTACCTCTTCATCTCTCAATCCTTTACATGCTTTCTTTATTTATGTTATTTTGATTTATGTACGCACTCTTTGATGATTAATGAAGTTGTTTTTGATATTTTGGTGTTCTGAGTCTCAAATGAATGTTGTTTTTAAATCGACTAGCCCTTCTCATCTCTTCTACCATTCTCATTTCTCTCTGTATATTATTTGTCAGTTTTAATTCCTTATTGTGCTAACTCACACCGAGTGCGGATCGACATCCGACACGTACTGCTATACAAGTTACATTTTGCAGATAATCAGATTTTACAAATATTGTTGAAGTTAGGGTTTCCGAATTGACGACGCGGAAGAATCTTTCTTTCACTGCTGCACATCAGTTTTTTTTTATCCATTAAGATCCAAAGGTCCCACAACTTGCAGCCAATCGATACAAGAACTTCACGGACATTCATTTGGCCGGAATCTCTCTCCTTTGCATCAAGATAAGGATATCTTTCGCTAGGTAAATCCTTTCTTTTTACCTCTTATTTTTCTGATTTCTTTCTTCACTTCCTCTCAAAACTTTATCTCTCTAGAACTTTTTCTTTTAGACTCTCTTTCTCTATCTCTCTCTTCTCTCTCTCTCTAGTGTTATTTCAGTTATTGATTTCTATTTCTACTTTTAGTTTCATTTGAATTGATTGTAATGAATATTGTTTAAGCATCAATGAATAAATTCAAGTAATATTTAGAGTTTATTTTGTTCTTCATTTTATTTCAATAAAATAATTAGCTTTGTTAATCTCTAAGTAAAAAAAAAAAAATTCCAGTTTTAATCTCAAATCCATCACCACTCTCACCCCTCCATCTCTCATTTCCATAAATTTCAGAGCAATTTCTGTAAAAAAAATCTGTTATTTCATGTCCTTGATTTGCGTGAACTAATCCCGAGTGCGGATCGACATCCGACACTTCCCACTGTGCAAAGATTTGTTTAAATCTTGCAGGATAATCAAAAAAAAAATTACAAATCTTATTGATTCTAGGGTTTCCGTAACCAACGACGCGGAAATACCTACTTTCAAAGGCCAATTGATCTTACACCATTATTTTCCCAGAAGGCCAAGGGGAAGACAAAAGATCTGGTACCACTATCCAATTCCAGCACGAGGGATACTTCGATACATATTTACATACTTCCTTGATATTTTTTCTTCACTTAGTTGGGTAGAAGAGTACACAATTCTTCATCCTATTGATTTTTGTTGATTATTTATTACCTCAAAATAGTTAACAGTTAATTTCTTGTAAATATCTCAGTGACAGTAGGTTGGTGCATATTTGTCTTGCAATCTAGTTTGAGCCATAAGTTCTTTAAAATTGTATAATATATCTCTTTGTGAAAGTAGGTTTTTCCCGCGTCGTTGGTAACGGAAACCCTAACTTCAACACATTTGTAAATTGATCCGATTCTTAAATCCTGCAAAATTTTAGATCTGTATAGGGATTCGTGTCAGATGTCGATCCGCACTCGGGGTTAGTTTGCGCAACTCAAACACATAAAATGACGGATTTTCTTCACAGAAATTGATGGAAATGATGACAGAAGAAGAGTGATGAGGTTGGGATTCAAAACATGATGTTTGATTTTGAAGATTGAATATTAATCACAGGGATTGCTAAACAAATAAATTTAAAATTACTATTCATGATAATGAACTCAAAAACACGAACTTGAATGGAAACTACTTTTATTAAATCACCAAAGGCTGTTTACACTGATAATAAAAGAAAATAACCACAAGTAAACTATCCTAGAGGTAAAACAAGAGGATGCTAGAGAGAGAAAGAGAGAGTTAGAGAGAGAAAGTGAGAAAAGGCCTAGAGAGAGGAATCAAGGGTGGTAGATGAACAATACCTAAGGGCACTTTCTTGCTGGCCATGAAGATGGAGTGACGGTTCTTGAATTGCTGTCGATTTTTGGGGTTACCCAAAAAAAGAAAGCAAAGACCGAAGATGGAAAGGTGGTTGGTAAGTCGCTGGGCGGTGCAAGAAGTGGTTGGAGATCATGCTTGACTCACCGGTGTCACAGCGTGCAGCTGTGTGAGATGATGGTGGTGGTTGACGGTGGCGTAGTCCATGGCAGCAAGGAGAAGGGTGAAGCCGTGAGGGTGGTGGCGCTACCGGATTGAGGAGGATGATGGACTGGAGGTGTTCCTCCTCCTTTCTTCTTCTTTCCTCCTCTCTTCTCTCTTTCTTTGTTCTTTTTTTTTCTGTTTTTCTTTTGCTTGGAGGAGAAGACGGCTGGGAAGAATGAGAGGAGAAGGGAGAGAACGGCTGGGGAGAGTTGAAGAGATGGATGGCTGCGCCGTTACTTGCAGGCGGTGCTCCCCATGCTGTAGGAAGTGGGGCGGAGCACAGACAGGCGAGGAAGAAGGAGGCTCGCCGGAAATTTCAGGCGAGTGGCGCTGGAGAGGTGGATGGTGCAGCGCACCAGGCAATGGAGGAGGTGCAGACTGCCTCCTTCTCTCTTCTTCAAACCTTCTTCTTCTTCTTTATTTATTTATTTTTTTTTTTGGAAGAATGAAAGGTGTGGCACGAACGGCCGGAGTTGCAGGCGCAACTCCGGTGAGGGCGGTAATGGAGAAAGAAAAAAAAAATAAAAATGGAGATGAAGAGAAGGGAAAAAGGGTGCGGTAATGGAAGATGGTGGCAGGCGGACCTGCTGTGGCACTAGCAGGGGGATTAGGGTTGCAAGGGGATGCTGTGGTGGTGGCCGGAGTTGCAGCCTGCAACTCCGGTGATAAAGATGAAGATGAAGACGGTGATTGAGAAGAGAAAAAATGGAGGAAAAACAGTCTAAAACCGAGGGGAAGAAGGGGGCAACGAGTTGGGGGAGAGAATGGAGCAATAAGGAGGGGGATTAGGGTTCGAACGAACCCCTCTCCTTCTCCTTTTAAAGCTCCCTATTTCCATTAATGGAAATAGGGTATTTTTAAAATAAAATTTTTTTTTTTTTTTTTTTTTTTTTAAGTAAAAATCTACTTTTCTATGGGGAATCTCCCCAATTAGTGGACCCCCCGTTTTTTTTGAAATTTAATTAAAATTCTTTGGAAATTCACGGGGTCCACTAACTGGTCGGACAGCGGGTCGATGATGATGGGCCCGGCTACTGGCCCACGTGGATTTGTGATGTCCATTGTCTCACAAGATGATGTGACAGATGGTCTGATGGCGATCGGATGGATGGTAACTTGATTGGGACTCAGATTGGTAGATCGACGGATCTAGAGAGATCCAACGGTCCGATTGAAGATCCAACGGTCCGATGGAAGATCCAACGGTCAGAAAGCTAAGGGAGATGAGATAGAGCCGATGGGCAGGAGTTCTGGGGTTAGGTCAGTAGATTCGAGGACCGAGAGATGAAGAGAGAGAGAGAATAAGGAGAGATGAGAGAGAAAGTATCAGAAAATAGAGAGAAAAGCACTGGCGGAGGGTCTGGAACCCTGGTCTTCACTGTGACCATCCTCACGCTTCTCCAGTAGAGTCGACTATCATTCTTTGCTGACTCATGTGGCTTTAAACGCTTTGGTCCGTCTCTTGGTCATTGGCTCTCCTACTCTCTTCGTTCTTTGGGTCGGCTTTTTGGTCCTCTTATTCAGCCCATATTTGGCCCATATCTTCTAGTCATAGCATGTGAGCTCTTTAAGCTTTGACAATGGGCTTTCCTGATCGATGTGGGCTTGCAAGTCTCGAGAATTGTCCCATCGAGGTTTCCTGCGATAGAAGAAGCGCGTAATGAGACTCTATCAGAATGACTTCATGTCTAGACTTTCGAAAATGTGTTTAATGCATGCAAATATACCATTTCGTCTAGAAAAGTGTGTTCTACGCAACAAAAGAGACTCTTACGTAGAAAAATAGATAAATAGAGTATTTTAACGTGAGAGAATGCAATAACGCTAAAAGGATAATTGCTTAAAATAAGCACTTTTGAGCGAATATCACTTTGATTATCTTAAACTCTGAAATTCTCCTAACTTCCAAATGATTCCCGTGTGACATTGTATATCCTAAAATTGGACGCTGGAGTTGATGTGAACTCTCAACTGTTGCTCCTCAGACTTCATTACATACAACTAGCTCCATCTATATTCAAAGATTAGTCCTTTTCAACATCTTTATAGGTAATACAGCTTCTAGCAGTTGAGAATGAGTTGACATCCATAAAAGATTAATGTTCTTGTCCTACTGCTATTCTGTTATAAGAGTGTGTGTGCCAAAGTTGGACTTAAATTCCACCTTTGAGCAGAAGAATGACAGCAAAAGCTGTGGAAGAGGAGTTTGAAAAGGTAATCTTTCCTGTATATTGAGTGATATATCTTCCAAACCAACCAAATTGCTCAACTAAATCCGTCTTTGTTTTGTGGATATAAAAGGCCATGTCAGGATACGGATACGAGATAGTCCAAACTCTTACTGTGGATATCGAGCCACAATCACTTGATGAGCATTCATGATTTATTTTTTATAGTTTGAGACTGCTTGTTGAAGAGTAAAACTTCTGTCACAAGATGTTGTGATCGAAGCCGGTCACAACCCACAATAAGAGCCATGTGGCACACTATTAGAGGGTGTTGATCGTATGGAGTTTGGCCAGTCCCTCAGTGGATCTACAAACCAAAAATCAGCCTGATTAGTGATTTGCAACCTTTGGATCTTTGCACCCAATAATGCTCAAATTCATACTGTTAAAATCAACCCATGAAAATAACTTCAATCCAACGCTTAGAAATCACTAATCAGGCTGATTTTTGGTTTGCAGGTGCACCGAAGGACTGGCTAAACATCCATATGGTCAGCAACCTCTAATAGTGTGTCACATAGCTCGTATTGTGGGTTGTGACCGGCTTCGATCACAACATCTTATGACAGAAGTTTTACTCCTTGTTGAGGAAGTTAAGATAATAACATCTTGCTTCTAAACAAGTAACTCATCTAATGAAATCTTTTTCATCATAAAATCTTTGAATGAATATCTTTTTGTATTCATCGCTTTAGTGTATTGTTCTCAGATCATTTGAATAAGTTGAATGACAAAATAAGATTCAGGTTGAAACCCCAAACATTTGGGATTAGTTGTGGTTGATGTTACCATTGGTGTTTCCTTTTTGGCAGTTTTCAATTCCTCTCTATAAAGCTTGCTTCTTTCAATCCCATGTTCTTTGACTTTGGAGTGGATGTAGATTCCTAATGGTTAAACCAGAGGTACAACAATTCAAAATTTATTTTCTTTGCTTATTATTTTAACATTTTTCTTCCTTAAAGCTAATTAGTTCTTTGTTTTTAACATAAAGTTTCAGAAATCCACTATTTTTGTTGATCCTACATCCACCTTCACTAAAACGAATAACAACCCTCTACTAAGGACTTATTTGGATGATTATCTAAGAACACAATTTCATAACTTGAATTACCTCCTTGTGATATTCGCTTAAAAGAGCATATTTTCCACTGTTATCTTCTAAGTGTTATCACACTCTCCTACGTAAAACTGCTCTAATTATCCACTTTTCTACGTAAGAGTCTCTTTTGTTGAGTAGAACACACTTTTCTGGACGAAATGGTATATTTGCATGCATTAAACACATTTTCGGAAGTCTAGACATTGAGTCGTTCTGATAAAGTCTCATTACGCGCTTCTTTTGTCGCAAGAAACCCCGATGGGACAATTCTCGAGACTTGTGAGCCACATCGATCAGGAAAGCCCATTATCAAAGCTTAAAGAGCCCACATGCTATGACTAGAAGATATGGGCCAAATATGGGCTGAATAAGAGGACCAAAAAGCCGGCCCAAAGAATGAAGAGAGTAGGAGAACCAATGACCAAGAGACTGACCAAAGCGTTTAAAGCCACTTGAATCAGCAAGGAATGATAGTCTACTCTACTGGAGAAGCGTGAGGATGGTCACAGTGAAGACTAGGGTTCCAGACCCTCTGCCAATACTTTTATTTCCATTTTCTGATATTTTCTCTCTTGTCTATCCTTATTCTCTCTCTCTTCATCTCTCGGTCCTCGAATCTACTGACCTAACCCCAGAACTCCTGCCCATTGGCTTTGTCTCATCTCCCTTAGCTTTCTAACCGTTGGATCTTCAATTGGACCGTTGGATCTTCCACCAGACCGTTGGATCTCTCTAGATCCGTCGATCTACCAATCTGGGTCCCAATCAAGTCACCATCCATCCGATCGCCATCAGATTGTCTGCCACATCATCTTGTGAGACGATGGACATCATCAATCCATGTGGGCCTGTAGCCGGGCCCATCATCATCGACCCGCTGTCCGACCATTTAATGGACCCCGTGAATTTCAAAATAATTTCAATTAAATTTTAAAAAATGGGGGGTCCACTAAATGGAGAAATTACCTAAAGAAAAGTAGGGTTTTACTTAAAAGAAAAAAAAAAAAAAAAATTATTTTTCCTTTTTTTTATTTTTGAAAAATACCCTATTTCCAGTAATGGAAATAGGGAGCTTTAAAAGGGGAAGGAGAAGGGTTCGTTTGAACCCTAATCCCCCTCCAATCTCTTTCATTCTTTCCCCAAGACCTCTTGCCCCTTTTCCCCCTCTCTTTAGGCCATTTTCCTCCACTTCTCCTCCACCTTCTTCATCTTCTTCAGCAAGTTATTGCCGGAGTTGCAAGCTGCAACTCCGGCCGATCAAGATACTCCTCCAGCTAGCCTCAAGCATTCTCACCATCGTTTCTCCCATGGATGTCTGCTCCATTCATCTCTCTCTCTATTCTCACTCTCGCTGGATGCCATTGGAAGAGCCACCACGCTAGCCGCCCCTCTCCTTCTCATGCACTTCGCGTCTTCTCTTCACTCTACCACCCTGCAGCACCGCTCCGCCTCTCCATGACTGGATATGGAGAACAGCAAGCTAACGGCCTAAATCCAGCAAGCTAACGGCCTGAACTCTTCCCACGTCCTCACCCCTCTCTCTATTGCCACCTCCTCCATCTTCCACTACCGCCCAAACCAAAAAAAAGAAAAAAAACCAGCACCGTTTCTGCTGCTGGTGTGCCTCTCAAAAGCAAGCTGTCCCATTCTCCCTTCTCTCCCACGATTCTGATTTGCAGCCAACCCCCATTCTCATTCCCAGCCGTCATCCTCCTCTCCTTGTTCATAGAAAACAGAAAAGAAAACAAAAAAAAAGGAGAAGAGAGGAGGAAAGAAGAAGAACGGAGGAGGTCTGCCAACTATCACCGTCTTCCTCTCCATCTACCGTTGGAGTTGCAGGCCGTTTTTTCCCATCACCATCACCGCCTACCACCACTTCTCTAACATGCTGGAGTTGCAACCTACAGCTCCAGTCCGTTGATATTCGCTCAAAAGTGCTTATTTTTAGCAATTATCCTTCTAGTATTGTCACACTCTTCTACGTAAAACTGCATTTTTTATCAACATTTCTACGTCAGAGTTTTTTTCATTCCATAGGACACACTCTTCTGGTTAAAACTGTGTATTCGCATGCATTCATACGCATTTATTTGACCTGCATGCGAAGTCATTCTCATTACGTGATTTTTCTATCGTAGGAGCACTAAGTGGGCAATTTTGATGGCATGCGGGCCCACAATCAACTTTCAGAACCTAGGATCAAAGCTCAAAAGCCAACAGGTTAAAGATGAGGAGATATAGGCCGAAGATGGGAAAAGCCAGAGAGTCGACAGAATGAGGGACGACCAAGAGAGAAGGAGAGACAAGCCCTCAAAGAAGAGACTAAGGAGATTAAAGCTTATCAACTAACAGAAGACGAGGACTTGCTCAGTTGGGAAAGCATCCAGAAGACCAAGTCAGAGACCAGGGTTCCAGACCCTCTGCTAGCATTTTATCTCAATTTTGTATAATTTTTCTCTCTCCTCTCTCTAAACCCTCATTCTCTCCCTCTATTATCAATATCAACCATCTTATCCTCTGTCCCTTCGCAATCTCTCAATCCTACGGCCTACCTTGGCTGATCTCCATCAACTGATGATATGTCCGATCATCACCTTCCACTTCTACCATCCGATCGTCAGCAGATCATCCGATTATTCTCCTATCAGCCATGTCACCATCTTAAAAATTTAACGACCCTCATCACTCCATGTTCATGGGCCAAAGCCGAGCTAGAATACAAGCCCATTATCAATGAGCCATGTATTGGACCCCACATTCTTGCTTAATTTAATGTGGACCCCACGGTTCTTAAGCAAACCCTTTTCCACATCCTTGCTAAATTCACATTCTTTTTCAAAAAGGAATTTTCTAAAATGGAGTGAAGGTTTTCAAAAAAGGAATTTTCTAAAAAAATTTTTTTTAAAGGGGGGAATCAAACGGTTTCTAAAAAAAAAAATAAAAAAAAATAAAAGGAAAAAAAAAAAAAAGAGAAGAAGGAAAGAAGGGGAATGGAATTAGAAACCGTGGGTTGCTAGCATGGGAACCCACGGTTCCTATATAAGGGAAGATAAAAAAAAAATGATGGCTCTCTGAACTTTTTCACAAAAAAAAAAGTTCCTTTAGTCCACACCATTAGTCTCCACCATTTTTGCAGCCATCTCTCCACGCTTTCCATTCTCCCTCTACCTCACCGCTCGTCCATCATCACCAGCAAGCACAGCCGACAGCCATCCTCTCCACACTACCTGCAACATCAATGCCAAGGAGCGTTATCACCCAGCCTTCCTCCACCTTGCCATTGACACGGCCTGTAACGGTGCGCTCCTTCAATCCACACCACCTGATCTTCTTTGGAAAGTCGATCAACAGCTCTCCTTCACCGGCAAGCACGAGGTGCTGCCCATCCATAGCACTATCCTCTCCTTCTCCACGTTGCAGGCTTGCAACGTGTCACTCCATGCTGCCCCAAACTTGCTGGCCGTGACCACATGGACCACCAAAGACTCTCCCTCAAGCTTGGAACACCACCTACACCACCACGTGGTCCACTTAGCCGAATCTTTCCCAATAATACTCACAAGGTTTCTCCTTCGATCTCTTTTCTTCCTCTTTCTATTTTATCTTATTAATGCATTCTTAGTTTAATAGTTTATTGGTTCAAATTTGTAATCCTGGATTTCGATTGGAATGAAGTTAATTTTTGTTATCTTTAGGTGCCTTCTTTTGAAATTTTCCTTTATGAATGATGTTATCCATTTTTCAAAAATAAGTTGATTCGCATTTAGTTTAAGTTTGACTTATAGTTCCTTTATATTAGTGGAAATAATTAACAATCTTTAAAAAAAAAAAAAAAAAGAGTCATTTTATGTTCTTTACTGCACGTTCCCTAATCCCGAGTGCGGATCGACATTCGACACGAATTCCTATGCTAGAATCTCTGAATTTTGCAGGAAATCTCGGATAAATTACAAATCTTGTTGATTCTAGGGTTTCCGTAACCAACGACGCGGAAAAAACCTACTTTCATCCGTTTCACTGAAAAAAAGGGAAAAAAAATGAAGAAAAGAAGAAGAAGGGAAGAAGAGAGGAGGCTTACCTCCACAGCACCTTCTTGCTCCACCTCCTATAGCCAACACCAATCCGGCTAGCCACCACCCAGCAACTCTCCCAACGCTAGGTGGTACACCATAGCTCCACCACGGTGCACCCTCTTGACCGTTGACCTCTCGCTGGCCATCCAAGACCTTGTGCCCGATCTCTCCTCACAATCCACAGTGGGTGCTGAAAGTAGGGTTTTTCCGTCGTTGAGAGAACGACCCTAATCTCAATACATTTGTAATTTCGATCTGAGATTTCCTGCAAAATTAAGCTATGCTTTGCATGGTGGAAGTATGTCGGATGTCGATCCGCACTCGGGGTTTAGTTAGCGCAAACAAGAACATAAAATAACGGAAGAATGTAAAAACATCATGGTTCATAAATGCTTCTAAAAATGAATGGTGGGATGAGAATGATGGAGAGGTCGGGATTTAAAACATGCTTTTGATTTTATTGATATCAAAGAACTATAATTCGCAAAAATCATATAATTCAAAAGAGAACACTAAAACCAAGAATAATTGCATTAATTTAAACTGTCATTACATCAAAACAAAACTTACATAATTCAAACTAATCTAGAAAGAAGTAAAACTAGAGAGAGAGAAAGAGTTAAAATAGAGAAAATCTAGAGATTTTTAGGGCGAGAAACAAGAACTAAGAGAAGTCCTAGAGAGAGAAAGATAGACATAGATAGAGAAATTGAACGGACCGAGGGATAAGGGAGGGAAACTGTATTTTGATCTTACCATGGTGGTTGCGGGTTTCCAGTGTTGTAGGCTCATACCGTGGAAGGTCATATTGAGTTTCCGGCCAAGAAATAAGATGTGCAGTCCGATCGTGGCAGTAGCTTGGAGAAGTAGATCATTGTGGTCTGGGCTATGGAAGGCGCACCAACAGGTGGTTGTTGCTCGTCGTTTGGGGATGAAGGAGGTGTTGCTGCTGGGGGACTTGCTGATGAAGATGGAGGAACGGTTTGGTGATGCGTTTATGGCAGCAACGCAAGGTTTAACGGCCCGCAACTTGCAGGCCGTGGCAGCAGCAGGTGGAATGGAGATAGGTAGGGGCGGTTTCTCCTCCTTCTTCTTCTACTCTCTTTCTTATACGATGGGTGGAGGTGATAATCGGACCGACCGGAGTTGCAGGTCCGGCTACACGGTGGCTGAGATCGTGGAGATTCGTTGGGCAGCAAGGAAGAGCACCAAACTCGATGTTGCAGGTGGGGTTGGTGATGAGAAACACCGTGAGTGCTTGCAAGGAGAAGGCAAACACAGGCAGTGTAGTGCCGTTGGATTTGAAGATCACCAGCAGGTGGTACCGGCGACTGTGGTGGGCGGTAATGGAAGGAGAAGATGAACCAGTCCGGCGAGAACGGTGGTGGCTAGCGGGCGGCAAAAAGGAGAGGAAGATGATGGTTTTTAGCTGGTCGAACCAGCAATGAAGGGCCAAGGAGATGATGACGGCTGGGGTTAGCAATGAGAAGTCGTTGGCCGGAGTTGCAGGCTGCAACTCCGGTGATAGAGATGAAGAAGATGAAGAAGATTGAGAAGAGAAAAATGGAGGAAAACGGTCTAAAACCGAGGGGAAGAAGGGGCAAACGAGTTGGGGGAGAGAATGGAGCAGATTTGAGGGGGATTAGGGTTCGAACGAACCCTTCTCCCTCATCTTATAAAGCTCCCTATTTCCATTAATGGAAATAGGGTATTTTTTGAAAATAAAAAATATTTTTTTTTTTTTTTAAGTAAGTAAAATGCTACTTTTCTATGGGGAATCTCCCCAATTAGTGGACCCCCCATTTAATTAAAATTATTTTTGAAATTCGCGGGGTCCACTAACTGGTCGGACAGCGGGTCGATGCTGATGGGCCCGGCTACTGGCCCACATGGACTGATGATGTCCATCGTCTCACAAGATGATGTGACAGGCATTCTGAAGGCGATCGGATGGATGGTGACTTGATTGGGACCCAGATTGGTAGATCGACGGATCTAGAGAGATCCAACGGTCCGATTGAAGATCCAACGGTCCGATGGAAGATCCAACGGTCAGAAAGCTAAGGGAGATGAGATAGAGCTGATAGGCAGGAGTTCTGGGGTTAGGTCAGTAGATTCGAGGATCGAGAGATGAAGAGAGAGAGAGAATAAGGAGAGATGAGAGAAAAAGTATCAAAAAAAATGGAAAAAAGCACTGGCGGAGGGTCTGGAACCCTGTTCTTCACTGTGACCATCCTCACGCTTCTCTAGTAGAGTCGACCATCATTCTTTGCTGACTCATGTGGCTTTAAACGCTTTGGTCCGTCTCTTGGTCATTGGCTCTCCTACTCTCTTCGTTCTTTGGGCCGACTTTTTGGTCCTCTTATTCAGCCCATATTTGGCCCATATCTTCTAGTTATAGCATGTGGGCTTGTTAAGCTTTGATAATGGGCTTTCATGATCGATTTGGGCCCACAAGTCTCGAAAATCGTCCCATCGGGGTGTCCTGCGACAGAAGAAGCGCGTAATCAGAACGGCTTAATATTTAGACTTCCGAAAATGTGTTTAATGCATGCAAATATACCATTTCGTCCAGAAAAGTGTGTTTTACGCAATGAGATAGACTCTTACGTAGAAAAGTGGATAATTAGAGCAGTTTTACGTAGGAGAGTGCGATAACGCTAACAGGATAAGTGCTTAAAATAAGCACTTTTGAGCGAATATCACAACCCCCAACCAGCATATTGCCAATCCTTGGCAATTAGTGCGAAATACATGAGCTTAAAAGGGCTCTGCACATGCTGCACACTTTTTCATATTAGCTCAGGGAAAACCCCGTTCGTCAAATCATTGAATGGATGCAAAAAAAGTTACATGCTAGCGAAGAGTTGGAAAGTTTTGGCAAGACTACAGACTGATAATCGTGACCCAGAATAGTCAGACTCTGCGTGTGTGTGTGCTCAACATTCTCATCATCCGACAGTAAAGATTTCCAGATCACCTCTAAGTTTTTATGCCTCGACCTCAAATCTCACATGTTTAGCACTCAGAATAGAATCACACAAGAAGGGTTTTCTTCTTTTCTCTCAATTTATATGTGAGGAGATGTATTTAATATAAAGAGGCAAAAGATCTCACATATGTTTTATTTGAAGGAAGGACATCTTTAACAGAAGAAGATCTCATGATTGGAATACCACTTCACTCGGGAACGTCAGATCAAACTCTATAGCTTCTCTTTCTCCAATCTCCACATTTTATGATCGTACTATCCTAGAATCAAGTAGGACTTTCCTGGGTTGTAATGAGGCTTAGGTCAGGTGTAGAGAGATAAAGGAATATAGGATTTCAAAGATCTTGAGAGGATATTGCCATTTTCTTGAATTTTTCCTGCGACGTAACACCATTATCTGGTTCTTTTTCCTTTTTTCGTATTTTTCTCTTTTTCTTGATATTTCTGAGACTGCTCAATTTCTTTTCAGCTCTTCTTCATACTTTCTTTTCATATTTTGTTTTCAGCTTGAACCACTTTCTTTTCTTTTGATTCTTCTTATTTACTTTTCTTTTCACGGTACACCCATATCAGTTATTCTTTTGTCCATCTCAAAATAAGGGTAGCCAGTCATGTTTCATAGCTGGACTGGATTTTAGGTTGATGGGTTTGCAAATAAAAGGCTTTTGTAGAACGGCTCAAGGGGTTTCTAGTGAAGTATAATTCAGGTGAGTAAAAAAGGTTGAATGGTTCAGAAAAATGGCCTAAATCATTTTCTAGGGTTTGCACTATCATGTATACTGTCTTGACTGGATACAGAGAAGGTTCTGTCGTAGTAATCCAATGTTGATGTCGTTCCGAGTTTTATGATCGAAGCAAAAGATAATGAGATCTCTCAACGAATATTGCGGGCATGAAGAATAGTGAGTCATCTTGTGACTCAGGATTAATGTATACTCTCTGAAATGATTAAAGGCTCGAAAGCTTACTGGGTTAGGTCTCCACAATTCTTCTCACAGGATCTCTAGAATTTCTAAACTTAGGATGACTCTGATATTGATAGTGTACAATTGTGCCGAGTATGAGTTTTTCTGAGTTTTCAAACCTGCTGTAGTCACGCTTGAATTGACTCAACGCTAATTTTAAACAAAAATTGACATCCTCAATACTGACTTAACGGAGGTTTTCAGCTAATCAAAGTCAGGGTATTTGACACATTTTTGAAATTCTAGAAAACTTTTGGAGAACATCGGAAATCACCCCAAAAACAAGAATTTTTTTTTTTTTTTTTTTTTTTCAAAATGAAGACATGAGTTTTGGTAAATACCCACCCCCAACCAAAATACAGCACCGTCCTCGGTGCTCATGACCGGGACATAAAATGATAACAAATCAGAGATGATGATGCAAAGATTCAGGAAGGATGTTACCAAGTTGGCAGAAACTCGACAGTGTGTGGTACCTAATGATTGGAAGAATGAATGTACCTGCATTTCCAGAGATATAACAGTAATAACAAATGCATGAGACTCATGTACTCTAGGAATACCGGAATTGCCTTTCCGAAAGCGCTAAGTTTTACGTCTTCAGCCAGACATGACGGGGGTGACAGGCACCCCCAACCAAGTTGGAGCACAGGAGACTGAGTGGATCATCAGTCGACATAAACAGGATCGATGAGATCAATTTCAAAAGTCTGAATGAACGACACATCAAGTTCATGGAATTGCTTAAGACGCTGACCATTGACCTGGAATGAGGAGTGATCCTTGGGATCCTCAATAGTGATTGCCCCGAAGGGTGTGACTGCGGTGATCATATAAGGACCGGTCCACCTAGATTTCAGTTTCCCAGGGAAGAGATGGAGACGAGAATTATAAAGAAGGACCTTCTGTCCTGGATGGAACTCTTTCCTGAGGATGCTCTTGTCATGTATCCACTTCATTTTGGCTTTGTAATTCTTGGACAAGTTGTAGGCATCATTTCTGAGTTCTTCTAACTCATTCATTTGAAGTTTCCGCTCCTCCCCTGCGGAGTCTATGTCGAAGTTGAGCTTCTTAATTGCCCACAGGGCACGATGTTCAATCTCTACCGGTAGATGACAAGGTTTCCCAAAGACGAGACGATAGGGAGACATATTGAGTGGGGTCTTGTAGGCGGTTCTGTATGCCCATAAAGCATCAGTGAGACGAGTAGACCAGTCTTTACGTGTGGTATTGACTGTCTTCTCCAAGATCTGCTTGATCTGACGATTAGAAACCTCCACTTGACCACTAGTCTGCGGATGATAAGCTAGGGCAACCTTGTGGGTTACCCCATACTTCTTCATTAAGTTCTCGAATATCTTATTGCAGAAATGGGTGCCCCCATCACTAATGATGGCCTTAGGGGCACCGAATCGAGCGAAGATGAACTCCTTTAGGAATTTGACCACCACTTTGTGGTCATTCGTCTTGGTGGGAATAGCTTCTATCCATTTGGATACATAGTCTACCGCAAGGAGAATGTACTCAAAACCATAGGAAATGGGAAAGGGGCCCATGAAGTCGATGCCCCAAATGTCAAATATTTCATCGACCTGGATGGGAGTTAGGGGCATCATGTTCCTCTGGGAGATGCGGCCTAGATGCTGGCAATTAGGACAAGTTTTGCTGTAGATATGGGCATCTTTAAATAATGTGGGCCAGTAGAATCCGCATTGCAGAACTTTTTCTGCAGTTTTCTTAGTACTGAAATGACCACCACAAGGTTGGTCATGACACGAGGACAAGATATTGAGTTGGTCTGACTCAGGGACACAGAGACGAATGATCTGGTCAGGACAGTATTTATACAAATAAGGGTCATCCCAAGAGTAGTACTTAACTCTTGCTAGGAATTGGCTTTTGTCCTGTTTTGACCAGTGTGAAGGCATTTCTTTGGTGACAAGGTAGTTGACAATGTCAGCGTACCAAGGATTAACAGAGATGGCGAACAGTTGTTCGTCTGGAAAGGTTTCAGGGATGGGCTGGGTGTCGAAGGATGACTCTAAAGTCAGTCTAGACAAGTGATCAGCCACTACATTCTCAGTTCCTTTCTTATCCTTAATCTCGAGGTCGAATTCCTGCAGTAAGAGAATCCATCGAATTAATCGAGGTTTGGTTTCCTTTTTCGACATGAGATAACGAAGGGCTGCATGATCAGTGTACACAACCACCTTAGTGGCTAAGAGGTACTGACGGAATTTATCAAGGGCGAAGACTACCGCCAGGAGTTCTTTCTCAGTGGTAGAGTAATTCATTTGGGCAGAGTTGAGAGTTTTGCTCGCGTAGTAGATCACATGGGATCATTTGTCAACTCTCTGCCCTAGAACGGCTCCTAACGCGTAGTCAGAAGCATCGCACATTACCTCGAAAGGTAGAGTCCAGTCCGGGGGACGGATAATGGGCGCAGTAGTGAGCTCAGATTTGAGACGCTCAAATGCCTTGACACAGTCAGCATTAAAGTCGAAAGGACTATCTTTAGCCAGAAGATGGGACAGAGGTCGAGCGATTTGAGAGAAGTCCTTGATGAATCGCCTATAGAATCCTCCGTGTCCCAAAAAGGATCGGATGTCACGCACGGACTTAGGAATGGGCAAGGTCGAGATGATATCGATTTTAGCTTTGTCGACCTCAATGCCCTGATGGGAAATGACATGTCCCAGAACAATGCCCTTCTTCACCATGAAGTGGCATTTCTCCCAATTGAGGACAAGTCGCTTGTCCTGACAGCGTTGAAGTACCAGTCCTAGATGGGTCAGACAGTCATCAAAGGATGACCCAAAAACTGAGAAGTCGTCCATAAAGACTTCGAGGAATTTTTCCACCATGTCGGAGAATATGCTCATCATACACCTTTGAAAGGTCGCGGGTGCATTGCAGAGGCCAAAGGGCATGCGCTTGTAGGCAAAAGTGCCAAAGGGACAAGTGAAGGTTGTCTTCTCGTGATCCTCAGGGGAGATTGGTATTTGATTATACCCTGAGTAACCATCGAGGAAGCAGTAATAGGAATGACCTGCTAGTCTCTCCAACATCTGGTCTATGAAGGGTAAAGGAAAATGGTCCTTCCTAGTGTTGGTGTTGAGTCGTCGGTAATCGATGCAGACTCTCCACCCTTTCTTCAGGCGCTGGGTTACCATTTCCTTGTTCTCATTTTCCACAACTGTGAATCCTGCCTTTTTAGGGACGACATGAATAGGGCTCACCCATTTGCTATCGGAGATGGGGTAAATGATACCCGCATCTAACAGTTTAAGGACCTCGTCCCGGACTACATCCTTCAAGACGGGGTTCAACCGCCTCTGGTGTTCTCGAGAGGTTTTGGATTCATCCTCGAGATAGATGTGATGTTGGCACACCGAGGGGTCTATGCCTCGAATATCATCTATAGTCCAACCTATCGCAGATTTGTGCTCGTTGAGCAGCTCGAGAAGTTTCTTACGTTCACTCTCAGACAAAGCGGAAGCAATAATGACAGGGTAGGTTTCCTTAGGACCAAGATAGGCATAGGAAAGATCTGTGGGAAGAGGCTTAAGTTCCAATATTGGAGCAGATGAAGTAGAAATAGGTGTCACAGAAGACACGGATTGAAGAGGTTTGACTTCAGTAGGTAAAGGAAGGTTGGGTTCTCTGGCCATGGTTATCAGAGGCTCGAACTCGATGAGTGGAGCGGGGATCTCTATCAGTGGAGCAGTCTCCAAAAGATCATTGAGATCAGAAATAGCTGACTCTGTTGCATAGTCAGCTCCAAAGTGTGCTAGACACTGCTTAAGAATATCTTCGGTGGAGTCCGGGATTAGACTCTCAACGGCACACATTTCATCGGTCACTTCGCGATCGGCATCTTGTTGCATTAAACGAAAGATGTTGACCTCAGCTTTGAGGTTACCGAAAGCAATGGACATGTTTCCGTCCCGGCACCCGATGTGTGCGTTCGCGGTGGCAAGGAATGGACGGCCTAAGATGACCGGAATGCGGTTATCCTGACACGGCTCGGTGTCTAGAATGATAAAGTCCACAGGATAATAAAAGTCAGCGACTTTTACTAGGACATCTTCAATGATTCCTCTTGGAATCTTGATGGACTGATCAGCCAATTTCAGGGTGACATTGGTAGGCTTCATATCTTTCAGTCCTAACTGCTGATATACCGAGAATGGTATGAGGTTAACGCTAGCCCCTAAATCTAGCAAGGCAGTGCAGCTAAAGTTGTCACCAATTTCACATTGGACAGTTGGGCTACCTGGATCCTTGTGTTTGATCACACTGTTGCGTTGAATGAACGCGGTAGCTTTTTCGGCCAAGAAGGCAGCTTTGGGTACATGCGTACGCCGCTTAACTGTGCACAAGTCCTTGAGGAATTTGGCATAGGAAGGGATTTGCTTGATAGCAGAAAGGAATGGGATATTGATCTGGACGTCTTTAAAGACATCTAAGATCTCAGAGAATTGCTGATCCCGCTTATCTTGGACAAGTCTGTCCGGGAAGGGAGGCTTTACTCGACAAATGGATTTGTCTTTAGCCTTAGATTTCTGCACAGGGATATCTGATGTTGGTGCAGAGGTAGAAGGAGCAGAGGTAGGATTAGGACTAGTTTCCTCTGTGCGAGTGATGGGTGCCGGAGATGGCACCGGTGGTGGTTGGACTCCCATGTCCACAGTTTTTCCAGATCGTAGGGTGGTTACAGCTTGCACCTCCCCTTGACACTTCTCATTCTGGCTTTGAGATTGGGATCCGATCTCATATACTGCCCCTTTGGCATTTCCTTTAGGGTTGGCAATGGGTTGGCTAGGAAAGATCCCCTTAGCTTTCTCAGCTTCCAAGTTACCTAGACGTTGCTCTAGACGAAGCATGGATTGCTGTTGCTGTTGCTCTAGGCGTTGCATAGATTGTTGTTGCTGAGTAATGAGTTGAGCTAGAAGGTCTTCGATACCAGATTTGGGGAGCGACTGTTGGGGGGCAGCTAATGGGAGCTGAGGCACCAATTCGCGACTCGAGCTCATTGGGGCATTATAGTTATAGGCTGGAGAATTAGTTGGGACAATCGGTTGGTTCTGAAAGGTCTGTGGGACTCTTTGCTGATTCTGAAATGTGCTCGATTGTCCAGAGTATTGACCCTGTTGGAATTGCTGGTTCTGAGTAGATGGGTACTGATTCTGCTGGTACGGACCCTGATTGAATTGCCTATTGGGTTGATTGAACCCAGGAGGATACATGCCCTGAGGTTGACGTGGAGGTTGAGCTTGTGGTTGAGTAGACTGAGGCCTCCAAGAGAAGTTAGGGTGGTTTCTCGTGTCCGGATGATAAGATTGACTATACGAGTTCTGAGTGGGTGGTTTGTATGTGCTGAAAGCACAAACTTCTTCCTGAAGAGGATTAGACCATCCTTCATTTAAAGGACAATGCTCAGTAGTATGGGAGGGTTGCAGACAGAGGGTACAGGATTCCATAGGGCTTTCGTGTCCCACATGCATGAGTGGGGTAGATTGTTGAGTAGGCTTTTGTACAGACACAGCCAGTGCCGAGACTGACTTGCTCAACTCTTGAATGACAGATCGAAGCTCAGTATCAGCTGTAGCATCATGTCCCTTGGTTGTCCTTTGGACCGAAGTGGTTCGACTGAACTCTGAGTCAGTCGTCCAATGTTGAGAGTTTTCTCCTAACTCTCCCAAGAATTTGTATGCATCGGTCGGAGTTTGGTGCAGGAATTTTCCTTGGCACATTGACTCTACCATGGTCCGGGACTCATCAGTAAGTCCCTTGTAGAAGACATGGACAAGATTGCCCTTGTCGATGCTATGGTGGGGACACTTAGTCAGGTAGTCTTGGAATCTATCCCATGCTTCAAAAAATTTCTCATCGGACTTCTGTCTAAAGTCCTGAATGAGTTGCTTCATTTGGTTGGTCCGAGTCATGGGGTAGAATTTAGACATGAATTTGCCCACCAATTCTTTCCAACTGCTGATTGAATCAGCGGGTAAGGAGTAGAGCCAATCTGAGGCTCGGTCTTTGAGCGAGAATGGGAAAACTCGCAGACGGACATTGTCATCATCGAGGTTCTGATTCTTGAAAAGTAGGATGACATGTTGGAATTCCCTAATATGGGAATAAGGGTCTTCTCTTGGGAGACCACGAAAGGTAGGCAGCATTTGGATCGTCTGCGGTCTGATCTCAAACTGTACCGCCGTAGTAGGTGGGAGAACAATGCAAGTGGGCGGATTGGCAGAGATAGGAGCGAACGTCTCGATAAGAGGTCGTTCGACTGCCATGACTACAAAGGTAGTAGTACTGGGGGAGGCAGGTGGGGAAAGAGATGGGGAAGAATTCAGTGGAGGATCCACTGTAGGTACGTGATTCTCAGATCGAACCAAGCGTTTGTTCGGACGATTCCAAACGGGTATACGCGAATGAGGCAAGCTCTATACTTGGCAAAAAGTTGCCAGAGAGGAACACTATCCTAAATGATGCACACCAAGCACAGATAATCCTATTCTATGCAATCAGGATATATTTTAGGAATTATCTTTTTTTTAGTTTTGGGGCTAGAGTAGATTATGACAGTGGGCGGACCACTGGTTTATCTTTTAACCGCCGGACTAACTGTTTTGCACTCAGAGGTTCTCACCAGGCTAGACTCTTCAGAGCGAATCCTTTAGTACTAACTCTAGTTAACAACAAGGCAATCCGAAGCCTAGACAGACGTGCGGCACAATGGCTGTCTTAAGTACGTCCCAGACTAACCGGATTGGTCAAGTGTATAAGAAGAGTGTTCCCTCGGGTTAAGCTAGGGTTGGTGCGTGTTCCTAGTCCACACGCAACTAACCGCCGAATAGTCCAAGATGCCACGTCGAGCTCAGTGTACTTGAGTAGCAGGGACTTATGGGTGTGTTAGACAACAGGGACCCGCGCTCGTGGTCTTATTTCGATTGGATGTTAAGCGGGTTCGCTTTGCGTGGATTTTTCCTCGAACACCGGGCTAATTGGCTCTACTTCTTGATTCTTTTTAATTAAATGGAGCCTTGGGATCAAATCAGTTGGAATGATGAGGTGGGTGATGAAATCCCACCAGTTTCAATTTGGAGCTGGGTCTGCTCTCTTAGAGTTGATTGATTAACGGCCACGCCACGCAAGTCGAAGAATATGGATGCGAAAGCAAATAGACAAGCGGCAATGATGCACCCAATATGCTCTGTATCGCACTCAAGGCGAGGATAGAGACTTACCTCCCGTGGGCCACGCCACGGGGTCTCCTCCGTGGGTTAGAGAGGGGTATCCTAATGGGCTTGGGCCCGACTCCACCTCTTTGAGCTTTCGCTCTCTACCCACACTGGATCGTGTTCCTGCAGAAAAGTTAGATCGCACGGTCTAGGTATGTGGGATTCTATTTGGAAGATCCTTGCCTTTTTAGGGTTCACTGAACAAGCACTAGATTTAGGCAAGTTTTTGAATTAGTTTCCAAATTCGAGATGGGTTAAAATTTAGGAATTCCCAGATTGGAAAATACCTAGATTGGAAAGTTTCCCGAACTGTGGAGATCTTCCAAGAAAGATTTGATTGCGAGATCCCTTATAATTTTGGGAGATTTCCCAAAATTGAAATTCTGCTAGATTTGGGGTGTTTCCTATTGCAGACTTTTCCAAATTCGGAAGATTTCTAAAGATAGAAATTCTTCTAAAGAGGAAACTTCTAAGAGGGGAAACCCTAATTTAGCAAAGTTTCAAGATTTTAGAATCTTTCCAAAAATCGCAAATCCTTGATTGGTGATTTCTAAAAATCTGCAGAATATAAAACCCTAATTTTTTTGAATTTTGATTTTTTAATTTTTTTGGTAATTTCCACTTAATCTAGGGTTTCTAAAAAACCCTAGAACAAGATCTAGCAGTTATATGGAAAGCAGTAAAATTCCTAAATTATTACAAATTGCACTCGGCCTTCCGAGGCATTAAAAATAGTAATTTAAAAACTGCTAAAAATCACTAAAAACCAAAAATAGAAAGTTTCCCGGAAAGGTCAGGCTGTCCAAATTGAGCAGCTTTTCGCTTCAGCAACTTTCCAATTCCGTCTTTACGTCCTTTTTCGCACTCCCGTACACCCGAGCGGCAGCGGCGCCATTTGAAAGTAGGGTTTTTCCGTCGTTGAGAGAACGACCCTAATCTCAATACATTTGTA
Organism: Euptelea pleiosperma; assembly: GCA_035048495.1. NCBI lineage: Eukaryota > Viridiplantae > Streptophyta > Magnoliopsida > Ranunculales > Eupteleaceae > Euptelea > Euptelea pleiosperma. The sequence goes on from CM068547.1 coordinate 19,846,034, forward strand.
ATTTCGATCTGAGATTTCCTGCAAAATTAAGCTATGCTTTGCATGGTGGAAGTATGTCGGATGTCGATCCGCACTCGGGGTTTAGTTAGCGCAAACAAGAACATAAAATAACGGAAGAATGTAAAAACATCATGGTTCATAAATGCTTCTAAAAATGAATGGTGGGATGAGAATGATGGAGAGGTCGGGATTTAAAACATGCTTTTGATTTTATTGATATCAAAGAACTATAATTCGCAAAAATCATATAATTCAAAAGAGAACACTAAAACCAAGAATAATTGCATTAATTTAAACTGTCATTACATCAAAACAAAACTTACATAATTCAAACTAATCTAGAAAGAAGTAAAACTAGAGAGAGAGAAAGAGTTAAAATAGAGAAAATCTAGAGATTTTTAGGGCGAGAAACAAGAACTAAGAGAAGTCCTAGAGAGAGAAAGATAGACATAGATAGAGAAATTGAACGGACCGAGGGATAAGGGAGGGAAACTGTATTTTGATCTTACCATGGTGGTTGCGGGTTTCCAGTGTTGTAGGCTCATACCGTGGAAGGTCATATTGAGTTTCCGGCCAAGAAATAAGATGTGCAGTCCGATCGTGGCAGTAGCTTGGAGAAGTAGATCATTGTGGTCTGGGCTATGGAAGGCGCACCAACAGGTGGTTGTTGCTCGCCGTTTGGGGATGAAGGAGGTGTTGCTGCTGGGGGACTTGCTGATGAAGATGGAGGAACGGTTTGGTGATGCGTTTATGGCAGCAACGCAAGGTTTAACGGCCCGCAACTTGCAGGCCGTGGCAGCAGCAGGTGGAATGGAGATAGGTAGGGGCGGTTTCTCCTCCTTCTTCTTCTACTCTCTTTCTTATACGATGGGTGGAGGTGATAATCGGACCGACCGGAGTTGCAGGTCCGGCTACACGGTGGCTGAGATCGTGGAGATTCGTTGGGCAGCAAGGAAGAGCACCAAACTCGATGTTGCAGGTGGGGTTGGTGATGAGAAACACCGTGAGTGCTTGCAAGGAGAAGGCAAACACAGGCAGTGTAGTGCCGTTGGATTTGAAGATCACCAGCAGGTGGTACCGGCGACTGTGGTGGGCGGTAATGGAAGGAGAAGATGAACCAGTCCGGCGAGAACGGTGGTGGCTAGCGGGCGGCAAAAAGGAGAGGAAGATGATGGTTTTTAGCTGGTCGAACCAGCAATGAAGGGCCAAGGAGATGATGACGGCTGGGGTTAGCAATGAGAAGTCGTTGGCCGGAGTTGCAGGCTGCAACTCCGGTGATAGAGATGAAGAAGATGAAGAAGATTGAGAAGAGAAAAATGGAGGAAAACGGTCTAAAACCGAGGGGAAGAAGGGGCAAACGAGTTGGGGGAGAGAATGGAGCAGATTTGAGGGGGATTAGGGTTCGAACGAACCCTTCTCCCTCATCTTATAAAGCTCCCTATTTCCATTAATGGAAATAGGGTATTTTTTGAAAATAAAAAATATTTTTTTTTTTTTTTAAGTAAGTAAAATGCTACTTTTCTATGGGGAATCTCCCCAATTAGTGGACCCCCCATTTAATTAAAATTATTTTTGAAATTCGCGGGGTCCACTAACTGGTCGGACAGCGGGTCGATGCTGATGGGCCCGGCTACTGGCCCACATGGACTGATGATGTCCATCGTCTCACAAGATGATGTGACAGGCATTCTGAAGGCGATCGGATGGATGGTGACTTGATTGGGACCCAGATTGGTAGATCGACGGATCTAGAGAGATCCAACGGTCCGATTGAAGATCCAACGGTCCGATGGAAGATCCAACGGTCAGAAAGCTAAGGGAGATGAGATAGAGCTGATAGGCAGGAGTTCTGGGGTTAGGTCAGTAGATTCGAGGATCGAGAGATGAAGAGAGAGAGAGAATAAGGAGAGATGAGAGAAAAAGTATCAAAAAAAATGGAAAAAAGCACTGGCGGAGGGTCTGGAACCCTGTTCTTCACTGTGACCATCCTCACGCTTCTCTAGTAGAGTCGACCATCATTCTTTGCTGACTCATGTGGCTTTAAACGCTTTGGTCCGTCTCTTGGTCATTGGCTCTCCTACTCTCTTCGTTCTTTGGGCCGACTTTTTGGTCCTCTTATTCAGCCCATATTTGGCCCATATCTTCTAGTTATAGCATGTGGGCTTGTTAAGCTTTGATAATGGGCTTTCATGATCGATTTGGGCCCACAAGTCTCGAAAATCGTCCCATCGGGGTGTCCTGCGACAGAAGAAGCGCGTAATCAGAACGGCTTAATATTTAGACTTCCGAAAATGTGTTTAATGCATGCAAATATACCATTTCGTCCAGAAAAGTGTGTTTTACGCAATGAGATAGACTCTTACGTAGAAAAGTGGATAATTAGAGCAGTTTTACGTAGGAGAGTGCGATAACGCTAACAGGATAAGTGCTTAAAATAAGCACTTTTGAGCGAATATCACAACCCCCAACCAGCATATTGCCAATCCTTGGCAATTAGTGCGAAATACATGAGCTTAAAAGGGCTCTGCACATGCTGCACACTTTTTCATATTAGCTCAGGGAAAACCCCGTTCGTCAAATCATTGAATGGATGCAAAAAAAGTTACATGCTAGCGAAGAGTTGGAAAGTTTTGGCAAGACTACAGACTGATAATCGTGACCCAGAATAGTCAGACTCTGCGTGTGTGTGTGCTCAACATTCTCATCATCCGACAGTAAAGATTTCCAGATCACCTCTAAGTTTTTATGCCTCGACCTCAAATCTCACATGTTTAGCACTCAGAATAGAATCACACAAGAAGGGTTTTCTTCTTTTCTCTCAATTTATATGTGAGGAGATGTATTTAATATAAAGAGGCAAAAGATCTCACATATGTTTTATTTGAAGGAAGGACATCTTTAACAGAAGAAGATCTCATGATTGGAATACCACTTCACTCGGGAACGTCAGATCAAACTCTATAGCTTCTCTTTCTCCAATCTCCACATTTTATGATCGTACTATCCTAGAATCAAGTAGGACTTTCCTGGGTTGTAATGAGGCTTAGGTCAGGTGTAGAGAGATAAAGGAATACAGGATTTCAAAGATCTTGAGAGGATATTGCCATTTTCTTGAATTTTTCCTGCGACGTAACACCATTATCTGGTTCTTTTTCCTTTTTTCGTATTTTTCTCTTTTTCTTGATATTTCTGAGACTGCTCAATTTCTTTTCAGCTCTTCTTCATACTTTCTTTTCATATTTTGTTTTCAGCTTGAACCACTTTCTTTTCTTTTGATTCTTCTTATTTACTTTTCTTTTCACGGTACACCCATATCAGTTATTCTTTTGTCCATCTCAAAATAAGGGTAGCCAGTCATGTTTCATAGCTGGACTGGATTTTAGGTTGATGGGTTTGCAAATAAAAGGCTTTTGTAGAACGGCTCAAGGGGTTTCTAGTGAAGTATAATTCAGGTGAGTAAAAAAGGTTGAATGGTTCAGAAAAATGGCCTAAATCATTTTCTAGGGTTTGCACTATCATGTATACTGTCTTGACTGGATACAGAGAAGGTTCTGTCGTAGTAATCCAATGTTGATGTCGTTCCGAGTTTTATGATCGAAGCAAAAGATAATGAGATCTCTCAACGAATATTGCGGGCATGAAGAATAGTGAGTCATCTTGTGACTCAGGATTAATGTATACTCTCTGAAATGATTAAAGGCTCGAAAGCTTACTGGGTTAGGTCTCCACAATTCTTCTCACAGGATCTCTAGAATTTCTAAACTTAGGATGACTCTGATATTGATAGTGTACAATTGTGCCGAGTATGAGTTTTTCTGAGTTTTCAAACCTGCTGTAGTCACGCTTGAATTGACTCAACGCTAATTTTAAACAAAAATTGACATCCTCAATACTGACTTAACGGAGGTTTTCAGCTAATCAAAGTCAGGGTATTTGACACATTTTTGAAATTCTAGAAAACTTTTGGAGAACATCGGAAATCACCCCAAAAACAAGAATTTTTTTTTTTTTTTTTTTTTTTCAAAATGAAGACATGAGTTTTGGTAAATACCCACCCCCAACCAAAATACAGCACCGTCCTCGGTGCTCATGACCGGGACATAAAATGATAACAAATCAGAGATGATGATGCAAAGATTCAGGAAGGATGTTACCAAGTTGGCAGAAACTCGACAGTGTGTGGTACCTAATGATTGGAAGAATGAATGTACCTGCATTTCCAGAGATATAACAGTAATAACAAATGCATGAGACTCATGTACTCTAGGAATACCGGAATTGCCTTTCCGAAAGCGCTAAGTTTTACGTCTTCAGCCAGACATGACGGGGGTGACAGGCACCCCCAACCAAGTTGGAGCACAGGAGACTGAGTGGATCATCAGTCGACATAAACAGGATCGATGAGATCAATTTCAAAAGTCTGAATGAACGACACATCAAGTTCATGGAATTGCTTAAGACGCTGACCATTGACCTGGAATGAGGAGTGATCCTTGGGATCCTCAATAGTGATTGCCCCGAAGGGTGTGACTGCGGTGATCATATAAGGACCGGTCCACCTAGATTTCAGTTTCCCAGGGAAGAGATGGAGACGAGAATTATAAAGAAGGACCTTCTGTCCTGGATGGAACTCTTTCCTGAGGATGCTCTTGTCATGTATCCACTTCATTTTGGCTTTGTAATTCTTGGACAAGTTGTAGGCATCATTTCTGAGTTCTTCTAACTCATTCATTTGAAGTTTCCGCTCCTCCCCTGCGGAGTCTATGTCGAAGTTGAGCTTCTTAATTGCCCACAGGGCACGATGTTCAATCTCTACCGGTAGATGACAAGGTTTCCCAAAGACGAGACGATAGGGAGACATATTGAGTGGGGTCTTGTAGGCGGTTCTGTATGCCCATAAAGCATCAGTGAGACGAGTAGACCAGTCTTTACGTGTGGTATTGACTGTCTTCTCCAAGATCTGCTTGATCTGACGATTAGAAACCTCCACTTGACCACTAGTCTGCGGATGATAAGCTAGGGCAACCTTGTGGGTTACCCCATACTTCTTCATTAAGTTCTCGAATATCTTATTGCAGAAATGGGTGCCCCCATCACTAATGATGGCCTTAGGGGCACCGAATCGAGCGAAGATGAACTCCTTTAGGAATTTGACCACCACTTTGTGGTCATTCGTCTTGGTGGGAATAGCTTCTATCCATTTGGATACATAGTCTACCGCAAGGAGAATGTACTCAAAACCATAGGAAATGGGAAAGGGGCCCATGAAGTCGATGCCCCAAATGTCAAATATTTCATCGACCTGGATGGGAGTTAGGGGCATCATGTTCCTCTGGGAGATGCGGCCTAGATGCTGGCAATTAGGACAAGTTTTGCTGTAGATATGGGCATCTTTAAATAATGTGGGCCAGTAGAATCCGCATTGCAGAACTTTTTCTGCAGTTTTCTTAGTACTGAAATGACCACCACAAGGTTGGTCATGACACGAGGACAAGATATTGAGTTGGTCTGACTCAGGGACACAGAGACGAATGATCTGGTCAGGACAGTATTTATACAAATAAGGGTCATCCCAAGAGTAGTACTTAACTCTTGCTAGGAATTGGCTTTTGTCCTGTTTTGACCAGTGTGAAGGCATTTCTTTGGTGACAAGGTAGTTGACAATGTCAGCGTACCAAGGATTAACAGAGATGGCGAACAGTTGTTCGTCTGGAAAGGTTTCAGGGATGGGCTGGGTGTCGAAGGATGACTCTAAAGTCAGTCTAGACAAGTGATCAGCCACTACATTCTCAGTTCCTTTCTTATCCTTAATCTCGAGGTCGAATTCCTGCAGTAAGAGAATCCATCGAATTAATCGAGGTTTGGTTTCCTTTTTCGACATGAGATAACGAAGGGCTGCATGATCAGTGTACACAACCACCTTAGTGGCTAAGAGGTACTGACGGAATTTATCAAGGGCGAAGACTACCGCCAGGAGTTCTTTCTCAGTGGTAGAGTAATTCATTTGGGCAGAGTTGAGAGTTTTGCTCGCGTAGTAGATCACATGGGATCGTTTGTCAACTCTCTGCCCTAGAACGGCTCCTAACGCGTAGTCAGAAGCATCGCACATTACCTCGAAAGGTAGAGTCCAGTCCGGGGGACGGATAATGGGCGCAGTAGTGAGCTCAGATTTGAGACGCTCAAATGCCTTGACACAGTCAGCATTAAAGTCGAAAGGACTATCTTTAGCCAGAAGATGGGACAGAGGTCGAGCGATTTGAGAGAAGTCCTTGATGAATCGCCTATAGAATCCTCCGTGTCCCAAAAAGGATCGGATGTCACGCACGGACTTAGGAATGGGCAAGGTCGAGATGATATCGATTTTAGCTTTGTCGACCTCAATGCCCTGATGGGAAATGACATGTCCCAGAACAATGCCCTTCTTCACCATGAAGTGGCATTTCTCCCAATTGAGGACAAGTCGCTTGTCCTGACAGCGTTGAAGTACCAGTCCTAGATGGGTCAGACAGTCATCAAAGGATGACCCAAAAACTGAGAAGTCGTCCATAAAGACTTCGAGGAATTTTTCCACCATGTCGGAGAATATGCTCATCATACACCTTTGAAAGGTCGCGGGTGCATTGCAGAGGCCAAAGGGCATGCGCTTGTAGGCAAAAGTGCCAAAGGGACAAGTGAAGGTTGTCTTCTCGTGATCCTCAGGGGAGATTGGTATTTGATTATACCCTGAGTAACCATCGAGGAAGCAGTAATAGGAATGACCTGCTAGTCTCTCCAACATCTGGTCTATGAAGGGTAAAGGAAAATGGTCCTTCCTAGTGTTGGTGTTGAGTCGTCGGTAATCGATGCAGACTCTCCACCCTTTCTTCAGGCGCTGGGTTACCATTTCCTTGTTCTCATTTTCCACAACTGTGAATCCTGCCTTTTTAGGGACGACATGAATAGGGCTCACCCATTTGCTATCGGAGATGGGGTAAATGATACCCGCATCTAACAGTTTAAGGACCTCGTCCCGGACTACATCCTTCAAGACGGGGTTCAACCGCCTCTGGTGTTCTCGAGAGGTTTTGGATTCATCCTCGAGATAGATGTGATGTTGGCACACCGAGGGGTCTATGCCTCGAATATCATCTATAGTCCAACCTATCGCAGATTTGTGCTCGTTGAGCAGCTCGAGAAGTTTCTTACGTTCACTCTCAGACAAAGCGGAAGCAATAATGACAGGGTAGGTTTCCTTAGGACCAAGATAGGCATAGGAAAGATCTGTGGGAAGAGGCTTAAGTTCCAATATTGGAGCAGATGAAGTAGAAATAGGTGTCACAGAAGACACGGATTGAAGAGGTTTGACTTCAGTAGGTAAAGGAAGGTTGGGTTCTCTGGCCATGGTTATCAGAGGCTCGAACTCGATGAGTGGAGCGGGGATCTCTATCAGTGGAGCAGTCTCCAAAAGATCATTGAGATCAGAAATAGCTGACTCTGTTGCATAGTCAGCTCCAAAGTGTGCTAGACACTGCTTAAGAATATCTTCGGTGGAGTCCGGGATTAGACTCTCAACGGCACACATTTCATCGGTCACTTCGCGATCGGCATCTTGTTGCATTAAACGAAAGATGTTGACCTCAGCTTTGAGGTTACCGAAAGCAATGGACATGTTTCCGTCCCGGCACCCGATGTGTGCGTTCGCGGTGGCAAGGAATGGACGGCCTAAGATGACCGGAATGCGGTTATCCTGACACGGCTCGGTGTCTAGAATGATAAAGTCCACAGGATAATAAAAGTCAGCGACTTTTACTAGGACATCTTCAATGATTCCTCTTGGAATCTTGATGGACTGATCAGCCAATTTCAGGGTGACATTGGTAGGCTTCATATCTTTCAGTCCTAACTGCTGATATACCGAGAATGGTATGAGGTTAACGCTAGCCCCTAAATCTAGCAAGGCAGTGCAGCTAAAGTTGTCACCAATTTCACATTGGACAGTTGGGCTACCTGGATCCTTGTGTTTGATCACACTGTTGCGTTGAATGAACGCGGTAGCTTTTTCGGCCAAGAAGGCAGCTTTGGGTACATGCGTACGCCGCTTAACTGTGCACAAGTCCTTGAGGAATTTGGCATAGGAAGGGATTTGCTTGATAGCAGAAAGGAATGGGATATTGATCTGGACGTCTTTAAAGACATCTAAGATCTCAGAGAATTGCTGATCCCGCTTATCTTGGACAAGTCTGTCCGGGAAGGGAGGCTTTACTCGACAAATGGATTTGTCTTTAGCCTTAGATTTCTGCACAGGGATATCTGATGTTGGTGCAGAGGTAGAAGGAGCAGAGGTAGGATTAGGACTAGTTTCCTCTGTGCGAGTGATGGGTGCCGGAGATGGCACCGGTGGTGGTTGGACTCCCATGTCCACAGTTTTTCCAGATCGTAGGGTGGTTACAGCTTGCACCTCCCCTTGACACTTCTCATTCTGGCTTTGAGATTGGGATCCGATCTCATATACTGCCCCTTTGGCATTTCCTTTAGGGTTGGCAATGGGTTGGCTAGGAAAGATCCCCTTAGCTTTCTCAGCTTCCAAGTTACCTAGACGTTGCTCTAGACGAAGCATGGATTGCTGTTGCTGTTGCTCTAGGCGTTGCATAGATTGTTGTTGCTGAGTAATGAGTTGAGCTAGAAGGTCTTCGATACCAGATTTGGGGAGCGACTGTTGGGGGGCAGCTAATGGGAGCTGAGGCACCAATTCGCGACTCGAGCTCATTGGGGCATTATAGTTATAGGCTGGAGAATTAGTTGGGACAATCGGTTGGTTCTGAAAGGTCTGTGGGACTCTTTGCTGATTCTGAAATGTGCTCGATTGTCCAGAGTATTGACCCTGTTGGAATTGCTGGTTCTGAGTAGATGGGTACTGATTCTGCTGGTACGGACCCTGATTGAATTGCCTATTGGGTTGATTGAACCCAGGAGGATACATGCCCTGAGGTTGACGTGGAGGTTGAGCTTGTGGTTGAGTAGACTGAGGCCTCCAAGAGAAGTTAGGGTGGTTTCTCGTGTCCGGATGATAAGATTGACTATACGAGTTCTGAGTGGGTGGTTTGTATGTGCTGAAAGCACAAACTTCTTCCTGAAGAGGATTAGACCATCCTTCATTTAAAGGACAATGCTCAGTAGTATGGGAGGGTTGCAGACAGAGGGTACAGGATTCCATAGGGCTTTCGTGTCCCACATGCATGAGTGGGGTAGATTGTTGAGTAGGCTTTTGTACAGACACAGCCAGTGCCGAGACTGACTTGCTCAACTCTTGAATGACAGATCGAAGCTCAGTATCAGCTGTAGCATCATGTCCCTTGGTTGTCCTTTGGACCGAAGTGGTTCGACTGAACTCTGAGTCAGTCGTCCAATGTTGAGAGTTTTCTCCTAACTCTCCCAAGAATTTGTATGCATCGGTCGGAGTTTGGTGCAGGAATTTTCCTTGGCACATTGACTCTACCATGGTCCGGGACTCATCAGTAAGTCCCTTGTAGAAGACATGGACAAGATTGCCCTTGTCGATGCTATGGTGGGGACACTTAGTCAGGTAGTCTTGGAATCTATCCCATGCTTCAAAAAATTTCTCATCGGACTTCTGTCTAAAGTCCTGAATGAGTTGCTTCATTTGGTTGGTCCGAGTCATGGGGTAGAATTTAGACATGAATTTGCCCACCAATTCTTTCCAACTGCTGATTGAATCAGCGGGTAAGGAGTAGAGCCAATCTGAGGCTCGGTCTTTGAGCGAGAATGGGAAAACTCGCAGACGGACATTGTCATCATCGAGGTTCTGATTCTTGAAAAGTAGGATGACATGTTGGAATTCCCTAATATGGGAATAAGGGTCTTCTCTTGGGAGACCACGAAAGGTAGGCAGCATTTGGATCGTCTGCGGTCTGATCTCAAACTGTACCGCCGTAGTAGGTGGGAGAACAATGCAAGTGGGCGGATTGGCAGAGATAGGAGCGAACGTCTCGATAAGAGGTCGTTCGACTGCCATGACTACAAAGGTAGTAGTACTGGGGGAGGCAGGTGGGGAAAGAGATGGGGAAGAATTCAGTGGAGGATCCACTGTAGGTACGTGATTCTCAGATCGAACCAAGCGTTTGTTCGGACGATTCCAAACGGGTATACGCGAATGAGGCAAGCTCTATACTTGGCAAAAAGTTGCCAGAGAGGAACACTATCCTAAATGATGCACACCAAGCACAGATAATCCTATTCTATGCAATCAGGATATATTTTAGGAATTATCTTTTTTTTAGTTTTGGGGCTAGAGTAGATTATGACAGTGGGCGGACCACTGGTTTATCTTTTAACCGCCGGACTAACTGTTTTGCACTCAGAGGTTCTCACCAGGCTAGACTCTTCAGAGCGAATCCTTTAGTACTAACTCTAGTTAACAACAAGGCAATCCGAAGCCTAGACAGACGTGCGGCACAATGGCTGTCTTAAGTACGTCCCAGACTAACCGGATTGGTCAAGTGTATAAGAAGAGTGTTCCCTCGGGTTAAGCTAGGGTTGGTGCGTGTTCCTAGTCCACACGCAACTAACCGCCGAATAGTCCAAGATGCCACGTCGAGCTCAGTGTACTTGAGTAGCAGGGACTTATGGGTGTGTTAGACAACAGGGACCCGCGCTCGTGGTCTTATTTCGATTGGATGTTAAGCGGGTTCGCTTTGCGTGGATTTTTCCTCGAACACCGGGCTAATTGGCTCTACTTCTTGATTCTTTTTAATTAAATGGAGCCTTGGGATCAAATCAGTTGGAATGATGAGGTGGGTGATGAAATCCCACCAGTTTCAATTTGGAGCTGGGTCTGCTCTCTTAGAGTTGATTGATTAACGGCCACGCCACGCAAGTCGAAGAATATGGATGCGAAAGCAAATAGACAAGCGGCAATGATGCACCCAATATGCTCTGTATCGCACTCAAGGCGAGGATAGAGACTTACCTCCCGTGGGCCACGCCACGGGGTCTCCTCCGTGGGTTAGAGAGGGGTATCCTAATGGGCTTGGGCCCGACTCCACCTCTTTGAGCTTTCGCTCTCTACCCACACTGGATCGTGTTCCTGCAGAAAAGTTAGATCGCACGGTCTAGGTATGTGGGATTCTATTTGGAAGATCCTTGCCTTTTTAGGGTTCACTGAACAAGCACTAGATTTAGGCAAGTTTTTGAATTAGTTTCCAAATTCGAGATGGGTTAAAATTTAGGAATTCCCAGATTGGAAAATACCTAGATTGGAAAGTTTCCCGAACTGTGGAGATCTTCCAAGAAAGATTTGATTGCGAGATCCCTTATAATTTTGGGAGATTTCCCAAAATTGAAATTCTGCTAGATTTGGGGTGTTTCCTATTGCAGACTTTTCCAAATTCGGAAGATTTCTAAAGATAGAAATTCTTCTAAAGAGGAAACTTCTAAGAGGGGAAACCCTAATTTAGCAAAGTTTCAAGATTTTAGAATCTTTCCAAAAATCGCAAATCCTTGATTGGTGATTTCTAAAAATCTGCAGAATATAAAACCCTAATTTTTTTGAATTTTGATTTTTTAATTTTTTTGGTAATTTCCACTTAATCTAGGGTTTCTAAAAAACCCTAGAACAAGATCTAGCAGTTATATGGAAAGCAGTAAAATTCCTAAATTATTACAAATTGCACTCGGCCTTCCGAGGCATTAAAAATAGTAATTTAAAAACTGCTAAAAATCACTAAAAACCAAAAATAGAAAGTTTCCCGAAAAGGTCAGGCTGTCCAAATTGAGCAGCTTTTCGCTTCAGCAACTTTCCAATTCCGTCTTTACGTCCTTTTTCGCACTCCCGTACACCCGAGCGGCAGCGGCGCCATTTGAAAGTAGGGTTTTTCCGTCGTTGAGAGAACGACCCTAATCTCAATACATTTGTAATTTCGATCTGAGATTTCCTGCAAAATTAAGCTATGCTTTGCATGGTGGAAGTATGTCGGATGTCGATCCGCACTCGGGGTTTAGTTAGCGCAAACAAGAACATAAAATAACGGAAGAATGTAAAAACATCATGGTTCATAAATGCTTCTAAAAATGAATGGTGGGATGAGAATGATGGAGAGGTCGGGATTTAAAACATGCTTTTGATTTTATTGATATCAAAGAACTATAATTCGCAAAAATCATATAATTCAAAAGAGAACACTAAAACCAAGAATAATTGCATTAATTTAAACTGTCATTACATCAAAACAAAACTTACATAATTCAAACTAATCTAGAAAGAAGTAAAACTAGAGAGAGAGAAAGAGTTAAAATAGAGAAAATCTAGAGATTTTTAGGGCGAGAAACAAGAACTAAGAGAAGTCCTAGAGAGAGAAAGATAGACATAGATAGAGAAATTGAACGGACCGAGGGATAAGGGAGGGAAACTGTATTTTGATCTTACCATGGTGGTTGCGGGTTTCCAGTGTTGTAGGCTCATACCGTGGAAGGTCATATTGAGTTTCCGGCCAAGAAATAAGATGTGCAGTCCGATCGTGGCAGTAGCTTGGAGAAGTAGATCATTGTGGTCTGGGCTATGGAAGGCGCACCAACAGGTGGTTGTTGCTCGCCGTTTGGGGATGAAGGAGGTGTTGCTGCTGGGGGACTTGCTGATGAAGATGGAGGAACGGTTTGGTGATGCGTTTATGGCAGCAACGCAAGGTTTAACGGCCCGCAACTTGCAGGCCGTGGCAGCAGCAGGTGGAATGGAGATAGGTAGGGGCGGTTTCTCCTCCTTCTTCTTCTACTCTCTTTCTTATACGATGGGTGGAGGTGATAATCGGACCGACCGGAGTTGCAGGTCCGGCTACACGGTGGCTGAGATCGTGGAGATTCGTTGGGCAGCAAGGAAGAGCACCAAACTCGATGTTGCAGGTGGGGTTGGTGATGAGAAACACCGTGAGTGCTTGCAAGGAGAAGGCAAACACAGGCAGTGTAGTGCCGTTGGATTTGAAGATCACCAGCAGGTGGTACCGGCGACTGTGGTGGGCGGTAATGGAAGGAGAAGATGAACCAGTCCGGCGAGAACGGTGGTGGCTAGCGGGCGGCAAAAAGGAGAGGAAGATGATGGTTTTTAGCTGGTCGAACCAGCAATGAAGGGCCAAGGAGATGATGACGGCTGGGGTTAGCAATGAGAAGTCGTTGGCCGGAGTTGCAGGCTGCAACTCCGGTGATAGAGATGAAGAAGATGAAGAAGATTGAGAAGAGAAAAATGGAGGAAAACGGTCTAAAACCGAGGGGAAGAAGGGGCAAACGAGTTGGGGGAGAGAATGGAGCAGATTTGAGGGGGATTAGGGTTCGAACGAACCCTTCTCCCTCATCTTATAAAGCTCCCTATTTCCATTAATGGAAATAGGGTATTTTTTGAAAATAAAAAATATATATTTTTTTTTTTAAGTAAGTAAAATGCTACTTTTCTATGGGGAATCTCCCCAATTAGTGGACCCCCCATTTAATTAAAATTATTTTTGAAATTCGCGGGGTCCACTAACTGGTCGGACAGCGGGTCGATGCTGATGGGCCCGGCTACTGGCCCACATGGACTGATGATGTCCATCGTCTCACAAGATGATGTGACAGGCATTCTGAAGGCGATCGGATGGATGGTGACTTGATTGGGACCCAGATTGGTAGATCGACGGATCTAGAGAGATCCAACGGTCCGATTGAAGATCCAACGGTCCGATGGAAGATCCAACGGTCAGAAAGCTAAGGGAGATGAGATAGAGCTGATAGGCAGGAGTTCTGGGGTTAGGTCAGTAGATTCGAGGATCGAGAGATGAAGAGAGAGAGAGAATAAGGAGAGATGAGAGAAAAAGTATCAAAAAAAATGGAAAAAAGCACTGGCGGAGGGTCTGGAACCCTATTCTTCACTGTGACCATCCTCACGCTTCTCTAGTAGAGTCGACCATCATTCTTTGCTGACTCATGTGGCTTTAAACGCTTTGGTCCGTCTCTTGGTCATTGGCTCTCCTACTCTCTTCGTTCTTTGGGCCGACTTTTTGGTCCTCTTATTCAGCCCATATTTGGCCCATATCTTCTAGTTATAGCATGTGGGCTTGTTAAGCTTTGATAATGGGCTTTCATGATCGATTTGGGCCCACAAGTCTCGAAAATCGTCCCATCGGGGTGTCCTGCGACAGAAGAAGCGCGTAATCAGAACGGCTTAATATTTAGACTTCCGAAAATGTGTTTAATGCATGCAAATATACCATTTCGTCCAGAAAAGTGTGTTTTACGCAATGAGATAGACTCTTACGTAGAAAAGTGGATAATTAGAGCAGTTTTATGTAGGAGAGTGCGATAACGCTAACAGGATAAGTGCTTAAAATAAGCACTTTTGAGCGAATATCAGGTGCCTTGTCTCTTTCATCGATTTCAAGTGTGCCATGATCACCACCACCAGTCATTGCCTTTGATCGAATCATTTATGATCATTGATCAAGGTTAAGCAGGTCTCCATTCATCAAAGGTGAACTCTCTCTCTTCTTCATTTCTCTCTCTATGTGCTTCTCTCTCTAAAAATCTTGTAGTTTTAATTTTCTCTCTAAATCTCCTGTCTCTCTCACTAGCTTATCTCTCTTACTACTCTCTCTATCGCTTTCTAGTTTAGTTTTGATTATTGCATAGTTTAATTCAAGTCTTGTAAGAACTTTTCAGATGAATGAATTTAATTAGCAGTTTGTTTCTTTAATTTCTTTTATGCTTTTCTTAATTACAGTAGTTTATCTTTCTAAAAATCACAGAATCCTATTTTAAAAATCTATCTCACCATTCTCACCTCTCCATTTTCCTTAGTATCAATTTCTGATAAAAATCTATCATTTTATGTGTTCTTTATTGTGCTAATCCGGCTAATCCCGAGTGCGGATCGACATCCGCACGAATTCCTATACAATATCTCCATATTTTGCAGGATAAGCGGATAAAAATTATAAATCTTGTTGATTCTAGGGTTTCCGTAACCAACGACGCGGAAAAACCCTACTTTCACCTTTACACGTGTTAAGAATTTTTGTGTTGAATTTCAGGAACATATATATGATCTTTTCTATTTTTGGAACTTCCAAGTCATCATGTTGGGCACTTCTCTCACATGGTATTGGAAATGCAATGATCAAATCATTTGTTTGTTCTATAGGTAAGAAGAGCCTCAAGCTGAAATATGCCATTAGGTGAAACTTGAATGTGCAACTAGTGAAAGTAGGGCGTTTCCGCGTCGTTGGTTATGGAAACCCTAACTTCAACACATTTGTAATTTGATCCGAATTTTAATCCTGCAAAATATGAGCTTTTGTATAGGGATTCGTGTCGGATGTCGATCCGCACTCGGGATTAGTCGGATTAGCGCAAATAAGAACATAAAATGATGGATTTTTCCATAGAAATTGATGCGAATGATGGTGGGGGTGAGAGTGGTGATTTGAAGTGGATTTTTAAAACATGTTCTTGATAGAGATACCATTACCTACTAATTAAAACAAAAAAAAGCAAAATAAATCAAACCTTAAATATCAAGAAAAATGCTTCATTAATGCATAAACAACCATCCATTACATTGGAACAAAATTGAGTTGACATGAGATAAAATAAAATAAAGGAAAATAATGAAACCCTAGTGAAGATTTAGAGAGAGAAAGCTAGTCTAGAGAGAGAAAACAAGAAGAAGCCAAAAATGACGTAGAGAGAGAGAAAAGAACTAAAATGTAGAGAGAGAAAGTGCAACTAAAGGGGTTTCCTAGAGAGAGAATGAGGAGAAGATAGAGAAACTAGAGAGAGTCCTAGAGAGATGAGAGAGAAAATCAAATTTAGAGAAAGAAGTTAGAGGGAGAGAATTAAAAGAAGATCACAGCCATTAAAGGAACTTGGGGAGATGAATGGAGCCTTACCGTGATGATGAGGCAGCAAGTTGTGGCTGGATCTTCTCCTCCTCTCTTCATCTTCCTTTTCTCCTTTCCCCTTTTTTTTTTTTTATCTAGTTGCATGGGCAGCACGAATGTGGAGAACGGTGGTGCAACCTTGCTGTCTTGGAGGAGCAGCAAGGTACACTTGCAGGTTGGTGGTGACGATGGTGAATGACCAGCAGCGGCTTACATGGCATGAAGAGGTGAGGAACAACCAGCAACGTTAATGGCAGCCTGGTTTTTGATAACGGTGTGAAGGTTTTTCAAGGGGTCACGGCTTGTGGAGTTGCACGTGGAGAAGAGAGTTGAGGGAGAAGGAAAGAGAGGACGCTAGGGAGAGAAAACGGTAAGAGAAGGGGTAGCAAGATGGCGGTAAGCTTGTGCTCTAATGGAGACAGACGGTGGTGATCTGCAATGGTGGAGAGATGGTGTGGGGGAAGACACCGGCGTGGAGAGAGGCTGAAGGGTAGAAAGGAGGAGGCGGATCTGCTAGAGGAGCAGGCCGTGATGGCTAGCAAGGTGGAGAGCAGTGCTCCTTCTTTTCTCTCCTCTTCTCTCTTCTTTTTTTTTTTTTTTGTTTGCTGTGGAGAGAACTGAAGTTGCAAACCTGCAACTCCGGCTGATGGAGGAGGCGGTGGAGGATGTACAGGTGATTGGGCGGCAGCAGCAAAGAAGAGAGGTTGCTGCCCGCGGCAGCAGGTGATATTCGCTTAAAAGTGTGTATTTTCCACTGTTATCTTCTAAGCGTTTTCACACTCTCCTACGTTAAAATGCTCTATTTATCTACTTTTCTACGTAAGTGTCTTCCATTGCGTAGAATGCACTTTTCTGGACGAAATGGTATATTTGCATGCATTAAACGTATTTCTGGAAGTCTAGACATTAAGTCGTTCTGATAAAGTCTCATTACGCGCTTCTTCTGTCGCAGGAAACCCCGATGGGACAATTCTCAAAACTTGCGAGCTCACATCGATCAGGAAAGCCCATTATCAAAGCATAAAGAGCCAGTGGACTGAGGATAAGAAGATATAGGCCAAGAGTGGGATGAGCCAGGGAGTCGGAAAAGCCTGAGAGAAAATCAAGAGACAAGCCTTCAAAGAAGAAACTAAGGAGATTAAAGCTTACCACTAACAAGATGAGGACTTGCTCAGTTGGTAAAGCATGCAGAAGACCAAGTCAAAGACCAGGGTTCAAAACCCTCTGCTAGCATTTTCTCTTCATATTTTTATAATAATCTCTCTCCTCTCTCTAAACCCTCATTCTCTCTCTGCTCTCAAATCTAAATCATCTGATCCCCTCTTCCTTCGCAATCACTCGATCCTATGACCTACCGTCTTATGATCCGTTCGATCATCCATTGTTCCATCCGATCATTCAGATCATTTGTTCGTCCACCATCCGATTGGCAATAGATCTCCATCATCTCCATTCAGATCGATGGGATTCTCCTAACTCTCCTATCGCCACATCATTAACCCCAATCATCGATCCTACCAGTTCAATTTGCGGCCCATGTGGAATCTACTGATGGATATCAATAGCAGGTCGTGAGTGCCTATTTCAAATACTAAAAGAAAAGATTTTTTTTTTTTTTTGAGATAAATATAAAAACACATGAGTTCCAAGAATTCTTTGAAAAGGGAAGATGTTTTCAATTAAGACATTTTTGAAATAGGGACGAGGCACAAGAGTAAGTGGGTATCATTTTAGAAAGAGGAAGATATTTTAAAATGTTTTAAAGGATTTAAAAGAAAAATGTGTTGAGAATAGAAGTTTTTAATTGAAGGGTGAATAGGGCTGGACGTTTAACTCTTTGGAGGGCAAAAATGTCTAGCAAATAGACCCACGACCCCCCTTGAAAACCCTAATGGTATATAGCCTTATTGGCTGAACTGAAAAAGGGATTTCTCCCCTCCATTCCATTCCACATCTATCACCCCCTCCTTCCATGTTTTGGGAAAGGCCGAACCAAAACCCTTAACACTCTCCCTTCTCTCTCACCAAAACGGACCCTCAACTTCTTCCATCTCTTCTTGAAGGTGTAGGGACCAGCCATGTCCTCAGCCATGGACTGTCTTCATCCTCCACCATTCAACCTGCAACTTGTAGGCGGTGCTGCCATTAACGGCCGTCCAATACAAGTGCAACAGCAGCAAGCGTCCACAACAACGCTGCATCCTTCACCGTTGATCCCCACGGCAACATCATCTTACCATGCTGCCAAGCAACCTGTTGCACGTCCGCCTCCTCCACCTACAAGCTTCAACGCCGGAGTTGCAGACCTGCAACTCCTGCCAACTTATCAATCTAACGGTGCTCTCCTCTTCGGGGTCCCCACGGTGCAAGCATGTCCCCAGTAGCTCTCCATTCCTTGCCGTTACAAACCTAGACGCACCTGTGCATCACGTTGGACTGACCAGCAACGACTTCCGGTCTTCTCCTCCTCTTCTCCGGCAGGCACCATTAAAACCGGTGGTGAAGTTTCACCACAACAATCACGAAGTGCTGCCCACGGTTCTTCTCTCATCTTCCATTGCAGCCCCCCTTGCAACACCCAAGAGCTCCTCTGCCCCATCTCCTCCACTTACAAAATGCCAGCCAGCACCACTACCACCTCACAAGGTCCTCCTTAGCGCTGCCGATGTGCAGGTTAGCAACATTGATCCACTTGCAACTCTCAACCACCACCGTCATCTTAATGTGCTGCTTCCACCTCCCTCCACACGAACCACTGGTTCCTCTCCTCCAAAGCACCACGCTCCCCCACTTGACTGGTCTGTTCTATCACGCAGGTCAACACCCTCTTCCTCTCTCCTCAATGGTTTCTTCACGTTCATGGCCTACTGCTACCACCACGATGGAGCACTTCAATTCCCTTCTCTCCAATGCCTCCTCTCAAGCATCCACCATGGAACCACCTTCTCCACCTCTCGAGCTCCACAACACTTCTCCCTGCAAGCACAGTGCTGCTCTTCCTTGAGCATCTCCACATGAAGCTACCACCCCCATCCTCTTCTCTTTAAGCCACTCCACGTCTTGGCCTGTTACTCCTTGCTACCCTTGATCACAACTACCTCTTGGCCTCTTCTTTTGGCCGAACTCTTGCACAACCAGCAACTCAGTTGCATTCTCCTCCAAAGTGGTTGTGGACCTCCACTCACAGCCCCTCAACCTTCCTTGGGAGCGCCTGATCGAGCACCACTTCTCCTTTCCATGCACTACTAGGCCAGCCAGCGTCATGCACTCATGTTCGACCAATGCTCGAGCCATAGCCACATCCCTACTCATGTGCACATTATCACATGGTCGGCCCACTTTGCGATCCATCTCTGGTCCATTTCCAATCTCATGGCCAAATATCCGAGATAAGATTTAAGGTAAAAACTCATTTTCCCTTACCTTCTCTGTTCCCTTACTTTCTCTCTCTAGAGTTTGGGAATCCACTCTCTCTAGCAACAATCCCCAGGCTGATCGCCTTTTTGCACCACCGACTCCATTCGGTGAATGCAAGAGGGTGAGTTTTTCTCTCACCTCTACCTTGTCGGTCGGTAAACGACTGAGGTGTGAAAAATCTCTCTCTACCTTCTTTCTCTCTCTCTAAAATCTCTTTTTTCATGCTTTCTTACGTGCTTTCTAGAATAGATTTACCGCTTTATTTATTTCTGTCATTTATTTCATGTAAGCAACAGTTTGATTAATGCAATTTGATTTCGATAATTTTAGTCTTCTCTGGATCTTATTTGGATGTGTTTTAAATCGACTCGCCCTTCTCATCTCTTCCATCATTCTCCTTTTTCTCTTGTATATTATCTGTCATTTTATGTTCTTATTCGCGCTAATCCGACTAATCCCGAGTGCGGATCGACATCCGACACGAATCCCTATACAAATCTGTCAATTTTGCAAGATTTAAGAATCGGATCAATTTACAAATGTGTTGAAGTTAGGGTTTCCGTAACCAACGACGCGGAAAATACCTACTTTCAAATGGCGCCGTTGCCGCTCGGGTATACGGGAGTGCGAAAAAGGACGTAAAGACGGAATTGGAAAGTTGCTGAAGTGAAAAGCTGCTCAATTTGGACAGCCCGACCTTTTCGGGAAACTTTCTTTTTTTTTGTTTTTAGTGATTTTTAGCAGTCTTTTAAAGTACTATTTTTAATGCCTCGGAAGGCCGAGTGCAAAGTTGTAATAATTTAGGAATTTTACTACTTTCCATATAAACTGCTAGATCTTGTTCTAAGGTTTTTTAGAAACCCTAGATTAAGTGAAAAATACCAAAAAAATCAAAAAAATTGAAAAATGGTAGTTTCTATTTCTGCACATTTTAGGATATTCGCATATGGGAAGATTGCATTTTTGGATACTTTCCGAATCGGGAAATTTCCATTTTTGCACAGTTTTCATTCCTAGGAAATTTCAAATTGGAATTAAGCTTATTTGGATAGTTTCCAAATCGGACGAAATTCCATAATTAGCAATTCTTATTTTTAGAGGATTTCTAACTATGGAAGGTCCCCTTTTTGGAAGGTTTCCAACACAGGAAGAAACCCTAAGTTTAGCAAGTTTTCAGATTTAGGAAACTTCTACTTTTAGGGAATTTTCCTAACTTGGAGAAACTCTTAAATTGGAAAGGTCTATTAGGGGGTTGATAGTTGTTTAGTCAACTCTCATGAATAGTAACTTTCCAATTTAGCCTGCCTAATTGATTGATTGATTGCTTACCCACCCTAGGCAGGGACATTCCAACAAAATATTCCCACACCCTAGACCCATATCATATACTAATTCGTATGCAGGATTGCGAATCTAACTGCGGGTAGAGAGCGAAAGCTCAAAGAGGTGGAGTCGGGCCCAAGCCCATTAGGATACCCCTCCCTACCCCAAGGAGGCGACCCCGTGGCGTGGCCCACGGGAGGTAAGTCTCTTTCCTCGCCTTGAGTGCGATACAGAGCAATTTGGGTGAATCATTGCCGCTTGTCTATTTGCTTTCGCATACATATTATTCGACTTGCGTGGCGTGGCCGTTAATAATTGAACATTAATCGAGCAGACCCAGCTCTTTTACAACTGGTGGGATTTCATCACCCACCTCATCATTCCATCTGATTTGATCCCAAGGCTCCATTTAATTAAAAAGAATCAAGAGTAGAGCCAATTAGCCCGGTGTTCAAGGAAAAATCCATACAAAGCGAACCCGCTTAACATCCAATCAAAATAAGACCATGAGCGCGGGTCCCTGTTGTCTAAAACACCCATAAGTCCCTGCTACTCAAGTACACTGAGCTCGACGTGGCATCTTGGACTATTCGGCGGTTAGTTGCGTGTGGACTAGGAACACGCACCAACCCTAGCTTAACCCGAGGGAACACTCTTCTTAAACACTTGACCAATCCGGTTAGTCTGGGACGTACTTAAGATAGCCATTGTGCCGCACGTCTGTCTAGGCTTCGGATTGTCTTGTTGTTGACTAGAGTCAGTACTAAAGGATTCGCTTTGAAGAGTATAGCCTGGTGAGAACCTAAGAGCGACAAAGTTAGTCTGGCGGTTAACAAAATAAACCGGTGGTCCGCCCACTGTCATAATCTACCATACCCCAGAAACTAACAAGATAAATCCTCAAACTTATTCTGATTTGTTATAGGCATAGGATTATCTTGCTTGCTCTATGTACATCATTTAGGATCCCTACTCCAGTGTCTCTTTGTAACCTAGTCTGAGGCTTATTTATATGGGTTCAACTGCCACATTGTTTGACTCGATCTGAGAGTCCTTCAATCTTCAACACCCTTCCTTTGCCATTGGTCTCTTACTAATGAGAGACCAGGCAGACGGATCTCATCGATCCAATCTGTTGCGACTGATGATCATTTCAGTCTCACTGCATTTTATACTGGATAGGGGTGCTTACTGTCAACCCCACTGGAGTCTGCTCCAATAAATCCATCCCCAATACACATTGTGTCTTCGGCTCTGCTAACCATGGTTAGAGAATCCCTTGCTAGGTCTCTTACTGATGAGAGACCCACTACTGTTCCCCCATACCCGCTCCTCTTTATGAGTTTGCGGCTCTGCTAACAACGGCCAGAGAACCCTCTCAGTCTTCACTGAGAAAGAACCTACCCATACTACTGCTGGGTTGGGTTAGCTTGATTGGAAGCGTTCCTGCTCCAACTGATGAGCTGGATGACTGATGACTCACTCAGTCTCCCTATGCTTCATATTGGTTGGGGGTGCTTATCACCCCCGTTGTGTCTGGCTGAAGACGTAAAACTGAGCGCTTTCGGAAAGGCAATCCCGATTTCTTAGTTACATGAGTCGCATGCATTGTTATATCTCTCTGTCATACAGGTACACTCACTACAGATAATCTCCTGATACCAGACAGCATTCATTTCATGCTCCATTGGTAACATCCTCCCTATTCCTTGCATCATTATCATTATTTCATCTATTTTGTCCCGCTCATGAGCACCGAGGACGGTGCTATATTTTGGTTGGGGGTGGGTATTTACCAAAACTCATGTATTCCTTTTGATAAATATATATATTAAAAAAAAAAAAAAAAAAAAAAATTCTTGTTTTTGGGGTGATTTCCGATGTTCTCCAAAAGTTTTCTAGAATTTCAAAAATGTGTCAAATACCCTGACTTTGATTAGCTGAAAACCTCCGTTAAGTCAGTATTGAGAATGTCAATTTTTGTTTAAAGTTAGCGTTGAGTCAATTCAAGCGTGACTACAGCAGGTTTGAAAACTCAGAAAAACTCATATTCGGCACAATTGTACACTATCAATATCAGAGTCATCCTAAGTTTAGAAATTCTAGAGATCCTGCGAGAATAATTGTGGAGACCTAACCCAGTGAGCTTTCGAGCCTTTAATCAATTCAGAGTGTTATACAACAATTCTGAGTCACAAGATGACTCACTATTCTTCATGCCCGCAATATTCGTTGAGAGATCTCATTATCTTTTGCTTCGATCATAAAACTCGGAACGACATCAACATTGGATTACTACGACAGAACCTTCTCTGTATCCAGTCAAGATAGTATACATGATAGTGCAAACCCTAGAAAATGATTTAGGCCATTTTTCTGGACCATTCAGCCTTTTTACTTACCTGAATTATACTTCACTAGAAATCCCTTGAACCCTTCTATAAAAGCCTTTTCTTTGTAAACCCATCAACCTAAAATCCAATCCAGCTACGAAGCATGACTGGCTACCCTTATTTTGAGATGGACAAAAGAATAACTGATATGGGTGTACCATGAAAAGAAAAGTAAAGAAGAAGAATCAAAAGAAAAAGAAAGTGGTTCAAGCTGAAAACAAAATATGGAAAGAAAGTATGAAAAAGTGCTGAAAAGAAATTGAGCAGTCTCAGAAAAATCAAGAAAAAGAGAAAAATACGAAAAAAGGAAAAAGAACCAGATAATGGTGTTACGCCGCAGGAAAAATGCAAGAAAATGACAATATCCTCTCAAGATCTTTGAAATCCCGTATCCCTTTATTTTTCTACACCTGACCTAAGCCTCATTACAACCTAGAAAAGTCCTACTTGATTCTAGGATAGCACGATCATAAAATGTGGAGATTGGAGAAGGAGAAGCTATAAAGTTTGATCTAACGTTCCCGAGTGAAGTGGTATTCCAATCATGAGATCTTCTTCTGTTAAAGATGTCCTTCCTTTAAATAATACATATGTGAGATCTTTGCTTTCATATATCAACACATCTCCTCACATATAAATTGAGAGAAAAGAAGAAAACCCTTCTTGTGTGATTCTATTCTGAGTGCTAAACATGTGAGATTTGAGGTCGAGGCATAAAAACTTAGAGGTGATCTGGAAATCTTAACTCTTGGGTGATGAAAATGTTGAGCACACACACACGCAGAGTCTGATTATTCTGGGTCATGATTATCAGTCTGTAGTCTTGCCAAAACTTTCCAACTCTTCGCTAGCATGTAACTATTTTTGCATCCATTCAATGATTTGACAAACGGTGTTTTCCCGGAGCTAATATGAAAAAGTGTGCAACAAGTGCAGAGCCCTTTTAAGCTCATTTATTTCGCACTAATTGCCAAGGATTGGCAATATGCTGGTTGGGGGTTGTGATATTCGCTTAAAAGTGTGTATTTTCCACTGTTATCTTCTAAGCGTTTTCACACTCTCCTACGTTAAAATGCTCTATTTATCTACTTTTCTACGTAAGTGTCTTCCATTGCGTAGAACGCACTTTTCTAGATGAAATGGTATATTTGCATGCATTAAACGCATTTCTGGAAGTCTAGACATTAAGTCGTTCTGATAAAGTCTCATTACGCGCTTCTTCTGTCGCAGGAAACCCCGATGGGACAATTCTCAAAACTTGCGAGCTCACATCGATCAGGAAAGCCCATTATCAAAGCATAAAGAGCCAGTGGACTGAGGATAAGAAGATATAGGCCAAGAGTGGGATGAGCCAGGGAGTCGGAAAAGCCTGAGAGAAAATCAAGAGACAAGCCTTCAAAGAAGAAACTAAGGAGATTAAAGCTTACCACTAACAAGATGAGGACTTGCTCAGTTGGTAAAACATGCAGAAGCCAAGTCAAAGACCAGGGTTCAAAACCCTCTGCTAGCATTTTCTCTTCATATTTTTATAATAATCTCTCTCCTCTCTCTAAACCCTCATTCTCTCTCTGCTCTCAAATCTAAATCATCTGATCCCCTCTTCCTTCGCAATCACTCGATCCTATGACCTACCGTCTTATGATCCGTTCGATCATCCATTGTTCCATCCGATCATTCAGATCATTTGTTCGTCCACCATCCGATTGGCGATAGATCTCCATCATCTCCATTCAGATCGATGGGATTCTCCTAACTCTCCTATCGCCACATCATTAACCCCAATCATCGATCCTACCGGTTCAATTTGCGGCCCATGTGGAATCTACTGATGGATATCAATAGCAGGTCGTGAGTGCCTATTTCAAATACTAAAAGAAAAGATTTTTTTTTTTTTTGAGATAAATATAAAAACACATGAGTTCCAAGAATTCTTTGAAAAGGGAAGATGTTTTCAATTAAGACATTTTTGAAATAGGGACGAGGCACAAGAGTAAGTGGGTATCATTTTAGAAAGAGGAAGATATTTTAAAATGTTTTAAAGGATTTAAAAGAAAAATGTGTTGAGAATAGAAGTTTTTAATTGAAGGGTGAATAGGGCTGGACGTTTAACTCTTTGGAGGGCCAAAATGTCTAGCAAATAGACCCACGACCCCCCTTGAAAACCCTAATGGTATATAGCCTTATTGGCTGAACTGAAAAAGGGATTTCTCCCCTCCATTCCATTCCACGTCTATCACCCCCTCCTTCCATGTTTTGGGAACGGCCGAACCAAAACCCTTAACACTCTCCCTTCTCTCTCACCAAAACGGACCCTCAACTTCTTCCATCTCTTCTTGAAGGTGTAGGGACCAGCCATGTCCTCAGCCATGGACTGTCTTCATCCTCCACCATTCAACCTGCAACTTGTAGGCGGTGCTGCCATTAACGGCCGTCCAATACAAGTGCAACAGTAGCAAGCGTCCACAACAACGCTGCATCCTTCACCGTTGATCCCCACGGCAACATCATCTTACCATGCTGCCAAGCAACCTGTTGCACGTCCGCCTCCTCCACCTACAAGCTTCAACGCCGGAGTTGCAGACCTGCAACTCCGGCCAACTTATCAATCTAACAGTGCTCTCCTCTTCGGGGTCCCCACGGTGCAAGCATGTCCCCAGTAGCTCTCCATTCCTTGCCGTTACAAACCTAGACGCACCTGTGCATCACGTTGGACTGACCAGCAACGACTTCCGGTCTTCTCCTCCTCTTCTCCGGCAGGCACCATTAAAACCGGTGGTGAAGTTTCACCACAACAATCACGAAGTGCTGCCCACGGTTCTTCTCTCATCTTCCATTGCAGCCCCCCTTGCAACACCCAAGAGCTCCTCTGCCCCATCTCCTCCACTTACAAAACGCCAGCTGAAAGTAGGGTTTTTCTGTCGTTGAGAGAACGACCCTAGAATCAACACATTTTGTAATTTTTATCCGATTATCCTGCAAAATTGATAGATTTGTATAGGGATTCGTGTCGGGTATCGTCCGCACTCGGGGTTAGGGCAAATAAGAACAATAATAACAGAAATCTACTAAAAATGGGTGGAAAGGTGAGAATGGTGTATGATCGATTTTAAAACCTGTTTAGCTGATTTTAGAGAGAGAATTTCTTATCATTAATAAAAAAGAACTAATAACAAAAATGGAGAACACTATAATGTTAATTGAATAAAATTTATTGAATCAAGTGGTTACAATATACCTTGCATAAATCACTAAAAGTTACTAGAAAACAATAAAATACTAGAGGAATTAAGAGAGAGAGAAAGTTAACTTTTTAGAGAGAGAAAGACAAACTAAGGATTTCTAGAAGTAGAAACATAGATTAACTAGAGAGCGAAAATCACTTAATGAGGAAAGTAGACAGAGAAGGACACTAACCTTGAAGACTTGAGTGCACCATGTGGTGGTAGAAGAAGATTTGACCGAAATTTGCAGGGAGGAGGGTTGAGAGTGGTTGATGAGTGGGTACACGTGAGAAGCACCCTGTTCTCACCTTGGAGGAAAGGAGTTGAGGACAGCAACACGTTGCTGCAACTGATGATGTCTCAACTGAGTCACGTAAAGGATATTGCAACGGTCTTGTAGGAGCTGCAAGCACCGTGAGTTGCAGGTGCTTGGTCCTAAGTGGACGCACGTGGTGACCGGTGTTGCAAGGTGTGCAACACACGTTGCTGCTGGTTCGAGGTGGAATACGACAGCCTGCAGCATTGGTCTTTCTTTCTCCTAGAAGCAGCAAGAACGGTGAAAGAAGAGAACAGATGAAGGGGTTTCAATCCTCTTGTAGGTGGTGTTGGTCGTTCCTTAGAGGAAGAGGTGACTGTTGGTTTGCTGTGGGTTGAAACCAGAGTTGCAGGTACTAACGGAGAAGATGGAAGCAGCAAATCTCGCCGGACTTGCAGTTCTGGCCAGCAATGGAGGACGCACAACGCGGTGCTGTGGTGGAAGATTTATTGCAAGGGTGGTGAGACGGCTTGGGAGATCGACCTTGCAGTCCTTGGGATAGAAATGAAGATGAGCAACGTCCGGGGGAGAGTTGTAGACGCTATTCTTGGAGGAGCAGGTGGTGGCCGGAGTTGCAGGCTGCAACTCCGGTGGAAAATGGTGGAGAAGATGAAGAAGAAGGTGGAACGAAAAGAAGAAAAAGAAGAGGGAGATGGGGCCAAAACGAGGAGGAGAGTAAAGGGGAAGGAGAGGAGAAGAAAAGAGGGGGATTAGGGTTCGAACGAACCCTTCTCCCTCTTCTTATAAAGCTCCCTATTTCCATTAATGGAAATAGGGTATTTTTTGAAAATAAAAAATATATATATATATATTTTTTTTTAAGTAAAAACCTACTTTATTATGGGGAATCTCCCCAATTAGTAGACCCCCCATTTTTTAATTACAATTATTTTGAAATTCACGGGGTCCACTAACTGGTCGGACAGCGGGTCGATGATGATGGGCCCGGCTATTGGCCCACATGGACTGATGATGTCCATCGTCTCACAAGATGATGTGACAGACATTCTGATGGCGATCGGATGGATGGTGACTTGATTGGGACCCAGATTGGTAGATCGACGGATCTAGAGAGATCCAACGGTCCGATTGAAGATCCAACGGTCCGATGGAAGATCCAACGGTCAGAAAGCTAAGGGAGATGAGATAGAGCCGAAGGGTAGGAGTTCTGGGGTTAGTTCAGTAGATTCGAGGATCGAGAGATGAAGAGAGAGAGAGAATAAGAAGAGATGAGAGAAAAAGTATCAAAAAAATGGAAAAAAGCATTGGCGGAGGGTTTGGAACCCTTGTCTTCACTGTGACCATCCTCACGCTTCTCCAGTAGAGTCGACTATCATTCCTTGCTGACTCATGTGGCTTTAAACGCTTTGGTCCGTCTCTTGGTCATTGGCTCTCCTGCTCTCTTCGTTCTTTGGGCCAGCTTTTTGGTCCTCTTATTCAGCCCATATTTGGCCCATATCTTCTAGTCATAGCATGTGGGCTCTTTAAGCTTTGATAATGGGCTTTCATGATCGATTTGGGCCCACAAGTCTCGAGAATCGTCCCATCGGGGTTTCCTGCGACAGAAGAAGCGCGTAATGAGACTCTATCAGAATGACTTCATATCTAGACTTCCGAAAATGTGTTTAATGCATGCAAATATACCATTTCGTCCAAAAAAGTGTGTTCTACGCAATGGGATAGACTCTTACGTAGAAAAGTGGATAATTAAAGCAGTTTTACGTAGGAGAGTGCGATAACGCTAACAGGATAAGTGCTTAAAATAAGCACTTTTGAGCGAATATCACCAGCCAGCACCACTACCACCTCACAAGGTCCTCCTTAGCGCTGCCGATGTGCAGGTTAGCAACGTTGATCCACTTGCAACTCTCAACCACCACCGTCATCTTAATGTGCTGCTTCCACCTCCCTCCACACGAACCACTGGTTCCTCTCCTCCAAAGCACCACGCTCCCCCACTTGACTGGTCTGTTCTATCACGCAGGTCAACACCCTCTTCCTCTCTCCTCAACGGTTTCTTCACGTTCATGGCCTACTGCTACCACCACGATGGAGCACTTCAATTCCCTTCTCTCCAATGCCTCCTCTCAAGCATCCACCATGGAACCACCTTCTCCACCTCTCGAGCTCCACAACACTTCTCCCTGCAAGCACAGTGCTGCTCTTCCTTGAGCATCTCCACATGAAGCTACCACCCCCATCCGCTTCTCTTTAAGCCACTCCACGTCTTGGCCTGTTACTCCTTGCTACCCTTGATCACAACTACCTCTTGGCCTCTTCTTTTGGCCGAACTCTTGCACAACCAGCAACTTAGTTGCATTCTCCTCCAAAGTGGTTGTGGACCTCCACTCACAGCCCCTCAACCTTCCTTGGGAGCGCCTGATCGAGCACCACTTCTCCTCTCCATGCACTACTAGGCCAGCCAGCGTCATGCACTCATGTTCGACCAATGCTCGAGCCATAGCCACATCCCTACTCATGTGCACATTATCACATGGTCGGCCCACTTTGCGATCCATCTCTGGTCCATTTCCAATCTCATGGCCAAATATCCGAGGTAAGATTCAAGGTAAAAACTCTTTTTCCCTTACCTTCTCTCTTCCCTTACTTTCTCTCTCTAGAGTTTGGGAATCAACTCTCTCTAGCAACAATCCCCAGGCTGATCGCCTTTTTGCACCACCGACTCCATTCGGTGAATGCAAGAGGGTGAGTTTTTCTCTCACCTCTACCTTGTCGGCCGATAAACGACCGAGGTGGGAAAAATCTCTCTCTACCTTCTTTCTCTCTCTCTAAAATCTCTTTTTACATGCTTTCTAGAATAGATTTACCGCTTTATTTATTTCTGTTATTTATTTCATGTAAGCAACAGTTTGATTAATGCAATTTGATTTCGATAATTTTAGTCTTCTCTGGATCTTATTTGGATGTGTTTTAAATCGACTCGCCCTTCTCATCTCTTCCATCATTCTCCTTTTTCTCTTGTATATTATCTGTCATTTTATGTTCTTATTCGCGCTAATCCGACTAATCCCGAGTGCGGATCGACATCCGACACGAATCCCTATACAAATCTGTCAATTTTGCAAGATTTAAGAATCGGATCAATTTACAAATGTGTTGAAGTTAGGGTTTCCGTAACCAACGACGCGGAAAATACCTACTTTCAGCAGGCGGTGCTACGCACAGGTGGAGCAAGAACAGGTGAATGAAGAAGAAGACACGTAAGAGGACAGATCCGGCGAGCTTCTCGCCGGAATCAATGGAGAAGAAGAAGAAGAAGAAGAAGAAGAAACGGCTAGCCGGTGGAGGGAGAACGTGGGGGGATTGATAGGGGGGAAGAGAGGATGAGAGGGGAGAGGGATTAGGGTTCGAACGAACCCCTCTCCTTCTCCTTTTAAAGCTCCCTATTTCCTTTAATGGAAATAGGGTATTTTTTTGAAAATAAAAAATATGAAAAATATTTTTTTTTGTTTTTTATTTTTTAAGTAAAACATTACTTTTCTATGGGGAATCTCCCCATTTAGTGGACCCCCCATTTTTTAAAATTTAATTAAAATTATTTTGAAATTCACGGGGTCCACTAACTGGTCAGACAGCGGGTCGATGATGATGGGCCCGGCTACTGGCCCACATGGATTGATGATGTCCATCGTCTCACAAGATGATGTGACAGACAGTCTGATGGCGATCGGATGGATGGTGACTTGATTGGGACTCAGATTGGTAGATCGACGGATCTAGAGAGATCCAACGGTCCGATTGAAGATCCAACGGTCCGATGGAAGATCCAACGGTCAGAAAGCTAAGGGAGATGAGATAGAGCCGATGGGCAGAAGTTCTAAGGTTAGGTCAGTAGATTCGAGGATCGAGAGATGAAGAAAGAGAGAGAATAAGGAGAGATGAGAGAGAAAGTATCAGAAAATAGAGAGAAAAGCACTGGCGGAGGGTCTGGAACCCTGGTCTTCACTGTGACCATCCTCACGCTTCTCCAGTAGAGTCGACTATCATTCTTTGCTGGCTCATGTGGCTTTAAATGCTTTGGTCCGTCTCTTGGTCATTGGCTCTCCTGCTCTCTTCGTTCTTTGGGCCGGCTTTTTGGTCCTTTATTCAGCCCATATTTGGCCCATATCTTCTAATCATAGCATGTGGGCTCTTTAAGCTTTGATAATGGGCTTTTATGATCGATGTGGGCTCACAAGTCTCGAGAATTGTCCCATCGGGGTTTCCTGCGACAGAAGAAGCGCGTAATGAGACTTTATCAGAACGGCTTAATATCTAGACTTCCGAAAATGTGTTTAATGCATGCAAATATACCATTTCGTCCAGAAAAGTGTGTTCTACGCAACAGAAGAGACTATTACGTTGAAAAGTGGATAAATAGAGCATTTTAACGTAGGAGAATGTAATAACGCTAAAAGGATAATTGCTTAAAATAAGCACTTTTGAGCGAATATCAACTAGATTTAGTAGTTCATGCCAATATGTCCTACCTTACCATGACTTATAAAAAAACATGTCCTACCTTACCATGACTTATCAAAAAAAAAAAAACATGTCCTAGCTTACCATGCTAATAATTGGATACGTCAAAAATCCAATGGTTTAAGCATGAAACACTTGAACTTCATCACATACAGACTCTACTGGATCAAACACGACAGGATGAAATGCGTATTATAGGATGTGAGACTCTTTTTGACTTTGTAAATAGTCAGGTTGGCCCTGTTGGTTGGATCTTTCATATTCAAGATGTCACTTGCTGGTCACAGTGATAACTTCTTGTCAACTTGCAAATTCCTTCCTACAGGATACTTTAGACTCATGTCATATTATATTGCATATGCTCTACAGATTGCAAATTGTTTTCAAATTTAGCAAACCTATCTTATGAAATTTTCTTAATAAATTTGTGGTGTTTGTTGCTCCAGGTTCAACCGATCCATTGGGTAGGTTCAAATGAAGAATTAGATTATTTGTTTGGTGGGAAGATGCGAGTCACCATTGAGTCCAATTCTGAGAGTTTGCATCTTTGTCAAAGTCTATTATAGCAGCTAACAAGCCAATCATTGATCCAAGCCGTGTCTATGCCAATACTAGCCTCAACATCAAGAGAGGACACAGAAAACATTTATCGGATAAACGAGAGAAATTTGTTTATTGTAAATCACATTCTATACCTCGAACAATGATAGATAACTTTTTTAGTAGATGATGATCATGTATATTGATTGGAAATAAAATTTATATTAACAAACTTTGGGAATGACATGGTAGAAAATTTAGATTATATGATGTGGGTTTTTTGTTTTTAAATTCTTTATATTGATTATTTTAGAACTTTTGGTGTGGCGTGATTCTGTAATATTTTTTAGAATTAAGAAAGAATTGAAACAACCACGGTTTTGGCCAAAGCCATAGTCTTCAAAAAAATAAAATGTTTGAATTAAAGAATACGGATTCTCGAAAAATTGTAGTTTTTTTCATAGACTTACAACTGTGGTTTTGATAAAACCATAGTCATTTCTAAAAATTTAACCTCGGTTTAACTCTTTTCGACCACGGTTAATAACTACAAAGACTACAATTTTTTGGATAGTTGAAGTCTTTTATGTAGTCTTACAACTACCACTTTTGATAAACTCGAAGTCTTATAGCTCTTATAGACCATGTTTAAAAATCGTAGTCTTTTGTGCAGACTTTAGACTACGCCGGATTAGACTACACTTTTACAGGTTGTTTTAGACTACGGTTTAAACCGAATGACTATGGGTTTTAGCCGTAGTCTAAAGGGTTTTTTGTAGTAGTGAATCAGCGCCTCCTCCAAGCCAGCCACCACCGGTCAGCCCATTAATGGACCTGCAACTCCTGTAGCCTACAACGTGCAGCCACCTCCTTCACATGTTTCATGAGCTGCATCTCCATTATACCACTTGCACTGATCCGCCTTCACCTTTCTCTTCTACACCCTCTCCACTTTGGCAGACCTACCAATGACAAGCAACCACTTGCTAGATCTCCACCGTTTATCTCCTAATAACAGCAGCATCACTCTTCATGTCCTTGCCTCCACCATTTTTCTCCTTGCTGACCTGCAACTTCTGGGGTAGCATCCTCCCCATGAACATCTGAAACCGCCATCACCAACAATCCTTATTGCACTGCCTTGCAAGAGGGCAGCACCCCAAGCAGCTCTTTAGTTCTTTTCCTCACCATTATCCTACCGGAAGGCTGGAGCGATCTTTCCCCCACATAAGAGTAGTGATATTCGCTCAAAAGTGCTTATTTTAAGCAATTATCCTGTTAGCGTTATTGCATTCTCCCACGTTAAAATACTCTATTTATCTACTTTTCTACGTAAGAGTCTCTTTTATTGCGTAGAACACACTTTTCTGGACGAAATGGTATATTTGTATGCATTAAACACATTTTCGGAAGTCTAGATATTAAGCCGTTCTGATAAAGTCTCATTACGCGCTTCTTCTGTCGCAGGAAACCCCGATGGGACGATTCTCGAGACTTGTGGGCCCAAATCGATCATGAGAGCCCATTATCAAAGCTTAAAGAGCCCACATGCTATGACTAGAAGATATGGGCCAAATATGGGCTGAATCAGAGGACCAAAAAGCCGGCCCAAATAACGAAGAGAGCAGGAGAGCCAATGACCAAGAGACGGACCAAAGCGTTTAAAGCCACATGAGTCAGCAAAGAATGATAGTCGACTCTACTGGAGAAGCGTGAGGATGGTCACAGTGAAGACCAGGGTTCCAGACCCTCCGCCAGTGCTTTTTTCCATTTTTTTGATACTTTTTCTCTCATCTCTCCTTATTCTCTCTCTCTCTTCATCTCTCGGTCCTCGAATCTACTGACCTAACCCCAGAACTCCTGCCCATCAGCTCTATCTCATCTCCCTTAGATTTCTGACCGTTGGATCTTCCATCGGACCGTTGGATCTTCAATCGGACCGTTGGATCTCTCTAGATCCGTCGATCCACCAATCTGAGTCCCAATCAAGTCACCATCCATCCGATCGCCATCAGAATGTCTATCACATCATCTTGTGAGACGATGGACATCATCAGTCCATGTGGGCCAATAGCCGGGCCCATCTTCATCGACCCGCTGTCCGACCAGTTAGTGGACCCCGCGAATTTCAAAATAATTTTAATTAAATGGGGGGTCCACTAATTGGGGAGATTCCCCATAGAAAAGTAGGTTTTTACTTTAAAAAAAAAAAAAAAAAAAAAAAAATATTTTTTATTTTCAAAAAATACCCTATTTCCATTAATGGAAATAGGGAGCTTTATAAGAGGAGGGAGAAGGGTTCGTTCGAACCCTAATCCCTCTTCCCTCTTCTCCTCTCCTTCCCCTAATCTTCTGCCCACGTTTTCGCCTTCTTCTTTCTTCTCTTTTCTTCTTTTTTCTTCTTTTCTTCTTCTTCTTCCTCCTCCATCTTCGCCGGAGTTGCAGGCAGCAACTCCGGCCATCTGGTCCTCGTTCTCCTCCTCCTCCTTCTTCTTCTTCTTCTTCTTCTTCTTCTTCTTCCTCTTCTTCTTCTTCTTCTTCTTTTTCTTCTTCTCATTTTTTTTATTTTTTATTTTCGTTTTTCCATTTTCTACCGGAGTTGCAGCCTGCAACTCCGGCCGGCAGCGTCCTCCACGACATCTACTAAGACCTGCAACACGGAGTTGCAGGTCTGACCTTGCCATCCTCTTGCAACGGAGCAGCAGCCTCCACTACGCCCCCACGTTTGGCTGATAGCCGCTACCCACTCCAAACCCGTGGATCACAGCCCCTTTTCCCTTCTCTCCTCTACTCTTCTCCTCTGCTCCACCGCCTCACCACGACCTGCAACGCTGAGTTGCAGGCCTGCTTCGCCAAGACGTTCAAAAAGAAAGAAAAAAAAAAGATAAGAGAAGAAGAAGAGGAGAAGAGGAACGCCTACCTGCTGTTCCTCTTCACCTCGATCATCACCTCCCATTGCCGCTCCACCACGCCCAACAGTCACCTCCATCACGTTGCTACTGCACCGCGCCTTCTTGCTGCTTGTGTGCGTGCCCAGCTCGCCCCACCTGCAAGTGTTCACCGGAAACTCCACAGTCCGGTGAACCATCCCCTCAAACCGTGAAAGCCACCCCTCTATCTTACCGTCTTCCCCCATCTCTTCCCAAAAAAAACAAAAAAAAAAAAAGAATAGAAAACAAACAAAAGAAAAGAAAGTAGGAGGGAAGAAAAGGGATAGGAGGAGAGAGCCTTTGCAGCGCCTTAGCCACCTTCTCCTTTGCACGACCACCTGTAAGCCGTACCACCAGCAACGCCCTCCTCACCGGTTTTCTCACTTGCTGGTGGCCTCTCCGAATGGTACTCCTGCTGATGCCTTTTGCCAAGCGAACCTCCACAGCCACTTCCCTCATCTAGGGTCGTGCGTCACTTCTTTTTGGCCACTACTCTCTTGGCCATCCACCACATGGTATCTCCTCCATTGCATCCGAACCAGTCGGGTGCATATCTCTACACTTGTGCACCATCCCGAAAGTGCATCTCAACCTCCATGTGCCATGGTATAACCCCCATTTCATGGTAAGCATTTCTTCCTCTTTCTACTTTCTCTCTCTAGGTTAGGCATCTCTATCCTTCTCTAATTCTCTCTAAATCTCTTTCTCCTTCCACTTTCTATCTCTACCTCTTTTTAGTTTTTCTCACTTTCTCTCTAACATTCTCTCTCTCTAGGGTAGTTCTCTCTCTAGATTTCTCTATCTATTTCTCTCTTCGCTACATAGTTTCTCTCTCTAGAATAGCCTTCTTGATAGTTCTCTCTCTCTAGAAATACTCCCTCACTTCATTTTCTCTCTCTAACTCTCTCTAGAATTTTCTTCTTTAAAATTGCTTTTTAGTTTATCTTATTATATGTTATTTTCGATTCAAGCATTGTAATAAACATTTGATCTCTGAATGATGAAGTTTGTTTTTATCTATTATTTCTTGTGATGATCCGTCAGTTTTTGTTCTTATTTGCGCTAATCCGACTAATCCCGAGTGCGGATCGACATCCGACACGAATCCCTATACAAAAGTTCATATTTTACAGGTTAAAAGTCTCGGATAATTACAAATATTGTTGAAGTTAGGGTTTCCGTAACCAACGACGCGGAAAAACCCTACTTTCAAGTAGCAACACGCACTTTACCTTACAAGCCAAGTGCACAACCAGCAAGTATCTGCAACTCCCACATCGCTGATATCCTCCCTTCGAGCCAATGTGCATCGAACTTGCAACCATCTTGCACACGAACAGCACTTCCACCAATCCTTGCATACACTTTCTAGTGCACCACAAAGGGTCAAGATGTCCATTTCTTCGGCTGAACACAATGACCCAACTCCGGTAAGTGGGTGAGTAATCTCTTCTCTCTCTAAAATCTCACTTTTCCTCTATCTTGAATTCTTTCTCTCTAGTTTTCTCTCTCTACCTACCTCTTTTTCTCTCTAAGTCTTGTTTATCTCACTTTCTCTCTCCACTTTATTTTTAATTTTCTCTATCTAAAATGCTTTCTAGATTAATTTCCTTTTAGTTGATTCAATTTTATAAGCACTTTAATTATTTAATGAATTTAATTTGATATTTCTCTTTTCCTTATTGTTTCAATTCTCCTTTATTTATGTTAATTAGTTTATAAAATTCTCTCCAAAAAGATTGTTTTAATCTCGATTTTCACCATTCTCACCCTTCCATCTTTTTTAGCAGATTTTTATTAATTTGTTATTTATTTTGCCCTAACCCCAAGTGCGGACGATATCTGACACGAACCACCGTGCAAGTCTGCATTTTTGTAGATTAAGTGAACTAATTTGGAGAAAATTACAAATCTTGTTGAGATCTAGGGTTTTCGATCCGACGACACGGAAAAACCCTACTTTCATATGTCCAGACGGAAAGTATTACTAACTGAAAAGTTAAACGAAACAAAGGTTACCTACGCAGCACCATTGCAAATACACCTTCCAACCTTAGCCAAGGCCTACTCCCGATGCATCCACGTCCTCTGAATCAACGCTACGAATCCATGTGCACCCTTCCAGCTAAGAAGCCTTGTCCGCTTGTTCAGTTTGGTACACCCCAAACCTACCGTCAATCGGTTCCTCCGATCTTAATTCTCAACACTCCCGCCTTTGCAGAAGGTGATGAATTCAGTACACCCTGAACCATAAGTTGCTCAAATGGTGTTGAGTCACACTGGTACACTCAGGCTACTAGGTCGAATATAGAAGTGGAAGACCTAAGCTGAGGAAAGGATCAAGCACTTGGCTTTGATCAAGAATAGAACAAGCTCACAAGATGTGAATGGAAAATAAGCTTCTTGCTCTTCGAATGGACACTCTAATAAATAAAACATTTTCTTCTCTCTCTTGAAGATTGAGTTACTCTGTGTCTCTGTGTATGTTTAGAGAAGGTAATGAAGGGTTGTATTTATAGAATTCCAAGACCTTGAGTCGTGCAAAACATGGGATAATAGGACCAAGAATTTCGGATTTGAGAAGGACCAATTTTGTGCATGGTCCAATCAATTGTACACTGGGTCCAATCGATTGAGCCATGTCCAATCGATTGGGGATAAGTGTCCAATCGATTGGGCTCAATAAAATTTCTATTCTAAAGGCTCCAATCGATTTGATTCAAATAAGTTTCTATCCCAAAGGCTCCAATCGATTTGACTCAAATAAGTTTGTCCTGAAGGCTCCAATCGATTTCATAGAGTCTCCAATCGATTGGGCTGAAATAAGTTTCTACCTCATAGCTTCCAATCGATTACACAGAGTCTCTAATCGATTAGGCTATGTCCAATCGATTGGACTATCCCATTAGTCAATTTAATTGACTTAGACTCGGGTCAGTCCAATGACAAAGTTTGACCATTAGATTTTGTTCATTTTAACCAACTCCTATGACCACTAAGTCACTTACCTTCCTAATCGAGTGTACATGATCGTTAACTGACAAATCAGTAATTACTCAGATGACTCCTATCGTCAATCGTCTAATTCTTGCTGTCTCTATCTTTTAGTCTTCACGTAGTTGACGAAGTATGCATACCACGACATCTCCACACTACACTTGTGCTCGTAGGAACGGTTACAAGAATGTTTTTATGTCAAATGGAATCTTTACCAAATTGAATATGAAAATATTCCTTACAAGCTAGTCTACGATGTATTACCTGCTAGGAAATGGACAAGTTGAAGCCATTAACAAAGTTTTGTTGAAAATTCTCAAGAAGGCAGTTAATTTGTGTCAACGAGATTGGCACGAGAAGTTAGTAAATGCTTTGTGGGCTTCCCGTACCACTACACGTACCTCTACTGGTGAAACCCCCTTCTCTCTTGTTTATGGCACTGAGGCTGTTGCCCCCATTGAAATTTGAATTCCCACTCCCCGCGTGAAATCTGTCGCAGTCTTGGATTATCATGACGTTGAGTATGTTTTTCTCAGGCATTTTGACCTATTAGCCGTGGATGAACACCGCCTCCGTGCAAGGAAGAATTTGGATGCTTATGTTCACAGAATGACCAGGGCATACGACAAGAAGGTTAAGTTTAGAGCACTAGGGATAGGGGACATTGTTATGAAGGTAGCTGATCATGTGCGGGCATCAACTACGCACACCAAGTTTACACCAAATTTCAAGGAAGAATTGAACATCATCACCCAAGCCTTTGATTCCGATTATTATCGCATCGCAACTTCTGACATTTTTGAGTTAGCGACTTCGATCAATGGCATATGGTTGAAGAAATATTATTGTTAGGATAGAACGGGCATTGGCTATTCTCTGATGCGGATGTGACATCAATTTCTATGTGTGATTACATTTAAGTCCTCTCTAAAGTGTTGGTTGTTGAGATGCTTGTTTGCCTGTTTATGGATTTTCTGTTGCATATGTTTGGAAGTATGCCTTTGTATGAATGATCATAGAAATGTATTTTATTCTTAAGAATTGTCATAATTGGAGTGTTTTGAATCATCCTTTTTATGCGTCTGCTTTCTCTCGTCTCCCCACCTTTAGAAACAAATTCGAGGGCGTCTCCCCCCACCTTTAGAAACAAATTCGAAGGCGTCTCCCCACCTTGTAAAATAAATTCGAGGGCATCTCCCCACCTTTGGAAACAAATTCGAGGGCGTCTCCCCACCTTTAGAAACAAATTCAAGGGCGTCTCCCCACCTTTAGAAATAAATTTGAGGGCATCTCCCTACTTTGAACTTGCCGATATTTGAATGTGTTTGTTTAATTTGAATCAAATGCTATTCGAATGTGTTTGCATTATTTACAGGAACTGGTATTTGTATGTCCTTGGTATAATCAAAGACAAAGAAGATTCTGATCAAAAGATTGTTGAATATTTCATTTCATTTCAAAAGCTTTACATGTATGTTACTAATCAGGGTCAACCATTGACAAAAAACATAAAGGCTAGACATTACAATTGTTATCTTGCAGATGTACATGTATGAGAAACGTAAAGTAACAGGACAAGTCAAAAGCCATTGGCACGGAAGATATCTGATATTCGCTTAAAAGTGCGTATTTTCCACTGTTATCTTCTAAGCGTTTTCACACTCTCCTACGTTAAAATGATCTATTTATCTACTTTTCTACGTAAGAGTCTCTTTTGTTGCGTAGAACACACTTTTCTGGACGAAATGGTATATTTGCATGTATTAAACACATTTTCGAAAGTCTAGACATTGAGTCGTTCTGATAAAGTCTCATTACGCGCTTCTTCTGTCGCAGGAAACCCCGATGGGACAATTCTCGAGACTTGCGAGTCCACATCGATCAGGAAAGCCCATTATCAAAGCTTAAAGAGCCCACATGCTATGACTAGAAGATATGGGCCAACTATGGGCTGAATAAGAGGACCAAAGAGCCGGCCCAAAGAACGAAAAGAGTAGGAGAGCCAATGACCAAGAGACGGACCAAAGCGTTTAAAGCCACATGAGTCAGCAAGGAATGATAGTCTACTCTACTGGAGAAGCGTGAGGATGGTCACAGTGAAGACCAGGGTTCCAGCCCTCTGCCAATACTTTATCTCCATTTTCTGATATTTTCTCTCTCATCTCTCCTTATTCTCTCTCTGTTCATCTCTCGATCCTCGAATCTACTGACCTAACCTCAGAACTCCTGCCCATTGGCTCTGTCTCATCTCCATTAGCTTTCTGACCGTTGGATCTTCAATCGGACCGTTGGATCTTCCACCGGACCGTTGGATCTCTCTAGATCCGTCGATCTACCAATCTGAGTCCCAATCAGGTCACCATCCATCCGATCACCATCAGATTGTCTGTCACATCATCTTGTGAAACGATGGACATCATCATTCCATGTGGGCTAGTAGCCGGGCCCATCATCATCGACTCGCTGTCCGACAAGTTAGTGGACCCCGTGAATTTTAAAATAATTTTAATTAAATTTTAAAAAATGGGGGGTCCATTAATGGAAATTAGGAGCTTATATAAAGGGGGAAGGAGGGGGACGAACCCTAATTTTCAAAACCCTTTTCTCCTCTTTTTCCCCCCACATCATTCCTCCTTCTTCCTCCTCCTTCTTCTCCTCTTCTTCCTTCTCATCTTCTTCATCCTCTTTAGTTTTATCACCGGAGTTGCAGCCTGCAACTCCGGCCATCAACCTCTGCGATCTCCACCTCAGCCTGCACTTGTGCTCTCCGCTGGTGCGCCACCCCTTCACCAACGTGCCGGACGTGGGGATCTTCCTCAGACCACTCATCTCCACCACGATCTGCCCCTTTCCTTGGGCACCAACCCAATGCCTCTGCCTGCAGCACTTGCAGCACCACCGCCTTCTTCATCTTCCTCCGCCTGTGCCTGCTGCCTTCTCCAACCAGCAAGGCTCCCATGCTCTACCACCCCTTGCTGCTGCAACCACATTGGAAGCTCCTAGCCTTCCTCCTCGCAGCAACCAGCCACCACAGCTCCGTTGCTCATCAACGCAGCACTCACCTGCATGCTGCGACGCAGCACCGCCCGCAAAAACTTGCAACACCACTGGCTCCTCTTCCTCCTCTTCCACGATTAGGCCAGTGGCTGGTCCGATCTCCACCAACGAGAACACCGACTACTCCACAGGTCCAGCAACCTATTGCAGGCCTTCTTCTCATAGCCTAACTGTCACTACTACCTCCCTCACGTTGCTGCTGGTCCCCCAATCATTCCACAACATCATCGGGTGAACTCCAGCTCTTCCATGATTAAGATCGCCCCCACCAACCAGTACCGTCCTCTTTCTCTCTTGACAAAACAAAAAAAAAAAGTAAAGAAAGAGAAGAGGGGAGAGGAGAAAAAGAGGGCAACAATGTCCATAACTCCACACCATCGTTGGGCTCATCTCACATCAGGCCACCCATGGATCTTACCCAATCTGCAATCATGGCAGCACACTAGCAACGCCTTCACCATGATGCACTTTCCATTTTCTTGCTCACATGCGAACCATGCTGCACTACCATGCAAAGCCAATCGAACGGTTGATCTCTTGGTATTGGCCGATCCATATGGCCTAACCTTCATGGAAAATCACTGTGGATCTCTCATGCACCATGCATCTCTCATGGCCAAATCATTGGCTGAACATCCCAACCTTGATGCCATGCCCATGCACTAATCATTGGCCAGCTTGGCCAATCTCTAATCTCGCTCCGGTAAGTCTCAAGGTATTCACTTTCTCTCTCTAGGGAACATCCCCAGGCTGATCGCCTTTTTGCACAGCCGACTCCGTTCGGTGAATGCAAGAGGGTGAGTTTTTCTCTCACCTCTACCTTGTCGGCCGGTAAACGACCAAGGTGTGAAAAATCTCTCTCTACCTTCTTCCTCTCTCTCTAAAAGTTCTCTTTACATGCTTTTTTACATGCTTTCTAGAATAGATTTACCGCTTTATTTATTTCTGTCATTTATTTCATGTATGCAACAGTTTAATTAATGCAATTTGATTTTGATGATTTTAGTATTTTCTGGATCTCTTGGATGTGTTTTTAATCTCGACTCGCCATTCTCATCTACTTTCATTCTTCTTTCTCTCTCTCTATCTCTACAATCTCCTCTCTACTTTCTCTCTCTAGTTCTATCTTTCTCTCTCTAGTTTATTCTTTTTTTTTATGCTTTATAAGTCAGTTATTTTTACTTGATTGTAAGAGACATGTTCGATTGAATGAAGTTGATTTGAATAATATTATGTTCCATTCTCTGCAAATTTTCCGTCATTTTATGTTCATTATTGCACTAACCCGACTAATCCCGAGTGCGGATCGACATCCGACACAAGCCACTGTACAAAATTGCTCATTCTACAAGTTAAAAGTCTTGGATTAATTACAAATGTGTTGAAATTAGGGTTTCCGTAACCAACGACGCGTAAAAACCATACTTTCAATATCTTCCACCAGTTGCCTCCTTGCGTCCACTTTTGGACGTTCGACGCTGATCCTTTCGGAGATTTCTGTCATAACTCTTGCTCTTTCACTGGCAGATGATCTGAGCCTACTCAGCCTCTGCTTCACACCAGCCAATTCATTCTTTGCTTTCCCCAATCCGGTCAAGTCAGCATGCAGAGCACTAAGTGTCTCTTTGGCTTTGGCTAGTGCCTCTTCTAGGCGGGTTACCTCCGAATGGGCTTCTTTGTAGGCAAACCGGATCACCTCGAGTTGTAAGTCCAGAGAGGGCTCAGAAGCTATTTTTTTCCTTTATCTTTGATATTTCGGAGAGCTCCTCTTCTTGCTTCCGACCTTGGGCAAGTCCTTTCACTTCGAGGTCATGGTGTCCCACTTTGCCTTCTGGTAGTCAAAGACAAAGTCAATGATCGACTTCAATAAGCTCAAATTCAGGCTCGTCTACTCAAGAACAACCAAGGCCCCCCGCATACGGTGGAGTTCGTATATGTCACACTCGGTAATACCAGCTACTTGTTGGAATAGCCGGATGTACTTCAATATATTCAGGAACATCACCACCAAGCCTACGAGTCCGTCATCCATCACCCGTGGCACAGGGGCCATCAAGGAGCAGAAGTGGGGAAATGCCTCATACACTAGTATTAGATCTTCTCTATCCGTAGGTGGCAGTGGCTCGGGTCACACTCCTATGGAATGTGCTTCTCTTGAGTCACTTACGAGAGCACCCGACAATAATCCTTGCTCCATCAAATGTTGCACACTTGCCAAAGTCTGAACCAATAGGTGCCCCATACCGATGAGGAAGCTCTCCATCTGAGGACGGTTTGGACTTCCCTGCAGTGAGAGGATCGCCATCTTATCCCGATATAGGGGGATTTCCCCTTTTTCTAAGCTCATGGGGACTAGTCGCGATGGGAACCTCCCTTCCCCGACCTTTTGGAATACACACGTTGCTATAGGTGTCACGCCCCCAAATCCGATATTTGGTCATATCGACCTTTCTCGTATCTTGAGGCGCGATCTGATCATACAAACGCACAGTTAAACAAAACTGGTATCACGATGCAGCGGAAATACACCGAAAATTTTTTTTCATTTTGTTTAAACAATTCATAAGACGAAACGCACTTCATTGACACATTAAAAATGTTAGAGGATGTCTCACTTCAAACAAAACCGTAATATGCCCATCCAAAAGAAAACATTGTATATATATCGTACTCCCAAATACATGTTACTAAACGGTCAAAGGACCTACATAACTCATGTATCCTTCTACAAGATAGAAGAATTAAACAAAATATAACATCGTCAAAAGCACAAGTCTATCAACAGAAATGCTGGAAGCATCAGTCCAACTTCCCCTTATCCTTTCCTGAAAACAAAACATTTTAAAACGATGAGCTAGGGCCCAGTAAGTACATTCCTCATGCGTAAAACCACTTAAATCAGCGACTTTTGTTTATTTTAAAACAAATACGATTTGCAAATGTATTTCACATGTAATTCGATAAAACTCAACTCTCCATCAATTACTTACATATAACTTCGAATACAATGAAGTCTTTAATATAATAGTCAACCTTTCTCTTATCGGAATACCCGTGACCATTTCTATAAAGTCAAACTATCAATTCTGATGTATTTCGTATCAACATTCCATCGGTCCTAGTGTACGATGTCAACACTTCTAGTCCACAAGTAAACTCCCTAATGTGCAGACTAATTGTTTCATTAGGTATCCTCTCTCCGGATTCCCTAATTTTCTTTTAGGTATAAATACCCGAGGGGTCTCATGAATGAGACAACGCCTCTTCTTTAGGGGACTGGAACCCCAAAGGGTCTTAAGGAAATAAGACAACGCCTGATGCTTTAGGGGACTAAAACCCCAAGGGGTCTCAAAGAAATGAGACAACGCCTGACTCCAACTAATCTGATATTCCACATTCCCAATCACGTTCTTATTCATGTCATCAATCGTATTTATATGCATAAAATAATAATGTTTGTAGAAACATCTTTACATGCATAGCATTCCTATTTTTGCATTTTGAAACTAAAAATAAGAACATTTAAGCCCTATTAATATCTTAGAAAACGAATACATAAAACGGATGTAAAACGCATATATCTCATTTTAAATGAATTTGAGCATGACTTCATCCAACTAAATAGATTACGCATGTCCTCATCTATCATAATTTCATGCTTTTAAGATTATAAGAAATTATCCATGCATTTACACATTTTATGTGGAAAATACAAGAATTAGGATTTTTCCTTGCTAAAATTTAACAGATAACAAGAATAGCATTTTCAGACATTTTCCCCAAAAATAATAGAATTTTCTAGAATTTTTCTACAATATTCTGTGAATTTTCTACTATTTCAAAAAAATAAAAAATAAAAATAATATTTATAAATAAATAAATAATTAATAATTAATTAATTAAATAAATAAATAAATAAATAATAATTAATTAATTAAATAAATAAATGCATAAAATAAATAACTATGTACTTACAGTGAATACGCTAGAATCTCAAAATCTTTGAACCTCGTACGATGCGAATCTCGAGGTAGCGCGTATCTCGACGCAGTAGGCCCCACAAAAAAAAACTTTTCAAAGGACCTCCTGAATATTTTCAGGAATTCCTGGGAATTTTCTAGAATTTCTTCTAGTTGAGGGACTTTTTTGCAAATATTCTTACCTCAGGGGTTAGAATGCAAATACCCAAATTGATGTAATTTTCTAAAGGCATGGCCTTGTATTTATAGAGGTTGAGAACTCAGAACTTTTTATTTTTAACCGATGTGGGACTAAAATTTTGAAAATTGTCTTTTTTTTTTTTTTTTTT
Organism: Euptelea pleiosperma; assembly: GCA_035048495.1. Classification (NCBI taxonomy): domain Eukaryota; kingdom Viridiplantae; phylum Streptophyta; class Magnoliopsida; order Ranunculales; family Eupteleaceae; genus Euptelea; species Euptelea pleiosperma. Next base: position 19,890,915 of record CM068547.1, read on the forward strand.
GAATTTTAATAAAAACTTAAAATGTTGCCCGGAACTAAACACAATAACTTTTGACTCGCACGTCCGATTTGGACGAACTTGATACCGATAGAAAGCTATTGTTGAGACCTTTAACATGGCATGCATATAATGTTCAAAGTATTATAAAAAGTCTACTATAATATTGTTAGAAATAGGGTCATTACATCCCACCCTCCTTATAAGGAATTTCGTCCTCGAAATTAGACATGCCTAATCCGAGAACAAATGTGGATACTTCTCTCTGACGTCAGCCTCCAGTTCCCAAGAGGCATCCTCAATGTTGTGGTGTTGCCACAACACCTTCACTAAGGGGATCACTTTAGTGCGCAACACTTGTTCTTTCGTGGCAAGGATACAGACAGGTTGTTCAACATATGAAACATCCTCTCGGAGCTCTAAAGACTTCCAATCAAGCACGTGAGATGGATCCGGCTCATACTTGCGAAGCATCGAGACATGGAAGACGTCGTGAACTCCGGCGAACTGAGTAGGCAAAGCTAAGCGATAGGCAACCTCACCAATCCTATCAAGGACCAAGAAAGGTCCAATGAACCTCGGTGCTAGCTTCCCTTTCTTGCCGAACCTCATCACTCCTCTGACTGGCGATACCTTCAAGAAGACATGGTCGCCGATGGAGAACTCAAGCTTACGGCGATGCAGATTAGCATAAGACTTTTGCCGACTCTGCGCCGCAAGGAGACGTTCTCGAATGATCCCGATCTTCTCAGTGGTCTCCTGCACCACCTCAGGACCAAGCAAGCTTCTCTCTCCGACTTCTGCCCAGCACACTGGAGATCTACAAGGCCTTCCGTACAGAGCCTCATAGGGTGCCATGCCGATGCTCGACTGATGGCTATTATTGTATGCGAACTCCACAAGCGGCAAGTGATCCTCCCAACTGCCCTTAAAGTCCATTATACAAGCTCTAAGTAAATCTTCTAAGATTTGATTCACTCGCTCTGTTTGCCCGTCTGTTTGAGGGTGAAAAGCTGAACTAAAATTCAACTTTGTCCCGAAGGCACTCTGAAAACTCTTCCAGAACTTCGAGGTGAACTTCGGATCTCTATCAGACACAATGGAGACTGGGATACCGTGTAGTTTGACAATCTCTTTGACGTACAATCTGCTCAGATCATCGACACTGTGAGTAGCTCTGACAGCCAAGAAATGAGCAGACTTCGTCAATCTGTCCACGATTACCCAAATGGAGTCATGGTTCTGACGAGTCTTAGGTAGACCCATCACAAAATCCATTGACACATTATCCCACTTCCACTCTGGGATAGGTAGAGGCTGCAGGGTGCCTCCTGGTTTCTGATGCTCTACCTTGATCTGCTGACATGTTAGGCATCTCGACACATATTGAGCAATCTCCCTCTTCATGTTATTCCACCAAAACTGCCTACGTAAGTCTTGGTACATCTTAGAGCTGCCTGGATGTATTGTGTAACGAGTACAGTGAGCCTCATCGAGAATCTCCCGTTTCAGGTCATCATTGTCTTCAGGTACCCACAACCTCTCACGGTACCTTAGACTGCCATCTGAGTGTAAAGTCCACTCCTCCTTCGAGATAGTATGGCGGACGGCATCAGACCCTCCCTTCCCATGCTGTGCCTCTATAATCCTTCTAATCAAAGAGGGTTCGACCACCAAGTGTGAGACAAGGATCTTGGGGTACTGTGTCGAAATCTGAGGTTCACGGTCCCCCTCAACATCCGGCCATTCTACCTCCTGGCCCAAAAGGCAAAATATAGTCCCACTCTGTTTTCGGCTTAGTGCATCTGCCACAACATTGGCCTTCCCTGGGTGGTACTGGAGAGTGAAGTCATAGTCCTTCAGGAACTCCATCCATCGTCTCTGCCTCATGTTCAGTTCCCTTTGAGTGAAAATGTATTTCAAGCTCTTGTGATCAGAATATAGCTCGAACTTCTCGCCGTAGAGGTAATGACGCCAAATCTTGAGCGCAAAGACAACTGCTGCAAGCTCAAGGTCGTGGGTAGGGTAATTCTGCTCATGAATCTTCAACTGTCTCGAAGCATAAGCGATCACCTTCCCATTCTGCATCAAGACACAACCTAGTCCCTTCAATGATGCATCACTGTAAATGACAAAGCCCCCCTCATCAGACGGAATTGTCAGAACAGGTGAAGTAGTTAGACGAGTCTTCAGCTCTTCAAAGGCAGAAGAACATTTCTCGTCCCACTCGAACTTTACACCCTTCCGTGTGAGGCGTGTCATCGGGGTAGCAATGCTAGAGAATCCATCAATGAACCTCCGATAGTAGCCCGCCAAACCCAAGAAACTCCGAATTTCAGTAACACTGCTCGGCGGCTCCCAGTTCAACACCGCTTCAACCTTCGACGGATCAACTGAGATTCCCTCTCCGGAAATAACATGACCCAAGAACTTTACATCCTCTTGCCAGAATTCACATTTACTGAACTTGGCATAGAGTCGATGATCTCTCAACGTCTGTAGGGCTAGTCGCAGATGCTGCTCATGCTGTTCTTGAGTCCGTGAGTAGATCAGGATATCATCAATAAAGACGATGATGAACTGATCGAGGTACAATCGGAAGATCCGGTTCATCAGATCCATGAATGCGGCTGGAGCATTCGTCAATCCGAATGGCATGACTAGAAATTCATAATGGCCATACCGTGTCTGAAATGCTATTTTCGAGATATCCTCATCTTTCACTCTGAGCTGATGATACCCAGACCTCAAGTCTATCTTCGAAAAGTAATGGGCTCCCCTCAACTGGTCAAACAGATCATCAATCCGCGGCAAAGGGTATTTATTCTTCACCGTGACCTTGTTGATTTGTCTGTAGTCGATGCACATCCTCAGGGAACCGTCTTTCTTCTTCACGAACAGGACCGGAGCGCCCCAAGGGGAGACACTTGGTCTTATGAAGCCCTTAGTTCCTAAGTCTTCCACCTGAACCTTCAGTTCCTTGAGCTCTGCAGGTGCCATTCTGTATGGTGCCTTAGAAATAGGTGAAGTCCCTAGCATAAGCTCAATGGAAAACTCAACTTCTCTCTTTGGAGGCAATCCTGGTAGTTCCTCTGGAAAGATATCCTTGAACTCACTAACTACAGGAATCTGCTCCATTTGTACCCTCTTGCTCTCTTCCCCCTCTAGAAAGGCAAGGAAACTAGTACAATCGGCCCGACGTTTCTTATAAACACGTAAGGCCGATACTACTGATGCATGGGGTGATAATTTTGCACCCACAAACTGAAAAGGAGACTGTCCCGGTATCTGGAACGTCACCCTCTTCGCATAACAATCCACTGTCGCATGATATGCTGACAGCCAGTCCATCCCAAGAATAACGTCCACATCCGTCATCTCTAATAGGATCAAGTCAGCAATCAAATCATGATCTCCTATCCGAATCAAACAATTCTTACACATTTGATCTACAATACAGTTCCCTCCTAGAGGTGTAGATACAGTAAGCGTAAAATCTAATGACTCGAATTCAAAGCCTAAAGCATATGCAAATGTAATAGATACAAAAGAATGGGTAGAACCCGAATCAATCAACACTTTAGCATACAAGTGTGAGATCAGAAGAGTACCTTCTACCACATTCTTGGATGCACTCGCATCCTGCCGTGTAATGGCAAAGACTCGCCCCGGTATATTCGGCCTCTGAGTATTGCCCGCAGGCTTTTGATATGGTGCACGAGGGCAGTGCCTCTGTAAGTGTCCTACACCGTTGCAGTTGTAACAACGCCTATCTGCTCGCACAATCTGATTAGGAGGGGCGGAGTTGATCGGGTGTGCAGCAATGGTAGGAACAGATAACTTCAGCTTCTTAGCTGAATCCGAATATCTCTGGGGAGCAGTAGGTGCAACTCGACCCTTTCCCTTAGGATCTGTACGATCCTTCAGGAAATCGTTGGTATCCTTCTCCAGCGCCAATGCCATCTCTACGGTGGTGGCATACACATGAATCAACTGACCCACAATCATCCTCCTAATTCCAGACTTGAGGCCCGCCTGAAATCTCTTCGCCTTTCTCTCCTCTGTCGAGATGATGTGTGGTGCATAAGCTGCCAAACGATCAAACTGGGTCACATACTGTGCCACAGTCATGGAACCCTGCTCGAGGGCCAAGAAGTCTGCCTCAAGCTGATCTCGGACAGAAACGGGGAAGTACTTCTCCAGAAATAGTCCTCTAAACTCTTCCCATGTGAGGACCACATCGTCTCTCATGGAACGCACCATGTCCCACCAAGTCATAGCATCGCCCTTCAACATAAAGGTGGCCAACTCCACCTTACGGTCCTCAGGGCATCTCATAGCCCGAAAAATCCTATCTACCTCACGTAACCACCCCTCGGCTTCCATTGGTTCAAGAAGACCTCTGAACTCCGGCGCTTGTAGTCGTTGGAACTCTCGTAAACTATCGTCCGGACGAGCACGAGCTGGCTCGGGACGAACCTCCTGAGCATGCCGGTCCAAGGCAGCAGTGATATGACCCAAAGCCGCGTAAACGCCGGCTAACTGAGCCTCCGCACCTACCTCTGGAGTAGGCGTACGTGAGGTATTCTTACCTCTGCCTCTTCCACTTCTCATTGCCTTTATAACAAAAGGACGAGTTAGGGACGTGCACAAAAAAATAGTTTTAAAAATAACAAGGAATCGTATTATGATGTTCTTTATCTTGTTAGTTCTTCATTCGTAAGGTTGTATTATGATCTTAATTAATATATGATTTGATGAAAATGTATTATTCAATTTGGCTAAGTTACTATGTTTCCGAGGACTTGTAACCTAAAGCTCTGATACCAAGCTGTCACGCCCCCAAATCCGATATTTGGTCATATCGACCTTTCTCGTATCTTGAGGCGCGATCTGATCATACAAACGCACAGTTAAACAAAACTGGTATCACGATGCAGCGGAAATACACCGGATAATTTTTTTCATTTTGTTTAAACAATTCATAAGACGAAACGCACTTCATTGACACATTAAAAATGTTAGAGGATGTCTCACTTCAAACAAAACCGTAATATGCCCATCCAAAAGAAAACATTGTATATATATCGTACTCCCAAATACATGTTACTAAACGGTCAAAGGACCTACATAACTCATGTATCCTTCTACAAGATAGAAGAATTAAACAAAATATAACATCGTCAAAAGCACAAGTCTATCAACAGAAATGCTGGAAGCATCAGTCCAACTTCCCCTTATCCTTTCCTGAAAACAAAACATTTTAAAACGATGAGCTAGGGCCCAGTAAGTACATTCCTCATGCGTAAAACCACTTAAATCAGCGACTTTTGTTTATTTTAAAACAAATACGATTTGCAAATGTATTTCACATGTAATTCGATAAAACTCAACTCTCCATCAATTACTTACATATAACTTCGAATACAATGAAGTCTTTAATATAATAGTCAACCTTTCTCTTATCGGAATACCCGTGACCATTTCTATAAAGTCAAACTATCAATTCTGATGTATTTCGTATCAACATTCCATCGGTCCTAGTGTACGATGTCAACACTTCTAGTCCACAAGTAAACTCCCTAATGTGCAGACTAATTGTTTCATTAGGTATCCTCTCTCCGGATTCCCTAATTTTCTTTTAGGTATAAATACCCGAGGGGTCTCATGAATGAGACAACGCCTCTTCTTTAGGGGACTGGAACCCCAAGGGGTCTTAAGGAAATAAGACAACGCCTGATGCTTTAGGGGACTAAAACCCCAAGGGGTCTCAAAGAAATGAGACAACGCCTGACTCCAACTAATCTGATATTCCACATTCCCAATCACGTTCTTATTCATGTCATCAATCGTATTTATATGCATAAAATAATAATGTTTGTAGAAACATCTTTACATGCATAGCATTCCTATTTTTGCATTTTGAAACTAAAAATAAGAACATTTAAGCCCTATTAATATCTTAGAAAACGAATACATAAAACGGATGTAAAACACATATATCTCATTTTAAATGAATTTGAGCATGACTTCATCCAACTAAATAGATTACGCATGTCCTCATCTATCATAATTTCATGCTTTTAAGATTATAAGAAATTATCCATGCATTTACACATTTTATGTGGAAAATACAAGAATTAGGATTTTTCCTTGCTAAAATTTAACAGATAACAAGAATAGCATTTTCAGACATTTTCCCCAAAAATAATAGAATTTTCTAGAATTTTTCTACAATATTCTGTGAATTTTCTACTATTTCAAAAAAATAAAAAATAAAAATAATATTTATAAATAAATAAATAAATAATAATTAATCAATTAAATAAATAAATAAATAAATAATAATTAATTAATTAAATAAATAAATGCATAAAATAAATAACTATGTACTTACAGTGAATACGCTAGAATCTCAAAATCTTTGAACCTCGTACGATGCGAATCTCGAGGTAGCGCGTATCTCGACGCAGTAGGCCCCACAAAAAAAAACTTTTCAAAGGACCTCCTGAATATTTTCAGGAATTCCTGGGAATTTTCTAGAATTTCTTCTAGTTGAGGGACTTTTTTGCAAATATTCTTACCCCAGGGGTTAGAATGCAAATACCCAAATTGATGTAATTTTCTAAAGGCATGGCCTTGTATTTATAGAGGTTGAGAACTCAGAACTTTTTATTTTTAACCGATGTGGGACTAAAATTTTGAAAATTGTCTTTTTTTTTTTTTTTTTTTGAATTTTAATAAAAACTTAAAATGTTGCCCGGAACTAAACACAATAACTTTTGACTCGCACGTCCGATTTGGACGAACTTGATACCGATAGAAAGCTATTGTTGAGACCTTTAACATGGCATGCATATAATGTTCAAAGTATTATAAAAAGTCTACTATAATATTGCTAGAAGTAGGGTCATTACAATAGGCGTGTCTTCAATTCCCCCTGCTCTCATTCCGCCAATGGACAGATGTGGCATGGAGCGTGCAACGAGTGCTACCAGTGTATCCCTCTCCTCTACCGCTGCCTTGCCCTTGAGCTGTCTTTTTTGCTCCTCTTCTATCTGGTGTGCAGCCATGGCCAGCTCCATATCAGCCTCTATTTCACTCAGGTCACCTTCCCCATCTTTTGCCACGTCGCCTGCCATGAGATATATATACAAGCAATTATTTCAGCGGGGTTTTATAAATTTCTTACTGCAATTGATTGGTAGCAAGCCGAATATGAGTTACCTTCGGCGAATAAGGCCTCTACTTCAGACTGGGCCAGGACGTCATTTCTCTCAGGTGATTGCAGACCTGATGTGGTTGGGATTTCTTCCTTTGCTGGTGGCCCCTCTGTCGTAGGCATTGCCCCCTCCTGGGCATCTTTGGGTAGAGGACTGGCCGCTTTCCCTCCTTCACCTGTTCATTGCACATGTTTACCACCAAAAGTCAGTACCCAATAATGAATTTTTACCCAAGTATAACCCAAGTTTCAACACATCTATATCAACCCCTACCTATTCCCATAAAACCCTCTCCGTTGAGTTCTAGCAAGTCGAATACCGCCTACCAGTCCTTGTCCAAAGGGGCTTCTACTCCCCCCGTGTGTACCTCTTGTATGGTTGGCTGGCTCGACACCGCTTCTACTCCTACATATGAGTTCTAGTTAGCAAGAAGGGATGGTTGTGCAAAACTACCCTACTGATGCATCGATGATGATTTAAGCAATTTTCTTTACCTGTGATGGCAATGTCGGGTATTGCTGGGTCTGCAATGTCTGGCTCACGGATTGGTTCAGTTCTTATTGGGGAATCCGATTCATCCCCTGAATACTCTGGTTTTGATTTTACTTGGCGCGTGGGTCTCTTGACCCCAACTTTCTTGATCTTCTTGACTAGCCATGTAGCCTTCCCCTTCTTAGGCTGGGGTAGGTCTGGCCTTAACAGATGAGCGGGTGCCTCAGCCCTGGAGACTGGAATGAACACATCCTCAGCGGCTATCAACTTTCTCTTGGGGCCAAATCCCGACTACGTTGCGCCCCTTGTTTGGTTTCAAGCGGTGCTGTTGGGCCGGTCATTTTTACTTTCTTTCCCGAGGCCACCCCAAGAGGCATTTTACCAAGGCGGGATGAGTGCAGTGCAATACCTCCCAAGATTTTTGTTTGGGCTCTCTTGGGACTTTCATCCTGACCCCGTTTGGTCCCATGTTATAGCCTAGTTGATCTCTGATGAGGTGAGGCTACCTCAATCCTCGAAGTTGCTTGAAACTAGGTTTTTTCCGCGTCGTTGGTTACGGAAACCCTAACTTCAACACATTTTTAATTATCCGAGAATTTTGACCTGTAAAATTAGCAATTTTGCATAGTGGCTCGTGTCGGATATCGATCCGCACTGGGGATTAATCGGATTAGCACATTAAAGAACACATGAAATGACAGAAAAATTGCAAGAATTAATAGATAAAAATAAACTTCATCATTCATTAATCAAAATTTCCTTACAATATTTGAATAAAAATGAGCAATAATCAAAACTAGACTAAAAAGCATTCTAGAGAGAGAAAAGTCAAGAGATAGAAATAAGGGAAAGAGTGAGAAAATAAGAGAGAGGGAGAGAGAGACAACATGAGGTAGAGAGAGAGTCTTAAACCTAAAGAGAGAAAGAAGGGAAAAGAGGTGGGAACTCTTAGAGAGAGATACTAAGAAGAGTCTAGAGAGAGAGAGAAGTCTAGAGATTTCCAGAGAGAGGAAGATAGAGACATCTCTCCTCGAACTTACCATAATGGTTGGCTAAGGAAGATGGACCCGATAGACCATGGATTTGCACGTGTGGTTCGGTATGTTGGTTTGCATGGCTGTCAAGAGTAAGCTAAGAAGGTTGTGGGTGGTCCAAAGAGAAGAAGGTGAATGAATGGTCGACCATGAAGATGGACAGCCAAGAAGATAACCAAGGAGATGGTGATTGGTTTGAGTTGCATGGTTCGTCGGCGTTAATGGAGTTCGTCAGCGACTCTTTTTTTTTTATTCTTTTATTATTATTATTATTTTTTTTTTATTGGAGAGAGAGGAAAGTAAAGATAGGAGATAGAGTGAGAGGTCAGAGATGGGATAGAGTTGACAGGAGTTCAATGGAGGGGACGACTAGGGGATCCGAGGGAAGAGCCTTTGGAAGTTGGCCGGAGTTGGAGCTGCCATAGACGAGGGTGGTTCGTCGGAGGATAGAGGGCGGTGCTGGGTGGAAGCACCAGCAGGCTGTAGCAACTGGCAACGGAGGTAGAGGAGGTGTGAGAAGATGAAGACGGTGGGGGTTGGTTGCTGGAGAAGGCAGAGTTGCAGATCGCCGAAATTCTGCAACTCCGGTGAAGAGAAATGGAGAGGAAGAAGAAGAAGAAGAAGAAGAAGAAGAAGAAGAAGAAAGAGAAGGAGGGGAAGAATAAAAATGAAGAAGGAGGAGGAGAATAGCTGTTGGGGGTATACTGGAGTTGCAACTTGCAACTTCGATCGTTTAAAGACGGTGGCGTGTTGGTTTCGTCGGAGTTGCAAACCTGCAACTCCGGTGATGATGTCCTAGGTGAAGACGGTGGTTGGAAGGAGATTGATTTGTGGAGAAAATGATGGGGGACTTAAACCAAGGGGTAACACGGTGTGAAGGCAAGAAAGAAGAGAAAGGAGCAGCTCCTTTCACCACTGTTGGCCGGAGTTGCAGACCTGCAACTCCGGCATAAAGGAAAAAAAAAAAGGAATAAGAGAAGAAGAAGATTGAAGAAGGAGAAGGAGGAGGAGGAGGAGAGGAAGCTTACCAAGTTGCAGGTGTCGTCAGAGATCCAGCAGGTGGTAGAAGGGGTGCTGGCGGTGAAGGTGGCGGCGTTAGAAGAACGTGGAGGAGATCACCAGAAATTGCAGGGGGCGGTAGTGCTCGCAGGCTGTGGTTCCAACAGGAGGCTCACTTGCAAAGAGAAGAAGAAGAAGAAGAAGAAGAAGAAGAAGAAATAGAAGGAGGAGGAGGAGGAGAAGAAGAAGAAGAAGAAGAAGATGGTGGCAGCGCTCCACCAACTCGCCGGAGGAACCCGCCGGAAGAGAAGAGGAAGTGGAAGGAAGAAGTGAGGAAGAGAAGAAGAGGGAAAGAGGGCGGCCCAAAAAGGAGAGGGGTCTAAGGGTTTTCAACCCCTCTTCACAAGGAGAAACCGTGGGTTTCTCAACTTGGAAACTCACGGTTTCTAAAAATATTTCTTTTTTTTTTTTTTTTTTAAATTTTTTTTTTATTTTTATATTTGAACTTGCGGGCTTGGGCTCGAGGTTTATGGGCCGTTTGGCCATAAGGTTGATTGATTGCTAGGCCGAGAGATGATGCTACGAGTCGGCCAGTGGTTGGCCAATGAGAACGCTAAAAATCGTGGGCCCAGAGTGCATCGGCCATGGGCCAGAAGGTAGGTGAGAAGGATAGTGGGCCACTGGGCTCGATGGATGTGGGTTAGGGTGCGTTTGGTTGCCAGGGGAGAAAAATGCATTTTCCCCTTGAAATACCCATCAAGGAAAAATGTATTTTCCTTCCTTCGGAAATCGAGCTCTACGCTCTCAGCCACAATCAATCATTTGAGACATTTCTCTACAATCAAACCTGCCCTAGGGACTGATATTTTACAATGGAGATCGGGTGGTTAATAGGATGGATGATCGACTGATCGGTAGCACGATCGGATGGTCAGATGCATAGGATGGATGGATCAGATTGCGATCGAATGGTGGATTTGATGGATAAGGGTGATAGGTCAAGGAGAGAGAGTCGATTAGAGCTAGAAGAAAGAAAATTAGGATTTAGAGAGAAGAGAGAGAATTAGGGGAGATGATAGAGAAAATGTCAAAAATTGGGGAGAAAATCACTGGCAGAGGGTCTGGAACCTTGGTCTTCATTGTGCCGCTCCTCACGCTTCACCAGTAGAGCAAACCATCATTCCTTGTTGATTCATGCGGCTTTAGACGCTTTGGTCCGTCTCTTGGTCATTGGCTCTCCCGCTCTCTTCGTACTTTGGCCCGACTCTTCGGTCCTCTTTTTCAGCCCGTATTTGGCCCATATCTTCTAGTCATAGCATGTGGGCTCTTTAAGCTTTGATAATGGGCTTTCATGATCGATTTGGGCCCACAAGTCTCAAGAATCGTCCCATCGGGGTTTCTTGCGACAGAAGAAGTGCGTAATGAGACTTTATCAGAACGGCTTAATATCTAGACTTCCGAAAATGTGTTTAATGCATGCAAATATACCATTTCGTCCAGAAAAGTATGTTCTACGCAACAGAAGAGACTCTTATGTAGAAAAGTAGATAAATAGAGCTTTTTACGTAGGAGAGTGCGATAACGCTAAAAGGATAATTACTTAAAATAAGCACTTTTGAGCGAATATCATTGCTTCTGCTTCTCCCAGCCCCGGGGCGGCTGCTTGCTCTTCTTTCCCTCGGGAGGAGTCCAATCTCTACTTCAATCGCCTCTTTCTTACTGATTCACTTGTTGAGCCCTCTCCTTCTACCCTCAATAAGGGATCTGGCCCAGAGATTGTGCCTCTCCCTATGTGATTCAACCTCTTCTCTAGAGCATCGACTATCTCTTTTATCTCCAGTTCGCCATGGCTCCCCAGACAGAGCCTCAACATCTCCAAATGCCGATATGTGGTCTTCCCTTGCCTGGTGGACGGCACCACCTTTAACACCTTGGCAGTGTAGATACAGTTGAAGAAGTAATGCTCTAGCACCCAGTCGTTGCCCACCACGTTTGGCAAGGGGTAGGAGATATCCTGATCAAATCCCAGCTGCAATGCTACTCGGTGAGGCCTGCATACGATGGCTACAGCTTCTTTCTTGGGCACTGGTACTTTGCCCCATGACCCTCTACTCATTTCCCAGGTCGGCACAGCAAATATGTAAGAGGGACTGATGATCCTGCTATATCTCAGTACCAGCTCTCTTAGTGTCCCAGTAGCTTCATGTACAGCCAACCCCACGATATTAGCCGGCAAGAGTGGCTCCCCTTGGTATAACGACTCGTCATAGGCCCATGCTCGGAAGTGCTTTGCTGTGTTCAGGATGTTGAAAATTGTACCTATACCGAACATGGGCGGGTCTTCTGAAAGTAAGGTTTTTTCCGCGTCGTTGGTTACGGAAACCCTAATCTCAACACATTTGTAATTTTTATCCGATTATCCTACAAAATATAGAGATATTGTATAGGGATTCGTGTCGGATGTCGATCCGCACTCGGGATTAGTCGGATTAGCACAGTAAAGAACACTAAAATGATGGAAAATTTGTAGAGAATGTAACTCAATCAACTTAATTCAACTTCATTCAATCGAATATGTCTCTCACAATGAAAAACAAACCAAAATAACTAAATTATAAAGCATAAAAAAAAAAGAATAAACTAGAGAGAGAAAATTGTAAATGAGATAGGAAGTAGGTGGAGAGAGAAAGTGAGAAAAGAAGAGAGAGAACACTAAAGAGAGTCTATATGGAAGAGAGAGAAAAAGTGAGTTAGAGAGAGAAAGAGATTTATCTAGAGAAACCTAGAGAGAGAAGAGAGAAGAAGAAGTAGAGAGAGAAAATGGGCTTACCATCAAGTTAACAATGCATTGGCTTGTGAAGATGATCGGCATGTGCTTGCTCTCTCCGACCGGAGATTAAGTATATTGCTTTGGGGAGATGAAGGGCACCGGTGTGCACTTGCAGGTGGAGAGCATTTTTGAGAATTCCTAAAGCCATGAGGAGATGATGATCTCCTAAACGAGCATGAAGGGCAGCAAGGTAAGAAGGGTACAACACGTGCAACCAATGGTGCTTCTGTTGGCCACTTCAGCAAGGATAAAGCTCGGTTGGAGTTGAGTTGCAGGGTGCTGGAGGTGCTAATTGTGATTGCTGGTTGTGGTGGTGCACCGGCGAGTTGCAGGGTGCGTTCAGCAAGGGAGAGGCAGCTTGCAGATCACCTACTTCACTGTGAAGGGCGGCACCTGGAGGGCTGGTTGGAGAGAAGCACGGTGAAGAAGGTGCTATATTGTTGCACATTGTGGTATGGTTCGCCCAAGAGAACCAGAATAAAAATAACGGCCTGCAAAGATGTTGCGGGCCGTGAAAATGTTGAAAATGGCAGGGGTTTAGAGGCTGTGGTGGAAGAGCGGTGGTGTGAAGGTGATTGTAGATGGTGGAGGCGGTGGAAGTTGCCGGTTTTGTGGATCTCTGCGTGTTGGTTTCCAGCAAGGAGCAGCATCGCTTGGTGCTTGAGGGGATGGACGATGGTGCTAGCAGTTGCAGCACCCTAAAGGACGCCTGCAACTCCGACGTCGTGGTTGTATGACGTTCTTAATGGAGGTCGCTAGAGTTGCAGGTCTGCAACTCCAGCCAGTAAAAAAAAGAAGAAGAAAGAAGAAGAAGAAGAAGAAGCAGAATAAGAAGAAGAAGAAGGAGGAGGAAGGGAAGGAGGAGAAGGAGGAGAATCAAACCTGACCGGCATGGTGATGAAGATGGTGGCGGTTCTGCCAAGGCAAGGTGGGGGGGCGGTGTTGAACGGCCTGAGATGAGGATGTAGCGGTGTAATGGTGTTGCCGGTATGCTGCTCGTGTAGACTGCGAGGAAGAAGACAGCAAGAGAGAGAAGGGGATCTCAGCCACGCTAGTGCAACGTGATGAAAGAACCAGTCTGGCAATGACGGTGGTGCTTGCCTGAGTTGCTGGTAGGGCTGTATAGAATAAAGAAGAAGAAGAAGAAGAAGAAGAAGAAGAAGAGAAGGAGAAGAAGAAGCAAGAGAACTTGTCACTGGAGTTGGCTCGCCGGCGTAGCTCGCCGGATAAGTGGAGAAGAAGAGAAAGAAGAAAGAGAAGAAGGAAGAGGAGAAGAAAGTCGGGGTGAAGAAGGGAAAGGATAGGGAGAAGATTTTGGGAAAGGAGAGAAAGAGATAGGAGGGGGATTAGGGTTCCAAAGAACCCTTCTCTTCTCCTTAAAAAAACCTCCCACACTTTCCTTTAATGGAAAATGGGGTTTTTAAAAATAAAATATATATATATATTTTTTAAAGGAAAACCTTACTTTTCTTTGGAGAATTTCCCCATTTAGTGGACCCCCCCTTTTTTAAAATTTAATTTAAATTATTATGAAATTCACAGGGTCCACTAAATGGTTGGGCAGCGGGTCGATGATGATGGGCCCGGCTACTGGCCCACATGGATTGATGATGTCCATCGTCTCACAAGATGATGTGATAGACAATCTGATGGTCAGACTGAAGATGACTGGATCAGGATCTAGATTGGCAGGCCGATTGATTTAGAGAGATCCGACGGTCTAATGGACGATCCAACAGTCCGATGGAAGATCCAACGGTCTGATAGCTTAGGGAGATTGGCCAGAGCCAACGGGCAGGAGTTCTAGGGTTAGGTCAGTAGATCTGAGGACCGAGAGATGAAGAGAGAGAGAATAAGGAGAGATGAGATAGAAAATTAGGGGGAGGAGAGAGAAAATATCAGAAAATGGAGATAAAAGTATTGGCAGAGGGTCTGGAACCCTGGTCTTCACTGTGACCATCCTCACGCTTCTCCAGTAGAGTAGACTATCATTCCTTGCTGACTCATGTGGCTTTAAACGCTTTGGTCTGTCTCTTGGTCATTGGCTCTCTTGCTCTCTTCGTACTTTGGGCCGACTTTTTGGTCATCTTATTTAGCCCATATTTGACCCATATCTTCTAGTCATAGCATGTGGGCTCTTTAAGCTTTGATAATGGGCTTTCTTGATCGATGTGGGCTCACAAGTCTCAAGAATTGTCCCATCGGGGTTTCCTGCGACAGAAGAAGTGCATAATGAGACTTTATCAGAACGACTTAATGTCTAGACTTCCAGAAATACGTTTAATGCATGCAAATATACCATTTCATCCAGAAAAGTGTGTTCTACGCAACAGAAGAGACTCTTACGTAGAAAAGTAGATAAATAGAGTATTTTACGTAGGAGAATGCAATAACGCTAAAAGGATAATTGCTTAAAATAAGCACTTTTGAGCGAATATCATCTTCATTGGCATACTTCAAGGCCTTCAGAGTCTTCTTGGGATTCCGTGTTAGTACGTATGGGGCCAATTTATAGTAATGGTCATATGCCCATAGCTGTAACAACCATAAGGGACCGAAGAGGTAGATTTCCTTGGACGGCAATTTCTTCCCTTCCCAGCTAACTGCCCGGTCCTACAGAGTCTTCTTGTATTGACTCATGCCCTGGTACAATTGCGCTATGATGGTTGACACCCAACATATCTTTCTCCCATGATAGGTCATAGCAACCACACAGAATGAACCTTCCACTACCGTGTGGGCTGGTGGTTGTGGACATAGAAAGATGGAGATCAAATAGGCGAGTAGGCCTATGAATCCTTCTTCCGAGGTTGGGCCCGTAAATGATTCTGACCACCAGTTCGCCCAGGACCTTCTCTCACTGCCCTTATGCGCGGACATTGACCGTTCATTCCTGCTCACTAGCATGTCGAACGACGCTTTCTCATCATCACTGAGTTGAGACACCCGCACATGAACGCATTTGTGGCTGGGTTCCATACTTCAATCAATCCCATCAGCATCAGTTTATTTTCTGGGAATCTCGTCGTGGTTATCTGTACAAGTTGGAGTAGCCCCAGGCCCTCCAAGCGATCCTTGTATTTTATATCTTGTATGTACGGTGTCGCGAACTTCACCCAACTCGCGTGGTATCTATCCACCACTGTGCAAAAGTTCTCTTTCGTGGCACTGTCTCGCTCGTGCCTATATAACATCATTGCCGAGGGGTTGTACATCTCCTCCGCTATCTTGGCCGCTACCTACATTGGCTGCAAAGTGATATATTGCTCACCATCCGTTGTAATATCTACGATGGCGAACTCATTATCGTGTCCCTGGGCCGGTGCTAGGGCAGGTCTTTCAGCTTCTGGGATCTCTCTTGGCGTCTCTACTGGCATCTCAAATGTTTCACTTATATGCATGGTACCCCTGGCCAGTTCCCTTTTATCGGCCTTTACTTTCGGTGCCATTTCCTTCTTGTTTGTCTCTAACCTATCTCCGTCAAGCGGTTCCACGTGACTATCCACTCACGTCACTTTGTGTGTTGTTTCTTGGGATCCAACCCAGCGTACATCATAGAAATTAAGTTAGATTTGTTCTTTTCGATCCATTATACTTAGGATACTCGTTCGGTCAACCGTTCATGAGAATAATGGGGGGAACCATTCGTTTATTAATCTTTGGGGGTTATAAAAAAAAATACCCCCAGTTTTGCTTAAATCGTCGATTCTCGCTCGATTTTGTGTAGTTTATTCCCAAATTTGGAAGGAATTTCTATTTTCCCACCTACTATCATCCTCTAGAATCTCATCAAACGTATCCCCCTCATTTGGGAGATCTATTGAGGCCTTTGGTCCATTTTTTATACCCTAACGCCCAAATTTCCTCTTGTCGTGGTGCATTCGTGCACACTTAACCAAATCCCCCCAAATTTGGAAGGGTGGGTCGTTTTTACCCCCTCTTCCTTCCCCTAAAACATTCCAGGCTATCTCCCCCTCATGTGGGAGATTTCACCCCCTTTGGTTTCGGCCCCTTAGGGCGTTTTTCACCATTTTGGGTCCTTTTTTTCATTATTTCTTCCTCTTTTTATCTTATTTCCTTGTTTTCTTAATTATCTTTACCTGAGCCTTGTTGTTTAGAGCCTTTGTCTAGGTTTCTCGCAATTTTTACAGCGCTTCCATGTCTATAAGCTCTAAAAATGAATTTTTATGAAAATATTTTCTAACTCCTTATATACTCTCTTATTTTTTACTGGACGGTTCCGCCCTTTGCCTTCAATTGTCATTTCTGGTGGCCTCGGGCGACCGTTTGCTGCCCCGTTTGTTTCTATGGCCTACTATTACACGGTTCTTCATTATTCTGCCTTGGGATTGCCTCACCACCAGGGTTTTAGGTTATTTTCTCTTCGAGCGTGCACTATTGGCAGAAGTTTAGATTTTTGGCCACGAGATTATTTTTTGCACACCGTCGCTTCCCACCCGTCCTTTACTTCTATGTGATCACGTGGAAACTGATGGCACTATTTTGGGCCTTTTCTACTAGATTGTACGCTCAATACAAATTTACATGCTATGGGGACAATCATTACACACGATTTTTTCTTATTCCATACTAGGCCCGAATTATATTTCTTACATTTTGGGCCCCTACCTCTATGCATGACCCCATACATTGGCCTCTGGCCCATAACATTGGTCTTTGACCTGCAACATCAGGCCCTTCAGTCTCGCCATGGACGGCTCTAGGCGGTTCAGTTGTTCCCGGGTGTCCTGCACCTCCAGTTCTTTCTGCTCTACTAGGGTGCCTAATATGCCGGCCATGCCCTCTACCGGATTTGGTGCTGGGGCCCCTTTGATCTATTTCACATGCTCCTCTGCCTCTCGGAGCTCCTCCTGCAGTGCCGCCAACTTCCCCGTTAGCTCGACCACCCGCGCTTGGGCTCTCTCAGTCCTGTTGCCCGTATACTCTCCTCTACGGGCACTGGCCACTGTTCTCATAGCTTGATCAATGCTGCTTTGTTCTTCTGGAACCCCGCCTGGGCCTTTTTATAGCCTTCCACGAGGTGTTCACGGAGGAATCCCACACGGAATCCCGCTATCGTCAGTACTCGCAGGGTGGCAACGATACTTTTCAGATCATTTCCCTGTTGCTCAAAGGAGTGCTCAGCCACGAACCTGATGACGCGGAGATACATCTCCCACATCATGTCGATTGCCTCTTCTAGCGATTGGTAGGCTTTGCCCACGACTAGATTGTAGGATGGGGCTTGGGGGTATTTCAGGTTGGCATCACTATAGGCTATTATGTACTTGGCCTCCCCGGTGTGCTCCTCACTCACGTCCTAGACCCTGTCTGGATCCCAGAACCCGCGTCGATAAATTTGTATAAAGGTCATGTCTTGGATGGCCATAGATTCCCCCGTGGTTCCGGTTGAACTTACTGGCCTTTTCATCGATGACATGTTGGGTATCTTTGCCTTGCTTCTGGGGAGGCTCTCTTGGTTGGTATTTTATTCTGAGCCCTCTTGTGGCTATTTATAGACTTCGGTTCCTTCCATTTTCTGGTTCCTTGTATCTGGACCCCTTTTACTCATGTTTCGCCGAACGCACTTGGTGTACCACTTGGGCGTGCATCCGGTGAGGGGGCTTTATGTTGACAGTGAAATGTGGATCACTTCAAAAATCATGACCACGGGACGCGAAACTGATTGTCAGAGTCAAAGTCAACCACGCGGCAATAGACAAATCAGAGCAGAGGACTTGGATAGGACATTTTACTAAGGATCTAATCACATACGGTTGTGTAGAAGATAAGAGTACAAAACCGTATTCAGTTAGAATTAGCACAACTAGTGCGGATTTCAAGAAAATGAAGATAGTCATTTTTGGGCAGAACCAGCCCAAATCTTCAGGAACTAACTATATACGGTTGTGTAAGACATAAGGATACACAACAGTATGCCATCAGATTTGTCAGATCAGGGCCAAATTTTTGCATAAAGGGCATGCCTCGATTTCTGAGCCAACCACCCACAGATCAGGAAAAGTGAATAGATACGGTTTTGTAGGAAGGATAACTACACAACCATATGGAGTCAGATCTGGAAGATCTATGACCGATAGTGAGATAAAGGGGACATGCCATTTTCCTCGAGATCTGTGTAGTGGGACAGAAAACTAGCCACATACGGTTGTGTAGGACCTCCTCCTACACAACCGTATGCAATCACATTTCCAGAAATACCCCTCATATTCCCAGAAAACTACCCATGGCCTTTTTCTCGAGATTCGTGCATGGGATCCAAAAAAATAGCCATATACGGTTGTTTAGGACCTCCTCCTACACAACCGTATTCAGTTAAATTTGCAGGAAGACTTCTTATTTTTTCAAAAAAGCACACATGCCATTTTCCTCGAAATGTGTGCAGAATCTGCTTGGATTGGTGGTATACGGTTGTGTAGCACTATTGACTATACAATCGTATGTGATTAGTTTTTAAAGATTATTTGTATTTGTTCATTAATTCGAGCATTTTTTCCTTATAAAGGTGAGTCTGCAACATGTGTAGACCCCTTCCGAGAACTCTATAAATAGAGGACTCTGGAGATAGAAAAAATGATCTGATCTTTTATTTTCCAATTAGGCTTATACTCTATCGAAATTCATCTAGAATTTGACTTAGTATTTTCCTTAAGTTTGTTACTGAAGAAATACAGAATCTCAAGTTCAGATTTTCTGAGCAATCTTGTTTAAAAGGTAATCCCCATTGTACCGTACCGGATAGATATTCCTCTTCTAAGGACTCTATGCCGGGTTACTACACGATTGAAGATTGAATGACACATTCCCCGTCTTAAGGGGAGTGGATTGAGGCAAAGGAACAAGCCTACCCTTTATGGGTCCAATGGATTCCGTTCAGGGTATGAAAATGGCTAAGAATCCATCATATAAATGTTATTGAGACCGAGAGATCCTCTCCCTTGATTAAATACTATAATAAGATAAAGAACATATATTTGAAACTGAGGACTAATTAAGAACTAATTGAATCACACTCCTTTTGAGACCATTTGAGGAGAGGATGGATCCGGCAGTATTGAACCGTTGGATGCACTTGGGACATTCCCTAATCCCCTAGTGTGACAAACTGAGTGTCACGCCCTGAATCTGACACAGATCTCGAGGTGTGAGGGTCCACCTATTCAAACATCCTATTCATACGTTTGCTAGATTCCACTATTAAAATGATAACTCTAGACATTGAAGGGCAGCGGAAATTAAAATTTGATTGTTAAGCTGAACGTTCAAGCATTTCATTCATTTCAAACTATATAAGAAGGTATAAACATGAGGAGTCTAGAATGATATGTAGATGTATCTGTCTATGTCATAAAGAAATATATACAATAATCCAAAATACCAAAATAAACAAAAATAACGATACTGGTGATCTCCAAGCCTGTAAGACGTCTCAACACCAATGATCTATCACAAGAAGCAAATATGGTCCAATAGCTCCTCCTCACCAATAGTACTCTCAGGGTAGGGGTCCACGCCAAAGTCTAGTTCTATTGGATAGTCCTCGCCAACTGTAGGGTCCGTTAGATACTCCAAGCCCTCAATAGGGATATCTAGAAGTGGGGGAGGTAGGGATGAGCTTTTGGGGAAAAGCCCAGTAGTGGGGAGTGGTTTAAATCTCAATTTAATTTTATCTCCGAGAAAATATAACCGGTTAAACAAAATCCAAAATCCCATAATAGTAACATGAATAGTTGATATTCGCTCAAAAGTGCTTATTTTAAGCAATTATCCTTATAGCATTGTCACACTCTTCTACGTAAAACTACATTTTTTATCAACATTTTTACGTCAAAGTTTCTCTCATTCCGTAGAACACACTTTTCTAGTTAAAACGGTATATTCGCATGCATTCATACGCATTTATTTGACCTACATGCGAAGTCATTCTCATTACGCGATTTTTCTATTGCAGGAGCACTAATTGGGCAATTTTGATGGCATGAGGGCCCACAATCAACTTCCAGAACCTAGGATCAAAGCTCAACAGCCAACAGGTTAAGGATGAGGAGATATAGGCCAAAGACGGGAAGAGCCAGAGAGTCGACGGAATCGAGGGACGACCAAGAGAGAAGGAGAGACAAGCCCTCAAAGAAGAGACTAAGGAGATTAAAGCTTATAAACCAACACAAGGCGAGTGCTTGCTCAGTCGGTAAAGCATGCAGAAGACCACGTCAAAGATAGGGTTTCAAGACCCTCTACTAGCATTTCTCTCTTTATTTTGTAATATTTTCTCTCTCCTCTCTCTAAACCTCATCATCTCTCCTCTCTCAAATATCAATCATCTGATCCTCTCTCCTTCCGCAATCACTTGATCCTATGGCCTACTTTGGCCGACCTATCCTGGTCGATATCCATTGCCCGATCATCACCAATCCATCTCTATCGTACGATCGCGAGTAGATCATCCGCTCACCATCTAATCATCCATCTGCCATCCAATGGCCCTCATCATTACTTGTTCATATCATATGGGCCAAAGCCGCGCTATAGTACGGGCCCATTACCCACGGCCCAGCCATTCAGTGAGACCCACATGCCTAGCATGAATGGAAACTATTTTTAAAGAAGAAAAAGGAAAAGAGAACAAATTTTGGAAACTAAAAGCCTTAAAAGAAAGATTTTCAAATCAAAAAGGAATTTTCTTTGAGGATAATGGAGGTGGCAACAATTGAAGAGGGAAGATATAAAAGTATAAAACATTTTTGGCAGGGAATAAATCCAAAGGTTTTTTTTTAAAGAAATAATAGAAAGGGTGAGTTAATGACCAAAAATAGGGGGGTTGAATAAAGGGGTGGACCCAACGAGGTCCTCTCTCTTGTATTTTATTCATCCTACACCGTTGGATCTCATGGGATCCAACGGTTCTCTCCACCATACCCCTAACCCTAAACGTGCCCATATAAACTCTCATGAGTCCATTAACGCCTCTCTCCCCCCCATGTTTTCTTCTAAAAGAAAAAAATCTTCTCTCTTCATCATCTTCTCTCCACGTTTTCACTCCCCTCCCCACGTTTTCATATTTTCACCCTAAGCTGCCATCCTCATCGCTCCAAGAACAGCAAGTTGCTCCTCTTCCAAGTGAACCAGCGGTTCACTCTCCACCCGTTTCTCCACCGTTGCTGCTCATCACAGCAGCACCCTTGCACACACGTTCTCCCATCTCCATCACTAAACCACTCCACCTTTGCTTGCATCTTCCTCTCTCCAAAGGGATTCCCAGCCGCCACTTCCTATCTTCAACGTTGCTGGAGTTGCAACCTGCAACTCCAGTACGTTTCATTCAAAAAAAAAAAAAAAAAATAGAAAAAAAGGGAGAAGAACCAGAGAAAAGAAAGGAGAGAAGAAGAAGAGGAAAGAGGGAAGATCACCCCTACCTGGCCATCTCTCCACCACCGCCTGCTGCTAGCATCCTTCCGCTTGCTGCATCACCAACCACCAACGCCCCAGCCACCACGGCTTGCTAACTTGCAGACCGTCCTCTCAACTACACCTGCCGGTCCTCCTTGCAACCATCCACCAGTCTGCCTTCACCCTACAGCCCCACTCATTTTCTCATTCCAACACTCTCCCACTCTTTGACCTCAAGCCTTCACCCCAAAAAAAAAAAAAACCAGATAAGAAGAAGAAGGAGAGTAGGAGGTCTGCACCTCCTCTATCGCTCAGCCCCCCTCTCCATTGCCTCCTTGCCGGACTGGATCACCCACCACTGTTGCTGCTGTTGGTGTGCCTCCAAAAGGCGAGCCTTCACTTGCAGTCACCGGATCGCCCTCCATTAGCGCCGCCCAAAACCAGCCAGCACCGCTTCCTCCTTCTTGGTCACTTACTGTGCATACCGCCCACCTTTGCTCCATCATCCTCCTCACCTTTGTTGGGCGATAGACGTTCAAGCACCAGCCTGCAAGAGCACCTCAAACATCCATCATTCATCGTTCACCTGCCAGTCCACCGTTGGACCGCCTGCACCTCCACCCAACACCTCCATTGTCAGCCTACCACCATCACTATCATTTCCACCCACAGTCCGTGTACACCACATGCAACCATTGGACATCTTGCTGCCCTTCTCCATCTCTCTTAGGCCATTCCCCCTCATGCTTTGCTGCGCACATGCACCTCACATCATGGCCAACCCATGTGTGCACAACACCATGCTATCCATTCATGGCTGAATCCAAGCACTGCGGTAAGTTCAAGGTAGTTTTTTATCTCTTCTCTACTTTCTCTCTCTATCTCTAGCACTTTAGGTCCATCTCTCTATCCTCTCTTATCTCTCTCTAGGTTTTAAGTTTCTCTCTCCTTATATTTAGATTCTCTCTCTAATCTTCTAGTTTTCTCTCTCTACCTATCTCTCCCTAGTTTTCTCTCTCTAGTTCTTAGTATCTCTTCTCTCTAAAATCTGGTTTCTCTCTCTCTAGTTTTATCTTTTAAAGGTTTTCTAGTTTGATTTATTTTCTTGTTTAATGTTTGTGAACACTTTTGATGAATGAATAAATTTGTTATGTTGATTTTTCTTTTTTTAATTTGTCTTGTATTTTCTTTAGTGTCTATCGCACAGTCTCTCTCTAGAAGCGTCAAAATCATGTTTTAAAATAACTATGATCACCATTCTCACCTCTCCACATTCTCGAGAAAATTCCGTCATTTCATGTTCCTAAATTTGTACTAACCCGACTAATCCCGAGTGCGGATCGACATCAGACACGAATCCCTATACGAAATCTCTGAATTTTGCAGGATAATCGGATAAAAATTACAAATGAGTTGAAATTAGGGTTTCTATAACCAACGGCGCGGAAAAATCCTATTTTCAATAGTCTATTGACATTCACTTACCACATTTCAAAATGAAATAAATATTCAAATTTGTATAATGAACAAGGATATCATACTGAAACTAAAATAGATGGATAACGTCAATAACAATTGAGACAAAATTTTAAGATGTGACAACATTTCCACTAGCATAATATAGGTAATAGAGAATGATGATGTAGGATTTAGAGAGATCCACTTTAGATTGCTACCGGTATATCTGCCCCGATCAAGGCTTATCCCAATAGTTCACCGATGTGGAATACCATCGTTGGCCTTTTTGCGCGGGCCGAGCGGTCTTCTACCTGTCCTAATTTGTTCAGCCTGGGTACTTGCCGTCAACCTCTTTTAGACTGATGTGTATGCTTGTTGAACCCTTCAAAACTTTTTCCACCAAATACTAGTTTTGATCATAATAAAAAAAATCTCTTTTAAATCATAAGTGGATATGACTAGTTCACCGTCAAAAGTATACTAGTAAATGTGCGACAAAACTTTGGCAAATCCTCGAAAATTCAATACTCATCACAACTAGATCAACTGTGATTGAACAGGGTCAACCTAATTCAGAAATAAAATCGGAATAGTAGAATAAGTTGAAATTTACATTAAGTTTGCTTAAAGATCAATTTTACTTCCAATCTTATAGGAACTAAAAAAATCCTTTTTTTCTTTTCTCTTTTTTTTCTTGATTTTTCAGTTTACAAGGATTTGAGAAAATCCTAGAGAAAATTGTTTTTTTTTTTTTGAAGTCTTGAAAAGTCAGAATACTTTTCTAGTGAACCTATCGGTTTAAAGAAAAGTCAAGGGTAGGTCAAATGACAAATTTTCATTAGGGTTGATTAGTAAGCTTTTATCTTACATTAGTAATGTATTCCTAATATTATACAGGATGTATAGTTCGGAGAGATTGTTGATGGTCGACGATATTTTTCATCATTTTTATTTTATTTTATTATATAGTGTTTTGAAATATTATTTTATTAACTTTCTCTTTCGCATTTTATATATATAATATGTTTATCTAATTATATAATACATAGTCTTGATAAATATTTTTATTCATCCATATTTACTGGGGCTTTTTCCCGCTCTTAAAACTTTAAGGAGCGTCATGTGCGATGCATGTGTAACCTACACGTGGTGGCAACACTACACACGAGGTAACACCACACATGAGGCAACACCATTATGCGTGAGACCACCACACACGAGCATCTCCACACACTTGGCAGTACTACATACATGGGGAACACCACGTGTGACAGCGCCACTATGCGTGGGACCACCACACTCGGGCAACATCACACACGGGGCTTAACACACATGTGGTGACCACTAGAGGCCACTAACCGTGCAATGTTCAGTCCATCCCTTATGGAGCCCACACATCAAACTCATTTGATTGATGATTTATATCCCTTAGATTAGAGACTTTCCAATGGGTTGATTTTTAACCATGAATTTTGGCATTATATGAGGATAGTGGTAGGATACCACTAACTGTATGAATGCTTTGGTCCATCTTGGTTCACTTTTTTATTTATTTTTAACCTTTTGAAAAGTGACTTTTTTGACTTTTCTCTCTTTTTTTTGTCTTTTAGTGGTTTAGGAGGCTTCATCCTCCCAACATCCTCACACCAACGAACAATGAAACAGGGGTACCGCACCCCTGTTTTACCACGTCCATCACCAACCTGCAAATGGCCATTAATGGCTTCTACTTCAGTCATAAGAATGCCTAAAATTTTTAGAAAGTGTTCATCTTCACCTACCCTTAAGTTTGTGCGAAGTTATTGGGTGTTTTTGCTCTTAAAATCTGATGAAAACATGGAAAATTTTTGGAATATTACAGTCCGAAAAAACTTCATACTTGACGCCATTAACAACACCCCAAGGTTTATTTTTGGTATCAATGACTTCATTAGTTTCTAAGGAATTTAGGTGAAGCATTAGTTGAAGTTTTTCTGGTCTATTTCGAAGGGGAAATCCGCTCTATCAAAAGAGGGTTTCGACAATAACATAACGTCTAAAACATTTTTTTTTCTTTTTTGCTTACAAATCTGAGTTTCTACAACCCATTAAAAGATTCTAACACAGTGTAAATTTACTAACAATAAGAATTTTAATCACTACAATTGAAACATACCACATCAAAAAAATCATATTGAGAGTTTAATCATGAAAGTTTCTTTTCTTTTCTTTTTCAAGACTAAAACAGAAAAATGTGCCGAATTTACAACATGAATAGCCATGAAATAGGTAATAAGTTATTATGATTTAGAGGCAAAACTAAAGGCAATCAAAACATTCATGAAAATAATGAATTAGAGATGAGATTAAGCATTGTTTAAACCACCTACATGAGCTGTTGGATGCGCCCCGGACAAAATGCTCTTCTACGCCTTCTGAAATCCAATCAAGAGAGAGATCAGATTTGTAAGGAACCCTCTAATCTCTTTTTTTTTCACTCTCAAATGGTTTCTTCGAAATCCCTTACTCGTTCTCTCTATCTCTCTCGGTAGCTTCCTTGAGAAGCTATGGACTTGAAATGAAACTCTTCCTCTTCTATGTTTTGATTTATAAATACATTTACTTTTAAATATTTTTAAACAAATTTTTGAAGTCCGGTGACATCATGGTATGATGCCACATAAGTGAATATTATTACCCAAATGATGTCATAAAAGGGAAAATCCATCACGTGTTTTTCCCAATGAGAAGCAACCACGTCCGATACCGCTGCACATGGTTCAAGGTGCAAGATTCGGGCACGGGTCAATTTTTTTTGAAAAGGGTCTTTTTAGATAGGTCAACAAGGCGAATCCAATGGTAGCCCCGTTCAACCAAAATCCCAGTAGTTTTGCTAGAGAATTGGGTTGTTCGACTTTTATAGGTGTTCTGAGTTTAGTCAGACACTTTCGTAACACCCAAAAAGATTATCGGAATGCTCCAAAATATTTTTGAATTTGGCACGGTCTTCACACTGAGAGACCCATTCAGCAAGACTAAATCAAGGTTACCTTCTTAGGGAATGATGAACTAGAAGCACCGTGAATTAAACCAGCCTCCCGCTAATAATTGAATGGACTGATAGAGACTACATATACTTCGAGAACCTCAGAAATGACACCCGATAATGGGAAGACCATTTCCCCCAACCCCTAGAAGAAAACCCATGGAAGAAGTCTGGAAAGATATTAATCTTCCTTCTCTCAATGATCATCCCACAAGAGAACTACCCAAGACCAACAACCACACAACCACCTACTTACAACATCACCGCTCCCAGTTCAACACCACCCAAAATACACCCCAACACTTCAGTCGACCGAACCTTTGGTCTGTCGCCCTCTCAAGTAAATTCTAAATAATCTTGAACCCGAGATTTTGGGTTGACTGCACCTTTTTGGCTGGTCGACCGGACATCCGGTCGCCAGCTCAAAAAGGTCGGTCGGCCGGACCTCTTAGTCCAGAACTGAACACTTTTAAACATTTTAGAAATTTCTCTTTTTGACACGCACATGATGCTTAACTATCACTGAACCATCTAGGATAAATCTTGATCCGCTGGCAATGCGCGGTGTACCCTTAGATTTATGTAAGTAATTACAATACGAGATTCTTCATAGTTGAACGTTCGTAAAGTGAGAACGTACTCTGATCTTTTAAATCTTCATGCTTGAGCTTGACTTTGTCTTCAGTTGAGCTTGATCACTTGACTTTGTCGAAGTCCACTTGATCTTTGACACTTCAGTCTTCAGGGGATTCGAGACAGAGCGATATATATTACCAAAAAACTAAGTATTCCTGGGATTTGACAACCGAGACTTTTCACTCATGTTTCCTTTAAGCTTGAACCATTTGTTCTTCTTTTATTTTCTTGATTTCTCATCTTTCATGGTATGATCATACCAATAACTCCTTTATCCCTCTTAGAAGTTGGTGTTTGAGTTTTGGTCATTTCGGGGATTGGACTTTTGGTTGATGGAAGAAAAGATTTTTATCATAAGGATCAAAAGGGTTTCTAACAGTGTAGATGTTAGGTAAGCAAAAAAGGTCTGTTTGGTTAGAAAGATGGCCTACATCATTTTCTAGGGTTTGCATTTTCTTCAGTAATGTTTCAAATGGATATAGAGAAGGTTCTTTTGTAATAATCCGAATTTGATGTTGCTCCAAGTTCTATGACAAAAGCAAGGGTTAATGAGATCTGACGACGAAGTAATTGGGGACTTGAAGATTGATGAGTCATCCTGTGACTCAGAATTAGTTTATAACCCTCAGAAATGAAGAAAAGCTCAAAAGCTTATTGGGTTAGGTCTTCACAATTATTCTTTTTGGATCTCTAGATATTCTAAACTTCGGATAATTCTGATGTTGATCTGTGAAAATTTTTGTTGAATTTGAGTTTTCTAAAAGTCACATTCCACTGCAGTACTGTTTGTCTTTCAAACTGAACTAAGAGCTAACAAGTGATTTTTCAAATCATAATCGACATCTTTTTCAATAAATAGACTTAACGGTAGTTTTTCGCCAATCAAATCAGGGCATTTTCGAAAATCACATGAAATCACACCCAAAATACAAGGTTTTCTCTATCTTTTATTTTATATATAAAAAAGAAAACATGAGTTCAGTAGATACCCACCGCCAACCAAAATACAGCACCGTCCTCGGTGCTCATGACCGGGACATAAAATATTAAAAGATCGGTTATTCATGATGCAAGAGTGTAGAAAGGGTTTTACCAATGTAGCATAAGGTATCGTTTGATTTTCTAAAATGATTGTACTTGTACCTGTACCTGTACCTGCATGTCCATATATAATAAATGCATGCAACTCATGTAACTCTAGGAATACCGGAATTGCCTTTCCGAGAGTGCTAAGTTTTATGTCTTCAGCCAGACATAATGGGGGTACATTAAGTACCCCCAACCAAGTTGAAACTCATGGAGATTGAGTGAATCATCAGTCTTCCCATCTCCTCAGGTGTAGCTGAAACAGCTATCCTATCCCTCGTCTGGGTATAGCCTTGTAGAAAAGCTCTTTCTCAGTGTAGACTGAGAGATGAATAGTAAGTTCTCTGAGAAGACCCTAAAAAATAGTTAGTTCAGCTGGGAAGGATTGAAGCTTCTCAGTAAAAATTGAGAGGATAGGGATGGTAGGTTCTCTGACCATAGTTAGCAGAGCCGCAAACTCATTAAGTTTAGCTGGAATATATCTGAATGGAGCAGACTCCAGCAGATCAATAAATCCATATTTGTCTGACTCCGATTTGAAGTCAGGCTCAAAGTGTACTTCACACTCAGCTAATTTTTCCTCAGGATAGTCTGGAAGTAAACTCTATGGCACACGGTTCATTGACAATGTCGACATCGGTTGTCTGTTGAAGAATGGTAACCCCTGCCTTGAGGTTGTCAAATACCGTCGACACATCCTCGTCCCTACACCCTATGTGTGCATCAATGATGGTGAGGAATGGTGGGGTTAGGAAAATTGAAATCGTACTATCTAAACACGGCTCAGTATCTGGAATGTCTGCGTTAGGTGTAGCTAGTGAACCATCAGAAGTAGATGAATCCTCTATGCTAGGTTCAGAAGTCGGTGCTTTGAAGAGCACCGAAGATGGACACTCTGGCTCATCACTAATGTTGCACGATCTAGCGATTGTAACAACCTCCTTGTCCTCCTGTAAATTTTGGTATTGGGACATGGATTGCGAATCATCCTCATAATCAGTGGTTGATATTCACTTAAAAGTGCATATTTTAAACTAGACATACACACCATAAACAACCACCTATCACTTGCACTACATCATAGTAGATCCGCTAGGTCCTTGTTGGTAATGAAATCTGCTATGAAAAGAGTTGGTACGCTTGAAATCAATTAGGATAGACTACTGACTAACTTGGTTATTCCCTTGTTAAGATCGCAACACTTAAATCACTAATTGACTAACATTCCTAATTGAACACCACGTGGCTGATCTCGTTCTGGTAAGTCACAAGATAGTTTTTCTCTCTTTCTATCTTTCTTCTTTCTCTCTTTAGATATGTGAGTTTCTCAGTCTAGGTTTCTTTCTCAACTTCACTCTCTATCTCTTGATTTTCTCTCTCTCTTCTCTTCTTTTGTTTATGTATATGGTTTTCTTTATTTCACAAGCAATTAGTTTGAATTAAAAGTTTGTAATGTATTGCATTGGATTAAATAAATTAAGTGGTGTGATTTTCAGTTCTTTAATGCTCTCTCTAGTTATTTCTCTGATTTAATTTTTATTCTTAATTGATATTTGATCTCCAAAAATTACATCTATTTTAAAAATTGAATTCTCCATTCTCACCCCCACTATTTTCTAGCAATTTCCTATTATAATTGTTCATCATTGTCATGCCCCGAATTTGGATACCTAGATACGACTCGAAAATCCATGGATTGACCCGTACCCGAACCAGAGGTGATCCATGAATGTCCCCTAGTGGTTCAATTAGGTCAATTAGACTACTAAGGTTCATTCGAAAACTCACTAAGTAAAAAAAAGAATTCTAGATGTAGAAAATAAATAATTCAAATAATTCAATCAATCAACTAAATGTGGAGAAAATAGGGTGAGAACATGCCCTCAATCAAAGGACTACATGCCCATGAAAATAAATAAGTAATATTTTAGAACAACCAAAATACAGCTTTCTAAAGTGTGGGATGGACTCCCAAATCCACGTCGATCTCATCTAGTACACTAGAGTCTTTTATTTCAAAATCATCCCACGTACCCAGCTCCTCAAAATCTGAAATGGTATCGGTGTAGCACCGTGAGCCGATGCCCAGTAATACAACAGTGTGCATGGTATGATATCATACTATACAAGTTTTTTAATCAAGGTATGCATCTCAATCATATAATAAGGATGACATAAATATGAGGGTGAATGCAAGTGAGTACGAGATGTAAATACAACTAGTACCCATAACCACATAGGGTCTCCATCTCCTTTCCGCACTGGGATCGGTCTCATCGACCCATCTACAGGATATAATAACGTCTGGGGCCTTTCACCCTAGGGTACCGAACCCTGATTAATTGATAAAACCAATATAAACGTATATAATATACTTCAACCCCATTCCCTTATGCACCCCTTATATGAAATGACGTGATGATCATGGTATGACAACAAGATGGTACTAGGGTTACATGGCATAAGCACACATGTATTTAACATTTAAATAAGAATATAAAATGAACAGATGATCATCAAAAGTGATAACATGGGAACGAATTAGGGTTAAACATGAATAACATGTAACAATCACCGAAGGTCACGATCAACACGGATGAACAATATAAGTGGAAATCGCAAGAGAATCCAACACACCATGGCCGAACCCTATGAGGGATCCATGACACAAGGTCGAACCCTAAAGAGGGATCCAAGACACTTGGCCGAACCCTATGAGAGATCCAAGACACATGGGTGGGATCCCCATGCATACAAGTATAGGTCAAACCATCTAGGGTTTAGTCAAACAACAAGGGCTAACCCCTTAATACTTAATAAGTCATGACCGAACCACTAACAATTAATAGGTTTTTACAAAAATATACTGTCTTATAAAAATCATAGCTAAATAAATATAAATTAAAAAAATATAAATTCAATGGATTTAAAACTAGATTCACAGAGGTTTTAGAAAAAATAAATAGAAAAACATTCAGATTCAAAATATAGGTCGAAACCCTTAATTAAGTGAACCGGACAGAATCTAGAATTTTGGATTTTACAGAAAAGTCCCACACATTTGAAAAATCATAACTTAATCAATACAAATCAAAAAAATACAAACTCAAATGTTATAGAAACTAGATTTAAAAAGGTATTTAGAAAAAATAAATAGAAAAATATTCATATTTAAAATATGGATCAAAACCCTTAATGAATTGGGCTGGACAGAATTTAAAATTCTTGGTTTTACAAAAATGTCAAGCACATTGTAAACATTATAACTAAATAGATAAATATCAAAAAAATACAAACTTAACTAATTTGGAAACTAGATTCATAGGGGTATACAAAAAATATTTAAAAAAATATTTATGTTAAAAATATAGATCGAAATCCCAAGTAAAGTGGACCGTGTAAAATCTGGAATTCTGATGTTTTTGCAAAAGTCCATCAAATTAGAAAAATCATAACTTAATCAATATAAATCAGAAAAATACAAACTCAAAGATTCTAGAAGCTATATTGATAGGTATCTATGAAAAATAATTAAAAAAATATTTAGGCTAAAAATATAGATCGAAATCCCAAGTGAAGTGAACTGTTTAAAATCTGGAATTCTGGGTTTTTTAGTAAAGTCTAACAACTTAGAAAAATCATAACTTAATCAATACAAATCAGAAAAATACAACCTCAAATGTTCTAGAAACTAGATTGATAGAGGTATCTAGGAAAAATAATTTGAAAAATATTTAGGTTAAAAATATAGATCAAAATCCCAAGTAAAGTGGATCATGTAAAATCTAAAATTCTTGGTTTTTTGATAAAGTCTAATAACTTAAAAAAAATCATAACTTAATCAATACAAATCAGAAAAATACAAACTAAACGGTTTTGGAAAATAGATTCATAGAGGTATTTGAAAAAATAATTATAAAAATATTTAAATCATAAAAATACAACGAAAATGATAAAGAACATCGTCATCCGTTATAAGTACAAAATAGACAATGGCCAAACCTATCATGGTGGCCCAAAATAAATATCAACTCAAAAGAATAAAGTAAATATTGTTGAAATTAATTTATAATAAGTATCAACCATTATCTAATGAAAGAGAAATAAAATCTTGAAGAAAAACAAGTATAGGATAGATCAAACACACTTACCTCAAGGTTTCTTGAACTTTAATGAAAATCAAAAGTTTCTTCAAATTTGAAAGTCGTCGGATCGTCCTCTCCTCGGGGTATGTTCTTCCATTCAGAGTCCCCGTCAATTCTCCCTTCTTGCTCGAGTGCGATCGGTGCCCAGATAAAAGTTTAATGGAGCTTTCTCTATTCTTTAATGGAGTTGGGTTTGTGAAAGCTTCTAAAGCTTTAGAGTTTTCATAAATAGGTTTAGGGAAGGATTAGGGTTTCTATATTAGTGAAATTCGTAACTATCAAAGGGATGACTTTTTCAACCCTTTAAAACTTATATTTTACATTATGAATGGGTTAGAAATGGGCCCAAGGCCCATATACATCAACTAGGCTTTATTTAAGAATATTATTAAGCCCAAAAGGTCTCTAGATTGGCCATACGGGCCCACCCAACAATCATAATACAAATAATTATTAATTAATTTAATTAAACTATATCTCTAATTTAAAAGTTCATACAATTAGGTATTGACACATGGCACATACATAAATCGCATAAAATAGTCTAAATATACAAAAATCACAAAAAGTTCGAAATCTCGGAAAAGTATCAAGATGACATCGGAATAACCTGAAAAGTGGTCCCACACTTCAATTAAAAAAATATATAATTAAATATTATTTTTTTTAAACTATGCGAATGGTAGGAAGTTCAAAAATTATGAAAATACTATTTTTGTCAAAATCTCTCGAAATCTCCCGCTAGGGTTTTCATGTCTTAGGAAAGGTTCCAAATTTCACAGGTAAGTTGCTAAGGATAAAATAGGAATATTTTTGGAGTCTCGGGCCCACAAAATAATTTTTTTATAAAAGTTCTAGAATGTTAGCTGGGGAAAGAAAAAGTCCCCTACAAGTTATAGTTCATTATTTTTAGTAAGAATATAGCCATAAAGAGTGAGTTTCAAAAATAGCAGGTTTTTCAAAGTTGTCAGAATGAAACCAAATTAAATACACATACTCAAGCATAATATCAAACCATAAAAATAATAATAGAAGTTTTGAAAAAGGTTTAGGTTTTCATTATTAGGTGAATTTACCATAATACCTGAGAACGAAAGTTCAGGGTATTACAATCATTGTGCTAACGCTACCGAGTGCGGATTCGACATCATTGTGCTAATGCTACCGAGTGGGATTAGTTTTCTGAGATTGGTCAAGATCAGTGAGATCTAGATCGATGATTCTTGGCCATCTGAAAGTAGGGTTTTTTCGCGTCGTTGGTTACGAAAACCCTAATATCAACACATTTATAATTTTCTCCGAGATTTTAATCCCGCAAAAGTAAGAGTTGTACAGGGCTCGTGTCAGATGTCGATCAGCACTCGGGGTTAGCTTGCGCGATTCAAGAACATGAAATGATGAATTTTTATCAGAAATTTGTACTGAGGAAAATGGAGGGGTGAGAATGGTGATAAATGCTCAATTTTTAAAACTTGCTTTCGATTTGGAGATCGATTCTCAATTAAAGTGATTAACAAGCAAATAAAATTCAAAATTACTACTAAAAGAGAATAGAAACAAGAATTCAAAAGAAACTAATTTCATTGAATAAAATTAAGCTGTTTACATTGACGGATAAAAAACAAGAAAATTAAAACTAACCTAAAAAGCATGATAAGTCTAGAGAGAGAGAATAAAATTAGAGGGAGGTAGAAAAAGAAACGATAGAACTTACCATGGGCGCACCTACCCAGAATTTGAATCGGCCAAAAAGAACATGCTAGTGGCCATGTTATTGGCCATGAAGAGAGCAGTGAGGGGATGTCGCAGGCTCTTTAAACAGTGGAGAAGTGGCTGGAAGGTGCGTATGGAGGTGGCTTGGTGTGAAATGGATGGAGGAGTTGCTACTATGCTTTGAAAGTGCAGCAACGTTGTGTCGTCATTAAAGAACAAGGAGAAGGGAAAGTAATTTTGGTGAGTGCGTGTAACCCTAATCCTATGCTAGGGTTAGAGGTTAAGAGAGAGTGAAAAATGAGAAAAAAGGAAGACTGACCTATGGGTGTAGGGTTAGGCTTTTATAGGATGTGGGTGAGTATGAAACTTGCAAGATTTGAGTGAGGACGTGGGGAGAGATAAATGGGAGAATGTGTGAGTAATGAATGAGGTGTTGCAACCTCATCTAATATGGAGCTCACAATTGATTCCAAAATGCTAAGACCGTGTGGGAGAAAGGGTGGTGAGATGGGGAGATTTGCTTGTGTGTAGCTATGGAATATGGTTGACAAATGTGAGGATATGTATCCCATGATGGTGAAGGCATCCACTCCTCTTTAATTGCCCCAAGTGATGAGATCCAATGGTGGTTCTCCCAAACGTGTTCCTCCTCCCCCATTCTAGGACACGTCCAGCCTCTTTTTCATAAGGAATGAATTCCTTCCTTGAAAATATTTCTTTATTATAAAGCTTTCCTTGACAAAACCATCCAACCTCTTTTTTTTATTTGGTATGAAAGCCATGAGATCAGCAACATTTCTTTTGAATAAAGAAATCTTCTTTAAAAGTTTTCCAATTGAAGAAATGACTTTCTTTTAAATCTTTCCATTGACTTTTAATAAATATCTTTGAAAATATAATTTCTTTCTCACAACACCGTATACCACCTTGTTTTCAAAATCACACATCTTTTGTAACTAAAAACCACTTAAGGGAAACTATTTGGATGACAGATGACTTATCGGATGAAAGATCGGTCAAGGACGATAGGTATGAATGGTAGTGATCATATGGATTTGTGGGCGAGGGAGATAGACCTAGGTAGGCCGCAGGATAGAGTGATTGCGAAAGGAGAGAGGAATGGATGGTTGATATAGAAGAAAGAGAAAATGAGGGTTTAGAGAGAGGAGAGAGAAAATTATACAAAATAGAGAAAAATGCTAGTAGAGGGTCTTGAACCCTGGTCTTTGACTTGGTCTTCTGCATGTTCTACCAACTGAGTAAGTCGTTATCTTATGTTAGTTGATAAGCTTTAATCTCCTTAGTCTCTTCTTTGGGGGCTTGTCTCGACGCGGAAAAACCCTACTTTCAACACATTTGTAATTTTATCCGAGATTTTAATCCTGCAAAAGTAAGAGTTGTACAGGGCTAGTGTAAGATGTTGATCCGCACTCAGGGTTAGCTTAGGCGACTCAAGAACATGAAATGATGAATTTTTATCAGAAATTTGTACGAAGGAAAATAGAGGGGTGAGAATGGTGATAAATGCTCAATTTTTAAAACTTGCTTTCGATTTGGAGTTTGATTCTCAATTAAAGTGATTAACAAGCAAATAAAATTCAAAATTACTACTAAAAGAGAATAGAAAAAATACTTCTAAAGAAACTAATTTCATTGAATAAAATTAAGCTGTTTACATTGACAGATAAAAAGCATGATAAGTCTAGAGAGAGAGAATAGAATTAGAGGGAGGCAGAAAGAGAAACGATAGAACTTACCATGGGCGCACTTACCCGTATTTTGAATCGGCCAAAAAGGTCAACATGTCAGTGGCCATATTATTGGCCATGAAGAGAGCAGTGAGGGGATGTTGCAGGCTCTTTAAACGATGGAGAAGTGGCTGGAAGGTGCGTATGGAGGTGGCTTGGTGTGAAATGGATGGAGGAGATGCTGCTATGCTTTGAAAGTGCAGCAACGTTGTGTCGTCATTAGAGAACAAGGAGAAGGGAAAGTAATTTTGGTGAGGGCGTGTAACCCTAACCCTATGCTAGGGTTAGAGGTTAAGAGAGAGTAAAAAATGAGAAAAAAGGAAGACCGACCTATGGGTGTAGGGTTAGGCTTTTATAGGATGTGGGTGAGTGTGAAACTTGCAAGATTTGAGTGAGGACGTGGGGAGAGATAAATGGGAGAATGTGTGAGTAATGAATGAGGTGCTGCCACCTCATCTAATATGGAGCTCACAATTGATTCCAAAATGCTAAGACCGTGTAGGAGAAAGGGTGATGAGATGGGGAGATTTGCTTGTGTGTAGCTATGGAGTATGGTGGACAAATGTGAGGACATGTATCCCATGATGGTGAAGGCATCCACCCCTCTTTAATCGCCCCAAGTGATGAGATCCAATGGTGGTTCTCCCAAACGTGTTCCTCCTCCCCCATTCTAGGACACGTCCAGCCTCTTTTTCATAAGGAATGAATTCCTTCCTTGAAAATATTTCTTTATTATAAAGCTTTCCTTGACAAAACCTTCCAACCTCTTTTTTTTATTTGGTATGAAAGCCATGAGGTCAGCAACATTTCTTTTGAATAAAGAAATCTTCTTTAAAAGTTTTCCAATTGAAGAAATGACTTTCTTTTAAATCTTTCCATTGACTTTTAATAAATATCTTTGAAAATATAATTTCTTTCTCACAACACCGTATACCACCTTGTTTTCAAAATCACATATCTTTTGTAACTAAAAACCACTTTAGGGAAACTATTTTGTTTCGTCTTTTGTGAGTTTCTAAAACAATTTCTTATTTTAGTTGAAAACCATCTTTTCCTAAAACCACCTCTATCTTTATCTTTTGACAAAACTTGCTTTTTGTCTTTTTGTGGGTTTTGTCTTGTAGTCAAAAGTATACCACCCATCCAAAACCCTTCCTAATGAGGAATTTTCATTTCCAACATCTAACACCTATTCCTTGATAAAGTAATCCTCAAATCCATTACTTATCTTCTATCGAGACTTGATGCCACAACCGTTTATTTTCTCTTGATGAAGATCCAAAGCATCATAAGTACTTGATGGGTCAATCGTGTAGTTAGGGTGGATCATCAA
Organism: Euptelea pleiosperma; assembly: GCA_035048495.1. NCBI lineage: Eukaryota > Viridiplantae > Streptophyta > Magnoliopsida > Ranunculales > Eupteleaceae > Euptelea > Euptelea pleiosperma. The sequence goes on from CM068547.1 coordinate 19,928,042, forward strand.
ATGTTTGAGATGAGATCGCAGACCATTGGATGACAGATGACTTAACGGATGAAAGATCGGTCAAGGACGATAGGTATGAATGGTAGTGATCAAATGGATTTGTGGGCGATGGAGATAGACCAAGCTAAGCCGTAGGATAGAGTGATTGTGAAAGGAGAGAGGAATAGATGGTTGATATAGAGGAGAGGGAAAATGAGGGTTTAGAGAGAGGAGAGAGAAAATTATACAGAATGTAGAAAAATGCTAATAGAGGGTCTTGAACCCTGGTCTTTGACTTGGTCTTCTACATGCTTTACCAACTGAGTAAGTCCTCATCTTATGTTAGTTGATAAGCTTTAATCTCCTTAGTCTCTTCTTTGGGGGCTTGTCTCTCATTCTCTCTTGATTTTCTCTCAGGCTTTTTCGACTCTTTGGCTCTTCCCGTCTTCGACCTACTTCTTCTTGTCTAAGTCCACTGGCTCTCTATGCTTTGATCAAAGGCTCTGGCAGTCAGTTGTGGGCCCACAATCCCTAAAATTCTCCAATCGGGTTTCCTACGATAAAAGAAGCGCGTAATGAGACTTAATTAGAACGGCTTTATATCTAGACTTTTAGAAATGTGTTTAATGCATGCAAATATACCATTTTGTCTAGAAAAGTGTGTTCTATGCAGTGAAAGACTCTTACGTAGAAAAATGGATAAATAAAGCAGTTTTACGTAAGAGAGTGTGGTAACACTTAGAGGATAATAGTGGAAAATACATACTTTTAAGCGAATATCACAACCCCCAACCAACATATTGCCAATCCTTAGCAATTAGTGCGAAATAAATGTGGTTAAAAGGGCTCTGCACATGCTGCACCCTTTTGCATATTAGCTCAGGAAAAACATCATTCGTCAAATCATCAAAAGGATGCAAAAACAGTTACAGGCTAGCAAAGAGTTGAGAAGTTTTGACCAGACTACAGACTAATCATCATGACCCAGAATAGTCAGACTCTGCGTGTGTGTGTGCTCAACATTCTCATCATTTTACAGTAAAGATTTCTAGATCTCCTATAAGTTCTTATGACTCGACCTCAAATCTCACTTGTAATCTATTCAGAATGGAATCACTCAGGAATGATTTTCTTCTTTTCTCTCAATTTATATGTGAGGATATGTGTTGATATATGAAGCAAAGATCTCACATATGTATTATTTGAAGGAAGGACATCTTTAATAGAAGAAGATCTCATAATTGGAATATCACTTCACTCGGGAACGTCAGATTAAACTTTATAGCTTCTTGTTCTCCAATCTCCACATTTTATGATCGTGCTATCCTAGAATCAAGTAGGACTTTCCTAGGTTATAATGAGGCTTAGGTCAGGTGTAGAAAAATAAGAGAATACAGGATTTCAAAGTTCTGAGAGGATATCTCTATTTTCTTATATTTTTCCTGCAGTGTAACACCATTTCTTTTTATTTTCCATCTTTCGTACTTTTCTCTTTTTCTCGATATTTTCGAGATCGCTCAATTGCCTTTTCTGCTCTTTTTCATACTTTCTTTTCAGTCTGAAACACTTTCTTTTTTATTTCTCTTCTTTTCACAGTACACCCATATCAGTTATTCTTCCATCTATGTCAAAAGCTTGTCATATCTCATAGCTAGACTGGGTTTTAGGTTGATGGGCTTAACAAGAAAAGGCTTTTATAGAAAGGTTCAAAAGGGTTTCCATTGAAGAATAATTTAGGTGAGTAAAAAGGCTAAACGGCTCAGAAAAATGGCCTAAATTATTTTCTAGGGTTTGTACTATCATGTATACTGTCTTGACTGGATACAGAGAAGGTTCTGTCATAATAATCCAATGTTGATGTCATTCCGAGTTTTATGATTGAAGCAAAGGATAATGAGATCTCTCAACGAATATTGCGGGCATGAAGAATAGTGAGTCATCTTGTGACTCAGAATTGTTGTATAACTGTTTGAAATGATTAAAGGCTCGAAAGCTCACTGGGTTAGGTGATATTCGCTCAAAAGTGCTATTTAAAACAACTATTCTTCTAGCGTTATCGCACTCTCCTATGTAAAACTGCTCTATTTATCCACTTTTCTATGTAAGAGTCTCTTCTATTGCATAGAATACATTTTCTAGACGAAATGGTATATTTGCATGCATTAAACACATTTTCGGAAGTCTAGATATAAAGCCGTACTGATTTAGTCTCATTATGCGCTTCTTTTGTCGCAGGAAACCCGATTGGAGAATTTTAGGGATTGTGGGCCCACAACTGACTGCCAGAGCCTTTGATCAAAGCATAGAGAGCCAGTGGCTTAGACAAGAAGAAGTAGGCCAAAGACTGGAAGAGCCAGAGAGTCGAAAAAGCCTGAGAGAAAATCGAGAGAGAAGGAAAGACAAGCCCCCAAAGAAGAGACTAAGGAGATTAAAGCTTATCAACTAACATAAGATGAGGACTTGCTCAGTTGGTGAAGCATGCAGAAGACCAAGTCAAAGAGTAGGGTTCAAGACCCTCTGCTAGCATTTTCTCTTTATTTTTGTAATAATTTCTCTCCTCTCTCTAAACCTCACTCTCTCTCCACTCTCAAATCTCAATCATCTGACCCTCTCTCTTTCTGAAATCACTTGATCCCACGGCCTACCTTGGCCGATCTCCACTGTCCAATGATCCGTCTGATAATAGTCATCCATTCTACTTTCTGATCTTCAACATATCGTCAGATCTTTCCTCCGATCACCCATCGGTGATCTTGGAATCCAGTGACCCTCATCATTCCAGGTCCAATCATATGAGCCCTGGACAAGCTAGAGATATGGACATTCTTCAAAAAGGCATGGTCAACGCCAGGCAGATATGATGGCATTTTTGGAAATAAATCAGTTGATCGTAGCAGACACGGTTGCTCATATAAATGATATTTTTAGGAGCGAAATGATTTTGAAAATTAAAGATTTTAAAATTAGAAGAGGAGAGAAATGATTTTGAAAATTGAAGATTTTAAAATTAGAAGAGGAGAGAAACGATTTTAAAAATGAAAGTTTTTAAAAGAGGACATGGGATTTTGGAAATATTAGAAAAATAGTTGTTTTGGAAATCAAACTTTTTCAAATTGAGAAGAGTTTCCATTAATGGTTTTTGGAAACAAATGTTTTTAGAAGGAGAAAAGCATGGGAGCATGGGGATACCAAAGAGAGGCTAGATCGAATCCAAAAGGGGAAGCTATTATTCACGTGCTGCCCATCTCTTTTGGGTGGTTTTCTAAGAGAAAACCCTAAAGGACTAGGTGATATAAAAAGAAAAGAGAGGAAAAACAAGGGGGAGGGAATTACCGCCCCACATCTCCTCTTCCAACGTCCTCAACTCTCTCTCTCACGCCCCCTTCTTCTCACGTGGGCAGCCACCATTTTTCTCCAGCCGTTTTGCCCCTCTTGCTTCTCTTCCTCTCCATTCAAGCAAAAAAAAAAAAACAAAAAGAAGAAAAGAGGAAGGAAAGAAGAAGAAGAAGGAGGAGGGTGGGATACCACCTTGCTGCTTCCTTCTCTCCCCCATCTCCCCCAAGCCGTCTTCTCCAAGAAAAATGATCCTCCCAATGACGTCTTCTTCGTGTGGCAGCCGCTCCTCTTAACGGTTTGCTAAACCGTCCTCAACTACACCTGCTTCATCACCATCAATCCATCCCAGCAGCCACGCACCAGCAGCTGCTGCTCCTCTTCAGGCAAATCATCTTCTCCACTCCAACCAACAGCCACGACATCCATCACAAGCACCAACAGTGCTGCCAGTTTCATCAACTGCTCCATAACCGGCCAGCCACCTTGCTGGCCAGACTGTAGTACTTGCCGCTACCTGCAATAGTCCTTTCTCATCTCCTCCATCTCTCCAATCTTCTTCATCTCCCAGCCATCCTCCAAAGAAAAATAGAAAAAAAAATTATAAGAAAAGAAAGAAAAGAAGGAGGGGGAGAAGAGGACAACGGTCCCTCACCTTTCTCTTGAACGGTGATCCAGCATCACCTCCTACCGCCACCTCCAGCAGCCTCCTTTTACGCCATTCACGGCCTACAACCCTTTGCATGCCGTCATCCTCTTCTCTCCAAAAAAAAAAAAAAAAAATAGAAGAAAAGGGAAGAAGAAGAGGAGGAAGTAGTTCTCTCCCCCCCCCCCCACATTTTCTACTTGTTCCCTCTTCCACATCTTCACAACCCCCAAGCCGTCAACCCCAAAAAAAACTCAAAACCGTTCCCATTTTTCTTCACAAAAAAAAACCAAAAAAAAAAAAAGGAGAAAAGAAGAAGAAAGAAAACGGAGGAGGAGATCTGGGCATCCTCACCTGCTGTTCACCAGCCCTCCAGCCACCACAGCCGGTCTGCAACTACACCGCCAACCATCTCGCCCTCTCTTTCTCTCTCACTTGTCCAAGACAGCAAAAAAAAAAAAGGAAAAGAAAGTGAGAAGAGGAAGATGAGAAGCCATCCTCACCTCTACCATTCCATCTTCACCTCTAAGGTTAGCCGTCCCCAACTCGCCCTTGACTGGAACGTCACCCCCATCTTCCCCAGCCGCCATTAACACATGCGCCCTCCATCTCTGAAAGTAGGTTTTTTCCGCGTCATTAGTTACGGAAACCCTAGAATCAACAAGATTTGTAATTTGATCCGAGCCTCAAAATTCCTACAAAATTACAGGCTTTGTATAGGGATTCGTGTCGGATGTCGATCCACACTCGGGGTTAATTAGCGCAAAGAGAGACATAAAATGACGGGGAAATTGCAGATAATGTAACACAATCATAATTAAATCATATTTATTTAACTGAACTTGTCTCTTACAATGAAAATCAAATAAAAATAACTAAACTAAAAAGCTTTAAGAGAAAATAGGCCTAGAGAGAGAAAGTAAAAAATTAAAGAGAGAGAAATTAAAGAGAGTGTAAAACTATGGAAAGATAGGAGAAGAATCTCACCATAGACTTACCGATGAACGATCGGATCAACCCAGTGAGTGGTTCGGCCTGGGTGATCGGCCAAGGGGATGAAGGTCATGATGGTTGCACGTGTAGAGACCGGAGACTCTTGGAGAATGGTGGAGCAACTTGCTGGTTTGCAAGTTTTTAGAACAGATGTTGCAAAGGGACCCGAACCGTGGATGGAGAAGATGAAGATCGGTGGCTGGAGCAGCAAGATGGTGACGCTAATGGAGATGATGATGGCATTGGATGGCAGGCTGCAACGGTGGAGGAGGATCCAACGGTCATGGATGACCAACCCCCAGCCCTTCTCTTCTCTTTTTTTTTTTTTTTTAAGAAGAACGGCAGAGGAGAGAGGATGGCGAGCACGGTGGTGCTAGTGTTTGCTGGCCGGTTTGGGGCGGTGCACCTGCAGGCGGACTGGTGTGGCTGTGGAGAAGGAGTTGTGGAAGGTACGACCTCCTCTCCCCTTCCCTTCTTCTTCTCTTCTTCTTCCTTTTTTTTGTTTTTTTTTTGTTTTTGCTTTCTGTTGGGGAGAAGAAAACAAGAACAGCTTGAGGGGGATTGGAGAAGAATGAGAGCTTGAGGACGGCAACCTGTTTGAGACGATCCTTGGACTTGCTGAGGGGAGATAGCCAGTTGCAGGCCGAAAACGGCCAGCAACGTGAAGAGAGAATGAGATGTAGGTGGTGTGTTGATGGTGTGTGCAGTACGCCCAGAAGTTCTGCAACTCAGAACGTTGAAGAGAATGATGGTGGCTGTTGGGCAGACCGTCTGCAACAAGTTGCAGACGTTGGTTGTGGCTGTTATGGTGGTCGGCTGCAACCCAGCAAGTGGAGAGAGTGAAGACGGCGGAGGCGGTGGTGCAGCAGCGGTAATGGAGTAGCTTACAGCTTCTCCTTTTTGTAGCGTGATGGGGAGATGGCCGCGATCTGATGCACGGTTGCAGGAGTGCCTGAAGTGCAGGCAGAAGAGGGAGAAAGAGGAGAAGGAAATGGAGAGGAAGAAGGGAAGATGGCCGGAGTTGCAGACCTGCAACTCCGGCGACAACTTGATGAAGAAGACGGTGATAGAGGAGGAGGCAGCACGGTTCTGGTGTTGCTGTCCGGGCAGCAAGAAGAAGAAGAAGAAGAAGGAGAAAGAAGTAAGAAGAAGGGAAGAACGTGGGGAGACGGCCGGAGTTGCTGCTGCAACTCCGGTGAGGACGTGAAAGAGAAGATGAAGAAGAAGATGGCGAAGCAAAGGAAAACGGCCAAACAAAAAGGGAAAAAGGCGCACGAGGGCTTGGGGGAGAGAATGGAAGAGATTGGAGGGGGATTAGGGTTCGAACGAACCCTTCTCCCTCCTCTTATAAAGCTCCCTATTTCCTTTAATGAAAATAGGGTATTTTTGAAAATAAAAAAAAATATATATTTTTTTTTAAGTAAAAATCTACTTTTCTATGGGGAATCGCCCCAATTAGTGGACCCCCCGTTTTTTTTGAAATTTAATTAAAATTCTTTGGAAATTCACGGGGTCCACTAACTGGTCGGACAGCGGGTCGATGATGATGGGCCCGGCTACTGGCCCACATGGATTTATGATGTCCATTGTCTCACAAGATGATGTGACAGACGGTCTGATGGCGATCGGATGGATGGTGACTTGATTGGGACCTAGATTGGTAGATCGACGGATCTAGAGAGATCGAACGGTCCGATTGAAGATCCAACGGTCCGATGGAAGATCCAACGGCCAAAAAGCTAAGGGAGATGAGATAGAGCCAATGGGCAGGAGTTCTGGGGTTAGGTCAGTAGATTCGAGGACCGAGAGATGAAGAGAGAGAGAGAATAAGGAGAGATGAGAGAGAAATTATCAGAAAATAGAGAGAAAAGCACTGGCGGAGGGTCTGGAACCCTGGTCTTCACTGTGACCATCCTCACGCTTCTCTAGTAGAGTCGACTATCATTCTTTGCTGACCCATGTGGCTATAAACGCTTTGGTCCGTCTCTTGGTCATTGGCTCTCCTACTCTCTTCGTTCTTTGGGCCAGCTTTTTGGTCCTCTTATTCAGCCTATATTTGGCCCATATCATCTAGTCATGGCATGTGGGCTCTTTAAGCTTTGATAATGGGCTTTCATGATCGATTTGGGCCCACAAGTCTTGAGAATCGTCCCATCGGGGTTTCCTGCGACAGAAGAAGCGCGTAATGAGACTCTCTCAGAATGACTACATGTCTAGACTTTCGAAAATGTGTTTAATGCATGCAAATATACCATTTCGTCCAGAAAAGTGTGTTCTACGCAACACAAGAGACTCTTACGTAGAAAAGTAGGTAAATAGAGTATTTTACGTAGGAGAATGCAATAACGCTAAAAGGATAATTGCTTAAAATAAGCACTTTTGAGCGAATATCAAGCCTCTCACTAGCATATTGCCAATCCTTGGCAATTAGTGCGAAATAAATGAGCTTAAAAGGGCTCTGCACATGCTGCACACTTTTTCATATTAGCTCCGGGAAAACACCGTTCGTCAAATCATTGAATGGATGCAAAAACAGTTACATGGTAGCGAAGTGTTGGAAAGTTTTGGCAAGACTACAGACTGATAATCATGACCCAAAATAGTCAGACTCTGCATGTGTGTGTGCTCAACATTCTCATCATCCTACAGTAAAGATTTCCAGATCACCTCTAAGTTTTTATGCCTCGACCTCAAATCTCACATGTTTAGCACTCAGAATAGAATCACACAAGAAGGGTTTTCTTCTTTTCTCTCAATTTATATGTGAGGAGATGTGTTGATGAAAGTAAAGATCTCACATATGTATTATTTAAAGGAAGGACATCTTTAACAGAAGAAGATCTCATGATTGGAATACCACTTCACTCGGGAACGTCAGATCAAACTCTATAGCTTCTCTTTCTCCAATCTCCACATTTTATGATCGTACTATCCTAGAATCAAGTAGGACTTTCCTGGGTTGTAATAAGGCTTAGGTCAGGTGTAGAGAGATAAAGGGATACAGGATTTCAAAGATCTTGAGAGGATATTGCCATTTTCTTACATTTTTCCTACGGCGTAACACCATTATCTGGTTCTTTTTCCTTTTTTTCGTATTTTTCTCTTTTTCTTGATATTTCTGAGACTGCTCAATTTCTTTTCAGCTCTTTTCATACTTTCTTTCCATATTTTGTTTTCAGCTTGAACCACTTTCTTTTCCTTTTGATTCTTCTTCTTTACTTTTCTTTTCACGGTACACCCATATTAGTTATTCTTTTGTCCATCTCAAAATAAGGGTAGCCAGTCATGTTTCGTAGCTGGATTAGATTTTAGGTTGATGGGTTTGCAAAGAAAAGGCTTTTATAGAATGGCTCAAGGGGTTTCTAGTGAAGTATAATTCAGGTGAGTAAGAAGGCTGAATGGTTCAGAAAAATGGCCTAAATCATTTTCTAGGGTTTGCACTATCATGTATACTGTCTTAACTGGATACAGAGAAGGTTCTGTCGTAGTAATCCAATGTTGATGTCGTTCCGAGTTTTATGATCGAAGCAAAAGATAATGAGATCTCTCAACGAATATTGCGGGCATGAAGAATAGTGAGTCATCTTGTGACTCAGAATTGTTGTATAACACTCTGAATTGATTAAAGGCTCGAAAGCTCACTGGGTTAGGTCTCCACAATTATTCTCACAGGATCTCCAGAATTTCTAAACTTAGGGTGACTCTGATATTGATAGTGTACAATTGTGCCGAATATGAGTTTTTCTGAGTTTTCAAACCTGCTGTAGTCACGCTTGACTTGACTCAACGCTAACTTTAAACAAGAATTGACATCCTCAATACTGACTTAACGAAGGTTTTTTAGCTAATCAAAGTCAGGGTATTTGACACATTTTTTTTTGAAAATCTAGAAAACTTTTGGAGAACATCGGAAATCACCCCAAAAATAAAAAGTTTTTTTTTATTTTTTTTTTATTCTTTATTTTTTATTTATTTATTTATTTTTATCAAAATGAAGACATGAGTTTTGGTAAATACCCCACCCCCAACCAAAATACAGCACCGTCCTCGGTGCTCATGACCGGGACATAAAATGATGAAAAATCAGTGATGATGATGCAAAGGTTCAGGGATGATGTTACCAAGTCGGCAGAAACTCGACAGTGTGTGGTATCTGATGATCGAAAGAATGAATGTACCTGCATTTCTAGAGATATCACAGTAATAACCTGCATTTCACATCGCCTCCTTGCTGCCAACCCATAGATCAGCACCTCCACTATCTTCACCATCGCCACCCACAGTCCTCCATACGACCTGCAACTTGGCTCCTAATATACCCTGCTGCACATCGCAGCAGTGCTGCATTTGCAACCTGTACATCTCCCCCTCCACAAGCCGTCATCTCTCTCCATCTATCGGACTGCACTCTCTTTGGGCCATGAAGAACCTGCTCCTCTCACCTTCGATCACCATTGGCCAGATCTCAAACATCTTTTGAGTGCCGCAGCAAGCTCCAAAGCCGACCGACAATGCTCTTCTCTTTCACGTCTCTCCAAGCACTCCAATATTTTCCACGCACCGGTAGTTCTTCGTATTGCTCCCTACTCTAATGGCAGCACCATCATGCACATGGAGCATCACATCAACCACTAAGCGATCATCCTTCTTGCTCACCACGTGGCTGGTTTCCCTCTAGGTTTGGTTCTCACCACTCTTTTCTCTCTCCCTAGATCTATCTAGCACTTTCTCTCTCTTATTTCTCTTTCTAGTTTAGTAGTTTTTATTTGCTTTTTGGTTTGATATTAATTCAATGTTGATTCAATGTAATGGATGGTTGTTTTTTTTGCATTATTGGAGAAGTTTACTTGATATTCAGAGTTTGTTTTGTTTCTCATCTTTCTTGTTTTTTATTTGTTGATAAAGATATCTCTATCAAAAAATATGTTTTAAAATCCATTTCAATCACCACTCTCATCTCTCCGTGTTTTCTAACAAAAAAATTCGTCATTTCATGTCCTTGACTTGCACGCACTAACCCCAAGTGCGGATCGACATCCAACATACTCTCCACAATACAAACCTGTAATTTTGCAGGAATTTTGAGGCTCGGATCACATTACAAATCTTGTTGGAATTAGGGTTTCTGTAACCAACGACGTGGAAAAACTCTACTTTCATTAGGTCTCCACAATTATTCTCATAGGATCTCTAGAATTTCTAAACTTATGATGACTCTGATGTTGATAGTGTACAATTGTGCCGAGTCTGAGTTTTTCTAAGTTTTCAAACTTGCTTTAGTCACGCTTGACTTGACTCAAAGCTATCCTTAAACCAAAAATTTTCATCCTCAATACTGACTTAACGGAGGTTTTCAGCTAATCAAAGTTAGGGTATTTGACACATTTTTGAAATTCTAGAAAACTTTGGGAAAACATCGGAAACCACCCAAAAGCTCAATTTTTTTTTATATCAAAATGAAAACATGAGTTTCTGCAACCAGGACCCCAACACCAGCCAGCAACCATTAGCACCACTGTGCTCAAAACCACCGTCCAAAGTGCAGGCCGCAACCCATCCTGCACCTCACTTCGTGGCTTGCAAATGCCCCTGCAACGTGCACCATCACCGACCTCTGCAACTACATCTTCTCCGGCGAATGTCTGGGTAGCATCCTCCTCAAGAACGCCTGCAACTTGTCTTGCAGCAGGCCAACTAAACCATATCTCAGTCGCCGTTCTCTTACTTCATCTCCTCCTCACAATCCACAAAGCCGAACAGCAACAGATGATTGCAGCTTGCCATTGAAGATCGTGAAGATAACTCCACGTTGCTGCCCTCTCCATCCTCTCTCAACGAGCAGTAGTCTCCATTAGAGAGAAAATCCACCTCTAGCAACCATCTTCCTTCTCTCATTCTGCATCTTCAAAATAAAAAGAAAAAAGAGAAAGAAGAAGAAGAATGGAAGGAGGTGTACCTCCCCACCTCCATGAGCACCGTCACCTGCAAAGCTTAGAGCCGACGTGCGATCTGCCATGAACGCCTTCTCCAGCATCTCCATTCGATTACACCGCTTGCAAAACAATTGCCACACCATCTTTCGGGCAGCATCTTCTCCATCTACACTGCATGTTGCTGCCTCCTTCAACATTCCAAAGGCCTCTGCTCTTCATTGCATCATCATCCATCTTCAATGGCCAATCTCCCACCTCCGGTAAGCCATGCTCCTCCATCATCTCCATCTCTCCGGCTTTGCATGTGAGATACTTCCCTCGGTCAGTCACAAGGTTTGATCACAGTCATTCTCTCTTCTCCTAAACCTCTATCTCTATCTTTCTTATACTTTCTCTCTCTACCTTCTTCCATATTTTCTCTCTTTAAGATTTTGAGCTTTATTTTCCTACTTTTTCTCTCTAGGTTTTGAATTTTCTAATTGTTTATTTGCTTATTTGGTTATGTAAAAGGTGTTTGATTCAAGTAACAATTTGAGTTTGATCAATAAAAGTTGTTCTTTCATGTTTAATTTTTGTGTTAGTTTTATTCCCGAATTACTTAAGTTATTAATTTTTCGTAGAAATCTTAAAAAACAAATGATTATTTTAATGTTCGATTGAAAGAAAGGTTTTTTTCCGCATCGTTAATTCGGAAACCCTAACTTCAACAATATTTGTAAAATCCGATTATCTGCAAAATATAACTTGTATAGCAGTACGTGTCGGATGTCGATTCGCACTCGGTGTGAGTTAGCACAATAAGGAATTAAAACTGATAAATAATATACAGAGAGAAATGAAAATGGTGGAAGAGATGAGAAGGGCGAGTCGATTTAAAAACAAAATTCGTTTGAGATTCAGAACACCAAAATATCAAAATCAACTTCATTAATCATCAAAGAGTGCGTACATTAATCAAAATAACAGAAATAAAGAAAGCATGTAAGAAAGCATGTAAAGGGTTGAGAAATGAAGAGGTAAGGGAAAGAAACGTCCATTGAAATCTTAGAGCTAAGGGCGCTACCGATCAAGAAGAGGATCGTCCAAGACTTCGATGAATGCTTCAATCAAGAGAAGGGTTTTGACAGAGAAGCATCCCATGACCTTTGGAGCTAAGGGCGCTACCGATCAAGAAGAGGATCGTCCAAATTTCATGGAAGGCTGCTCAGTCATGGAATCCACATCGAATCTTACCGGCCGACAAGGTAGATGTGAATTGGCAAATGTACGATAATGTGCCCTAAGAAGCTCACCTTTTCACTCGCCGAAAGGAGTCAGCCAAGTGAATAGGCGATCGGCCTGAGAATATAGTGAGAGGATCTAGAGAAAGAAAATAGACTTAGAGAGAGAAATCTCACTCTAGAGAGAGAACATGGGATTAGGGATGTCACGTCCCTTCCATGTCGTCTAGACAGAGAAAGTGAGAGAAACTGGTAGAGAGAGAAAGTCACTAACTCTAGAGAGAGAAAGTGAGGGTTTGGACACAGGTTTAGGGATGAGACGTCCCTTCCATGTCCGTTAGAGAAAGAGAGAGAGAAAATGAAATGTGGAGAGAGAAACTAGGATTTCTAGAGAGAGAGGAGAAATCCTAGAGAGAGAAAGTAAGAGAAGAGAGAGAAAGTACCTCTTGAGACTTACTGGAGGTTATATGGGCAACGTGATGGAGGAGATTGCCAATGATGGTGATCAGTCATGCATGATGGATGATGCATGACCATGAAGATGGTGAGATTCAGCCAAGTGGATGGCTGTAGTGGTTGTATGGTCGCATGCAAGGAGATGGTGCATGTGGTGCACTTTGGAGTTTACAAGGTGTGGTGCTGGCCAGCATGTGGTTCGGCCAAAGATGGGCCAAGTTGGTGAGCGTATTGCAGGTGTGAGGGAGGAGATTTACCACCAACTTGTGGAGGAGACCGGCAAGGTAGCTGGTATGTCCAGCAAGCACAAGAGATGTGCTGTCCATGCAATGGAGGGATACCCAGGAGGTTGCAGGCGTTTGTAGCCCAAGAGGAGAAGATCACAGGCAGTAGTGGCGAAGCTTTTGGCCATGGAAGAAGGTGGCTGTGGGGCGCACATGGGCAGCATTGAAAGGCTGTGTAAGAGCCCATGAGCTGGTAGTGGCTCCAAGTGCTTCCCGGTGATGGATTGGGAGAGAAAGAGGAGAAGAAGACCGATGTGCATGTACTACCCACGATTTGGCACGCCCACTGGAGAAGAGGCACGTCTAGAGGGATGACAGCGGCAAACTGGTGATAGCTTGTGGAGTTGGAGGTACACCTACAACTGCCAGGAGGTGCTGCATTGATCCAGCGGTGGTGGATCCAGACGGTGATGCTTCCAATAGGTACCATGGATTACACCCAGATTTGGGGAAAAGAGAGAGGAGTTGTGTGCTTGCTGATGCTGCATGGTGGAACACGGTTGCAGGTGTGCAAACCGTTGAAGGAGAGAGCTCTTGGAAGCTGGCCGGAGTTATAGGTCCGGCCAGCAAGGAGATGGAAGGAGCGACTGTTGCAAGTCTGCAACACACCTTAGAGAGGAGGTATATCAGGCCTTCAATGGCTGGATCATGAGGCGGTGTAATAGTGAGCCACCGGAGTTGCAGTCCGACTCAAAATGGAGGTGCTGACCGGGACAAATTCACTAGTAGGTGAGGTGATCGGTTTTCATGGTGGCTGCAAGCAGCTGTGGTGCAGATCTGGCATGAATGCTTGGAGAGGGAAGAATCAACAGAGATGTTGGCTGGAGGGAGAAGGATCTGCGCCTGAAAGCTAGCCGGAGTTGCAAGTCCTAAGGATGGTAGCAACCCCGACTGGCCATGGTGTGAAGCACGGTGCTACACATGGAGAAGAACCATGATAGAGAAGCAGGTGGATACACCACCGGTGAGAACAACACAGTGGAGGAGAGGTTCTCCTATGCTGGAGGTATGTATGCAGCGCAAGAGGGAGGAGTTCCAATGGTGGATGGGTAAAAGAGGAGGGTTGCTGCCCGAAAAAGGATGGAGAGATTGAAATGAGCAGCCATGGAAATGCACCGTTGGAAATGGAAGACAACCAGTCTGATTGTGGGCCAAGGAGATGGCCGGATTGAGGAGAGCACTTGCAGTTGCTGTAGACGCCTGGAAGGTTGAGATCTACCGGAGTTGGAGAAGATGGTGGTGAGCAAGGGTAGGAGATTCCAAGAGATATTAGATGGTGGTATTCTTTTAAAGGAGAGACGTGATAGAGAAGAGAGAAGATAAGAGGAGGGAACCACGTGGTAGAGGAGAGTTTGTTGCGGAGTTTAGTTAGAGAGAGTGGTTCCACGTGGGAGAGAGGAGAGAGGTTAGTGAGAAGAGGTCAAGGTCAAGGTTGACCTCTTCTCCCATGGGAGGAACATGGAGTGAGAAGCGTGGAATATTTCTCTTCCACCACACCACTGTGTACTTATATTTGCAACATTTGGCCCATTTTTCAGCCCATGATCTTAGAGGTCCAATCTTTGGCCCATTATAGTGAATAAATGAAATGGGCATTAGAGCCATTAGATTTGAGAAGGGGCCATGGGCTTTATGTGAGTGGGCCATTATTGAACATGCCACATGTTGGCCAATGGGCTAACAAGACAATGGACCTAAGGATAGGTGAACCAATGGGTCACTAAGATAATGCGTGATGAGGGAGTCGGACCCGATATTGGCAAACTGTTAGATCTGAAGAGATCCAACGGTCCGATGGATGATCTAATGGTCCGATGGAGGATCTAATGGTGGAAAAGCTGTGGGAGATGGGATAGAGCTAAAGGAGATGCGATCGGGGGTTAGATGATGGAGATCGGAGGGTTAGGATGATCGATCTGAGGATCGGGGCGGTCGATCTGAGGATCGGACGGGGGATATGATGATCTAATGGTAGGATGCTAAGGTCTAGAGAGATGGAGATAGAATTAGGATAGATGAGAGAGAAAATAATACAAAATAAAGACAAAAGAGCTGGCGAAGGGTCTTGAACCCTGATCTTCAATGTAATCTTTTGTCAGCTTCACCAATTACGTAAGCCGTCATTTTATGTCAGTTGGTACGGCTTTGAATCACTTTGGTCCATCTCTTGGTCTTCAGCTTTGTCTCTCTTGATTCTTTATCTGGCTCTACGATCCTCTGACTTGACCCGTACTTTGCCTGTATCTTCTAGTCATAGCCTATTGGCTCTTTAAGCTTTGATATTAGGCTCCTATTGTTGATCGTGGGCCCATAAGTCTCGAGAATAGCCTGATCGGGTTTCCTGCAATAACGAAAAGCACGTAATGAGACTTAATCAAAACGGCTTCATATCTAGACTTCTAGAAATGTGTTTAATGCATGCAAATATACCATTTCGTCCAGAAAAGTGTGTTCTACGCAATGAAAGAGACTCTTACATAGAAAAGTGGATAAATAAGGAAGTTTTACATAGGAGAGTATGATAACGCTAAAGGATAATGGCTTAAAATAAGCACTTTTAAGCGAATATCATCGATCCCATTATTCTCACCCCTCCATCAATTATTTTCGCAAATTTCTCGCTAAAATCCATCATTTTATATCCTTGAATTGTGCAAGCTAACCCCGAGTGCGGATTGATATCCGACACAAATCCCTATACAAATTTCATCGTTTTGCAGGATAAAAATTGGATCTATTACAAATATTGTTGAGATTAGGGTCTCCGATCTGGCCAATAAAAATAAGATCTAATACCTTTTGCTGGGTCCCTAGGACCCCAAGAGTCCAAATATGGGATCGGGTTTCTGAGATGGGTCTAGATCAATGAGATCTGGACCATTTATGCCTAGCCATACGATTGTCAATTCCTGTAAAACTCGAAAAGCCTGAAAGGGCTTTTTTGTCAATTTCTTTCTTTATAGGATTTTTTTTTTGCATTTTCCTTCATCAAACAGCGTAAACTAACTATTAGAATGTCTGCGAAGAGTTTTGGCCAGTTTTGAGAAAAATGTTTTTTTCATGATTCAGGGTCCTTCCATGCGGGCCCACATAGGTTTGTGGAACCCATGAGATTGTTGGAATGTATTAAGTCATGTAGGTTATGTAGGCTATTTAAAGCTAGAAATGTAATTAACTTAATGTTGTGTGAGATTTATATTATATTAAATATCATTTAAGGTATATTAAGTCAAATACTTAGTATTAGTAAATACATGCTTAGCTTTTAAAAACAAGTGTATATCTTTAATTCCAAACTCTTCCTTTAATATTTATTAACATGTTTTACTCAACTTTTGCTAACATATTATATTTGTATCAAATCTTTTGTTAATATATTTTATTTTATATGTATAACCTCTTTGCTAAAATACTTATTGTAAGGAAACTTTTTCAACAAATCTTATTTTTATCAAAACCTTTTGATAGTTTATAATATTTTAATGAAAACTTGTTAACACTTTTACATCTTTTAAAAACCCTAAAACTCATGTCCGTCCAAAACATTGTATCTATTATTTTATTATTCTTTTCCACAAAATCTAAACCATTTAGAAACTACAACCCTTATCAACCGTCCAACACATCACTAAGAGGAATTGACCAAGTCATCACTTCATTATCCCACACACCTTTAAACACCAACACTCCTATCACCTTTGTGGGGGGTAAAAACTATGTAACACTGTTGACACGTGGACATATGATATTGTGACGCATGTCACACTATTTGGCTGACACGTGGCAGCCCTTTAAAACTTGGAGTTGTAAAAACTCTACACTTTGGAACCTCGGCACCTCGGGTACCTCAGGCAGCTGCCACCTCAGGTACCATTATTAGAAGCACCTCAGGTACCTCGGGTATAAGTACCTTGGGCACCTCGAGTACCTCGGGTGTCATTCTTTTAGGCACCTTAGATACCTCGGGTACCTTGGGACCTCGGATCCTCGGGTAACATATAGGGGTTTTGCCAACCTTGAAGCAAAGAGCAAACTGTTCCCAGCATCATCCTCGGAAAATTCGGAGATCTTAAGCACCTTATTCGGGAACCTCGGGAGTCTCGGATATGATATTCGGCGACCTCGGGAACCTCGGACTTACCTTTATACTTTGAAGAATATTATTTAAAGGCATATGGTGAATTCTTATTGGTTTATATAAAATATCTACATAAACATCTAGCTTTGAATGCTATAAATAGCAACATTTGCTACAGTAAAAGGCATGCAATCTTGGAGATTTAAACTTGATCATATATTCTACTCAAACTGACTTAAGCATCGGAGGCTCATTTGGTGGAATTCCACCATATTGAGTTATTTGCAGGGTCGTCCAGCAACCTCGGAATCGTTACCTCGGATACCTCGGAACCTGATCTCGGATACCTCGGAACCTGATCTTGGACACCTCGGAACCAACTTCAGACACCTCGGAATCGGGACTCAGAATCTATCTCCGGACCTCAGACCCAACAGCACGTGAAGGATATCAATCAAGTCGTGGAAAAGTGCATATTTTGAGGGTGTGTGGATTTATTCCCTACATCTTTTGGTGCCGTCTGTGGGAAAGCGAAGAAAACTTACGCACTCTCCAAAGCTTGATTAATTTAGACAGATTTAGAATGCCTCCTCGGAGATTACCTGGAGCTTCTAAAGAAAAGGAAGTTGATGAGGACATCAGGGCTCAGCCAAAAAATAGTGAGGCTGACGTCCTAGCCCAGACAAGTTTAGAGAAAATAGCTGAGGTGCTAAAGGCAGAGATGGCCGCCATGAGAAAAGACATGAAGGAGATCAGAAAGGAAAATGAAGCATTAAAGCTACAAGCCTCGGAAGGCTATCAGAGGGATTCAAGCAAAACCTGTCACGAGGAAGAAGCTAGAAGGAAAGAGCTAGAGATTAGCTCCGATAGGAGAGAGTCACATGCACCTGGTCGTGAACCAGCAGAAAGGATGGAAAATCAGCCAGATCCTGATCGCTTAGTCACTGTCGAGAAAGTAACCGAGATGATCAAGAAAGACAGAGAGAGAAGGCCGGAACTGGGACAAAAGTTGGTAGCTGGAGCACCAGGGAAGCCCTGAGGATGTTGAGATCTTCGCCATTTTCTAAAGGGATCTTAAGATCTGAAATCCCAAAGAAATTCGTGCAGCCGAAATTCGAGATGTTCGACAGATCATCAGATCCAGTAGAACACATGTTACACTATAAACAGCTCATGGTACTCTGGGAGTCACCAATTTATGACGGATTAAGATGTCGACTTTTTCCTACAAGTCTGAAGGGCCCGGCCCTAACTTGGTTTCACAACCTTAGTCCCGACTCCATATAAATCTTTGAGGATTTGGAAGATGCCTTCGTACGGCATTATTATCACCAGAGAAAGCAAATGCTAAATGTAACATCTTTGTTAAGTGTCCGACAAACAAAGAATGAATCTCTAAGAGATTATCTTACTCGTTTCAAAAAAGAGATTACATTAGTAGACCAGATGGATGAGAAAACTGCTGCATATGCACTACAGATTGGGGTTCTTGCAGGAAGTAGAGCTCATGAAACTTTGGTAATACAAAATTTCTCCCAACTAGAACATGCTTATCTAGTTATTGAGGAGCACATTTGAGTAGATGAATCAATTCGGGTTAGGAATGAGACCTAGAAGAGTCGAGTACAAGAAGTGAAAACTTCAGCAGGGAAAAGCAGTGAGAAACGAGGAGAAAAGAGAAGCAGTACAGAGTCCGAGAGAAAGGAGCCAGAAGAGAAAAAGAAGCAATTTCAGGATAGAGAATATACCCCCTTGATGGCATCTCTATCTGTAATTTTGGAAAGCATTAGGGGAAAATCCTTTTACAGGCCCCCTAGAAGAACATACGAAGATAGACCGGAGAGACCATATTGTGCATATCATAAAGCATGGGACCATGTCACTGATCGATGTTATGCGTTGCATGGATTTATCCAAGATCTAGTTGATAGAGGGAAAATACCGCAATTCGTGGTCCAAATAGGGGTCAGAGAAGAGGTTGTCAAAGAACAACCAAAGAAAGCTCCATTGAATGAAGAAGGGCCACAAAAAACTATCATCCATATGATATATGGCGGACCATCAGAAACCAACAGTGCTCATCGGGATAAAATCCGGCGAACCATGAGTGATATTCGCTCAAAAGTTCTTATTTTAAGCAATTATCCTTTTAGCATTATTGCATTCTCCTACGTAAAATGCTCTATTTATCTACTTTTCTACGAAATAGTCTCTTCTGTTGCGTAGAACACACTTTTCTGGACAAAATGGTATATTTGCATGCATTAAACACATTTTCGAAAGTTTAGATATTAAGCCGTTCTGATAAAGTCTCATTACGCGCTTCTTCTGTCGCAGGAAACCCCGATGGGATGATTCTCGAGACTTGTGGGCCCAAATCGATCATGAACGCCCATTATCAAAGCTTAAAGAGCCCACATGCTATGACTAGAAGATATGGGCCAAATATGGGCTGAATAAGAGGACCAAAAAGTCGGCCCAAAGAACGAAGAGAGCAGGAGAGCCAATGACCAAGAGACAGACCAAAGCGTTTAAAGCCACATGAGTCAGCAAAGAATGATAGTCGACTCTACTGGAGAAGCGTGAGGATGGTCACAGTGAGGGTTCCAGACCCTCCGTCAGTGCTTTTCTCTCTATTTTCTGATATTTTCTCTCTCATCTCTCCTTATTCTCTCTCTCTCTTCATCTCTCGGTCCTCAAATCTACTAACCTAATCCCAGAACTCCTGCCCATCGGCTCTGTCTCATCTCCCTTAGCTTTCTGACCGTTGGATCTTCAATCAGACCGTTGGATCTCTCTAGATCCGTCGATCTACCAATCTGGGTCCCAATCAAGTCACCATCCATCCGATCGCCATCAGACTGTCTGTCACATCATCTTGTGAGACGATGGACATCATCAATCCATGTGGGCCAGTAGCCGGGCCCATCATCATCGACCCGCTGTCCGACCAGTTAGTGGACCCCGTGAATTTCAAAATAATTTTAATTAAATTTTAAAAAAATGGGGGGTCCACTAAATGGGGAGATTCCCCATTGAAAAGTAATGTTTTACTTAAAAAAAAAATATATATATATATATATATATATTTTCATATTTTTTTTTTTCAAAAAAATACCCTATTTCCATTAAAGGAAATAGGGAGCTTTAAAAGGAGAAGGAGAGGGGTTCGTTCAAACCCTAATCCCCCTCCAATCTCCTCCTTCCCCCTATCCTTTCCCTTCTTCCCCGCGACTTCTTTCTCCTCTTCTTCCTCTTTTCTTCTTCGTCTTCTTCACCATTCTTCGCCGGAGTTGCAGGTTTGCAACTCCGGCCGTCCTTCTTCCTTCTTCTCTTATCTTTCTTCTCTTCCTTCTCTTCTTTCCTCTTCCTCTCTTCGTTTTCTTCTTCTTCTTATCCTCAGTCTTCTTCTTCTTCTTCTCCTTTAATTCGACCGGAGTTGCAGGTGCAACTCCGGTCGTCTTCTACGGCGAGAAGCTCGCCGGAAACATGCACAGTAACCAGCTGCTGTTCTCCTCTCCACCACCGTTCTTCTCTTGACTGATTCACGTCCCAAACCGTCTCTCCTTTTCCTCTCTTCCACTGCTTCGCCCTCGCCTCTCTCACCAAAACCAGAAAAAGAAATAAAAAAAAAGAAGGAAAGAACGGTGGGTTCCGTCCCCTCCTTGCACCGTCCAGCGCCAGCAACCACAGTCCCCTAGCGCCTCCCTTCCTCCACAGCTAGCTGCACACCGCCTGCACCTGTGGGCAGCACCACTACCTCCATCACAGCCTGCTGATCTCCACGCTCCAGCACAACCACCACACCATCTCACCTGTGACAGCCACCGGTAAGACCTGCAACTCTTACCGGAGCACCACCCTCTCCAATAGCGCCTCAAACACCTCCACGTCTCCACCCTTTCAACTTGCAAAGTAACGGCTTGCAACTCTTGCAGGCCGTCATCTTGTTCCCTTCAACCCTTTCCATCGTTTCTACTATTTTCACCCTGCGAGACCACCGTCCAGATCAACAACGCTGTTGCATCTGCAAATTTCCCACAGGCTATCAGCCTCCTCATTCATCCCACCTTCTTGCACGCCTGCAACTTGGCCATTCTCCCCATCTACAGTTTGCAGTGCTTACTCCCTCACGGTTCGGGCACCTCTCCAAGCACCCACAGTCAACTACAACACTCCTCAACGGCTCATCCATTGGCCGTTGTCCCCACAGCCTTTTCTTCATTCTTCAAGCATCCAACGGTGCAGCTGCAGGTATGCCTCCTTCATAACCACTCTCTAGCCACCATCACCACACCGCGAGTTGCAACCACCACTTCGCCACCATCACGCATCTTCTCCCCACCATGCTTCTCACCGATCGGCCGATCAACCACTTCCACACTTGGCCGATCATGTCCATGCGATCCCCCATATATAGTAGATCTCCGGTGAGTTCCCCACGGTGAAGTTATTTTCTCTCTTTACTTCCTCACTTTATCTCTCTATTTTCTCTCTCCTATTCTTGATTTCTCTCTCTAGATTGTCTTTCTCTCAATTCATCTCTCTCCATCCATTTCTTTTTCTAAAAAAATCTTGTAGTTTTAATTTTCTCTCTCTAAATCTCCTGTTTCTCTCACTAGCTTCTCTCCCTTACTAGTCTCTCTATTCACTTTCTAGTGTAGTTTTGATTATTGCATAATTTAATTCAAGCCTTGTAAGAATTTTTCAGATTAATGAATTTAATTAGCAGTTTGTTTCCTTAATTTCTTTTATGCTTTTATTCATTGCGGTAGTTCCTCTCTCTAAAAATCACAAAATCCTGTTTTAAAAATCCATCTCACCATTCTCACCCCTCCATGCTTTTCTGAGAAAAATTCATCATTTTATGTTCTTGAGCCGCGCAAACTAACCCTGAGTGCGGATCGACATCCGACACAAGCCACTGTGCAAAATTGCTCATTCTACAGGTTAAAAGTTTCGGATTAATTAAAAATGTGTTGAAGTTAGGGTCGTTCTCTCAACGACGAAAAAACCCTACTATCAATGAGCATGCAAGAAGTGATGGAAGTCACAATAGAACCTAGACCAGTCGAGAGTTCGTTGATAAAGGGGGTCGACCACAGCCGGGTGAAACTTGGATTTTTCCGCGTCGTTGGTTACGGAAACCCTAACTTCAACACATTTTTAATTGATCCGAGACATTTAACCTGTAAAATGGGCAATTTTGCACAGTGGCTCGTGTCGGATGTCGATCCGCACTCGGGGTTAGCTCATACAAATCAAAGAACGATTATAATTAAAAAATTGCCAAAAATTCATGGAGAGATGAGAGAGATGAAATTGGATTTTGAAACATTATTCTTTTATTTTTAGAGAGAGAAATTATCAACTACTGAAAGCATAGGAAATAATCAATAAGAAGACACTGCATTTAAAGGAAACCATGTTATTGATTGAAATAAATAAATGTGCGTACATTGATTGAACGAGAAACTATATACTAAAAAGCATAAAAAAAACTAACTAAAGAGAGAGATTTTTAGAGCGAGAAAGATAGAAGTAGAGAAACCTTAGAGAGAGAATGATAGAGAATAAGGGTTTTTAGAGTGAGAAACAAGAGAAAGAAAGTGATAGATATAGAACCCTAGAGAGAGAAAGGGATATCTAGAGAAAGAAAGTGAGAAAAGTAGAGAGAAAAAATGCTTACCACTTACCATTGGGAGAAGGATCGGAGATGGACCATTGAAGGGGGAGCTCAGCCATGATGGTGGGCCCGACCACACCATGCTTGCTAGCCATGGAATTTTTCTGTTAGGTGAAGGAGAAACAACACCGTTGAAGAAGGTGATGTTGCATGATGGTGAACTAGGGACGGTGGTGACTTTGCAAGGAGGTGAGCGCCGGTGAGAGTTGCTGGTATGGTGTGTCCAGCAACGAAAGAGTGCATGACCAAGGTCGTGGTTTGCTGGTCTGTCTAGGGAGAAGAGCAGTGCACAGGTGGTGAACGGAGATGGGGGAGGTGTTTCTGACTGGAGTTGCAGGTTGTGGTGTTTAGAGCACCACAGGTTGGGTACAGCAAGTAGTTCTTGCTGGTGAAGAGGTGGATGAATGGCTTACACGGTGGAACCCGAACTGGCGATGGTAGCTTTGTAGAAGTCGAGAGAGAAGAAGCAATGGAGAGATCAAGAGTTGCTGGTGCGTGGTGGATTTGCAGCGGCAATGAGAGATGATAACATGGAGGAGATGAAGCCGTCCAAAGAAGGAAGTGACGGCCTAGTGGTGATGGTAGAGGCGGAGCAAGTGGCTGGCGGAGGAACAGGGAGCAGCAGTGTAGCGACAAGGGGCGGTGCCAGGCGAAGTTGCAGCGGCTGTGGAGGCGTTGTTGCAGCGTCAAGAGAAGAGGGATGCGGCCGTGCTTCACGCAGCAGCAGGGAGCGCAGACGAGAGGAGGAAGAAGGAGGCTAGGAGATGGAGCTAAGGGGGATAAAAATGGAGTTGCAGATGGCCGGAGTTCTACAACTCCGACGAGAAACAAGAACGGAGAAGATGAAGAAGAAAGTGAAGAAGAGGAGGGAAAACGGCCAAAAACAGAGGGGAAGAAGGGGCAAGAGAGTTGGGGGAGAGAATGGAAGGGATTAGAGGGGGATTAGGGTTCGAACGAACCCCTCTCCTTCTCCTTTTAAAGCTCCCTATTTCCTTTAATGGAAATAGGGTATTTTTCAAAAAAAAAAAAAGAAAAAAAAAAAATAATAATAATTTTTTTGGGGAATTTCCCCATCTAGTGGACCCCCCATTTTTTAAAATTTAATTGAAATTATTTTGAAATTCACGGGATCCACTAAATGGTCGGACAGTGGGTCGATGATGACGGGCCCGGCTACTGGCCCACATGGATTGATGATTCCATCGTCTCACAAGATGATATGACAGACAATCTGATGGCGATCGGATGGATGTCGACTTGATTGGGACCTAGATTGGTAGATCGACGGATCTAGAGAGATCCAACGGTCCGATTGAAGATCCAACGGTCAGAAAGCTAAGGGAGATGAGACAGAGCCAATGGGCAGGAGTTCTGGGGTTAGGTCAGTAGATTTGAGGACCGAGAGATGAAGAGAGAGAGAATAAGGAGAGATGAGAGAAAAAATATCAGAAAATGGAGATAAAAGTATTGGCAGAGGGTCTGGAACCCTGGTCTTCACTGTGACCATCCTCACGCTTCTCCAGTAGAGTAGACTATCCTTCCTTGTTGACTCATGTGGCTTTAAACGCTTTGGTCCGTCTCTTGGTCATTGGCTTTCCTACACTCTTCGTTCTTTGGGCCGGCTTTTCGGTCCTCTTATTCAGCCCATATTTGGCCCATATCTTCTAGTCATAGCATGTGGGCTCTTTAAGCTTTGATAATGGGCTTTCCTGATCGATGTGGGCTCGCAAGTCTCGAGAATTGTCCCATCGGGGTTTCCTATGACAGAAGAAGCGCGTAATGAAACTCTATCAGAATAACTTCATGTTTAGACTTCCGAAAATGTGTTTAATGCATGCAAATATACCATTTCGTCTAGAAAAGTGTGTTCTACGCAACAAAAGAGACTCTTACATAGAAAAGTAGATAAATAGAGCATTTTAACATAGGAGAGTGTGAAAACGCTTAGAAGATAACAGTGGAAAATACACACTTTTAAGCAAATATCACAGGGCAGTTTGGTTTTCTGACAAAGACCTGGAGAAGGTTTCGACACCGCATAATGATGCCTTGGTAATTTCCCTAGCAGTTGGAAATTTCTCGGTAAAAAGAATCCTCATCGATTGCGGAAGCTCAGTGGAGATTTTGTTCAAATCCGCATTCGACAATATGGGCATTAACTTAGCCGCACTAGAACCTTCATGAGCAGCGATATATGGATTCAATGGGGCAGCCTCAGAACCTCTGGGAGAAATTGTCTTACCTGTGACAGCAGGACCAATCACAGTAATGACAAGGTTCTTAGTGGTAGATGCCAAATCTTCGTACAACATTATCTTGGGAAGAAGATGGACGCATAGCATGAAAGTGGTACTATCTACTTACTATCAGACAATCAGATTCCCTACTTCTCAGGGATTATTTGAAATACGCGGAGATCAGAGCACAACTCAAAAATGCCAAACAACCATGACTAAGGAAGTGTCAAACCCTAAAGAAAACCCTGAGGAAGCTGGGTCGTATGATAAATAGCAATTACAGGCGATTTCGCTCAAGGGTGAGAGTGAGGAAAAAGCAAGAACCATTGAAGAAGTGGAGCCGGTAGAGCTCGGGCAGGAAGAAGAAAAGAAAATCACATATGTTGGCTCTGGCTTGAGCCAAGAAGAAAGAGAAATGATAGTGAAATTTCTGAAATAAAATGCTGACATATTTGCCTGGTCAATGAAGGATATGCTAGGAATTGATCCAAGTATTGTGAGTCACCAACTGAACATAAAGCATGGGGCGGAACCAGTAAAGCAGAGAAGGCGAATTTCCCCAAAAGTGGCCCAGGCGGTGTCAGATGAGGTCAACCGACTTTTAGAAGCCAGAATTATCGAAGAAATAAAACGTCTAGAGTGGATCACCATCATAGTGGCAGTCCCAAAGAAGAATGGGAAGGTCCGAGTCTGCATTGACTTCACCAATTTGAACAAAGTCTGCCCTAAAGACAGTTACATCATGCACCAGATAGACGAACTGATTGACAGGACAGCTGGATTTGAACTTCTGTCATTTATGGACGGTTATTCAGGATACAATCAGATTTTGATGCAAGAATCGGACAAAGAGAAAACCGCATTTTATACAAACCGAGGCACATTCTACTTCAAACGGATGCCCTTTGGCCTGAAAAATGCGGGTGCTACATACCAACGCCTAGTAGAGAATATGTTTAGAGATAAACTCGAAAAATCAATGGAGGTCTATATTGATGACATGCTAGTAAAAAGTAAAACTCGAGAAGATCACTTGGGGAATTTAGAATCAACCTTTCAGGTATTGAGAAAGTATAAAATGAAGCTAAATCCTGAGAAATGCACATTCGGAGTATCGTCGGGCAAGTTCCATGGACACCTCATCACCAGGAGAAGTATAGAGGCCAACCCCGATCAAATCTAAGCTTTGCAAGAAATGTCATCTCCATGTAGCAAGAAACAAGTTCAACAGTTAACTGGAATGATTGCAGCCTTGAATCGATTCATCTCGAAGTCCTCAGATCGATGTCAACCTTTATTCTAGTTACTGAAGAAGTGCGCCAAATTTGAGTAGAAGGATGAATCTGAAAGAATATCTCAGACAGCTTCCCATCTTATCAAAACCAAAAGCAGAGGAACCTTTGTTACTATATCTCTTAGTCTCAGAATTTGCAGTAAGCTCAGTACTTATCCAAGACAGAGACGGGGCAGAGAGGCCAGTCTACTTTCTTAGTAAAATACTATTGGATGCCGAAGCTTGCTACAGTAGAATCGAAAAAGCAGGATTGGCTCTAATGTTTTCAGCTCAGAGGTTGAGACCTTATTTCCAAGCCCACCCGGTAATTGTTATCACAAACCTCCCTCTCAAGAATATTCTGACAAAATTTGAAAAATTTGGTCACATGGAAAAATGGGCAGTAGCTTTGGGTCAATACGATACACTTACAGACCTAGAACAGCCAAGAAGGGACAGACTGTGGTAGATTTTCTGGCTGATTTTCCAATAGAAGATCCATTCTGGGAAGAAGAACCAGAACCCATAATAATTGAAGAAGAATTTGAAGGACCCTTAGATATATGGGGTAAAAAGAGCGGATGGAGGCTCTTCGTTGATGGATCAGCCAGCAGCATTGGGGCGGGAGCAGGCGCCATTTTGGTTACACCCGATAACACAAGATTGGAACTAGCAATAAGACTTGGTTTTTCGGCCTCGAACAATGAAGCAGAATATGAAGCACTTCTGGCAGGATTAAAAATGGCTAAAAATCTAGGGATACGAGAACTAAAAATCTTCAGTGACTAATAGCTAGTTGTAAATCAAGTAAACGGAGAATTCTCGGCAAGAAATGAACAAATGGCAAAATACATGGAGGTAGCTCTACTAGCAATGGGAAGATTCGAAAATGCAAAACTATTTCACATAAACAAGGGAGAGAATCGTCATGTGAAATTAAGGTTTTCTCACGTCGTTGGATACGGAAACCCTAAAGTTCAACAATATTTGTAATTTCTCCGAATTGGTTCACTTAATCTGCAAAAATGCAGACTAGCACAGTAGCTCGTGTTGGATATCGTCCGCACTCGGGGTTAGGGTAAATAAGAACGAAAATAACAAAAATCTGCTAGAAATGAGTGAAGAGGTGAGAATGGTGATGTGAACGATTTTAAAACATATTTTTGAGCGACATTATTAAACTTATTTGAGTAAGAATTAGCAAATATAGATAACACTAAAATAATATGATCAAAATAAATGCATTGATTACTCAAACGTGTTTACGAAAACTCAACAAACAAAAACAAATTACTAGAAAGCAAATTATAGAAAGAGAAACAAATAGGTAGAGACAGAAAGTGAGATTTAGAGAGGAAAATGGTTACAACTAGAGAAGAAAATGCTTAGAGAGAGAAGGAGATCTAGAGAAACTTAGAGAAAGAAAGAAAATTTTAGAAAGAGAAACATGAACTAGAGAGAGAAACAAACTTGCATCCTAGAAAGAGAAAAATATGTAAAGAAGTAGAGATGAAGGGAGGAAGAGAGATTCAAACCATGGATTACTTACCTTGATGGATGATCACAGCCAAAGGAATGGGCGTGATGGTGGTGATTGCAAGTTGCACCATCAGAAGGAGAAAACCCAACTTAGAGAAGCAAACCGAGGGAAGTCTTGGTGCTTGCATGTGCTGGCCTTAGTGGTCTCCAGAGCAGACAAAAAAGAGTGATGAAGAAGCAAGCCGTTGTAGGTGGTATCCGCGAAAGGAGATGAGTGCGTTGTTATGCACAGGAGGATTCACAGTGATCTTTGAAACAGAATTGTTCCAGCAAGAGAGTGCTACTATTGGTTGTAGGAGTGCACGGTGATTGGAGCTGGGACATGAGCATGGATAGGCAGCTATTGGAGGAATGCTCAGATGGTGATCCAGACGATGAACTTGCAGGTTGTTTGCTGCCCGGAGGAGTGAATCGCACAACCCAGCGAAGTTCTAGAAGCACTGTTGTGCACTAACAGCCACGTTTTTGCTAGCAACGGTCAAGATTCACCTGTTGGAGATGGGCTGCTAGTGGAGAGACCACCGTGGGCGGTGTGTGGCAATTCTAGCGAGCTTTTCGCCGAAATTAATGGTGAGAAGTTGCAGGTGGTGGTCCGGCACAAAGATGGAACCAGCAAGTACGTTTCAAGCACTCTTTGAGGCAGGTTACCTTGAAGGAGAGAGGGAGAGAAGAGGTTGAGAACGTTGAGAGGGTGCTTGCTGTCACACAGTCTCACTCTTCATTTTTTTAGGAGAAGTGGAAGAAGAAGGGAAGAGAGGGTAAGGAGAAGATGTTGATAAGGGGGAGGGAACCGATCTTGATCTTGGGTTTCCCTCTCTCTTTAAAGGATAGAGAGAGAGTGAAATACGTGGATGGTTACGGGGTGATTACTTGAGATGAGGGAGAAGTGGTCAAAAGAGACCTTTTTCTCCCATGGGCTTAAGTAATGTGGGGGCCCAAGAAGGTAGAGAGACCATGGGCCTCTAAGTTGTATGCGGGCTAGACCATTGGCTTGGATGCGGGCTTGTGAGAGCCCTTAAGTTTGTGGACAGCTAAGGATTGTGGGCCAATGGACTTGGGCCACGAACTTTGGAGCCCATGAGAAATAGTAGGACATGGGTCATTACAAGGATAATTGACCCGTGGGCCTTGTGACCATATGTCAATGGGTATGGGCATGGGCTCAAGGATAAACGGGCTAATGGGCCAGATGGATATGAGCTTCTTGCGAGGTCGTAGGTTAGGGTGCGTTTGGCCGGCAGGGGAGAAAAATGGTAAATGAGCCCAAAATACCATGGACTCTAGGACGGGTTACAAGGCCGTGGGCTTCTAATTTGCTTGTGGGCCACTTGGCCATGGGTTTTGTGGACCACTAAGGCCATGGGGGCTGTTAGATAATGGAACTATGATAATTGGATGAGATGAGGTGGTGGTTTGACTCGGTCCACAATTGGCGGATCATAGGATCTTGAGAGATCTAACGGTCAGATGAATGATCTAACGGTCGAATTGAAGATCTAACGGTAGAAGAACTATGAGAGATGGAATAAAGCTAAAGGAGAGAAGATCTGAGGTTAGATGATGGAGATCGGAGGGTTAGGATGATCGATCTAAGGATCAGATGGTGAGATATAGGCAATTCGATCATGAAGAGGGGGATCAGATGGTAGATCTGGGGATCTAATGGTAGGATGAGATGATCTATGGGTTAGATATTAGAGTCTAGAGAGATGGAGAGAGAATTAGGAGAGAAGAGAGAAAATAATACAAAATAAAGGCAAAAGAGCTGGCGGAGGGTCATGAACCCTGATCTTCAATGTAATCTTCCGTCGGCCTCACCAATTACGCAAGCCGTCATTTTATGTCAGTTGGTGCGGCTTTGAATCACTTTGGCCCGTCTCTTGGTCTTCAACTTTGTCTCTCTCTTGGTTCTTTATCTGGCTCTACGATCCTCAGACTTGACCCGTACTTAGCCGGTATCTTCTTGTCATAGCTTGTTGACTCCTTAAGCTTGGATATTAGGCTTCTATGGTTGATCGTGGGCCCGCAAGTCTCAAAAATCGCCTGATCGGGTTTCCTGCTAGAGAAAAGCGCGTAATGAGACTTAATCAAAATGGCTTCATATCTAGACTATCCGAAATGCGTATATTTAATGCAAATAGTCAATTTTCATCTAAAGAATGCGCTCTACGCATTAGAAGAAACTCTTACGTGAAAAAGTCGACGAAAAGACAAGTTTTACGTAGGAGAATGCGATATCGCTATAAGGATAATTGCTTAAAATAAGCACTTTTGAGCGAATATCATCATGCAGACGCCTTGGCCTATGTAGCAGCTATGCTAGGAGAAACCGAGAGAAGATCTATCTCAATAGAGTTTTTAGCCATCCCAAGCATATCATTCGTGGAAGAATGTTCTTAGGCAGAAGAAGATGATATTTGGATGACACCAATTATAAAATTTATAAGAGATGGAATCCGAGATCCAGAGAAGAAAACAGCAAGACGAGTTGAAGAAAGAGCCAGGCGATATAGTCTACTTGGGGGCGAGCTATACCGAAAATCAGCAAGGGGACCATGGTTGAAATGTGTTACCCTTTCAGAAGCTCAACAAATCATGGCCGAAATTCATGAAGGAGAATGTGGAAATCATTCAGGATGAATATCTTTAGCCCATAAAGCTTGGACTCAAGGATACTATTGGCCTTACATGCAAGAGGATGCAAAGAAATATGCAAAGAAGTGCGAAAAATGCCAGAAGTACGCACGAACAATCCATGCTCCTGTTGGCGAATTACACTCGGTAGCAAGCCCATCGCTATTTGCGTTATGGGGCCTTGATGTAGTTGGACCTCTCCCTATGGCCCCAGGAAAGAAACAATACATGCTAGTTGCTACCGATTATTTCACAAAATAGATAGAAGCAGTGGCTTTACAGCAAGTCTGAGAAGAAGAAGTGGAAAAATTTTTGTGGGAAAGGGTCGTCGCCAGGTTTGGTCTCTTTTATGCTTTTATCTCAGATAACGGGGCACAATTTCGAGGCAGTAAAATTACCTATTTTTGTGAAAAATTTGGGAAAACAATTGTTCTCCTCTCCCATGTACCCCCAAGGTAATGGACAGGCTGAAGCAACCAACAAGGTGATCTTAGAAAACCTGAAGAAAAGACTCAAAAAAGCCAAAGGAAAATGGGCAGAATTACTAGATGGTGTTTTATGGGCTTATCGAACTACGCTCAGAAGATCAACTAGAGATTCGCCATTTGCCCTAGCATTTGGGATGGAGGCAGTTATACCAGCAGAAATGGTAGTAACGACAACTCGTCACAAAGCTGTGGAAGAAGGGTCTGGATTCAAAACACAAGTTTTTGATGTTGACATGGCAGAAGAATGAAGAGAGCAAGCTCGAGTCCGAATAGAAGATTATCATCGAAAACTAAGAAAATGGTATCAAAAGAAGGTCAAAGAAAGGAATTTCCAAGAAGGAGACCTAGTACTGAGAAAAGTATTCCAGAATACAAGAGAAATAAATGCTGGAAAACTAGCAACCAATTGGGAAGGACCATATGTGATTCAAAAGGTTGGTCAAGCCGGAAGTTATCATCTGGAAACTATGGAAGAAAAGTACATAGAAAAACCCAGGAATGTAATGAATTTGAAGAAATTCTATCAATGAAATTTCAGTTATGACCAAATTGTAAAGAAATTTAAAGTTTTTTATCAGTAAAGATGGGATACTTTTGAAATTCGCCATCATGAAGTTACCGGTCCACTTCAGAAATGGAGTCGGATTCGGATTGAAGTTACCAATCCACTTCAGAAATGGAGTCGGATTTGGATCGAAGTTACCCGTCCACTTAAGAAATGGAGTCGGATTCGGATTGAAGTTGCCAATCCACTTCAGAAATGGAGTCAGATTCAGATTGAAGTTACCGGTCCACTTCAGAAATGGAGTTGGATTTGGATTGAAGTTACCAATCCACTTTAGAAATGGAGTCGGATTCGGACTAAAGTTACTAGTCCACTTCAGAAATAGAGTCAGATTCGAATTGAAGTTACTGAAAGTCGGGTTTTTCCGTGTCGTCAATTCGGAAACCCTAACTTCAACAATATTTCTAAAATTCGATTACCTGCAAAATGTAACTTGTATAGCAGTACGTGTCGGATGTCGATCCACACTCGGTGTGAGTTAGCGCAATAAGGAATTAAAATCGACAAATAATATACAGAGAAAAATGAGAATAGTGGAAGAGATGAGAAGGGCGAGTCGATTTAAAAACAACATTCATTTGAGATTCAGAACACCAAAATATCAAAATCAACTTCATTAATCATCAAAGAGTGCGTAAATTAATCAAAATAACAGAAATAAAGAAAGCATGTAAGAAAGCATGTAAAGGGTTGAAAGATGAAGAGGTAAGGGAAATAAACGTCCATTGAAATCTCAGAGCTAATGGCGCTATCAATCAAGAAAAGGATCGTCCAAGACTTTGATGAATGCTTCAATCAAGAGAAGGGTTTTGACAGAGAAGCATCCCATGACCTTTGGAGCTAAGGGCACTACCGATCAAGAAGAGGACCGTCCAAATTTCATGGAATGCTGCTCAATCGAGAGAAAGGGTAAGGGAAAGAAACGTCCATTGAGATCCCGGAGCTAAGGGCGCTACCGATCAAGAAGAGGATCGTCCAAGACTTCGATGAATGCTTCAATCAAGAGAAGGGTTTTGACAGAGAAGCATCCCATGACCTTTGGAGCTAAGGGCGCTACCGATCAAGAAGAGGACTGTCCAAATTTCATGGAATGCTGCTCAATCGAGAGAAAGGGTAAGGGAAAGAAACGTCCATTGAGATCTCGGAGCTAAGGGCGCTACCGATCAAGAAGAGGATCGTCCAAGACTTCGATGAATGCTTCAATCAAGAGAAGGGTTTTGACAGAGAAGCATCCCATGACCTTTGGAGCTAAGGGCGCTACCGATCAAGAAGAGGACCGTCCAAATTTCATGGAATGCTGCTCAATCGTGGAATCGACATTGGATCTTACCGGCCGACAATGTAGATGTGAATTGGCAAATGTACGATAATGTGCCCTAAGAAGCTCACCTTTTTACTCGCTGAAAGGAGTCAGCCAAGTGAATAGGCAATCAGCCTGAGAAAGTGGTGAGGATCTAGAGAGAGAAAATATAAGGTAGAGAGAGAACATAGAATTAGGGATGTCACATCCCTTCTGTGTCGTTTAGAGATAGAAGAGATCTAGAGAGAAGGCATTCTGGAGAGAGAAAGTAGAAGGTAGAGAGAGAAAGTCACTAACTCTAGAGAGAGAAAAGTGAGGGTTAGGACACAGGTTTAGGGATGAGACGTCTCTTCCATGTCCATTAGAGAAAGAGAGAGAAAATGAAATGTAGAAATGATGTAAAGATTCTAGAGAGAGAAACTAAAGGAAGAAGAGAGAAAAAAAATACCTTTGACACTTACCGGAGTGAAGATCGCATGGTGAATGTTGTGGCGAAGACTGAAGACGGTGAGGAGCAGCCATGGTGAAGAGGAATTCGGCCATGTGAATGGCCTTGTGGATCGATGGTTGTGCAAACCAGGAAAGTGGTTCGGTTGTGGTGCACCCGCGACTAGTAGAGGAAGTTCTTAGGCCTTGTGTGCTTGCAGACCGTCACATGGTGAGAAGTGGCTGTGTGTTCTGCCAAGATGAAGGCAGTGCACATGTGCATGGAGTGAAGGATGGCAGATCTGTGACTATTGAAGAGGAACACGCATTGTTGCTAGTTGGGGGTACGTGCAGGGAAAGTGGTTGCTTGCCTTTGAAGAGGGGGAAGAGCTCTCGTGAAGTGGTGGTGTTTTGATGGTGGTGGAATGGTGGATCCCTTCCAAAAGAAGGGGAAGAAGATGGAGACAAGGTGGAGAGGAGAATGACGGTTGGATGTGCTGGTGTGCCATCGGAAAGAGTTGCAAGCAGCAAGACTTCACAATGACGTGCAGTTCGGTGCACGTGGAGGTGAGGAGGTGGCAGAACCATTACAGGTTGTGCTTCCTGCTGGTGCACGAGAGCAGATGGTGTTCTACCCGGAGAAGAAAACCGGCCATGGAAGATGGCGGAGCAATGGCTCACGGTAAGGCTGCCGGAGTTGTAGGCTGCAACTCCGGTGATGGCTGTAGAGAAGACGAAGAAGAAGAAGAAGAAGAAGAAGAAGAAGATCTGGAGGAGGGTAGGCGTTGCTGGAAAAGGCAGCAAGGGTGGAGAAGAAGGGTGGCAGTCCGGCCAGCAGGTGGAGGAGAACTCGCCAACAAGGATGGAGGACTTTTCGGCGAAGTCTGGGGAGGAGCTTGGTGTGGAGGAATCGCCTGAGAACGGCTTCAACAGATCATGTAGGAAAGAAACTGAACCAGTGTTTCCTGGTTTGCTAGGTTCGTGGCTGCTTGCTGGCCGGCCGGAGTTGTAGGTTTTTGCAACTCCGGTGAGAAGAACACGGTGGTGAGGATCTCAGTTGCAGACCTGTGAAAGAGCACATACCTGAGGACGGTTTGTAGGTGGCTCCTCCTCAAGCCACCAAGAGGGAACGTGTGGGGTTTCTCACGGAGATGGAGGGGCAAGTTGCATGTGCAGGCTGCAGGTTGCAGCTTGAACTCAAGGAGGCTACTGCTGGTCCACCTACAAGGAGAAAGGGCAGCAACGTGGGTTTGCTGCCTTGGTGAAGGCATTGAAGTTGCAGGTGGCAACTCGAAGACAAGAAAAGGAAATGAAGGCAGCAACGGTGATGGGGGAGAGGATGCATCCCGGAGAGGGGGATGTGGCTGCATTGTAATTTTGCAGGTTGCTTTGTGGGAGACCAGCAACAACGTTTCTGGGTTGGTGGAGATGCTAGGGAGTGCAAGTGAAGAAAGGTAGGCCGAGGTGCACTTGAGAAGAGTGCAACTCGTGGAGAAGAGATCCAGCCCGCTGGTGGTTCTCATGAAGATGACAGCTTTAGAGGGAGCCCGAGAGATAGAGTGAGAGAAAAAGAGATAGCTTATGAGTAAAAGAGAGGGTTAATAGAGTCATGAGAGTAGGTTAGGGAGTTGAGAGATTGGAGGAAAGAAGAGTGGGATGACGTGGAGTTGTGGACTGATTCGTGGGAAAGAGTCTCCACGTGAGAGAGAGAGGAGGGTGTTATGGATATGGTTAGACCTTTTCTCTCATGGGCCTTGGGCCTTAAAGTGAGTGGATCAATTTGTGGAGAAGTCATGTAGATTGTGGGATCAAAGGGCTTATGGGATGATGATGCTTGATGGAGGGGTGAGATTAGAGAATGGAGAGGTCATGAGTTGGGCCTATTCAAACAAGGCCATGGGTTTCTATAGTGGGCCCTTTTGCCATTAGACTTGTGGTCCACTTGGCCACTAAGATGGGATATTGAGGTTAGGATGTATGGCGGAAGGCTATGATGGAGGGTGGCGATCGGATGGTGATCGAAGGGTGGAGATGATGATAAGATGATGGTTTAGGG
This sequence comes from Euptelea pleiosperma, assembly GCA_035048495.1. Lineage (NCBI taxonomy): Eukaryota > Viridiplantae > Streptophyta > Magnoliopsida > Ranunculales > Eupteleaceae > Euptelea > Euptelea pleiosperma. The sequence continues at coordinate 19,963,168 of CM068547.1, forward strand.
TAGATCACTGGGTCGAACAAATATTGGTGAACCGTCAGATCTAGAAAGATCCAACGGTCCGCTGGATGATCTAATGGTCCGATGAAGGATCTATCAGTCGGATGAGATGATCTAAGGGTTAGATGTTAGAGTCTAGAGAGATGGAGAGAGATGAGAGAGAATTAGGAGAGAGGAGAGAGAAAATAATACAAAATAAAGACAAAAGAGCTGGCGAAGGGTCTTGAACCCGATCTTCAATGTAATCTTCAGTCGACTTTCACCAATCACGTAAGCCATCATTTTATGTCCTTTGATGCGGCTTTTAATCACTTTGGCCCGTCTTTTGGTCTTCAACTTTGCCTCTCTCTTGGTTCTTTATCTGGCTCTATGATCCTCTGACTTGACTCGTACTTGGCCTGTATCTTCTAGTCATAGCCTGTTGGCTCCTTAAGCTTTGATATTAGGCTTCTATGGTTGATCGTGGGCCCGCAAGTCTCGAGAATAGCCCGATCGGGTTTCTTACAATAACGAAAAGCGCGTAATGAGACTTAATAAAAACAGCTTCATATCTAAACTTCCAGAAATATGCTTAATGTATGCAAATATACCATTTTGTCTAGAAAATGTGTTTTACGTAATAAAAGAGACTCTTACGTAGAAAAGTGGATAAATAGGGAAGTTTTACGTAGGAGAGTGCAATAACGCTAAAGGATAATGACTTAAAATAAACACTTTTAAGCGAATATCACAACCCCCAACATGCATATTGCCAATCCTGGGCAATTAGTGCGAAATAAATGAGCTTAAAAGGGTTCTGCACATGCTGCACACTTTTTCATATTAGCTTAGGGAAAACACCGTTCGTCAAATTATCGTATGGATGCAAAAATAGTTATAAGCTAGCAGATAGTTAGGAAGTTTTGACAAGACTACAAACTGATAATAATGACCTAAAGTAGTCAGACTCGATGTGTGTGTGTGGTCAACATTATCATCATCCAACAGTGAAGAATTCCAAATCACCTAAGAGATTGTATGCCTTGACCTCAAATCTCACTTGTAAAACACTCAGAAATGATCACTTGTCAGTGGTTTTATTTCTTTTCTCTCAATTTATATGTGAGGAGACATATTGATAAAAACAAATCTCTCACATATGTATTGTTTAAAGGAAGAACATTTTTAATAGAAAAGATCTCGTGATAGGAATATCATTTCACTTGGGAACGTTAGATCAAACTCTATAACTTCTCCTTCTCCACTCTCCACATTTGATGATCGTGCTATTCTAGAATCAAGTAGGACTTTCATAGGTTGTAATGAGGCTTAGGTCAGGTGTAGAAAAATAAGGGAATACAGGATTTCAAAGCTTCTGAGAGGATATCTCGATTTTCTTGTATTTTCCTACAGGTGTAAAACTATTTCCTTTCCTTCTTTCGTATTTTTCTCTTTTTCTCGATATTTCTAAGACTGCTCAATTTCTTTTTCAGCTCTTTTCTATACTTTCTTTTCATATTTTCTTTTCAGCTTGAACCACTTGCCTTTTTCTAGACTTTTTCTTGATTTTTCTTTTCTTAGTATACCCATATCAATCATTTCTCTATCCTTCTCAGAAGTAGGGTCGCAAGTCATACTTCGTAGTTGGATTGGGTTATAGGTTAATGGGCTTAACAAGGAAAGGCTTTTCATAAAGGCTCTAAAGGGTTTCGAATGGTAGAGATTTAAGGTAAACTAAAAAGGCTGAAACGTTTAAAAAGATGGCCTAAATCATTTTCTAGGGTTTGCACTCTCATGTAACATGTTTTGAATAGATATAGAAAAAGGTTATGTCGTAATAATCCAATTTTGATGTCGTTCTGAGTTCCATGATCAATACAAAGGATAATGAGATCTTTCAACAAAATATTGCAGACATGAAGAAATAGTGAGTCATCTTGTGACTCGAAATTGTAGTATAACCCTCTGAAATGATGAAAGGTTTGAAAGCGCACTGGGTTAGGTCTCCATAAATATTCTTCTAGGATCTTTAGAGATTCTAAACTTAGGATGACTCTGATGATGAATGTGTACAATTTGTGCCAAATCTGAGTTTTTCTAACTTTTCAAATCTACTGTAGTCATGCTTGACTTGACTTGACTCAAAGCTAGCATGTAACACGAAAAATGTCATCCTTTATAAAACGATTTCACAGATATTTTCAGCTAATCAAAGTCAGGGTATTTGATACATTTTGGAAGTTCTAGAAAACATTAAAAATCATCGGAAAACACCCAAAAACACGAGGTTTTTATTATTATTTTATTTATTTATTTTTTTTATATATATATTTTATAATTTTTTTTTTTGGAATTTTATCAAAATGAAAACATGAGTTTTGGTAAATACCCACCCCCAACCAAAATATAGCACCGTCCTCGGTGCTCATGAACGGGAATTAAAAATGATGAAATATTGGTAATGATGTAAGGATTAGGGAGGATGTTACCAATGGGGCATGAAATGAATACTGTCTAGTAATAGATGGTTTTCTGTATTGAAGGTACCTGCATGAAAGATAGATATAGCAATAAAATATGCATGTGACTCATGTAACTACGAATACCGAAATTGCCTTTCCGAAAGCGCTAAGTACATCTGAAGTTTCCTCTTTAGAAGAATTTCTATCTTTAGAAATCTTCCGAATTTGGAAAAGTCTGCAAAAGGAAACACCCCAAATCTAGCAGAATTTCAATTTTGGGAAATTTTCAAAAATTGTAAGGGATCTCGCAATCAAATCTTTCTTGGAAGATCTTCACAGTTCGGGAAACTTTCCAATCTAGGTATTTTCCATCTGGGAATTCCTAAATTTTAACCCATTTCGAACTTGGAAATTAATTCAAAAACTTGCCTAAATCCAGTGCTTGTTCTGTGAACCCTAAAAAGGCAAGGATCTTTCGAATAGAATCCCACATACCTAGACCGTGCGATCTAACTGTTTCTGCAGGAACACGATCCAGTGTGGGTAGGGAGCGAAAGCTCAAAGAGGTGGAGTCGGGCCCAAGCCCATTAGGATACCCCTCCCTAACCCACGGAGGAGACCCCGTGGCATGGCCCACGGAAGATAAGTCCCTATCCTCGCCTTGAAGATGGAGTTGAAGTAGGTGTCACAGAAGACACGGATTGAAGAGGTTTGACTTCAGTAGTAAAAGGAAGGATGGGTTCTCTGGCCATGGTTATCAGAGGCTCGAACTCTATGAGTGGAGCGGAGATCTCTAGCAGTGGAGGAATTCGACCTCGAGATCAAGGATAAAAAAGGAACTGAGAATGTAGTGGCTGATCACTTGTCTAGACTGACTTTAGAGTCATCCTTCGACAACCAGCCCATCCATGAGACCTTTCTAGACGAACAACTGTTCACCATCTCTGTTAATCCTTGGTATGCTGACATTGTCAACTACCTTGCTACCGAAGAAATGCCTTCACACTGGTCAAAACAGGACAAAAGCCAATTCCTAGCAAGAGTTAAGTACTACTCTTGGGATGACCCTTATTTGTATAAATACTGTCCTGACCAGATCATTCGTCTCTGTGTCCCTGAGTCGGACCAACTCAATATCTTGTCCTCGTGTCATGACCAACCTTGTGGTGGTCATTTCAGTACTAAGAAAACTGCAGAAAAAGTTCTGCAATGCAGATTCTACTGGCCCATATTATTTAAAGATGCCCACATCTACAGCAAAACTTGTCCTAATTGCCAGCATCTAGGCCGCATCTCCCAGAAGAACATGCTGCCCCTAACTCCCATCCAGGTAGATGAAATATTTGACATTTGGGGCATCGACTTCATGGGCCCCTTTCCCGTTTCCTATGGTTTTGAGTACATTCTCCTTGCGGTACACTATGTATCCAAATGGATAGAAGCCATTCCCACCAAGACCAATGACCACAAAGTGGTGGTCAAATTCCTAAAGGAGTTTATCTTCGCCCGATTCGGTGCCCCTAAGGCCATCATTAGTGATGGGGGCACCCATTTCTGCAATAGGATATTCGAGAAATTAATGAAAAATTATGGGGTAACCCACAAGGTTGCCCTAGCTTATCATCCGCAGACTAGTGGTCAAGTGGAGGTTTCTAATCGTCAGATCAAGCAGATCTTGGAGAAAACAGTCAATACCACACGTAAAGACTGGTCTACTCGTCTCACTGATGCTTTATGGGCATACAGAACCACCTACAAGACCCCACTCAATATGTCTCCCTATCGTCTCGTCTTTGGAAAACCCTGTCATCTACCGGTAGAGATTGAACATCGTGCTCTGTGGGCCATTAAGAAGCTCAACTTCGACCTCGACTCTGCAGGGGAGGAGCGAAAACTTCAAATGAATGAGTTAGAAGAACTCAGAAATGATGCCTACAACTTGTCCAAGAATTATAAAGCAAAAATGAAGTGGATACATGACAAGAGCATCCTCAGGAAAGAGTTCCATCCAGGACAGAAGGTCCTTCTTTATAATTCCCGTCTCCATCTCTTCCCTGGGAAATTGAAATCTAGGTGGACCGGTCCATATACGGTCACAGCAGTCACACCCTTTGGGGCAATCACTATTGAGGATCCCAAGGATCACTCCTCTTTTCAGGTCAATGGGCAGCGTTTAAAACAGTTTCATGAACTTGATGTATTGTTCATTCAGACTTTTGAGATCGATCTCATCGATCCTATCTCTGTCGACTGATGATCCACTCAGTCTCCTGTGCTCCAACTTGGTTGGGGGTTGATATTCGCTCAAAAGTGCTTATTTTAGGCAATTATCCTTTTAGCATTATCGCACTCTCCTACGTAAAACTGCTCTAATTATCCACTTTTCTACGTAAGAGTCTATCTCATTGCGTAGAACACACTTTTCTGGACGAAATGGTATATTTGCATGCATTAAACACATTTTTAGAAGTTTAGATATTAAGCCGTTCTGATTAAGTCTCATTACGCGCTTCTTCTGTCGCAGGAAACCCTGATTGGATGATTCTCGAGACTTGTGGGCCCACATGGACCATGAAAGCCCATTATCAAAGCTTAAAGAGTCCACAGGCTATGTCTAGAAGATATGAGCCTATTACGGGCTGAACAAGGGGATCGAAGAGCTGGCCCAAGGAACCACGAGAGCGGGAGAGCTGATAACCAAGAGAAGGACCAAAGCATTTAAAGCCACATCAAATGATGGCCTGCTCTATTGGCAAAGCGCAAGTGAAGAACAATGGAAAACCAGGGTTCATGACCCTCTGCCAATACTTTTTCTGATATTTTCTCTCTCATCTCTCCTTATTCTCTCTCTCTTCATTTCTCGGTCTTCGAATCTATTGACTTAACCCCAGAACTCCTGCTCATTGGCTCTGTCTCATCTCCCTTAGCTTTCTGACCGTTGGATCTTCCATCGGGCCGTTGAATCTCTATAGATCGCCATCTGATCTATCAATTCTATGCATCCGACCATCCGATCGTGCTACCGATCAGTCGACCATCCATCCTATCAACCACCCGATCTCCATTGTAAAATATCAGTCCCTAAGGCAGGTTTGATTGTAGAGAAATGCCTCAGATGGTTGATTGTGGCTGAGAGCGTAGAGCTCGATTTCCGAAGAAAGGAAAATACATTTTTCCTTGATGGGTATTTCAAGGGGAAAATGCATTTTTCTCCCCTGGCAACCAAACGCACCCTAACCCACATCCATCGAGCCCAGTGGCCCACTATCATTCTCACCTACCTTCTCGCCCATGGCCGATGCACTCTGGGCCCACGATTTTTAGCGTTCCCATTGGCCAACCACTGGCCAACACGTGGCATCAGCTCTTGGCCTAGTGGTCATGGCCAAACGGCCCATTAACCTCGAGCCCAAGCCCGCAAAACCCCTGGTTCAAAAATAAAAAAAAAAAATAATAATAATAAAAAAAAAAGTAAAAAAAAATAATAATAATAAAAAAAAATAAAAAATAAAAAAAAAATAAAAAATAAAAAATATCTTTTAGAAACCGTGAGTTTCTAAGTTTAGAAACCCACGGTTTCTACTTAAGGAGAGGGTTAAAAACCCTTCGGCTCTCTCTTCTTCCGCCCCCGCTCGGACACCCTTTCCTCCTCTTCCCTTTCCCCTCCTTCTTCTCCTCCGGCGTGCCATCGCCGGTGAGGAGTGGAGCTTCTTCTTCTTCTTCTTCTTCTTCTTCTTCTTCTTCTGTTGCTGGAGTTGCAGTTCTGCAACTCCGGCCGGCGAACCGAGCTCCACCACCGTCCTCACCACAGCGAGTTGGTGAGGGTCTGATATTCGCTCAAAAGTGCTTATTTGAAGCAATTATCCTTTTAGCGTTATCGCATTCTCCTACGTAAAAATACTCTATTTATCTACTTTTCTACGTAAGAGTCTCTTGTGTTGCGTAGAACACACTTTTCTGGACGAAATGGTATAATTGCATGCATTAAACACATTTTCGGAAGTCTAGATATTAAGCCGTTCTGATAAAGTCTCATTACGCGCTTCTTCTGTCGCAGGAAACCCCGATGGGACGATTCTCGAGACTTGTGGGCCCAAATCGATCATGAAAGCCCATTATCAAAGCTTAAAGAGCCCACATGCTATGACTAGAAGATATGGGCCAAATATGGGCTGAATAAGAGGACCAAAAAGCCGGCCCAAAGAACGAAGAGAGCAGGAGAGCCAATGACCAAGAGACGGACCAAAGCGTTTAAAGCCACATGAGTCAGCAAGGAATGATGGTCGACTCTACTGGAGAAGCGTGAGGATGGTCACAGTGAAGACCAGGGTTCCAGACCCTCCTCCAGTGCTTTTTTCCATTTTTTTGATACTTTTTCTCTCATTTCTTCTTATTCTCTCTCTCTCTTCATCTCTCGATCCTCGAATCTACTGACCTAACCCCAGAACTCCTACCCTTCGGCTCTATCTCATCTCCCTTAGCTTTTTGACTGTTGGATCTTCCATCGGACCGTTGGATCTCCAATCGGACCGTTGGATCTCTCTAGATCCGTCGATTTACCAATCTGGGTCCCAATCAAGTCACCATCCATCCGATCGCCATCAGACTGTCTGTCACATCATCTTGTGAGATGATGGACATAATCAATCCATATGGGCCAGTAGCCGGGCCCATCTTCATTGACCCGCTGTCCGACCAATTAGTGGACCCCGCGAATTTCAAAATAATTTTAATTAAATGGGGGGTCCACTAATTGGGGAGATTCCCCATGGAAAAGTAGGTTTTTACTTTTAAAAAAAAAAAAAAAAAAAAAAAAAATATTTTTTCTTATTTTTTTATTTTCAAAAACCCCCTATCTTTAAAAGGGGAGAAGGGAGGGTTCGTTCGAACCCTAATCCCCCTCCAATCTCTTCCATTCTCTCCCAAAAATTCTCTTGCCCCTTTTTCCCCTCTCTTGGCCGCTGTTTTCCTCTACTTCTCCTCCACCTTCGTCATCTTCTTCACCGTTTTTCCACCGGAGTTGCAGCCTGCAACTCCGGCCACCACCTGCAACTCCGGCTAGCATCTGAACAGCCTCCGCCTGCTGCAGACCTCTGTACATCGTCGTCTTCAAGCCACCATCTCTCTTCTTCTCCCCACGTTACCACAACTCCATCTCTTGCTGGCCGCCTTACTTCACGTTTTCTTCAAAACCGCTCCCCACTCCATTACCGCCTCCACCCATGTTTCAAACGCTTGCTGCTACCACTTGATTGAAGGAGGAAGAAGCCATCACACCCCCCAACCAATCCAGCCCGCCTCTCTTCCTTGCTGTTGCTGCCCAACGGACAGCACAACGGTACCGCCTCCACCACGTTTGAGTTGCAGCTCCGCCTGCAACCTCCGCCTGCAACCTCCGCCAGCGACCACCACCTGTTGCAACCCGTTCTCCTTCAATCGTTGAAAACACCCCACAGCCCTGTGATTCACCTCCTCAAGCACCACACGGTGCTTCTACTTGCAGGATCCGACCTTCATTTCTTCATAGAGTTGGGCTCTCCTCAACCAACGGACCAACAACTCCTTGCAATAGTCCATCGGCCTGCAAGCTTCAACGTTGATGCTGGGTCACCATCGTCAGCCATCAACACCAACAGCAGTCCTCCTTCCCTCTCCAATGTTGACGACTTGCCGGTGCTCCTCCAAGTCGAATCTCTTTGGCTAGTTCTTCCAAGTACAGCACCGAACATCAACTTCTTCTTCTTCGGGCACCTGAAACGCCCCTCCATGGAAGATCTCCTTCACCCCTTTGTTGGGCTGACTTCATCATGCCCGAAAACCACCACCTTCATTCACATGGAAAACTCGGTAAGTGGTAAGTTTCTCTCAACTTTCCATCTCTTTCTCACTCTCTCTCTACTTCTCTCTCTCTAGATCCTTTTAGTCACTTTCTCTCTCTACAATCTCTCTCTTCTTTTTCTTTATTTCTCTCTCTCTCATTTTTGCTTTCTTAACTTAGTGTAGTTCCAGCAAATATTGTAAGACTTTTAATTACTTTGAATAAATTTTAGTTTTCATTATTACTTGATTGTAATAGGTCACCTTTCATGCTTTACTTTATCTGTGTTCTTAATGCTCTTGATATTTATAGCATTCTCTCTCTAAAATCACAACAAATAATGTTTTAAAGACCATTTCAATCACCACTCTCACCCCACCATCATTTTCATCAATTTCTAGGAAGAAAGTCCGTCATTTTATGTTCTTTACTGCACGTTCACTAATCCCGAGTGCGGATCGACATCCGACACGAAACTGCTATACAAAAATCTCAAATTTTGCAGGATAATCGGATCAAATTACAAATCTTGTTGAAGTTAGGGTTTCCGTAACCAACGACGCGGAAAAATCCTACTTTCAAATGGCGCCGCTGCCGCTCGGGTGTTCGGGAGTGCGAAAAAGGACGTAAAGACGGAATTGGAAAGTTGCTGAATCGGAAAGCTGCTCAATTTGGCCAGCCCGACCTTTTCGGGAAACTTTCTATTTTTTGTTTTTGTTGATTTTTAGCAGTTTTTAAATTATTATTTTTAATGCCTCGGAAGGCCGAGTGCAATTTGTAATAATTTAGGAATTTTACTGCTTTCCATATAACTGCTAGATCTTGTTCTAGGGTTTTTTAGAAACCCTAGATTAAGTGAAAAATACCAAAAAAATAATAAATTCAAAATTCAAAAAAAATTAGGGTTTCATATTCTGCAGATTTTTAGAAATCACCAATCAAGGATTTGCGATTTTTGGAAAGATTCTAAAATCTTGAAACTTTGCTAAATTAGGGTTTCCCCTCTTAGAAGTTTCCTCTTTAGAAGAATTTCTATCTTTAGAAATCTTCCGAATTTGGAAAAGTCTGCAAAAGAAAACATCCCAAATCTAGCAGAATTTCAAGTTTGGGAAATTTTCCAAAATTATAAGGGATCTCGCAATCAAATCTTTCTTGGAAGATCTCCACCGTTCGGGAAACTTTCCAATCTAGGTATTTTCCAATCTGGGAATTCCTAAATTTTAACCCATTTCAAACTTGGAAATTAATTCAAAAACTTGCCTAAATCCAGTGCTTGTTCAGTGAACCCTAAAAAGGCAAGGATCTTCCAAATAGAATCCCAAATACCTAGACCGTGAGATCTAACTGTTTCTGCAGGAACACGATCCAGTGTGGGTAGAGAGCGAAAGCTCAAAGAGGTGGAGTCGGGCCCAAGCCCATTAGGATACCCCTCTCTAACCCACAGAGGCGACCCCGTGGCGTGGCCCACGGGAGGTAAGTCTCTATCCTCGCCTTGAGTGCGATACAGAGCATATTGGGTGCATCATTACCGCTTGTCTATTTGCTTTCGTATCCATATTCTTCGACTTGCGTGGCGTGGCCGTTAATCAATCAACTCTAAGAGAGCAGACCCAGCTCCAAATTGAAACTGGTGGGATTTCATCACCCACCTCATCATTCCAACTGATTTGATCCCAAGGCTCCATTTAATTAAAAAGAATCAAGAAGTAGAGCCAATTAGCCCGGTGTTCGAGGAAAAATCCACGCAAAGCGAACCCGCTTAACATCCAATCGAAATAAGACCACGAGCGCGGGTCCCTGTTGTCTAACACACCCATAAGTCCCTGCTACTCAAGTACACTGAGCTCGACGTGGCATCTTGGATTATTCGGCGGTTAGTTGCGTGTGGACTAGGAACACGCATCAACCCTAGCTTAACCCGAGGGAACACTCTTCTTATATACTTGACCAATCCGGTTAGTCTGGGACGTACTTAAGTCAGCCATTGTGCCGCACGTCTGTCTAGGCTTCGAATTGCCTTGTTGTTAACTAGAGTTAGTACTAAAGGATTCGCTCTGAAGAGTGTAGCCTGGTGAGAACCTCTGAGTACAAAACAGTTAGTCCGGCGGTTAAAAGATAAACTAGTGGCCCGCCCACTGTCATAATCTACTCTAGCCCCAAAACTAACAAAGATAATTCCTAAAATATATCCTGATTGCTTAGAATAGGATTATCTGTGCTTGGTGTGCATCATTTAGGATAGTGTTCCTCTCTGGCAACTTTTTGCCAAGTATAGAGCTTGCCTCATTCGCGTATGCCCGATTGGACTCGCCCGAACAAACGCTTGGTTCGATCTGAGAATCACGTCCCTACAGTGGATCCTCCACTGAATTCTTCCCCATCTCTTTCCCCACTCACCTCCCCCAGTACTACTACCTTTGTAGTCATGGCAGTCGAACGACCTCTTATCGAGACGTTCGCTCCTATCTCTGCCAATCCACCCACTTGCATTGTTCTCCCACCTACTACGGCGGTACAGTTCGAGATCAGGCCGCAGACGATCCAAATGCTGCCAACCTTTCGTGGTCTCCCAAGAGAAGACCCATATTCCCATATTAGGGAATTCCAACATGTCATCCTATTTTTCAAGAATCAGAACCTTGATGATGACAATGTCCGTCTGCGAGTTTTCCCATTCTCGCTCAAAGACCGAGCCTCAGATTGGCTCTACTCCTTACTCGCTGATTCAATCAGCAGTTGGAAAGAGTTGGTGGGCAAATTCATGTCTAAATTCTACCCCATGACTCGGACCAACCAAATGAAGCAACTCATCCAGGACTTTCGACAGAAGTCCGATGAGAAATTTTTCGAAGCGTGGGATAGATTCCAAGACTACCTGACTAAGTGTCCCCACCATAGCATCGACAAGGGCAATCTTGTCCATGTCTTCTACAAGGGACTTACTGATGAGTCCCGGACCATGGTAGAGTCAATGTGCCAAGGAAAATTCCTGCGCCAAACTCCGACCGATGCATACAAATTCTTGGGAGAGTTAGGAGAAAACTCTCAACATTGGACGACTGACTCAGAGTTCAGTCGAACCACTTCAGTCCAAAGGACAACCAAGGGACATGATGCTACAGCTGATACTGAGCTTCGATCTGTCATTCAAGAGTTGAGCAAGTCAGTCTCGGCACTGGCTGTGTCTGTACAAAAGCCTACTCAACAATCTACCTCAGTCATGCATGTGGGACACGAGAGCCCTATGGCATCCTGCACCCTTTGTCTGCAACCCTCCCATAGTACTGAGCATTGTCCTTTGAATGAAGGATGGTGTAATCCTCTTCAAGAAGAAGTTTGTGCTTTCAGCACATACAAACCACCCACTCAGAACTCGTATAGTCAATCTTATCATCCGGACACGAGAAACCACCCTAACTTCTCCTGGCGGCCTCAGTCTACTCAACCACAAGCTCAACCTCCACGTCAACCTCAGGGCATGTATCCTCCTGGGTTCAATCAACCCACTAGGCAATTCAATCAGGGACAATACCAGCAGAATCAGTACCCATCTAATCAGAACCAACAGTTCCAACAGGGTCAATACTCTGGACAATAGAGCACATTTCAGAATCAGCAAAGAGTTCCTCAGAACTTTCAGAACCAACAGATTGTCCCAACTAATTCTCCAGCCTATAACTATAATGCCCCGATGAGCTCGAGTCGCGAATTGGTGCCTCAGCTCCCTTTAGCTGCTCCCCAACAGTCGGTCCCCAAACCCGGTATCGAGGACCTTCTAGCTCAACTCATTACTCAATCTATGCAACGCCTAGAGCAACAGCAACAGCAATCCATGCTTCGTCTAGAGCAACGTCTAGGTAACTTAGAAGCTGAGAAAGCTAAGGGGATCTTTCCTAGCCAACCCATTGCCAACCCTAAAGGAAATGCCAAAGGGGCAGTATATGAGATCGGATCCCAATCTCAAAGCCAGAATGAGAACTGTCAAGGGGAGGTGCAAGCTGTAACCACCCTACGATCTGGAAAAACGGTGGACATGGGAGTCCAACCACCACCGGTGCCATCTCCAACACCCATCACTCGTACAGAGGAAACTAGTCCCAATCCTACCTCTGCTTCATCCACCTCTGCACCAACATCAGATATCCATGTGCAGAAATCCAAGGCTAAAGACAAATCCATTTGTCGAATAAAGCCTCCCTTCCCGGACAGACTTGTCCAAGATAAGCGGGATCAGCAATTCTCTGAGATCTTAGATGTCTTTAAAGACGTCCAGATCAATATCCCATTCCTTTCTGCTATCAAGCAAATCCCCTCCTATGCCAAATTTCTCAAGGACTTGTGCACAGTTAAGCGGCGTACGCATGTACCCAAAGCTGCCTTCTTGGCCGAAAAAGCTACCGCGTTCATTCAACGCAACAGTGTGATCAAACACAAGGATCCAGGTAGCCCAACTGTCCAATGTGAAATTGGTGACAACTTTAGCTGCACTGCCTTGCTAGATTTAGGAGCTAGCGTCAACCTCATACCATTCTCGGTATATCAGCAGTTAGGACTGAAAGATATGAAGCCTACCAATGTCACCCTGAAATTGGCTGATCAGTCCATCAAGATTCCAAGAGGAATCATTGAAGATGTCCTAGTAAAAGTCGCTGACTTTTATTATCCTGTGGACTTTATCATTCTAGACACCGAGCCGTGTCAGGATAACCGCATTTCGGTCATCTTAGGCCGTCCATTCCTTGCCACCGCGAACGCACACATCGGGTGCCAGGACGGAAACATGTCCATTGCTTTCGGTAACCTCAAAGCTGAGGTCAACATCTTTCGTTTAATGCAACAAGATGCCGATCGCGAAGTGACCGATGAAATGTGTGCCGTTGAGAGTCTAATCCCGGACTCCACCGAAGATATTCTTAAGCAGTGTCTAGAACACTTTGGAGCTGACTTTGCAACATAGTCAGCTATTTCTGATCTCAATGATCTTTTGGAGACTGCTCCACTGATAGAGATCCCCGCTCCTCTCATCGAGTTCGAGCCTCTGATAACCATGGCCAGAGAACCCATCATTCCTTTACCTACTGAAGTCAAACCTCTTCAATCCGTGTCTTCTGTGACACCTATTTCTACTTCATCTGCTCCAATATTGGAGCTTAAGCCTCTTCCCACAGATCTTTCCTATGCCTATCTTGGTCCTAAGGAAACCTACCCTGTCATTATTGCTTCCGCTTTGTCTGAGAGTGAACGTAAGAAACTTCTCGAGCTGCTCAACGAGCACAAATCTGCGATAGGTTGGACTATAGATGATATTCGAGGCATAGACCCCTCGGTGTGCCAACATCACATCTATCTCGAGGATGAATCCAAAACCTCGCGAGAACACCAGAGGAGGTTGAACCCCGTCTTGAAGGATGTAGTCCGGGATGAGGTCCTTAAACTGTTAGATGCGGGTATCATTTATCCCATCTCCGATAGCAAATGGGTGAGTCCTATTCATGTCGTCCCTAAAAAGGCAGGATTCACAGTTGTGGAAAATGAGAACAAGGAAATGGTAACCCAGCGCCTGAAGAAAGGGTGGAGAGTCTGCATCGATTACCGACGACTCAACACCAACACTAGGAAGGACCATTTTCCTTTACCCTTCATAAACCAAATGTTGGAGAGACTAGCAGGTCACTCCTATTACTGCTTCCTCGATGGTTACTCAGGGTATAATCAAATACCAATCGCCCCTGAGGATCACGAGAAGACAACCTTCACTTGTCCCTTTGGCACTTTTGCCTACAAGCGCATGCCCTTTGGCCTCTGTAATGCACCCGCGACCTTTCAAAGGTGTATGATGAGCATATTCTCTGACATGGTGGAAAAATTCCTCGAAGTCTTTATGGACGACTTCTCAGTTTTTGGGTCATCCTTTGATGACTGTCTGAACCATCTAGGGCTTGTACTTCACCGCTGTCAGGACAAGCGACTTGTCCTCAATTGGGAGAAATGCCACTTCATGGTGAAGAAGGGCATTGTTCTGGGACATGTCATTTCCCATCAGGGCATTGAGGTCGACAAAGCTAAAATCGATATCATCTCGACCTTGCCCATTCCTAAGTCCGTGCGTGACATCCGATCCTTTTTGGGACACGGAGGATTCTATAGGCGATTCATCAAGGACTTCTCTCAAATCGCTCGACCTCTGTCTCATCTTCTAGCTAAAGATAGTCCTTTCGACTTTAATGCTGACTGTGTCAAGGCATTTGAGCATCTCAAATCTGAGCTCACTACTGCGCCCATTATCCGTCCCCCGGATTGGACTCTACCTTTCGAGGTAATGTGCGATGCTTCTGACTACGCGTTAGGCGCTGTTCTAGGGCAGAGAGTTGACAAAAGGTCACACGTGATCTACTACGCGAGCAAAACTCTTAACTCTGCCCAAATGAATTACTCCACCACTGAGAAAGAACTCCTGGCGGTAGTCTTCGCCCTTGATAAATTCCGTCAGTACCTCTTAGCCACTAAGGTGGTAGTGTACACTGATCATGCAGCCCTTCGTTATCTCATGTCGAAAAAGGAAACCAAGCCTCGATTAATTCGATGGATTCTCTTACTGCAGGAATTCGACCTCGAGATTAAGGATAAGAAAGGAACTGAGAATGTAGTGGCTGATCACTTGTCTAGACTGACTTTAGAGTCATCCTTCGACACCCAGCTGAAAGTAGGATTTTTCCGCGTCGTTGGTTACGGAAATCCTAGATCTCAACAATATTTTTGTAATTATCCGATTCTTTTTTACTCAAATCCTGCAAAAATCACAGGCTTGTACAGTGCTCGTGTCGGATGTCGATCCGCACTCAGGGTTAGTTAGCGCGACTCATGAACATGCAATGACGGATTTTTATCAAGAAAACATGGAGAGGTGAGAATGGTGATCGATTTAAAATAATTATTGTCGATTTTTAGAGAGAGAAATTTCCCACAAGTAATTAAGACGAGAATAAATTGAGAAAAAAAAAAAAAAAAAAAACTGAAAACACAATACTGCAAAATCAATTAAACTTTATTCAATCATAGTGCTTACAAACTATCTTTGTAGAAAAAAACTTGACTATAAAGCATTAAAATTCTAGAGAGATTTAGAGATAGAAATAAGAACTAGAGAGAGAAAAGAACTAGTGAGAGAGATAAGGAATTGCCACTTACTAGAGAGGTGTGATCGGCCGGCAATGGAGTGCTTGGCCAATGATTGAAGATCGATCATGGATGGTGGATTGAACCAGAAAGTGAAGTGGTTGCATGGAGGTGCTGGTCGTGAAAGAGATCAAGAAGTGAAAGGGGGTGGAAGTGATTCACAGCATGGCCTTGAAGGAGCGGGTGTGGACATGATTCAGCAGGTGATCTCGGTGGTGAAAGAGGCTTTGATGGTGGCGGTAATGGCAGGTGGGAAGATGGAGGCGACGGCTTGTGGAGCACGTTGGAGACGTGGCTGATTGGAGGCGTTGGTGATGGAGTTTGACGGTGGTGGGCTGGGCGGTGCACACCAACAGCTGTAGCCTTGAAGGCTTGCTGCTATGAGGTGTTGCAGCTGCAGGTGACCAAGAAGGAGATTCTCCTTCTCCTTTTCTTCTTCTTCCCACCTTCTTCTCTCTTTGTTTTTTTTTTGGTTTTCTCTTTTTCTGTTTTTTTTTTTTTTTTTCTTTTTTTTTTTTTTGAGCAAAACGGACTGGAGTTGCAGGTTGCAACTCCAGCACGTTAGAGAGTGTGGGGGTGGTGGCTGGTGCAGGCGGTGCTGCTAGTGCAGTGGCAGCAACGATGATCAAGAAGGGGCGAGCTGTGCTTCCACTCCAGCAGGTAGGAGTCCTTCCTCTTCTATCTTCTTCTCTTTCCTTTTTGCTTTTCTGGTTTTTTTTTTTTTTTTGTTTTGCTGTGTTGTGCAGCAATGGCTGGATGTGCAGACCGTGAAGTAACAACGGTGGAGGAGATGAGGCGGTGGTGCACCTGCAAGTTGCTGGTGCGTTCGGTGATAATGATCCCAAAGGAGGATAGGACGATGGAGGAGATGAGGAGAGGGAGGCGAAGATAGAAGTGCTGTGTGCGGTGAAGTGGGAACGACTAGGACAAAGTATGGAGAGAAGGGTGAGTACGGCTGCTAGGGTTTTTGGGTAGAAAGAGAAGTGAAGGGAGAGGGACGGTCAAGAGAGAATCTCTTCTCTTTCTCCCTTTCTTTATATGGGGTGAGGGGTTTCTAATTTTCTTTTCAAATGTGGGGGTACTCTTGGAAAGATTCAAAAAAAAAACGTTAATGGTCCCCCCCCCCCCTTTTGTTTCCACAACCTATTAAAGTTGTGGGTTAATTTGGTGTATCAACATTTGTTGATGCTGCCCATTATCCATGCTTCATGCACTACCACCGTTGATTTTTGATGCTATCCATCATTTTTCTATTCATCCATGTGGCTTGCCACATCATTCCTCACAGTTAGATAGCTACAAACTGCCATGTCACCCCTTTGATTTGCTACCCATCTTGCATATGGTCCATCCCCTTGGATGCCAAAGTTAAGTAGTATTTTCTTTGTGGGCCCATTCATGCATCACTCTACATTATCCATCTCAAAACGCCTTCCACTTCTTTTTTTTTTTTTTTTTTTTTTTCTTTTTTTTTTTTTTTTTATCAAGGGCATCATGTTGGTCCAACATCACCTTCGCTTTGGTTCATATTGTATATGTTGGCCCACATTTGTTTCTTGATTGCGCAACTTGGATTATCCTTGGTGAAACCATTCGCTTGCCACAGACGTACATGACCTTGGTCACTATTGTGGCCTACCAATTTGTCATCAACTTGAATGCTTCGATAGCCATCTGTCTTTAATAATCAAATGTCCACACACCTTGAATAGATAATCCTCCACATTTAGCTGATTTGATGTCCACCCCAAGTGCAGTTGGGTGCATTTTTGTGATGCATCGCGTATTTGTGGTCCAACAGCTTGGACACCCTTGGTCCATGTCCTTCAATGTACATGCCTTTTGCATTGTTACTAAGCGCAATTTGTTCCACAACAATGGCCTGTGTCCTCGTAATCTGCCCAGACCCCCAAGAATGGCCCCGTTAAGGTTCATTGGCTCAATTCTACAATCCTCTATCCTAACTTGTATTTGGCCCATTCATTCTTATCATGGCTTGCTGATTCCTTAGGCTTTGCTTTGGAAGTCGATTGTGGGCTCGTATTTCATCAAAATTGTTCGATAGTACTCCTTCATTTAGCAACTTGACCAATGTCGTGGTTTAGCATCATGGTCCACTGATACATCAACTTGGCACACCTTCGTAGCCCAATTCTGTAGTCACTTGCTGCGTATATCCGTGCACGATCATCCATGTATGTGGGCTTGTTAAGCTTTGATAATGGGCTTTCATGATTGATTTGGGCCCACAAGTCTCGAGAATCGTCCCATCGGGGTTTCCTGCAACAGAAGAAGCGCGTAATGAGACTTTATCAGAACGGCTTAATATTTAGACTTCCGAAAATGTGTTTAATGCATGCAAATATACCATTTCGTCCAGAAAAGTGTGTTTTACGCAATGAGATAGACTCTTACGTAGAAAAGTGGATAATTAGAGCAGTTTTACGTAGGAGAGTGCGCTAACGCTAACAGGATAAGTGCTTAAAATAAGCACTTTTGAGCGAATATCACAACCCCCAACCAGCATATTGCCAATCCTTGGCAATTAGTGCGAAATACATGAGCTTAAAAGGGCTCTGCATATGCTGCACACTTTTTTCATATTAGCTCAGGGAAAACCCCGTTCGTCAAATCATTGAATGGATGCAAAAACAGTTACATGCTAGCGAAGAGTTGGAAAGTTTTGGCAAGACTACAGACTGATAATCATGACCCAGAATAGTCAGACTCTGCGTGTGTGTGTGCTCAACGTTCTCATCATCCGACAGTAAAGATTTCTAGATCACCTCTAAGTTTTTATGCCTCGACCTCAAATCTCACACGTTTAGCACTCAGAATAGAATCACACAAGAAGGGTTTTCTTCTTTTCTCTCAATTTATATGTGAGGAGATGTATTGATATATGAAAGCAAAGATCTCACATATGTATTATTTGAAGGAAGGACATCTTTAACAGAAGAAGATCTCATGATTGGAATACCACTTCACTCGGGAACGTTAGATCAAACTCTATAGCTTCTCCTTCTCCAATCTCCACATTTTATGATCGTGCTCTCCTAGAATCAAGTAGGACTTTCCTGGGTTGTAATGAGGCTTAGGTCAGGTGTAGAAAAATAAAGGTATACAGGATTTCAAAGATCTTGAGAGGATATTGCCATTTTCTTGAATTTTTCCTGCGACGTAACACCATTATCTGGTTCTTTTTCCTTTTTTCGTATTTTTCTCTTTTTCTTGATATTTCTGAGACTGCTCAATTTCTTTTCAGCTCTTCTTCATACTTTCTTTCTATATTTTGTTTTTGGCTTGAACCACTTTCTTTTCCTTTTGATTCTTCTTCTTTACTTTTCTTTTCACGGTACACCCACATCAGTTATTCTTTTGTCCATCTCAAAATAAGGGTAGCCAGTCTTGTTTCGTAGCTAGACTGGATTTTAGGTTGATGGGTTTGCAAATAAAAGGCTTTTATAGAAAGGTTCAAGGGGTTTCTAGTGAAGTATAATTCAGGTGAGTAAAAAGGCTGAATGGTTCAGAAAAATGGCCTAAATCATTTTCTAGGGTTTGCACTATCATGTATATTATTTTGACTGGATATAGAGAAGGTTTTGTCGTAGTAATCCAATGTTGATGTCGTTCTGAGTTTTATGATCGAAGCAAAAAATAATGAGATCTCTCAACGAATATTGCGGGCATGAAGAATAGTGAGTCATCTTGTGACTCAGGATTATTGTATAACTCTCCGAAATGATTAAAGGTTCGAAAGCTCGCTGGGTTAGGTCTCCACAATTATTCTCACAGGGTCTCTAGAGTTTCAAAACTTAGGATGACTCTGATGTTGATAGTGTACAATTGTGCCAAATCTGAGTTTTTCTGAGTTTTCAAACCTGCTGTAGTCATGCTTGAATTGACTCAACGCTAACTTTAAACAAAAATTGACATCCTCAATACTGACTTAACGGAGGTTTTCAGCTAATCAAAGTCAGGGTATTTGACACATTTTTGAAATTCTAGAAAACTTTTGGAGAACATCGGAAATCACCCCAAAAACAAAATTTTTTTTTTTTTTTTTTTTTTTTTTTTAGAGACATGAGTTTTGGTAAATACCCACCCCCAACCAAAATACAGCACCGTCCTCGGTGCTCATGAACGGGACATAAAATGATACAAATCAATGATGATGATGCAAAGATTCAGGAAGGATGTTACCAAATCGGCAGAAACTCGACAGTGTGTGGTACCTGATGATCGGAAGAATGAATGTACCTGCATTTCCAGAGATATAACAGTAATAACAAATGCATGAGACTCATGTACTCTAGGAATACCGGAATTGCCTTTCCGAAAGCGCTAAGTTTTACGTCTTCAGCCAGACATGACGGGGGTGAGAGGCACCCCCAACCAAGTTAGAGCTCAGGAGACTGAGTGAATCATCAGTCGACATAGGTAGGATCGATGAGATCGATCTCAAAAGTCTGAATGAGCGACACCTCAAGTTCATGGAATTGCTTTAGACGCTGGCCATTTACCTGGAATGAGGAGTGATCCTTGGGATCCTCAATAGTGATTGCTCCGAAGGGTGTGGCTGCGGTGACCGTATAAGGACCTGTCCACCTAGATTTCAGTTTACCAGGGAAGAGATGAAGACGAGAATTATAAAGAAGGACCTTCTGTCCTGGATGGAATTCTTTCCTGAGGATGCTCTTGTCATGTATCCACTTCATTTTGGCTTTGTAATTCTTGGACAAGTTGTAGGCATCATTTCTGAGTTCTTCTAACTCATTCATTTGAAGTTTCCGCTCTTCCCCTGCGGAGTCTAGGTCGAAGTTGAGCTTCTTAATGGCCCACAGGGCACGATGTTCAATTTCTACTGGAAGATGACAGGGTTTCCCAAAGACGAGACGATAGGGAGACATATTGAGTGGGGTTTTGTAGGCGGTTCTGTATGCCCATAAAGCATCAGTGAGACGAGTAGACCAGTCTTTACGTGTGGTATTGACTGTCTTCTCCAAGATCTGCTTGATCTGACGATTAGAAACCTCTACTTGACCACTAGTCTGCGGATGATAAGCTAAGGCGACCTTGTGTGTTACCCCATACTTCTTCATTAAGTTCTCGAATATCTTATTGCAGAAATGGGTGCCCCCATCACTAATGATGGCCTTAGGGGCACCGAATCGAGCGAAGATGAACTCCTTTAGGAATTTGACCACCACTTTGTGGTCATTGGTCTTGGTGGGAATGGCTTCTATCCATTTGGATACATAGTCTACCGCAAGGAGAATGTACTCAAAACCATAGGAAATGGGAAAGGGGCCCATGAAGTCGATGCCCCAAATGTCAAATATTTCATCGACCTGGATGGGAGTGAGGGGCATCATGTTCCTCTGGGAGATGCGGCCGAGATGCTGGCAATTAGGACAGGTTTTGCTGTAGATGTGGGCATCTTTAAATAATGTGGGCCAGTAGAATCCGCATTGCAGCACTTTATCTGCAGTCTTCTTAGTGCTGAAATGACCACCACAAGGTTGGTCATGGCACGAGGATAAGATATTGAGTTGGTCCGACTCAGGGACACAGAGACGAATGATCTGGTCAGGACAGTATTTATACAAATAAGGGTCATCCCAAGAGTAGTACTTAACTCTTGCTAGGAATTGGCTTTTGTCCTGTTTTGACCAGTGTGAAGGCATTTCTTCGGTGACAAGGTAGTTGACAATGTCAGCGTACCAAGGATTAACAGAAATGGCGAACAGTTGTTCGTCTGGAAAGGTTTCAGGGATGGGCTGGGTGTCGAAGGATGACTCTAAAGTCAGTCTAGACAAGTGATCAGCCACTACATTCTCAGTTCCTTTCTTATCCTTAATCTCGAGGTCGAATTCCTGCAGTAAGAGAATCCATCGAATTAATCGAGGCTTGGTTTCCTTTTTCGACATGAGATAACGAAGGGCTGCATGATCAGTGTACACTACCACCTTAGTGGCTAAGAGGTACTGACGGAATTTATCAAGGGCGAAGACTACCGCCAGGAGTTCTTTCTCAGTGGTAGAGTAATTCATTTGGGCAGAGTTAAGAGTTTTGCTCGCGTAGTAGATCACGTGTGACCTTTTGTTAACTCTCTGCCCTAGAACGGCGCCTAATGCGTAGTCAGAAGCATCGCACATTACCTCGAAAGGTAGAGTCCAGTCCGGGGGACGGATAATGGGCGCAGTAGTGAGCTCAGATTTGAGACGCTCAAATGCCTTGACACAGTCAGCATTAAAGTCGAAAGGACTATCTTTAGCCAGAAGATGGGATAGAGGTCGAGCGATTTGAGAGAAGTCCTTGATGAATCGCCTATAGAATCCTCCGTGTCCCAAAAAGGAACGGATGTCACGTACGGACTTAGGAATGGGCAAGGTCGAGATGATATCGATTTTAGCTTTGTCGACCTCAATGCCCTGATGGGAAATGACATGTCCCAGAACTATGCCTTTCTTCACCATGAAGTGGCATTTCTCCCAATTGAGGACAAGTCGCTTGTCCTGACAGCGTTGAAGTACCAGCCCTAGATGGTTCAGACAGTCATCAAAGGATGACCCAAAGACTGAAAAGTCATCCATAAAGACTTCGAGGAATTTTTCCACCATGTCAGAGAATATGCTCATCATACACCTTTGAAAAGTTGCGGGTGCATTGCAGAGGCCAAAGGGCATGCGCTTGTAGGCAAAAGTGCCAAAGGGACAGGTGAAAGTTGTCTTCTCGTGATCCTCAGGGGCGATGGGTATTTGATTATACCCTGAGTAACCATCGAGGAAGCAGTAATAGGAGTGACCTGCTAATCTCTCCAACATTTGGTCTATGAAGGGTAAAGGAAAATGGTCCTTCCTAGTGTTGGTGTTGAGTCGTCGGTAATCGATGCAGACTCTCCACCCTTTCTTCAGGCGTTGGGTGACCATTTCTTTGTTCTCATTTTCCACAACTGTGAATCCTGCCTTTTTAGGGACGACATGAATAGGACTCACCCATTTGCTATCGGAGATGGGATAAATGATACCCGCATCTAACAGTTTAAGGACCTCATCCCGGACTACATCCTTCAAGACGGGGTTCAACCTCCTCTGGTGTTCTCGAGAGGTTTTGGATTCATCCTCGAGATAGATGTGATGTTGGCACACCGAGGGGTCTATGCCTCGAATATCATCTATAGTCCAACCTATCGCAGATTTGTGCTCGTTGAGCAGCTCAAGAAGTTTCTTACGTTCACTTGCAGACAAAGCGGAAGCAATAATGACAGGGTAGGTTTCCTTAGGACCAAGATAGGCATAGGAAAGATCTGTGGGAAGAGGCTTAAGCTCCAATATTGGAGCAGATGGAGTAGAAATAGGTGTCACAGAAGACACGGATTGAAGAGGTTTGAATTCAGTAGGTAAAGGAAGGATGGGTTCTCTGGCCATGGTTATCAGAGGCTCGAACTCGATGAGAGGAGCGGGGATCTCTATCAGTGGAGCAGTCTCCAAAAGATCATTGAGATCAGAAATAGCTGACTCTGTTGCAAAGTCAGCTCCAAAGTGTTCTAGACACTGCTTAAGAATATCTTCGGTGGAGTCCGGGATTAGACTCTCAACGGCACACATTTCATCGGTCACTTCGCGATCGGCATCTTGTTGCATTAAACGAAAGATGTTAACCTCAGCTTTGAGGTTACCGAAAGCAATGGACATGTTTCCGTCCCGGCACCCGATGTGTGCGTTCGCGGTGGCAAGGAATGGACGGCCTAAGATGACCGGAATGCGGTTATCCTGACACGGCTCGGTGTCTAGAATGATAAAGTCCACAGGATAATAAAAGTCAGCGACTTTTACTAGGACATCTTCAATGATTCCTCTTGGAATCTTGATGGACTGATCAGCCAATTTCAGGGTGACATTGGTAGGCTTCATATCTTTCAGTCCTAACTGCTGATATACCGAGAATGGTATGAGGTTAACGCTAGCCCCTAAATCTAGCAAGGCAGTGCAACTAAAGTTGTCTCCAATTTCACATTGGACAGTTGGGCTACCTGGATCCTTGTGTTTGATCACACTGTTGCGTTGAATGAACGCGGTAGCTTTTTCGGCCAAGAAGGCAGCTTTGGGTACATGCGTACGCCGCTTAACTGTGCACAAGTCCTTGAGGAATTTGGCATAGGAGGGGATTTGCTTGATAGCAGAAAGGAATGGGATATTGATCTGGACGTCTTTAAAGACATCTAAGATCTCAGAGAATTGCTGATCCCGCTTATCTTGGACAAGTCTGTCCGGGAAGGGAGGCTTTACTCGACAAATGGCTTTGTCTTTAGCCTTAGATTTCTGCACAGGGATATCTGATGTTGGTGCAGAAGTAGAAGAAGCAGAGGTATGATTAGGACTAGTTTCCTCTGTGCGAGTGATGGGTGCCGGAGATGGCACCGGTGGTGGTTGGACTCCCATGTCCACAGTTTTTCCAGATCGTAGGGTGGTTACAGCTTGCACCTCCCCTTGACACTTCTCATTCTGGTTTTGAGATTGGGATCCGATCTCATATACTGCCCCTTTGGCATTTCCTTTAGGGTTGGCAATGGGTTGGCTAGGAAAGATCCCCTTAGCTTTCTCAGCTTCCAAGTTACCTAGACGTTGCTCTAGACGAAGCATGGATTGCTGTTGCTGTTGCTCTAGGCGTTGCATAGATTGTTGTTGCTGAGTAATGAGTTGAGCTAGAAGGTCTTCAATACCAGATTTGGGGACCGACTGTTGGGGAACAGCTAAAGGGAGCTGAGGCACCAATTCGCGACTCGAGCTCGTCGGGGCATTATAGTTATAGGCGGAAGAATTAGTTGGGACAATCTGTTGGTTCTGAAAGTTCTGGGGAACTCTTTGCTGATTCTGAAATGTGCTCTGTTGTCCAGAGTATTGACCCTGTTGGAATTGCTGGTTCTGAGTAGATGGGTACTGATTCTGCTGGTACTGACCCTGATTGAATTGCCTATTGGGTTGATTGAACCCAGGAGGATACATGCCCTGAGGTTGACGTGGAGGTTGAGCTTGTGGTTGAGTAGACTGAGGCCTCCAAGAAAAGTTAGGGTGGTTTCTCGTGTCCGGATGATAAGATTGACTATACGAGTTCTGAGTGGGTGGTTTGTATGTGCTGAAAGCACAAACTTCTTCCTGAAGAGGATTAGACCACCCTTCATTCAAAGGACAATGTTCAGTAGTATGGGAGGGTTGCAGACAGAGGGTACAGGATTCCATAGGGCTGTCGTGTCCCACATGCATGACTGGGGTAGATTGTTGAGTAGGCTTTTGTACAGACACAGCCAGTGCCGAGACTGACTTGCTCAACTCTTGAATGACAGATCGAAGCTCAGTATCAGCTGTAGCATCATGTCCCTTGGTTGTCCTTTGGACTGAAGTGGTTCGACTGAACTCTGAGTCAGTCGTCCAATGTTGAGAGTTTTCTCCTAACTCTCCCAAGAATTTGTATGCATCGGTCGGAGTTTGGTGCAGGAATTTTCCTTGGCACATTGACTCTACCATGGTCCGGGACTCATCAGTAAGTCCCTTATAGAAGACGTGGACAAGATTGCCCTTGTCGATGCTATGGTGGGGACACTTAGTCAGGTAGTCTTGGAATCTATCCCATGCTTCAAAAAATTTCTCATCGGACTTCTGTCTAAAGTCCTGAATGAGTTGCTTCATTTGGTTGGTCCGAGTCATGGGGTAGAATTTAGACATGAATTTGCCCACCAATTCTTTCCAACTGCTGATTGAATCAGCGGGTAAGGAGTAGAGCCAATCTGAGGCTCGGTCTTTGAGCGAGAATGGGAAAATCGCAGACGCACATTGTCATCATCGAGGTTCTGATTCTTGAAAAGTAGGATGACATGTTGGAATTCCCTAATATGGGAATATGGGTCTTCTCTTGGGAGACCACGAAAGGTTGGCAGCATTTGGATAGTCTGTGGCCTGATCTCAAACTGTACCGCCGTAGTAGGTGGGAGAACAATGCAAGTGGGCGGATTGGCAGAGATAGGAGCGAACGTCTCGATAAGAGGTCGTTCGACTGCCATGACTACAAAGGTAGTAGTACTGGGGGAGGTGAGTGGGGAAAGAGATGGGGAAGAATTCAGTGGAGGATCCACTATAGGGACGTGATTCTCAGATCGAACCAAGCGCTTGTTCGGGCGAGTCCAACCGGGCATACGCGAATGAGGCAAGCTCTATACTTGGCAAAAAGTTGCCAGAGAGGAACACTATCCTAAATGATGCACACCAAGCACAGATAATCCTATTCTAAGCAATCAGGATATATTTTAGGAATTATCTTTGTTAGTTTTGGGGCTAGAGTAGATTATGACAGTGGGCGGACCACTGGTTTATCTTTTAACCGCCGGACTAACTGTTTTGCACTCAGAGGTTCTCACCAGGCTACACTCTTCAGAGCGAATCCTTTAGTACTAACTCTAGTTAACAACAAGGCAATCCGAAGCCTAGACAGACGTGCGGCACAATGGCTGACTTAAGTACGTCCCAGACTAACCAGATTGGTCAAGTGGATAAGAAGAGTGTTCCCTCGGGTTAAGCTAGGGTTGATGCGTGTTCCTAGTCCACACGCAACTAACCGCCGAATAATCCAAGATGCCACGTCGAGCTCAGTGTACTTGAGTAGCAGGGACTTATGGGTGTGTTAGACAACAGGGACCCGCGCTCGTGGTCTTATTTCGATTGGATGTTAAGCGGGTTCGCTTTGCGTGGATTTTTCCTCGAACACCGGGCTAATTGGCGCTACTTCTTGATTCTTTTTATTATAGATGGATCCTGGGGATCAATATCAGCTGGAGTGATGAGGTGGGTGATGAAATCCCACCAGTTTCAATTTTGGAGCTGGGTTTGCTCTCTTAGAGTTGATTGATTAACGGCCACGCCACGCAAGTCGAAGAATATGGATGCGAAAGCAAATAGACAAGCGGCAATGATGCACCCAATATGCTCTGTATCGCACTCAAGGCGAGGATAGAGACTTACCTCCCGTGGGCCACGCCACGGGGTCGCCTCCGTGGGTTAGAGAGGGGTATCCTAATGGGCTTGGGCCCGACTCCACCTCTTTGAGCTTTCGCTCTCTACCCACACTGGATAGTGTTCCTGCAGAAAAGTTAGATCGCACGGTCTAGGTAGTCGGGATTCTATTTGGAAGATCTTTGCCTTTTTAGGGTTCACAGAACAAGCACTGGATTTAGGCAAGTTTTTGAATTAATTTCCAAGTTCGAGATGGGTTAAAATTTAGGAATTCCCAGATTGGAAAATACCTAGATTGGAAAGTTTCCCGAACTGTGGAGATCTTCCAAGAAAGATTTGATTGCGAGATCCCTTATAATTTTGGGAAATTTCCCAAAATTGAAATTTTGCTAGATTTGGGGCGTTTCCTTTTGCAGACTTTTCCAAATTCGGAAGATTTCTAAAGATAGAAATTCTTCTAAAGAGGAAACTTCTAAGAGGGGAAACCCTAATTAAGCAGAGTATCAAGATTTTGGAATCTTTCCAAAAATCGCAAATCCTGGATTGGTGATTTCTAAAAATCTGCAGAATATGAAACCCTAATTTTTTTTGAATTTTGAATTTATTATTTTTTTGGTATTTTTCACTTAATCTAGGGTTTCTAAAAAACCCTAGAACAAGATCTAGCAGTTATATGGAACGCAGTAAAATTCCTAAATTATTACAAATTGCACTCGGCCTTCCGAGGCATTAAAAATAGTAATTTAAAAACTGCTAAAAAATCACTAAAAACCAATAATAGAAAGTTTCCCGAAAAGGTCGGGCTGGCCAAATTGAGCAGCTTTTCGCTTTAGCAACTTTCCAATTCCGTATTTACGTCCTTTTTCGCACTCCCGAACACCCGAGCGGCAGCGGCGCCATTTGAAAGTAGGATTTTTCCGCGTCGTTGGTTACGGAAATCCTAGATCTCAACAATATTTTTGTAATTATCCGATTCTTTTTTACTCAAATCCTGCAAAAATCACAGGCTTGTACAGTGCTCGTGTCGGATGTCGATCCGCACTCAGGGTTAGTTAGCGCGACTCATGAACATGCAATGACGGATTTTTATCAAGAAAACATGGAGAGGTGAGAATGGTGATCGATTTAAAATAATTATTGTCGATTTTTAGAGAGAGAAATTTCCCACAAGTAATTAAGACGAGAATAAATTGAGAAAAAAAAAAAAAAAAAAAAACTGAAAACACAATACTGCAAAATCAATTAAACTTTATTCAATCATAGTGCTTACAAACTATCTTTGTAGAAAAAAACTTGACTATAAAGCATTAAAATTCTAGAGAGATTTAGAGATAGAAATAAGAACTAGAGAGAGAAAAGAACTAGTGAGAGAGATAAGGAATTGCCACTTACTAGAGAGGTGTGATCGGCCGGCAATGGAGTGCTTGGCCAATGATTGAAGATCGATCATGGATGGTGGATTGAACCAGAAAGTGAAGTGGTTGCATGGAGGTGCTGGTCGTGAAAGAGATCAAGAAGTGAAAGGGGGTGGAAGTGATTCACAGCATGGCCTTGAAGGAGCGGGTGTGGACATGATTCAGCAGGTGATCTCGGTGGTGAAAGAGGCTTTGATGGTGGCGGTAATGGCAGGTGGGAAGATGGAGGCGACGGCTTGTGGAGCACGTTGGAGACGTGGCTGATTGGAGGCGTTGGTGATGGAGTTTGACGGTGGTGGGCTGGGCGGTGCACACCAACAGCTGTAGCCTTGAAGGCTTGCTGCTATGAGGTGTTGCAGCTGCAGGTGACCAAGAAGGAGATTCTCCTTCTCCTTTTCTTCTTCTTCCCACCTTCTTCTCTCTTTGTTTTTTTTTTGGTTTTCTCTTTTTCTGTTTTTTTTTTTTTTTCTTTTTTTTTTTTTTGAGCAAAACGGACTGGAGTTGCAGGTTGCAACTCCAGCACGTTAGAGAGTGTGGGGGTGGTGGCTGGTGCAGGCGGTGCTGCTAGTGCAGTGGCAGCAACGATGATCAAGAAGGGGCGAGCTGTGCTTCCACTCCAGCAGGTAGGAGTCCTTCCTCTTCTATCTTCTTCTCTTTCCTTTTTGCTTTTCTGGTTTTTTTTTTTTTTTTGTTTTGCTGTGTTGTGCAGCAATGGCTGGATGTGCAGACCGTGAAGTAACAACGGTGGAGGAGATGAGGCGGTGGTGCACCTGCAAGTTGCTGGTGCGTTCGGTGATAATGATCCCAAAGGAGGATAGGACGATGGAGGAGATGAGGAGAGGGAGGCGAAGATAGAAGTGCTGTGTGCGGTGAAGTGGGAACGACTAGGACAAAGTATGGAGAGAAGGGTGAGTACGGCTGCTAGGGTTTTTGGGTAGAAAGAGAAGTGAAGGGAGAGGGACGGTCAAGAGAGAATCTCTTCTCTTTCTCCCTTTCTTTATATGGGGTGAGGGGTTTCTAATTTTCTTTTCAAATGTGGGGGTACTCTTGGAAAGATTCAAAAAAAAAACGTTAATGGTCCCCCCCCCCTTTTGTTTCCACAACCTATTAAAGTTGTGGGTTAATTTGGTGTATCAACATTTGTTGATGCTGCCCATTATCCATGCTTCATGCACTACCACCGTTGATTTTTGATGCTATCCATCATTTTTCTATTCATCCATGTGGCTTGCCACATCATTCCTCACAGTTAGATAGCTACAAACTGCCATGTCACCCCTTTGATTTGCTACCCATCTTGCATATGGTCCATCCCCTTGGATGCCAAAGTTAAGTAGTATTTTCTTTGTGGGCCCATTCATGCATCACTCTACATTATCCATCTCAAAACGCCTTCCACTTCTTTTTTTTTTTTTTTTTTTTTTTCTTTTTTTTTTATTTTTATCAAGGGCATCATGTTGGTCCAACATCACCTTCGCTTTGGTTCATATTGTATATGTTGGCCCACATTTGTTTCTTGATTGCGCAACTTGGATTATCCTTGGTGAAACCATTCGCTTGCCACAGACGTACATGACCTTGGTCACTATTGTGGCCTACCAATTTGTCATCAACTTGAATGCTTCGATAGCCATCTGTCTTTAATAATCAAATGTCCACACACCTTGAATAGATAATCCTCCACATTTAGCTGATTTGATGTCCACCCCAAGTGCAGTTGGGTGCATTTTTGTGATGCATCGCGTATTTGTGGTCCAACAGCTTGGACACCCTTGGTCCATGTCCTTCAATGTACATGCCTTTTGCATTGTTACTAAGCGCAATTTGTTCCACAACAATGGCCTGTGTCCTCGTAATCTGCCCAGACCCCCAAGAATGGCCCCGTTAAGGTTCATTGGCTCAATTCTACAATCCTCTATCCTAACTTGTATTTGGCCCATTCATTCTTGTCATGGCTTGCTGATTCCTTAGGCTTTGCTTTGGAAGTCGATTGTGGGCTCGTATTTCATCAAAATTGTTCGATAGTACTCCTTCATTTAGCAACTTGACCAATGTCGTGGTTTAGCATCATGGTCCACTGATACATCAACTTGGCACACCTTCGTAGCCCAATTCTGTAGTCACTTGCTGCGTATATCCGTGCACGATCATCCATGTATGTGGGCTTGTTAAGCTTTGATAATGGGCTTTCATGATTGATTTGGGCCCACAAGTCTCGAGAATCGTCCCATCGGGGTTTCCTGCAACAGAAGAAGCGCGTAATGAGACTTTATCAGAACGGCTTAATATTTAGACTTCCGAAAATGTGTTTAATGCATGCAAATATACCATTTCGTCCAGAAAAGTGTGTTTTACGCAATGAGATAGACTCTTACGTAGAAAAGTGGATAATTAGAGCAGTTTTACGTAGGAGAGTGCGCTAACGCTAACAGGATAAGTGCTTAAAATAAGCACTTTTGAGCGAATATCACTAGCCCATCCCTGAAACCTTTCCAGACGAACAACTGTTCGCCATCTCTGTTAATCCTTGGTATGCTGACATTGTCAACTACCTTGTCACCGAAGAAATGCCTTCACACTGGTCAAAACAGGACAAAAGCCAATTCCTAGCAAGAGTTAAGTACTACTCTTGGGATGACCCTTATTTGTATAAATACTGTCCTGACCAGATCATTCGTCTCTGTGTCCCTGAGTCGGACCAACTCAATATCTTGTCCTCGTGTCATGACCAACCTTGTGGTGGTCATTTCAGTACTAAGAAAACTGCAGAAAAAGTTCTGCAATGCGGATTCTACTGGCCCACATTATTTAAAGATGCCCATATCTACAGCAAAACTTGTCCTAATTGCCAGCATCTAGGCTGCATCTCCCAGAGGAACATGATGCCCCTAACTCCCATCCAGGTCGATGAATTATTTGACATTTGGGGCATCGACTTCATGGGCCCCTTTCCAGTTTCCTATGGTTTTGAGTACATTCTCCTTGCGGTAGACTATGTATCCAAATGGATAGAAGCCATTCCCACCAAGACCAATGACCACAAAGTAGTGGTCAAATTCCTAAAGGAGTTCATCTTCGCCCGATTCGGTGCCCCTAAGGCCATCATTAATGATGGGGGCACCCATTTCTGCAATAGGATATTCGAGAAATTAATGAAAAAGTATGGGGTAACCCACAAGGTTGCCCTAGCTTATCATCCGCAGACTAGTGGTCAAGTGGAGGTTTCTAATCGTCAGATCAAGCAGATCTTGGAGAAGACAGTCAATACCACACGTAAAGACTGGTCTACTCGTCTCACTGATGCTTTATGGGCATACAGAACCCGCCTACAAGACCCCACTCAATATGTCTCCCTATCGTCTGGTCTTTGGGAAACCTTGTCATCTACCGGTAGAGATTGAACATCGTGCCCTATGGGCCATTAAGAAACTCAACTTCGACCTCGAATCCGCAGGGGAGGAGCGGAAACTTCAAATGAATGAGTTAGAAGAACTCAGAAATGATGCCTACAACTTGTCCAAGAATTACAAAGCCAAAATGAAGTAGATACATGACAAGAGCATCCTCAGAAAAGAGTTCCATCCAGGACAGAAGGTCCTTCTTTATAATTCTCGTCTCCATCTCTTCCCTGGGAAACTGAAATCTAGGTGGACCGGTCCTTATACGGTCACAGCAGTCACACCCTTCGGGGCAATCACTATTGAGGATCCCAAGGATCACTCCTCATTCCAGGTCAATGGTCAGCGTCTTAAGCAATTCCATGAACTTGATGTGTCGTTCATTCAGACTTTTGAAATTGATCTCATCGATCCTGTTTATGTCGACTGATGATCCACTCAGTCTCCTGTGCTCCAACTTGGTTGGGGGTGCCTGTCACCCCCGTCATGTCTGGCTGAAGACATAAAACTTAGCGCTTTCGGAAAGGCAATTCCGGTATTCCTAGAGTACATGAGTCTCATGCATTTGTTATTATTGTTATATCTTTGGAAATGCAGGTACATTCATTCTTCCGATCATCAGGTATCACTCACTGTCGAGTTTCTGCTGACTTGGTAACATCCTCCCTGATCCTTTGCATCATCATCACCGATTTTTCATCATTTTATGTCCCGGTCATGAGCACCGAGGACGGTGCTGTATTTTGGTTGGGGGTGGGTATTTACCAAAACTCATGTCTCTAAAAAAAAAAAAAAAAAAAAAAAAAAACTCATTTTTGGGGTGATTTCCGATGTTCTCCAAAAGTTTTCTAGAATTTCAAAAATGTGTCAAATACCCTGACTTTGATTAGCTAAAAACCTTCGTTAAGTCAGTATTGGGGATGTCAATTTTTGTTTAAAGTTAGCGTCGAGTCAAGTCAGGCGTGACTACAGCAGGTTTGAAAACTCAGAAAAACTCAGATTTGGCACAATTGTACACTATCAACATCAAAGTCATCCTAAGTTTTGAAACTCTAGAGATCCTGTGAGAATAATTGTGGAGACCTAACCCAGTGAGCTTTCGAGCCTTTAATCAATTCAGAGTGTTATACAACAATTCTGAGTCACAAGATGACTCACTATTCTTCATGCCCGCAATATTCGTTGAGAGATCTCATTATCTTTTGCTTCGATCATAAAACTCGGAACGACATCAACATTGGATTACTACGACAGAACCTTCTCTGTATCCAGTCAAGACAGTATACATGATAGTGCAAACCCTAGAAAATGATTTAGGCCATTTTTCTGAACCATTCAGCCTTCTTACTCACCTGAATTATACTTCACTAGAAACCCTTTGAACCTTTCTATAAAAGCCTTTTATTTGCAAACCCATCAACCTAAAATCCAGACCAGCTACGAAACATGACTGGCTACCCTTATTTTGAGATGGACAAAAGAATAACTGATGTGGGTGTACCGTGAAAAAGAAAAGTAAAGAAGAAGAATCAAAAGGAAAAGAAAGTGGTTCAAGCCAAAAACAAAATATAGAAAGAAAGTATGAAGAAGAGCTGAAAAGAAATTGAGCAGTCTTAGAAATATCAAGAAAAAGAGAAAAATACAAAAAAAGGAAAAAGAACCAGATAATGGTGTTACGCCGTAGGAAAAATGCAAGAAAATGGCAATATCCTCTCAAGATCTTTGAAATCCTGTATACCTTTATTTTTCTACACCTGACCGAAGCCTCATTACAACCCAGGAAAGTCCTACTTGATTCTAGGATAGCACGATCATAAAATGTGGAGATTGGAGAAAGAGAAGCTATAGAGTTTGATCTGACGTTCCTGAGTGAAGTGGTATTCCAATCATGAGATCTTCTTCTGTTAAAGATGTCCTTCCTTCAAATAAAACATATGTGAGATCTTTTGCCTCTTTATATTAAATACATCTCCTCACATATAAATTGAGAGAAAAGAAGAAAACCCTTCTTGTGTGATTCTATTCTGAGTGCTAAACATGTGAGATTTGAGGTCGAGGCATAAAAACTTAGAGGTGATCTGGAAATCTTTACTGTCGGATGATGAGAATGTTGAGCACACACACACGCAGAGTCTGACTATTCTGGGTCATGATTATCAGTCTGTAGTCTTGCCAAAACTTTCCAACTCTTCGCTAGCATGTAACTGTTTTTGCATCCATTCAATAATTTGACGAACGGGGTTATCCCTGAGCTAATATGAAAAAGTGTGCAGCATGTGCAGAGCCCTTTTAAGCTCATTTATTTCGCACTAATTGCCAAGGATTGGCAATATGCCGGTTGGGGGTTGTGATATTCGCTCAAAAGTGCTTATTTGAAGCAATTATCCTTTTAGCGTTATCGCATTCTCCTACGTAAAAATACTCTATTTATCTACTTTTCTACGTAAGAGTCTCTTGTGTTGCGTAGAACACACTTTTCTGGACGAAATGGTATAATTGCATGCATTAAACACATTTTCGGAAGTCTAGATATTAAGCCGTTCTGATAAAGTCTCATTACGCGCTTCTTCTGTCGCAGGAAACCCCGATGGGACGATTCTCGAGACTTGTGGGCCCAAATCGATCATGAAAGCCCATTATCAAAGCTTAAAGAGCCCACATGCTATGACTAGAAGATATGGGCCAAATATGGGCTGAATAAGAGGACCAAAAAGCCGGCCCAAAGAACGAAGAGAGCAGGAGAGCCAATGACCAAGAGACGGACCAAAGCGTTTAAAGCCACATGAGTCAGCAAGGAATGATGGTCGACTCTACTGGAGAAGCGTGAGGATGGTCACAGTGAAGACCAGGGTTCCAGACCCTCCTCTAGTGCTTTTTTCCATTTTTTTGATACTTTTTCTCTCATTTCTTCTTATTCTCTCTCTCTCTTCATCTCTCGATCCTCGAATCTACTGACCTAACCCCAGAACTCCTACCCTTCGGCTCTATCTCATCTCCCTTAGCTTTTTGACCGTTGGATCTTCCATCGGACCGTTGGATCTCCAATCGGACCGTTGGATCTCTCTAGATCCGTCGATTTACCAATCTGGGTCCCAATCAAGTCACCATCCATCCGATCGCCATCAGACTGTCTGTCACATCATCTTGTGAGATGATGGACATAATCAATCCATATGGGCCAGTAGCCGGGCCCATCTTCATTGACCCGCTATCCGACCAATTAGTGGACCCCGCGAATTTCAAAATAATTTTAATTAAATGGGGGGTCCACTAATTGGGGAGATTCCCCATGGAAAAGTAGGTTTTTACTTTTAAAAAAAAAAAAAAAAAAAAAAAAAATATTTTTTCTTATTTTTTTATTTTCAAAAACCCCCTATCTTTAAAAGGGGAGAAGGGAGGGTTCGTTCGAACCCTAATCCCCCTCCAATCTCTTCCATTCTCTCCCAAAAATTCTCTTGCCCCTTTTTCCCCTCTCTTGGCCGCTGTTTTCCTCTACTTCTCCTCCACCTTCGTCATCTTCTTCACCGTTTTTCCACCGGAGTTGCAGCCTGCAACTCCGGCCACCACCTGCAACTCCGGCTAGCATCTGAACAGCCTCCGCCTGCTGCAGACCTCTGTACATCGTCGTCTTCAAGCCACCATCTCTCTTCTTCTCCCCACGTTACCACAACTCCATCTCTTGCTGGCCGCCTTACTTCACGTTTTCTTCAAAACCGCTCCCCACTCCATTACCGCCTCCACCCATGTTTCAAACGCTTGCTGCTACCACTTGATTGAAGGAGGAAGAAGCCATCACACCCCCCAACCAATCCAGCCCGCCTCTCTTCCTTGCTGTTGCTGCCCAACGGACAGCACAACGGTACCGCCTCCACCACGTTTGAGTTGCAGCTCCGCCTGCAACCTCCGCCTGCAACCTCCGCCAGCGACCACCACCTGTTGCAACCCGTTCTCCTTCAATCGTTGAAAACACCCCACAGCCCTGTGATTCACCTCCTCAAGCACCACACGGTGCTTCTACTTGCAGGATCCGACCTTCATTTCTTCATAGAGTTGGGCTCTCCTCAACCAACGGACCAACAACTCCTTGCAATAGTCCATCGGCCTGCAAGCTTCAACGTTGATGCTGGGTCACCATCGTCAGCCATCAACACCAACAGCAGTCCTCCTTCCCTCTCCAATGTTGACGACTTGCCGGTGCTCCTCCAAGTCGAATCTCTTTGGCTAGTTCTTCCAAGTACAGCACCGAACATCAACTTCTTCTTCTTCGGGCACCTGAAACGCCCCTCCATGGAAGATCTCCTTCACCCCTTTGTTGGGCTGACTTCATCATGCCCGAAAACCACCACCTTCATTCACATGGAAAACTCGGTAAGTGGTAAGTTTCTCTCAACTTTCCATCTCTTTCTCACTCTCTCTCTACTTCTCTCTCTCTAGATCCTTTTAGTCACTTTCTCTCTCTACAATCTCTCTCTTCTTTTTCTTTATTTCTCTCTCTGTCATTTTTGCTTTCTTAACTTAGTGTAGTTCCAGCAAATATTGTAAGACTTTTAATTACTTTGAATAAATTTTAGTTTTCATTATTACTTGATTGTAATAGGTCACCTTTCATGCTTTACTTTATCTGTGTTCTTAATGCTCTTGATATTTATAGCATTCTCTCTCTAAAATCACAACAAATAATGTTTTAAAGACCATTTCAATCACCACTCTCACCCCACCATCATTTTCATCAATTTCTAGGAAGAAAGTCCGTCATTTTATGTTCTTTACTGCACGTTCACTAATCCCGAGTGCGGATCGACATCCGACACGAAACTGCTATACAAATATCTCAAATTTTGCAGGATAATCGGATCAAATTACAAATCTTGTTGAAGTTAGGGTTTCCGTAACCAACGACGCGGAAAAATCCTACTTTCAGGGTCCTCCCCCACTCCTCCTATCCTTCTTCTTCCTCTTCGTTTTCTTCTTCTTCTTCTTCTTCTTCTTCTTCTTCTTCTTCTTCTTCTTCGTTTTCTTCTTCTTTTGCCGGAGTTGCAGGTCTGCAACTCCGGCCGGCGAACTGTGCTCCACCACCGTCCTCTTCACAGCATTCTACGGTGAGCCCTTCTCACATTCTATTCCTCTCTTCTATCCTCTCTATCTTCCCTCAACACGTTACACAACTCTTACCTCTCTCTTCACCGTTCTTTCCACTCCAAGAAGAGGAGCCGTCAGCCACCACCGTCCTCCATTAGAGGCCTGCAACCACAACCTCTTGGTCCGCCACCATCACCAGCGATCGCCCTCTCCTTCATCTCCAACGGTTGCTGGAGTTG
Organism: Euptelea pleiosperma; assembly: GCA_035048495.1. NCBI lineage: Eukaryota > Viridiplantae > Streptophyta > Magnoliopsida > Ranunculales > Eupteleaceae > Euptelea > Euptelea pleiosperma. The sequence continues at coordinate 19,999,737 of CM068547.1, forward strand.
CAACCTGCAACTCCAGTCCGTCAAGTTGCCTCCCACACCGCTGTCGTCTCCCCCTCTCAAAAGAAAAGAGATAAAAAAATAAAAAAAAAGAGAGGAAGAAAGAAATATAAAAAAAAAAAATCAGAAAAGAGAAGAAGAAGAAAGAGGGGAGGAATATCCTCACCTGGTTCATCCGCCTCCTCCACCATCTCCTTGAGCCAACTCACGGCTTGCTCTTTGCTGCACTCACCACCCCCATGGATTCCACCACCGTTACATCCTCAACAAGCTGCTGCTACACCAGTGCAAATCTTGCAAGCAGCACCTCCCTGAATCCTCTCTAAGCCGTTCTCTCCCCGGCCAAAACCTACAAGCTACTGCACTGCCCTTCTGCTCTCCATTCAAGTTGGCAGTCGGATTGCAACTCCACATCAAGCATCGCACCTCCACCATCATCTTCTCTCGGTGATCATGGCGAATCACCACACATGTGCTGCCTCCTTTCCCTACACCATCATCATCACCATCTCCCCATCACCATGATCAACACGGGCACATCCAACAGTGGTTCAAAATAGTAACAATTAACCTTCTCTCACTCCATTCTCTCATCTTTTCTCTCTCTAAGGTAGACACCTCTTTCTCTCTCTAACTCTTTGTTTTTTTTTTTAGGTTTCTTCATTTCTCTCTCTTCTTTTTCTTCTTTACTTCTCTCTCTAAAATCTCTATTTATTTTCTCTCTCTAAGCTCTTTCTTTCTCTCTCTAGCTTAGCTTCTCTTTTGTATTGCTTTTTAGATAATTTTTCTTTTGTTTATTCAACTTTTGTAGGCATTTTAAATATATTAATGAATTTTAGTTTGATTATCATGTTGTGGTTCTCCTTCAATCTTCTTTGAATGTTTGTTGATAAATTCTCTCTCCAAAAATTACTGAAAATGTTTGAAATCAACCCACCATTCTCACCCCTCAATCAATTTATGGGAAAAATTCATCATTTTATGTTCTTGAATTACGCAAACTAACCCCGAGTGCGGATCGATATCCGACACGAATCCCTATACAAAGCCTGTAATTTTGCAGGAATTTTGAGGCTCGGATCAAATTACAAATCTTGTTGATTCTAGGGTTTCCGTAACCAACGACGCGGAAAAAACCTACTTTCAAATGGCGCCGCTGCCGCTCGGGTGTTCGGGAGTGCGAAAAAGGACGTAAAGACGGAATTGGAAAGTTGCTGAAGCGAAAAGCTGCTCAATTTGGCCAGCCCGACCTTTTTGGGAAACTTTCTATTTTTTGTTTTTGTTGATTTTTAGCAGTTTTTAAATTACTATTTTTAATGCCTCGGAAGGCCGAGTGCAATTTGTAATAATTTAGGAATTTTACTGCTTTCCATATAACTGCTAGATCTTGTTCTAGGGTTTTTTAGAAACCCTAGATTAAGTGGAAATTACCAAAAAAATTAAAAAATCAAAATTAAAAAAAATTAGGGTTTTATATTCTGCAGATTTTTAGAAATCACCAATCAAGGATTTGCGATTTTTGGAAAGATTCAAAAATCTTGAAACTCTGCTGAATTAGGGTTTCCCCTCTTAGAAGTTTCCTCTTTAGAAGAATTTCTATCTTTAGAAATCTTCCGAAATTTGAAAAAGTCTGCAAAAGGAAATACCCCAAATCTAGCAGAATTTCAATTTTGGGAAATTTTTCAAAATTATAAGGGATCTCGCAATCAAATCTTTCTTGGAAGATCTCCACAGTTCGGGAAACTTTCCAATATAGGTATTTTCCAATCTGGGAATTCCTAAATTTTAACCCATCTCGAATTTGGAAATTAATTCAAAAACTTGCCTAAATCCAGTGCTTGTTCTGTGAACCCTAAAAAGGCAAAGATCTTCCAAATAGAATCCCGACTACCTAGACCGTGCGATCTACCTTTTCTGCAGGAACACGATCCAGTGTGGGTAGAGAGCAAAAGCTCAAAGAGGTGGAGTCGGGCCCAAGCCCATTAGGATACCCCTCTCTAACCCACGGAGGCGACCCCGTGGCGTGGCCCACGGGAGGTAAGTCTCTATCCTCGCCTTGAGTGCGATACAGAGCATATTGGGTTCATCATTGCCGCTTGTCTATTTGTTTTCTAGCAACAACTTATTCGACTTGCGTGGCGTGGCCGTTAATCAATCAACTCTAAGAGAGCAAACCCAGCTCCAAAATTAAAACTGGTGGGATTTCATCACCCACCTCATCACTCCAGCTGATATTGATCCCCAGGATCCATCTATAATAAAAAGAATCAAGAAGTAGCGCCAATTAGCCCGGTGTTCGAGGAAAAATCCACGCAAAGCGAACCCGCTTAACATCCAATCGAAATAAGACCACGAGCGCGGGTCCCTGTTGTCTAACACACCCATAAGTCCCTGCTACTCAAGTACACTGAGCTCGACGTGGCATCTTGGACTATTCGGCGGTTAGTTGCGTGTGGACTAGGAACACGCATCAACCCTAGCTTAACCCGAGGGAACACTCTTCTTATCCACTTGACCAATCCGGTTAGTCTGGGACGTACTTAAGTCAGCCATTGTGCCGCACGTCTGTCTAGGCTTCGGATTGCCTTGTTGTTAACTAGAGTTAGTACTAAAGGATTCGCTCTGAAGAGTCTAGCCTGGTGAGAACCTCTGAGTGCAGAACAGTTAGTCCGGCGGTTAAAAGATAAACCAGTGGTCCGCCCACTGTCATAATCTACTCTAGCCCCAAAACTAACAAAGATAATTCCTAAAATATATCCTGATTGCTTAGAATAGGATTATCTGTGCTTGGTGTGCATCATTTAGGATAGTGTTCCTCTCTGGCAACTTTTTGCCAAGTATAGCGCTTGCCTCATTCGCGTATGCCCATTTGGAATCGTCCGAACAAGCGCTTGATTCGATCTGAGAATCACGTCCCTACAGTGGATCCTCCACTGAATTCTTTCCCATCTCTTTCCCCACCCGCCTCCCCCAGTGCTACTACCTTTGTAGTCATGGCAGTCGAACGACCTCTTATCGAGACGTTCGCCCCTATCTCTGCGAATCCGCCCACTTGCATTATTCTCCCACCTACTACTGCGGTACAGTTTGAGATCAGACCGCAGACGATCCAAATGCTGCCTACCTTTTGTGGTCTCCCAAGAGAAGACCCATATTCCCATATTATGGAATTCCAACATGTCATCCTACTTTTCAAGAATCAGAACCTCGATGATGACAATGTGCGTCTGCGAGTTTTTTCATTCTCACTCAAAGACCGAGCCTCAGATTGGCTCTACTCCTTACCCGCTGATTCAATCAGCAGTTGGAAAGAATTGGTGGGCAAATTCATGTCTAAATTCTACCCCATGACTCGGACCAACCAAATGAAGCAACTCATCCAGGACTTTTGACAGAAGTCCGATGAGAAATTTTTCGAAGCGTGGGATAGATTCCAAGACTACCTGACTAAGTGCCCCCACCATAGCATCGACAAGGGCAATCTTGTCCATGTCTTCTACAAGGGACTTACTGATGAGTCTCGGACCATGGTAGAGTCAATGTGCCAAGGAAAATTCCTGCACCAAACTCCGACCGATGCATACAAATTCTTGGGAGAGTTAGGCGAAAACTCTCAACATTGGACGACTGACTCAGAGTTCAGTCGAACCACTTCGGTCCAAAGGACAACCAAGGGACATGATGCTACAGCCGATACTGAGCTTCGATCAGTCATTCAAGAGTTGAGCAAGTCAGTCTTGGCACTGGCTGTGTCTGTACAAAAGCCTACTCAACAATCAACCCCAGTCATGCATGTGGGACACGAGAGCCCTATGGAATCCTGTACCCTTTGTCTGCAACCATCCCATACTACTGAGCATTGTCCTTTGAATGAAGGATGGTCTAATCCTCTTCAGGAAGAAGTTTGTGCTTTCAGCACATACAAACCACCCACTCAAAACTCGTATAGTCAATCTTATCATCCGGACACGAGAAACCACCCTAACTTCTCTTGGAGGCCTCAGTCTACTCAACCACAAGCTCAACCTCCGCGTCAGCCTCAGGGCATGTATCCTCCTGGGTTCAATCAACCCAATAGGCAATTCAATCAGGGACAATATCAGCAGAATCAGTACCCATCTACTCAGAACCAGTAGTTCCAACAGGGTCAATACTCTGGACAACAGAGCACATTTCAGAATCAGCAAAGAGTTCCCCAGAACTTTCAGAACCAACAGATTGTCCTAACAAATTCTTCCGCCTATAACTATAATGCCCCGATGAGCTCGAGTCGCGAATTGGTGCCTCAGCTCCCATTAGCTGCTCCCCAACAGTCGGTCCCCAAACCCGGTATCGAGGACCTTCTAGCTCAACTCATTACTCAATCTATGCAACGCCTAGAGCAACAGCAACAGCAATCCATGCTTCGTCTAGAGCAACGCTTAGGTAACCTGGAAGCTGAGAAAGCTAAAGGCATCTTCCCTAGCCAACCCATCGCTAACCCAAAAGGAAATGCCAAAGGAGCAGTATATGAGATCGGTTCCCAATCTCAAAGCCAGAATGAGAATTGTCAAGGGGAGGTGCAAGTTGTAACCACCCTACGATCTGGAAAAACTATGGACATGGGAGTCCAACCACCACCGGTGCCATCTCCAGCACCCATCACTCGCACCATGGAAACTAGTCCAAATCCTACCTCTGCTTCTTCTACCTCTGCACCAACATCAGATATCCCTGTGCAGAAATCTAAGGCTAAAGACAAATCCATTTGTCGAGTAAAGCCTCTCTTTCCGGACAGACTTGTCCAAGATAAGCGGGATCAGCAATTCTCTGAGATCTTAGATGTCTTTAAAGACGTCCAGATCAATATCCCATTCCTTTCTGCTATCAAGCAAATCCCCTCCTATGCCAAATTCCTCAAGGACTTGTGCACAGTTAAGCGGCGTACGCATGTACCCAAAGCTGCCTTCTTGGCCGAAAAAGCTACCGCGTTCATTCAACGCAACAGTGTGATCAAACACAAGGATCCAGGTAGCCCAACTGTCCAATGTGAAATTGGTGACAACTTTAGCTGCACTGCCTTGCTAGATTTAGGGGCTAGCGTCAACCTCATACCATTCTCGGTATATCAGCAGTTAGGACTGAAAGATATGAAGCCTACCAATGTCACCCTGAAATTGGCTGATCAGTCCATCAAGATTCCAAGAGGAATCATTGAAGATGTCCTAGTAAAAGTCGCTGACTTTTATTATCCTGTGGACTTTATCATTCTAGACACCGAGCCGTGTCAGGATAACCGCATTCCGGTCATCTTAGGCCATCCATTCCTTGCCACAGCGAACGCACACATCGGGTGCCGGGACGAAAACATGTCCATTGCTTTCGGTAACCTCAAAGCTGAGGTCAACATCTTTCGTTTAATGCAACAAGATGCCGATCGCGAAGTGACCGATGAAATGTGTGCCGTTGAGAGTCTAATCCCGGACTCCACCGAAGATATTCTTAAGCAGTGTCTAGAACACTTTGGAGCTGACTTTGCAACAGAGTCAGCTATTTCTGATCTCAATGATCTTTTGGAGACTGCTCCACTGATAGAGATCCCCGCTCCTCTCATCGAGTTCGAGCCTCTGATAACCATGGCCAGAGAACCCATCATTCCTTTACCTACTGAAGTCAAACCTCTTCAATCCGTGTCTTCTGTGACACCTATTTCTACTTCATCTGCTCCAATATTGGAGCTTAAGCCTCTTCCCACAGATCTTTCCTATGCCTATCTTGGTCCTAAGGAAACCTACCCTGTCATTATTGCTTCCGCTTTGTTTGAGAGTGAACGTAAGAAACTTCTCGAGCTGCTCAACGAGCACAAATCTGCGATAGGTTGGACTATAGATGATATTCGAGGCATAGACCCCTCGGTGTGCCAACATCACATCTATCTCGAGGATGAATCCAAAACCTCTCGAGAACACCAGAGGAGGTTGAACCCCGTCTTGAAGGATGTAGTCCGGGATGAGGTCCATAAACTGTTAGATGCGGGTATCATTTATCCCATCTCCGATAGCAAATGGGTGAGTCCTATTCATGTCGTCCCTAAAAAGGCAGGATTCACAATTGTGGAAAATGAGAACAAGGAAATGGTCACCCAGCGCCTGAAGAAAGGGTGGAGAGTCTGCATCGATTACCGACGACTCAACACCAATACTAGGAAGGACCGTTTTCCTTTACCCTTCATAGACCAAATGTTGGAGAGACTAGCAGGTCACTCCTATTACTACTTCCTCGATGGTTACTCAGGGTATAATCAAATACCCATCGCCCTTGAGGATCACGAGAAGACAACTTTCACCTGTCCCTTTGGCACTTTTGCCTACAAGCGCATGCCCTTTGGCCTCTGCAATGCACCCGCGACCTTTCAAAGGTGTATGATGAGCATATTCTCTGACATGGTGGAAAAATTCCTCGAAGTCTTTATGGACGACTTCTCAGTCTTCGGGTCATCCTTTGATGACTGTCTGAACCATCTAGGGCTTGTACTTCAACGCTGTCAGGACAAGCAACTTGTCCTCAATTGGGAGAAATGCCACTTCATGGTGACGAAGGGCATTGTTCTGGGACATGTCATTTCCCATCAGGGCATTGAGGTCGACAAAGCTAAAATCGATATCATCTCGACCTTGCCTACTCCTAAGTCTGTGCGTGACATCCGGTCCTTTTTGGGACACGGAGGATTCTATAGGCGATTCATCAAGGACTTCTCTCAAATCGCTCGACCTCTGTCCCATCTTCTGGCTAAAGATAGTCCTTTCGACTTTAATGCTGACTGTGTCAAGGCATTTGAGCGTCTCAAATCTGAGCTCACTACTGCGCCCATTATCCGTCCCCCGGACTAGACTCTACCTTTCGAGGTAATGTGCGATGCTTCTGACTACGCGTTAGGCGCCGTTCTAGGGCAGAGAGTTGACAAAAGGTCGCACGTGATCTACTACGCGAGCAAAACTCTTAACTCTGCCCAAATGAATTACTCTACCACTGAGAAAGAACTCCTGGCAGTAGTCTTCGCCCTTGATAAATTCTGTCAGTACCTCTTAGCCACTAAGGTGGTTGTGTACACTGATCATGCAGCCCTTCGTTATCTCATGTCGAAAAAGGAAACCAAACCTCGATTAATTCGATGGATTCTCTTACTGCAGGAATTCGACCTCGAGATTAAGGATAAGAAAGGAACTGAGAATGTAGTGGCTGATCACTTGTCTAGACTGACTTTAGAGTCATCCTTCGACACCCAGCCCATCCCTGAAAACTTTCCAGATGAACAACTGTTCTCTATCTCCGTTCATCCATGGTATGCTGACATTGTCAACTACCTTGTCACCGAAGAAATGCCTTCACACTGGTCAAAACAGGACAAAAGCCAATTCCTAGCAAGAGTTAAGTACTACTCTTGGGATGACCCTTATTTATATAAATACTGTCCTGACCAGATCATTCGTCTCTGTGTACCTGAGTCGGACCAACTCAATATCTTGTCCTCATGTCATGACCAACCTTGTGGTGGTCATTTCAGCACTAAGAAGACTGCAGAAAAAGTGCTGCAATGCGGATTCTACTGGCCTACACTATTTAAAGATGCCCATATCTACTGCAAAACCTGTCCTAATTGCCAGCATCTAGGCCGCATCTCCCAGAGGAACATGATGCCCCTCACTCCCATCCAGGTCGATGAAATATTTGACATCTGGGGCATAGACTTCATGGGCCCCTTTCCCGTTTCCTATGGTTTTGAGCACATTCTCCTTGCGGTAGACTATGTATCCAAATGGATAGAAGCCATTCCCACCAAGACCAATGACCACAAAATAGTGGTTAAATTCCTAAAGGAGTTCATCTTCGCCCGATTCGGTGCCCCTAAGGCCATCATTAGTGATGGGGGCACCCATTTTTGCAATAGGATATTCGAGAAATTAATGAAAAAGTATGGGGTAACCCACAAGGTTGCCCTAGCTTATCATCCGCAGACTAGTGGTCAAGTGGAGGTTTCTAATCGTCAGATCAAGCAGATCTTGGAGAAGACAGTCAATACCACACGTAAAGACTGGTCTACTCGTCTCACTGATGCATTATGGGCATACAGAACCGCCTACAAGACCCCACTCAATATGTCTCCCTATCGTTTGGTCTTTGGGAAACCCTGTCATCTTCCGGTAGAGATTGAACATCGTGCCCTGTGGGCCATTAAGAAGCTCAACTTCGACCTAGACTCCGTAGGGGAGGAGCGGAAACTTCAAATGAATGAGTTAGAAGAACTCAGAAATGATGCCTACAACTTGTCCACGAATTACAAAGCAAAAATGAAGTGGATACATGACAAGAGCATCCTCAGAAAAGAGTTCCATCCAGGACAGAAGGTCCTTCTTTATAATTCTCGTCTCCATCTCTTCCCTGGGAAACTGAAATCTAGGTGGACCGGTCCTTATACGGTCACAGCAGTCACACCCTTCGGGGCAATCACTATTGAGGATCCCAAGGATCACTCCTCATTCCAGGTCAATGGTCAGCGTCTTAAGCAATTCCATGAACTTGATGTGTCGTTCATTCAGACTTTTGAAATTGATCTCATCGATCCTGCCTATGTCGACTGATGATCCACTCAGTCTCCTGAGCTCCAACTTGGTTGGGGGTGCTGTCACCCCGTCATGTCTGGCTGAAGACGTAAAACTTAGCGCTTTCGGAAAGGCAATTCCGGTATTCCTAGAGTACATGAGTCTCATGCATTTGTTATTATTGTTATATCTTTGAAAATGCAGGTACATTCATTCTTCCGATCATCAGGTACCACACACTGTCGAGTTTCTGCCGACTTGGTAACATCCTTCCTCAATCTTTGCATCATCATCACTGATTTTTCATCATTTTATGTCCCGGTCATGAGCACCGAGGACGGTGTTGTATTTTGGTTGGGGGTGGAAATTTACCAAAACTCATGTTTTCATTTTGACAAAAAAAAAAAAAAAATCTTATTTTTGGGGTGATTTCCGATGTTCTCCAAAAGTTTTCTAGAATTTCAAAAATGTGTCAAATACCCTGACTTTGATTAGCTAAAAACCTTCGTTAAGTCAGTATTGAGGATGTCAATTTTTGTTTAAAGTTAGCATTGAGTCAAGTCAAGTGTGACTACAGCAGGTTTGAAAACTCAGAAAAAATCAGATTCGGCACAATTGTACACTATCAACATCAGAGTCATCCTAAGTTTGGAAATTCTAGAGATCCTGTGAGAAGAATTGTGGAGACCTAACCCAGTAAGCTTTCGAGCCTTTAATCATTTCAGAGAGTATACATTAATCCTGAGTCACAAGATGACTCACTATTCTTCATGCCCGCAATATTCGTTGAGAGATCTCATTATCTTTTGCTTCGATCATAAAACTCGGAACGACATCAACATTGGATTACTACGACAGAACCTTCTCTGTATCCAGTCAAGACAGTATGCATGATAGTGCAAACCCTAGAAAATGATTTAGGCCATTTTTCTGAACCATTCAGCCTTTTTACTCACCTGAATTATACTTCACTAGAAACCCCTTGAGCCGTTCTATAAAAGCCTTTTCTTTGTAAACCCATCAACCTAAAACCCAGTCTAGCTACGAAGCATGACTGGCTACTCGTATTTTGAGATGGACAAAAAAAGAATAACTGATGTGTATACCGTGAAAAGAAAAGTAAAGAAAAAAAAATCAAAAGGAAAAGAAAGTGGTTCAAGCTGAAAACAAAATATGGAAAGAAAGTATGAAGAAGAGCTGAAAAGAAATTGAGCAGAAATATCAAGAAAAAGAGAAAAATACGAAAAAAGGAAAAAGAACTAGATAATGGTGTTACGTCGTAGGAAAAATTCAAGAAAATGGCAATATCCTCTCAAGATCTTTGAAATCCTGTATTCCTTTATCTCTCTACACCTGACCTAAGCCTCATTACAACCCAGGAAAGTCCTACTTGATTCTAGGATAGTACGATCATAAAATGTGGAGATTGGAGAAAGAGAATCTATAGAGTTTGATCTGACGTTTCCGAGTGAAGTGGTATTCCAATCATGAGATCTTCTTCTGTTAAAGATGTCCTTCCTTCAAATAAAACATATGTGAGATCTTTTGCCTCTTTATATTAAATACATCTCCTCGCATATAAATTGAGAGAAAAGAAGAAAACCCTTCTCGTGTGATTCTATTCTGAGTGCTGAACATGTGAGATTTGAGGTCGAGGCATAAAAACTTAGAGGTGATCTGAAAATCTTTACTGTCGGATGATGAGAATGTTGAGCACACACACACGCAGAGTCTGACTATTCTGGGTCATGATTATCAGTCTGTAGTCTTGCCAAAACTTTCAAACTCTTCGCTAACATGTAACTGTTTTTGCATCCATTCAATGATATGACGAACGGTGTTTTCCCGGAGCTAATATGAAAAAGTGTGCAGCATGTGCAGAGCCCTTTTAAGCTCATTTATTTTGCACTAATTGCCAAGGATTGGCAATATGCTGGTTGGGGGTTGTGATATTCGCTCAAAAGTGCTTATTTTAAGCAATTATCCTTTTAGCATTATCGCACTCTCCTACGTAAAACTGCTCTAATTATCCACTTTTCTACGTAAGAGTCTATCTCATTGCGTAGAACACACTTTTCTGGACGAAATGGTATATTTGCATGCATTAAACACATTTTTAGAAGTTTAGATATTAAGCCGTTCTGATTAAGTCTCATTACGCGCTTCTTCTGTCGCAGGAAACTCTGATTGGATGATTCTCGAGACTTGTGGGCCCACATGGACCATGAAAGCCCATTATCAAAGCTTAAAGAGTCCACAGGCTATGTCTAGAAGATATGAGCCTATTACGGGCTGAACAAGGGGATCGAAGAGCTGGCCCAAGGAACCACGAGAGCGGGAGAGCTGATAACCAAGAGAAGGACCAAAGCATTTAAAGCCACATCAAATGATGGCCTACTCTACTGGCAAAGCGCAAGTGAAGAACAATGGAAAACCAGGGTTCATGACCCTCTGCCAATACTTTTTCTGATATTTTCTCTCTCATCTCTCCTTATTCTCTCTCTCTTCATTTCTCGGTCTTCGAATCTATTGACTTAACCCCAGAACTCCTGCTCATTGGCTCTGTCTCATCTCCCTTAGCTTTCTGACCGTTGGATCTTCTATAGGGCCGTTGAATCTCTATAGATCGCCATCTGACCTATCAATTCTATGCATCCGACCATCCGATCGTGCTACCGATCAGTCGACCATCCATCCTATCAACCACCCGATCTCCATTGTAAAATATCAGTCCCTAAGGCAGGTTTGATTGTAGAGAAATGCCTCAGATGGTTGATTGTGGCTAAGAGCGTAGAGCTCGATTTCCGAAGAAAGGAAAATACATTTTTCCTTGATGGGTATTTCAAGGGGAAAATGCATTTTTCTCCCCTGGCAACCAAACGCACCCTAACCCACATCCATCGAGCCCAGTGGCCCACTATCATTCTCACCTACCTTCTGGCCCATGGCCGATGCACTCTGGGCCCACGATTTTTAGCATTCCCATTGGCCAACCACTGGCCAACACGTGGCATCAGCTCTTGGCCTAGTGGTCATGGCCAAACGGCCCATTAACCTCGAGCCCAAGCCCGCAAAACCCCTGGTTCAAAAATAAAAATAAAAATAAAATAATAATAAAAAAAAAATAAAAAAAAATAAAAAAAAAATAAAAAATAAAAAATTTCTTTTAGAAACCGTGAATTTCTAAGTTTAGAAACCCACGGTTTCTACTTAAGGAGAGGGTTAAAAACCCTTCGGCTCTCTCTTCTTCCGCCCCCGCTCGGACACCCTTTCCTCCTCTTCCCTTTCCCCTTCTTCTTCTCCTCCGGCGTGCCATCGCCGGTGAGGAGTGGAGCTTCTTCTTCTTCTTCTTCTTCTTCTTCTTCTTTTCTTCTTCTGTTGCTGGAGTTGCAGTTCTGCAACTCCGGCCGGCGAACCGAGCTCCACCACCATCCTCACCACAGCGAGCTGGTGAGGGTCCTCCCCCTCTCCTCCTATCCTTCTTCTTCCTCTTCGTTTTCTTCTTCTTCTTCTTCTTCTTCTTCGTTTTCTTCTTCTTTTGCCGGAGTTGTAGGTCTGCAACTCCGGCCGGCGAACTGTGCTCCACCACCGTCCTCTTCACAGCATGCTACGGTGAGCCCTTCTCACATTCTATTCCTCTCTTCTATCCTCTCTATCTTCCCTCAACACGTTACACAACTCTTACCTCTCTCTTCACCGTTCTTTCCACTCCAAGAAGAGGAGCCGTCAGCCACCACCGTCCTCCATTAGAGGCCTGCAACCACAACCTCTTGGTCCGCCACCATCACCAGCGACCGCCCTCTCCTTCATCTCCAACGGTTGCTGGAGTTGCAACCTGCAACTCCAGTCCGTCAAGTTGCCTCCCACACCGCTGTCGTCTCCCCCTCTCAAAAGAAAAGAGATAAAAAAATAAAAAAATAAAAAAAAAAGAGAGGAAGAAAGAAATATAAAAAGAAAAAATCAGAAAAGAGAAGAAGAAGAAAGAGGGGAGGAATATCCTCACCTGGTTCATCCGCCTCCTCCACCATCTCCTTGAGCCAACTCACGGCTTGCTCTTTGCTGCACTCACCACCCCCATGGATTCCACCACCGTTACATCCTCAACAAGCTGCTGCTACACCAGTGCAAATCTTGCAAGCAGCACCTCCCTGAATCCTCTCTAAGCCGTTCTCTCCCCGGCCAAAACCTACAAGCTACTGCACTGCCCTTCTGCTCTCCATTCAAGTTGGCAGTCGGATTGCAACTCCACATCAAGCATCGCACCTCCACCATCATCTTCTCTCGGTGATCATGGCGAATCACCACACATGTGCTGCCTCCTTTCCCTACACCATCATCATCACCATCTCCCCGTCACCATGATCAACACGGGCACATCCAACAGTGGTTCAAAATGGTAACAATTAACCTTCTCTCACTCCATTCTCTCATCTTTTCTCTCTCTAAGGTAGACACCTCTTTCTCTCTCTAACTCTTTGTTTTTTTTTTAGGTTTCTTCATTTCTCTCTCTTCTTTTTCTTCTTTACTTCTTTCTCTAAAATCTCTATTTATTTTCTCTCTCTAAGCTCTTTCTTTCTCTCTCTAGCTTAGCTTCTCTTTTGTATTGCTTTTTAGATAATTTTTCTTTTGTTTATTCAACTTTTGTAGGCATTTTAAATATATTAATGAATTTTAGTTTGATTATCATGTTGTGGTTCTCCTTCAATCTTCTTTGAATGTTTGTTGATCTACTTTGTAGTTTGATAAATTCTCTCTCTAAAAATTACTGAAAATGTTTGAAATCAACCCACCATTCTCACCCCTCAATCAATTTCTGGGAAAAATTCATCATTTTATGTTCTTGAATTACGCAAACTAACCCCGAGTGCGGATCGATATCCGACACGAATCCCTATACAAAGCCTGTAATTTTGCAGGAATTTTGAGGCTCGGATCAAATTACAAATCTTGTTGATTCTAGGGTTTCCGTAACCAACGACGCGGAAAAAACCTACTTTCAGGGGTGTCTGTCACTCCCGTTGTGTCTGGCTGACGACGTAAAACTTAGCGCTTTCGGAAAGGCAATTCCGGTATTCCTAGAGTACATGAGTCTCATGCATTTGTTATTACTGTTATATCATTAGAAATGCAGGTACATCCGATCATTAGGTACCACACACTGTCGAGTTTCTACCCACTTGGTAACATCCTCCCTGAACCTTTGCATCATCATCACCGATTTTTCATCATTTTATATCCCGGTCATGAGCACCGAGGACGGTGCTATATTTTGGTTGGGGGTGGGGTATTTACCAAAACTCATGTCTTCATTTTGAAAAAAAAAAAAAAATAAATAAATAAATAAATAAACTTCTTGTTTTTGGGGTGATTTCTGATGTTCTCCAAAAGTTTTCTAGAATTTCAAAAATGTGTCAAATACCCTGACTTTGATGAGCTGAAAACCTCCGTTAAGTCAATATTGAGGATGTCAATTTTTGTTTAAAGTTGGCGTTGAGTCAAGTCAAGTGTGACTACAGCAGGTTTGAAAACTTAGAAAAACTCAGATTCGGCACAATTGTACACTATCAACATCAGAGTCATCCTAAGTTTAGAAATTCTAGAGATCCTGTGAGAAGAATTGTGGAGACCTAACCCTGTGAGCTTTCGAGCCTTTAATCATTTCAGAGGGTTATACAACAAATTTGAGTCACTAGATGACTCAATATTCTTCATGCCCGCAATATTCGTTGAGAGATCTCATTATCTTTTGCTTCGATCATAAAACTCGGAACGACATCAAAATTGGATTATTACAATAGAACCTTCTCTGTATCCAGTCAAGACAGTATGCATGGTAGTGCAAACCCTAGAAAATGATTTAGGCCATTTTTCTGAACCGTTCAGCCTTTTTACTCACCTGAATTATACTTCACTAGAAACCCTTGAGCCCTTCTATAAAAACCTTTTCTTTGTAAACCCATCAACCTAAAACCCAGTCAAGCTATGAAGCATGACTGGCTACCCTTATTTTGAGATGGACAAAAGAATAACTGATGTGGGTATACCGTGAAAAGAAAAGTAAAGAAGAAAAATCAAAAAAAAAAAAAAAGTGGTTCAAGCTGAAAACAAAATATGGAAAGAAAGTATGAAAAAGAGCTGAAAAGAAATTGAGCAGTCTCAGAAATATCAAGAAAAAGAGAAAAATACGAAAAAAAAGAAGGAAAAAGAACCAGATAATGGTGTTACGCCGTAGGAAAAATGCAAGAAAATGGCAATATCCTCTCAAGATCTTTGAAATCCTGTATCCCTTTATCTCTCTACACTTGACCTAAGCCTCATTACAACCCAAGAAAGTCCTATTTGATTCTAGGGTAGCACGATCATAAAATGTGGAGATTGGAGAAGGAGAAGCTATAGAGTTTGATCTGACGTTCCCGAGTGAAGTGGTATTCCAATCATGAGATCTTCTTCTGTTAAAGATGTCCTTCCTTTAAATAATACATATGTGAGATCTTTGCTTTCATATATCAACACATCTCCTCACATATAAATTGAGAGAAAAGAAGAAAACCCTTCTTGTGTGATTCTATTGTGAGTGCTAAACATGTGAGATTTGTGGTCGAGGCAGAAAAACTTAGAGGTGATCTGGAAATCTTTACTGTCGGATGATGAGAATGTTGAGCACACACACATGCAGAGTCTGACTATTCTGGGTCATGATTATCAGTCTGTAGTCTTGCCAAAACTTTCAAACTCTTCGCTAGCATGTAACTGTTTTTGCATCCATTCAATGATTTGACGAACGGTGTTTTCCCAGAGCTAATGTGAAAGTGTGCAGCATGTGCAGAGCCCTTTTAAGCTCATTTATTTCGCACTAATTGTGAAGGATTGGCAATATGCTGGTTGGGGGTTGTGATATTCGCTCAAAAGTGCTTATTTTAAGCAATTATCCTTTTAGCGTTATTGCATTCTCCTACGTTAAAATGCTCTATTTATCTACTTTTCTACGTAAGAGTCTCTTTTGTTGCGTAGAACACATTTTTCTGGACGAAATGGTATATTTGCATGCATTAAACACATTTTCGGAAGTCTAGACATGAAGTCATTCTGATAGAGTCTCATTACGCGCTTCTTCTGTCGTAAGAAACCCCGATGGGACAATTCTCGAGACTTGCAAGCCCACATCGATCAGGGAAGCCCATTATCAAAGCTTAAAGAGCCCACATGCTATGACTAGAAGATATGGGCCAAATATGGGCTGAATAAGAGGACCAAAAACCGGCCCAAAGAACGAAGAGAGTAGGAGAGCCAATGACCAAAAGATGGACCAAAGCGTTTAAAGCCACATGAGTCAGCAAGGAATGATAGTCTACTCTACTGGAGAAGCGTGAGGATGGTCACAATGAAGACCAGGGTTCCAGACCCTCTGCCAATACTTTTATCTCCATTTTCTGATACTTTCTCTCTCATCTCTCCTTATTCTCTCTCTCTCTTCATCTTTCGGTCCTCGAATCTACTGACCTAACCCCAGAACTCCTGCCCATCGACTCTATCTCATCTCCTTTAGCTTTCTGACCGTTGGATCTTTCATCGGACCATTGATCTTCAATCGGACAGTTGGATCTCTCTAGATCCGTTGATCTACCAATCTGGGTCCCAATCAAGTCACCATCCATCCGATCGCCATCAGACTGTCTGTCACATCATCTTGTGAGACGATGGACATCATCAATCCATGTGGGCCAGTAGCCAGGCCCATCATCATCGACCCGCTGTCCGACCAGTTAGTGGACCCCGTGAATTTCAAAATAATTTTAATTAAATTTTAAAAAATGGGGGGTCCACTAAATGGGGACATTCCCCAAAGAAAAGTAGTGTTTTACTTAATAAAAAAAAAAATTATTTTTTTTATTTCAAAAATTCCCTAATTTCCATTAATGGAAACTAGGGAGCTTTAAAAGGGGAAGGAGAAGGGTTCTTTGGAACCCTAATCCCCCTCCTTATTGCTCCCTTCTCTCCCCAAGAAACACAACCACGTTTTCGCCTCTTCTTCTCCTTTCTTCTCCTTCTCCTTCTCCTTCTTCTTCTTCTTCTTCTTCTTCTTCTTCTCCACCGTCTTCCATGCAGGCTCCTCCCTACTGTCACTGTTGATGCTACAACACAGCCTATAACCAGGATCGGTTTCATCCCTTGCTTATCACCGATCTGCTCCTTAAGGTAAGCCTCTACCCCTCTCTCTCTTCATCTCCTGTCCGTCTCTCTCTCAACGTCCTCCCATCTTCTTTCCCTTCCTCCGGGCAGACCTGCAACTCCAGTAAGTCTGTAACAAACCGTTATTTCCACATCGCCCTTCATTGGTCCCACTACTTGCAGACCTGTAGGGCAGCCAACTCAACGGCTTAACAAGCCTCTCCTCGCTGCTGGTTCATCACGGCAACATGCAACCCACTTGCGTTCCACTCGAAGGTACCAAAATGGTTTGAGAAACCATTAAAACCCACGACCGTTTTACATCTCTCCCCTCTTTCCAATCTTCGCCACCTCTCCCCTTCTCTTCATCTCGAGAACCTTGCTCCCCAACGACAACATTCTTCTCCATGCTACTGCCATCTAAACCTGAAACCGTTTCCATTCACCACCAGTATACAACGGTTGCTTCTCAACCAACAGGAACCGCTTTGGTTTGAAACTCGCCTACAACTACAAGAGTACCACCTGCAAGGACCGGCCAGTCCCTTCTTCTTCCTCCAGTTGAACCAAGTGCATCATCTACATGCTCAAAGGTTGATCAAT
This sequence comes from Euptelea pleiosperma, assembly GCA_035048495.1. NCBI lineage: Eukaryota > Viridiplantae > Streptophyta > Magnoliopsida > Ranunculales > Eupteleaceae > Euptelea > Euptelea pleiosperma. Next base: position 20,017,085 of record CM068547.1, read on the forward strand.
GGTTTCACAGCCATGTGAACCTCCATCTCTTCGACCAAGTTGCAAGCCTGCAACTTCTCCAAGGGCCTGAGTTCATTGTTGTCCTGTTCTTCCCAACCAGATCACCATTCGCCACTCATCTTCATGGGCTCCCTCTAAAACTCGTGAATCACCATCACCTCATAGGGTTCAACGGGCAAACTCATCTCTTGGCTGCGTGACACCCACAACATCTCCATTATCTCAGTTCTAGAACTCTCTTTCCACGTGGGTAGTGATCTTCCTCTTATGGTAAATCTAATGGTAATCCTTCCCATCACCTTCTCTATCTTCTTTACTCTCTCTCACCTCTTTCTCTCTCTAGTTTTCTCGTATTTAAGTTTTATTTGAACTTGTGTTATCATGTTTAGAATAAGTTTCGATTGAGCAGCATATTGTAACCGAGAATTTTGATAAATAAATTAGAATTTTATTTTCTTTTTTTTTTATCTTTTGAGCCATTTCAATTAATGTTAGTAGTTGCTTGAGACAAATCTCCAAATGAAAAGAGTCACTCACCATTCTCACCTTTCCATCCTTTTGTTTTTAGCAATTTTTGAGAAAAAGCTATCATTTTATGTCATTGATTTGCGTTCCCTAATTTCGAGTGCGGATCGACATCTGACACGAATCCCTATACAAAAGTTCATATTTTGCAGGAATTAAATTGGAAAAAATACAAATTTTGTTGGAATTAGGGTTTCCGTAACCAACGACACGGGAAAATCCTAGTTTCAGTTGAGAATTAAGATCGGAGTGGCCGATCGATGGTAGGTTTGGGGTGTACCAAACTGAACAAGCGGACAAGGCTTCTCGGCTAGGAGGGCGCACGTGGACTCGTAGCTTTGATTCAGAGGACGTGAACGCATCGGCAGTACACCTTGGCTAAGGTTGGAAGTTGTATCTGCAACGGTGCTGCGTAGGTAACCTTTGTTTCATTTAACTTTTCAATTAATGATACTTTCCGTCTAGACATGGTCCCGTGGTTTTTCCTTGGTTAAGGTTTCCACGTAAAAATCTTTTGTCTTGTTTGATTGTTTGTTTGTATTCAGCTATCTATCTTGATTCGACTAAACGACGAAAAGAAAATATATCACGGAGGTATATTTGATTTAAGTTAGTTATGATAATTCTTTATCAAACAACTAAGGCATGTGATTTTCTCCCTTACCATAGACCAGTAAAACTATTTAGGTATAATTAATTTTAAATACCTAATCAGCCCCCCGTTTTAGGTATTTCTGATTAAAGAGAACGGACCGGTGGTTATTTCAAATTTGATAAAAGAGGAGATGAATGAATTTTTTTGGGTTATTCCACAAATAGTCGAGCTTATCGGGTTCTAAATCGAAGAACCAAAACTATCATGGAATCTATTAATGTGGTTATTGATGATTTGAATATTGAAGAAAATTCTTCACAGGATGACAATTGTGATGATATCTGCCATTGTATTAAAGACATCCAATTTACTCCTCCTTATAGTGATTCTCATGATGATAAATCTCTTCTCTTATGGGTTAAGAAAAATCATCCTAGTATTGACATCATTGGTGAGGTCGGGTGTAAAGTTCAAACTAGAAGACATAATGAAAATGTTGTTAATTTTGTATGTTATACTTCTCAAATTGAACAAAGAAATATTTCTGAAGCTCTTACTGATGAAAATTAGATTAGTGCCAAGTAGGAGGAACTAAGCCAATTTACTAGAAATGATGTTTGGTATTTAGTGCCTAGACCTAAAGATACAAATGTTATTAGCACTAAATTGATTTTTAAAAACAAATCTGATGAGAATGGAACTGTTGTCAGAAACAAAGCTAAACTTGTAGCTCAAGGCTATACTCAAATTGAAGGCATTGATTTTGATGAAACTTTTGCACCTATTGCTAGATTGGAATCTATTCGTATCTTGCTTGTTATTGCATGACATCTTAAATTCAAACCTTTTCAGATGGATGTCAAAAGTGCATTCTTGAATGGTGTTCTTCAAGAAGAAGTCTATGTGGAACAAACTAAAGGATTTGGGGATCAAAAATTTCCTGATCAAGTTTATCTCCTCAAAAAGGCACTGTATTGCTTAAAACAAGCTCCAAGGGCTTGGTATGAGAGATTGACCACTTTTCTTCTTCATCAAGGATTCATCAGAGGAGTAGTGGACAAAACTTTATTTGTTAAAACTGTTCAGGAAATTTATGTGATTGCTCAAATATATGTTGATGATATTGTGTTTGGGTTCACATCTATTGATCATGCTTACATATTTTCAGAACAAATGAAAAAGGAATTTGAAATGAGTTTGGTGGGAGAACTGAGTTATTTTCTGGGTCGTCAAGTTAAACAGTTGGATAATGGAATTTTTATTTCTCAATCCAAATATAGTAAAGACCTAGTTAAGAAATTTGGTATGGAATCAGCTAAACATCATCGTACTCCTATGAGTACTATTACTAAGCTGAGTAAAGATATTGAAGGAAAGGATGTTGATCAAACTCTATATAGAAACATGATTGGAAGCTTACTATATCTCACTGCTAGTCATCCTGATATTTCTTTTAGTATGGGTGCATGTGCCAGACTTCAAGCTAATCCCAAAGAATCTCATATACTAGCAATTAAAAGTATCATCAGATATGTTAGTAGAACTGTAGGATATGGTTTCTGATATTCGTTTAATACAATTGCAGAGTTGGTAGGATATTCCGATGCTGATTGGGCTAGAAATGTTGATGATAGAAAAAGCACCAGCGGTGGGTGTTTTTATGTTGGTAACAGTCTTGTTAGTTGGCAAAGCAAGAAACATAATTGTATTTCATTATCTATTGCTAAAGCCGAGTATATTGCAACGGGCAGCTATTGTACTCAACTGCTTTGGATGAAGCAGATGTTGACATATTATGGGATCAATCAAGGATTAATGACTATCTATTGTGATAATACTAGTACCATAAATATATCTAAAAACCCTGCTCAACATTCTAGAGCTAAACATATTGACATTCGTCATCATTTTATTAGAGATCTTGTTGAAAAATAAATTATCACCTTGGAGCATGTCGCTACAGAAAATCAATTAGCTGATATTTTTATAAAACCTCTTGATGTCGTAAGATTCGAATTTCTTCGTAAATCTATCAGTATCAGTTTAATTGATTAGTTTATCATGTGTTTTGTGCTTTATTTTTTTATTTTTTTTGCATTCATGGTAGTCTGGTTGATTAGCACTGATTATGAATAATAAAAAATTAGAAGTTAACATAGGTACTATCAAGACCATATCATGATGATATATATTTTTTATTACTTGTAGTGATTAATCCATTATACCTTGTCTCTGTCAGTGGATAAAATTCTTTTATAACATATGTTTCACACACTACACACTGACTGACTTTTCTTCAAGACTAGATATGATATCAATATCATTTTTAGTGCTTATTTTAGGAATAAGGAATAGACCTCTACTAGATATATGACTTCAAATTAGTAGTGTTCCTGCCTTTAGTTGATTTCAAAATTACACTATAATCGACTGTTGGCTTCCCAATGTGAGCTATTGTAACTAAGGAAATAGCTACCTCCAAAAACTAGTGTGAAAGCCATCTATATGGCCCTATTTGAAATAGTAATCTGATTCTTATTGCTGTAGAAAAGGACTACCTACGAGGAACGAGGAATGTGAATGCTACCACACAATATAAAAAAAAATACGAGTGAAAAACAACAAAATTTGCTAGAAAAATTCTTATCCTATTAGCAAATATACATGTATATTAATTGAGTGATGTGTGAGAACCCGAAATAGCTTTAATGAGGATTTCATATCTGGATATAGGATATCTCCGAGATTTCAAGAATTTATTTTCTGGAGTTTTACGAAAATTACTTTATCTTGTTATGATTTTGATGTCAGTTCTTTATTTACTACTAGTTTCAAAGAGCAATGATTTTATTACTATCAGTGACTTAGTATTCTATGCCTAACTGACGGATATATAAAAAATGTGTATCTATCTCATGATCGTATTGGAATCATATCTTATTTTAATTCAGTATTTTGAATTACTCTAAGTCATCTACCAAGTTTCAAACAAGCATTCATATTTTTTTTTTTTGCTTTTCAAATAAAATTTCTTATCAAAGTTCTAGAAATTAGTTCGTCTAATTTGATATTCATGTTACGACTCTCCGAGGTTCAATCTATTGTCAAGATCTTCCATAATCTGATGATTAATAATGTTAACATTCTAGTTTATTGATATTTTATGCACTTATTTTTTATGATGATATCCATTACATGCTTATTATATACTTATATTTCTATACCTTTGTCATTCTGTGACAAAAAAGAAGAGAAAAAATCATAGAGGTAAAAACAAGTATATGCATGAGATAGGGGGAGAGAAATTAAGGGAGGAGAAAAATTGTTTATATTATTTTTCTAATTTCTCTATCTATGATGTGCATAATTAACTCACTATATTTTATTAGTTTATTGATTGCCGATGATATTACATGGTATGTGTTGTTGGTAGAATGTGCAGGGAACAAATCAAAAGCTGTTATTCTATTATCTGTTCGTCTATCTCTGAGAGATTATGAGATAATGAGTGAATCATGTAAGAGGATGGGATTGTAATTAATTTGTGTTTACCTTCTATATGATTAAATATTTTTTGTCATGGAATTGCCAAAGGGAGAGATTATAAAGAATATTTTCATATTCTAAGTTTGGCAAAGATTTCGTATGATATAAAAACATTCATATAACGGTTCCTACGAGCACCAGTGTAGTGTAAAGATGTCGTGGTATGCATACTTCCTCAACTACGTGAAGACTAAAAAATAGAGACAGCAAGAATCAAACAGTTGACGATAGGAGTCATCTGAGCAACTGCCCATTTGTCCGTTATAGATCATGTACACTCGCTTATGAAGGTAAGTGACTTAGAGGCCATAGGAATAGATTTAAATGAGTAAAATATAATGGTCAAACCTAGTCATTGGACAGACCTGAGTCTTAGTCAATGTTATTGACTTCTGGGAGAGTTCAATCGATTGGACAAAGCCTAATCGATTGGAGACCTCTATGAAATCGATTGGAGTCAACGAGACAAAACATGATCAGAGCCCAATCGATTGGAGACCTCTGTTAAATCGATTGGAGTCTACGAGATAGAACATGATCAGAGCCCAATCGATTGGAGACCTCTGTAAAATCGATTGGAGCCTACGGGACATAAACTTATTTAAGTTCGATCGATTGGACTATGAACAATCGATTGGATTTACGAAGGAAAACCTATCCGTACAAGGCCAATCGATTGGACCTATAGGACAATTGATTGGACTTCACATGGATTGAGTCTTTCTCAGATCTGAAATTCTAGTTTCCACTCTCCCACGTTCTACAAGGCTCAGGATTATAAATTTTATAAATATAACCCTTCTATACCTTCTCTAAACACAATTCTTCACTTCTATAGAGAGAAGAAAAGGTTTATTTATTTGAGTGTCCATTCGAAGAGCAAGAAGATTTTTTCTCATAAACATCTTGTGAGCTTGTTCCTCTTCTAGATCAAAGCCAAAAGCTTGATCCATTACTCAGCTTAGGTCTTCCACACAGATATTTGACTGATATTCGCTTAAAAGTACGTATTTTCCACTATTATCTTCTAAGCCTTATCACACTCTCCTATGTTAAACTTCTCTAATTATCCACCTTTCTATGTAAGAGTCTCTTTCAATGCGTAGAACACACTTTTTTGGATGAAATGGTATATTTGCATGCATTAAACACATTTTCGGAAGTCTAGATATAAAGTCGTTCTGATTAAGTCTCATTACGTGTTTTTTCTGTCGCAGGAAACCCTGATTGGATGATTCTCGAGACATGCGGGCCAAAATCGATCATTAAAGCCCATTATCAAAGCTTAATGAGCCCATAGGCTATGACTAGAAGATATGGGCCAAATATGGACTAAATAAGAGGACCAAAGAGCTAGCCCAAAGAATGAAGAGAACCGGAGAGCCAATGACCAAGAGACAGACCATAGCATTTAAAGACGCATGAATCAACAAGGAATGATGGTCTACTCGACTGGTGAAGTGTGAGGAGGAACACAGTTGATATTCGCTCAAAAGTGCTTATTTTAAGCAATTATCCTTTTAGCGTTTTCACACTCTCCTACGTTAAAATGCTCTATTTATCTACTCTTCTACGTAAGAGTCTCTTTTGTTGCGTAGAACACACTTTTCTGGACGAAATGGTATATTAGCATGCATTAAACACATTTTTGGAAGTCTAGACATTGAGTCGTTCTGATAAAGTCTCATTACGCGCTTCTTCTGTCGCAGGAAACCCCGATGGGACAATTCTCGAGACTTGCGAGCCCAAATCAATCATGAAAGCCCATTATCAAAGCTTAAAGAGCCCACATGCTATGACTAGAAGATATGGGCCAAATATGGGCTGAATAAGAGGACCAAAAAGCTGGCCCAAAGAACGAAGAGAGCAGGAGAGCCAATGACCAAGAGACGGACCAAAGCGTTTAAAGCCACATGAGTCAGCAAAGAATGTAGTCGACTCTACTGGAGAAGCGTGAGGATGGTCACAGAGAAGACCAGGGTTCCAGACCCTCCGCCAGTGCTTTTATCTCTATTTTCTGATACTTTCTCTCTCATCTCTCCTTATTCTCTCTCTCTCTTCATCTCTCGGTCCTCGAATCTACTGACCTAACCCCAGAACTCCTGCCCATCAGCTCTATCTCATCTCCCTTAGCTTTCTGACCGTTGGATCTTCCATCGGACCGTTGGATCTTCAATCGGACCGTTGGATCTCTCTAAATCCATCGATCTACTAATCTGGGTCCCAATCAAGTCACCATCCATCCGATCGCCATCAGACTGTCTGTCACATCATCTTGTGAGACGATAGACATCATCAATCCATGCGGGCCAGTAGCCGAGCCCATCTTCATCGACCCGCTGTCCGACCAGTTAGTGGACCCCGCGAATTTCAAAATAATTTTAATTAAATGGGGGGTCCACTAATTGGGGAGATTCCCCATAAAAAAGTAGTGTTTTACTTAAAAAAAAAAAAAAAAAAAAAAAAATATTTTTTATTTTTTTTATTTTCAAAAACCCCCTATTTCCATTAAAGGAAATAGGGAAGCTTTAAAAGGGGAGAAGAGAGGGTTCGAAACCCTAATCTCCAAACACCCTTTCCTCCTCTTCCCCTTCCCCTTCTTCTTCTCCTCCGGCGTGCCATCGCCGGTGAGGAGTGGAGCTCGCCTTCTCCTTCTTCTTCTTCTTCTTCTTCTTCTTCTTCTTCTTCTTCTTCTTCTTCTTCTCCTTCTTCTTCTTCTTCTTCTTCTTCTTCTTCTTCTTCTTCTCCTCCTTCTTCTTCTTCTTCTTCTCCTCCTTCTTCTTCTTCTTCTTCTTCTTCTTCTGCTGCGTCTTCTTCTTCGTCTGCATCGTCGCCGGAGTTGCAGACAGCAACTCCGGTCGTCGTTTTCACACACCGTCGCCCACAGCTCCTCCGCCGTAGCTGCTGCTGCACATACCGCGCACCTCCATCGTTTCCTCCCCCTTTCCTTCTCCCTCATCTTCTTCCTCCTCCTCCGCCTCCTCCTGTCATCGTCTTCTTCTTAACTCGCCGGAGTTGCAGGTCTGCAACTCCGGCCATTGTCCTCAGATTCCTCTTCTTCTTCTATCCTCTCACGTGTGTCTTCTTCTTCTATACCCTGCTCGTGCTCCAGCGTAGCACTGCCTGCTGCCACGGGCAGCAACCTTCTTCCACCACCGTCATCCTTCACCTGCCGGACTGGTTCCCCTTCTTCACCACCATTAACGCCTGCAACTCCTCCACGTTGCAGTCTTGCAACGCCCTCCAAACCGCTGCACCTGCTGCTCTACGCTGCCCTCCACGATCTGATCTCCTTAGCTGGGATAGTGGTGATCTTCCTCATTCACGGGTTAAACCGTGAAAGCCTATTGGCCAAAAAAACAAGAAAAGAAGAAAAGAGAAGGAGAGAAGAGATGAAGGAGAAAAGAAGAACGCCCTCACCTGTTGTTTCACTCCACTATTCTGGGCAGCACTTCCACCATACCCCCAACGTCCTTCAACCACCATCCATCATCCTCCCAAGCTCTTCACTTTGCACCATGTTGCTGCCCGACCTTTCCTCCATTCTCCAACCGTTGCTGCTAGTGCAACGAACCTGCTAAGCAACGTGCCTCACACAATGAGCCAACAAACACCTCCTCCCTATCCATGCTGTGTGCATAGACCAGCAAGCAACAACATCGTTGGCTTCTCCGGGATTGTGCTCCTCCTCTTTAAGAGCACGGGCTCTCCTCTTTCTTCACCAAGGTTAGGCAACTCATGGCCGATCACTCATCTTCTTTGGCTGATCTCGATCTCATCACTCCAGTAAGATCTTCAAGGTATTTCTCTCATTTTCTTTAATTTCTTTCTCTGGATCTCTTTTCCTCTCTAAATCTCACTTTCTCTCTCTACCTAGATCGTTCTCTTACTTTCTCTCTCTACTTCTCTCTTTCTCTCTCTATACTTTCCATTTTCTCTCTCTAAAATGCCTCTTCTCTCATCTTCTCTCTCTACCTATTCTTCTTATATTTTTCTCTCTCTAGAATGTTTTTTTTTTAGTCTGGTTTTGACTGTTGCTAATTCAAATATTGTAAGGACATTTTGATTAATGAATAATGAAGTTTGTTTTTATCTATTATTTCTTGTAATATTCTGTCAGTTTTGTTCTTATTCGCGCTAATCCGACTAATTCCGAGTGCGGATCGACATCCGACACGAATCCCTATACAAAAGTTTATATTTTGCAGGATTAAAATGCGGATCAAATTACAAATCTTGTTGATTCTAGGGTTTCCGTAACCAACGACGCGGAAAAATCCTACTTTCAACAGTGAAGAGCAGGGTTCCAGACCCTCAGCCAGTGATTTTCTCTCCATTTTCTGACATTTTCTCTCATCTCCCCTAATTCTCTCTTCTCTTTCTAAATCCTAATTTTCTCTCTTCTAGCTCTAACTAACTCTCTTTCCTTGACCTATCACCATTATCCATCAAATCCACCATTCGATCCCCATCTGATCTTTCCATTCTATGCATCAGACCATCCGATCTTGCCACCAATCATTCGATCATCCATTCTATCACCCACCTGATCTCCATTGTAAAATCTCAATCCCTAGAACTCGTTTGATCATATGGTTGATTGTAGATGAGAGAGAGTGGAGCTCGATCTCTGAGGAAAGAAAAATGCATTTTTCCTTGATTGGTATTTCGAGGGAAAAATGCATTTCTCTCCCCTGGCGACCAAACGCACCCTAATCCATGTAAGAGCCCCACATCCATCTGACCCATTGTCCCGCTTATCCTCAAGCCCAATGGCCCACTATCCTACTCACCCAGCTTTTGGCCCATGGCCTATCACTTATCTTGGTCCACTGCCTAACTATTAGAGGCCCATGGCCTTAATCCTTATGGGCCTTATTTGATCCTATGTGGACATGCCTCTTCAAGTGAACCTCGCAGGCCAACATGTAGACCCCACTTGGTGGGAGGCCACCTCACATGTGTGGTCCCCTAGTTCTACTACTGCTCAACCTTGGTGGGACCCACGACTTTTCAAAGGGAGTCAATTCTTCCCATTTTTCTCTCTTGGAGAGAATCCCGCGTATAAGAGATCTCCTTGATCTCTTATTGATCTAACAGTGGTTGTTGATGTGTCCCATATTATAAAAGGGTGGAAACTGATAATAGGATTTTTTTCCGCGTCGTTGGTTACGGAAACCCTAGATCTCAACAATATTTGTAATTTCTCCGAATTGGTTCACTTAATCTGCAAAACTGAAGACTTGCACAGTGGCTCGTGTCGGATATCGTCCGCACTCGGGGTTAGGGCAAAATAAAGAACAAATGAGCGGAAATCTGCTAAAAATGATGGAAATGTGAGAATGGTGGAAATCGATATTAAACAAGCTTTTGTGATTTTTGAGAGATTATTTTAATTTTCCAGAATTAAATAACAAATAAGCAAGAAAATAATGAAACAACTACTCAAAAATACTGCATTAAAAACTAACAAATTACAATGCTTTGAATAAAAAACTATTGAAATAAGGCTAACTAAAAACAATAAAAGACAGAGGAATGTGGAGAGATAAAGCAATAGAATCCTAGAGAGAGAAAAGAATGTGGTGTTGTGGAAGACACACACGGACTGATATGAAGTGCAACAAGGTACCCGATGGTTGCACATGGTGCACAAGGGCTAGGTATTACCGTGAAGTGGCTGAGGGCATCGACTGACCGTGGTGGAAATGATGCTCAATTCAGTGGTACAAGGAAGAGAGCACGGTCTGGTTATAGAACAACATGAAGTGGTGAAGATCTTGCCTATGTTTGAAGAGAAAGAAGGCATAGGTAGGAGATGCACACAGTGGCTGTGAACAGTAGGTGTCGGCCAAGGGGAAAAGGAGAACGTGTAGGTGGTTTTCGGTGGTGCTCAGGGGGTGAAGGAGACGAAGAGGAAGAACCTGCTAATCAAATCGCATGGGGCAACCTGCTGGTTCCCTGGAGATGGAAAGAGAGAAGAAGGTGGGAGGTGATCACGTCCTAAGGAGGAGCGATGAGGTCTGATGATGGAGAGTGGTAAGTGGTTGCTGGTTCAAGCAGTAATGCAGCACTGATGCTAGGAACGGCAACAGATCTTCTCTTGCTAAGAGAAGGATGTTGATTGATATTCGCTCAAAAGTGCTTATTTTAAGCAATTATCCTTTTAGCGTTATTGCATTCTCCCACGTTAAAATACTCTATTTATCTATTTTTCTACGTAAGAGTCTCTTTTGTTGCGTAGAACACACTTTTCTGGACGAAATGGTATATTTGCATGCATTAAACACATTTTCAAAAGTCTAGACATGAAGTCATTCTGATAGAGTCTCATTACGCGCTTCTTCTGTCGCAGAAAACCCCGATGGGACAATTCTCGAGACTTGCAAGCCCACATCGATCAGGAAAGCCCATTGTCAAAGCTTAAAGAGCTTACATGCTATGACTAGAAGATATGGGCCAAATATGGGCTGAATAAGAGGACCAAAAAGCTGGCCCAAAGAACGAAGAGAGTAGGAGAGCCAATGACCAAGAGACGGACCAAAGCGTTTAAAGCCACATGAGTCAGCAAAGAATGATAGTCGACTCTACTAGAGAAGCGTGAGGATGGTCACAGTGAAGACCAGGGTTCCAGACCCTCCGCCAGTGCTTTTCTCTCTATTTTCTGATATTTTCTCTCTCATCTCTCCTTATTCTCTCTCTCTCTTCATCTCTCGGTCCTCGAATCTACTGACCTAACCCCAGAACTCCTGCCCATCGGCTCTATCTCATCTCCCTTAGCTTTCTGACCGTTGGATCTTCCATCGGACCGTTGGATCTTCCATCGGACCGTTGGATCTTCAATCGGACCGTTGGATCTCTCTAGATCCGTCGATCTACCAATCTGAGTCCCAATCAAGTCACCATCCATCCGATCGCCATCAGACTGTCTGTCACATCATCTTGTGAGACAATGGACATCACAAATCCATGTGGGCCAGTAGCCGGGCCCATCATCATCGACCCGCTGTCCGACCAGTTAGTGGACCCTGTGAATTTCCAAAGAATTTTAATTAAATTTCAAAAAAACGGGGGGTCCACTAATTGGGGAGATTCCCCATAGAAAAGTAGATTTTTACTTAAAAAAAAAAAAAAAAATTATTTTTTTTATTTCAAAAATACCCTATTTCCATTAATGGAAATAGGGAGCTTTAAAAGGAGAAGGAGAGGGGTTCGTTCGAACCCTAATCCCCCTCCTTATTGCTCCATTCTCTCCCCCAACTCGTTGCCCCCTTCTTCCCCTCGGTTTTAGACTATTTTTCCTCCATTTTTTTCTCTTCTCAATCACCGTCTTCATCTTCATCTTTATCACTGGAGTTGCAGGCTGCAACTCCGGCCACCACCACAGCATCCCCTTGCAACCCTAATCCCCCTGCTAGTGCCACAGCAGGTCCGCCTGCCACCATCTTTCATTACCACACCCTTTTTCCCTTCTCTTCATCTCCATTTTTATTTTTTTTCTTTCTCCATTACCGCCCTCACCGGAGTTGCGCCTGCAACTCCGGCCGTTCGTGCCACACCTGCGACCTCTCTCACCCTATCATCTCTCTCAACACCATCTCTCTCATCTTCGGAGCTATCCCACGTTTTCCTTTTTTTTCAAGATCATCGGAGTTGCAAGTTGCAACTCCGGCATCCTCCATTAACGCCTGCTGCTGCTGCTGTTGCTGCTACCCCCTGCAATTCTCCACCGTTTTCTCATCTGCCCTTCCTCTTTCAAGAAAAAAAAAAGAGTAAAAAAAAAAAGAGAGAAAGAAAGAGAAAGAGGAAGAGAAGAGAAGGAGTGAATGACGCCTCCTCCTCACTGCACGTCCTCCATTTCCTTGCCGCAGCCACCATCACCACCGGTACGGTGAGCCACCGGTCGCCCTCTTCCAACATCCACTACTGCTCCTACCTCACCTTCACGGTCCTCACGACCGTGAGAACCCCATATCTGGTTCTTCTCCATTACCTCCACCACCATTGAGGAACCCGCCATCTCCTTCTTCTTGGACTGAGGACGTCCTCCAGCCACACAGTTGGTCTGCAACTTCTCAGCCAGCCTGCAACACCCTCCCCTTGGGTCCCTATCTGCTGGCCAATGACACATCTTGCTGATCGTGTCCTTCACGGTTTCACTGGGATTCATACTCACCGCCACCATCTCCTACCACAATCAGCTGCTTGCAAGGGCAGCAACTTGCATCCCCTTTGATCGGCTACCATATTTCACCATTGGCTGATCCACCCTTGTTTAGTTGATCAAGGGTTGATCTCAACCACCCATCTCCGGTAAGTTTGCAGGTTAGATTTCTATCTCTTTTCTCTACCTCTAGATGCCTCCCTATAATTTTCTCTCTCTAGGATCAGTTCCTCTCTCTAGTTTCTCTCTCTTACTCTCACTCTCTCTCTTTACTAATGTTTTCTAGATTAGTCTTGAGTTTTTCTTTGTTTATTTTTTAATTGCTATTACTTACTTGATATTCTTGGGCATTGTAAGACTTTGAATTTAATGAATAAGGTTGATTTTATGAGAATGATGTTTCTTTGAATTTTTTTTATTATTTCCACTAGGATGAATTTTAGCAATCTCTTTGAGAAAAAGAATGTTTTAAAAAGCGATAATTAATCATCACTCTCACCTCTCCATCCTCTTTGGTGGCATTTTCTGTGAAAAAAAAATTCGTCATTTTATGTTCTTTAATGCACTAATCCAACTAATCCCGAGTGCGGATCGACATCCGACACGAATCCCTATACAAAGTTCATACTTTTGCAGGAATTAAATCGGAAGAGATACAAATTTAGTTGAAATTCTAGGGTTTCCGTAACCAACGACGCGGAAAAATCCTACTTTCAAATGGCGCCGCTGCTGCTCGGGTGTTCGGGAGTGCGAAAAAGGACGTAAAGACGGAATTGGAAAGTTGCTAAAGTGAAAAGCTGCTCAATTTGGCCAGCCCGACCTTTTCGGGAAACTTTCTATTTTGTGTTTTTCGTGATTTTTAGCAGTTTCTTTTAAATTACTATTTTTAATGCCTCGGAAGGCCGAGTGCAATTTGTAATAATTTAGGAATTTTACTGCTTTCCAAATAACTGCTAGATCTTGTTCTAGGGTTTTTTAGAAACCCTAGATTAAGTGGAAATTACCAAAAAAAATTAAAAAATCAAAATTCAAAAAAATTAGGGTTTTATATTCTGCAGATTTTTAGAAATCACCAATCAAGGATTTGCGAATTTTGGAAAGATTCTAAAATCTTGAAACTTTGCTAAATTAGGGTTTCCCCTCTTAGAAGTTTCCTCTTTAGACGAATTTCTATTTTTAAAAATCTTCCGAATTTGGAAAAGTCTGCAAAAGGAAACGCCCCAAATCTAGCAGAATTTCAATTTTGGGAAATTTCCCAAAATTATAAGGGATCTCGCAATCAAATCTTTCTTGGAAGATCTACATAGTTCGGGAAACATTCCAATCTAGGTATTTTCCAAATCTGGGAATTCCTAAATTTTAACCCATCTCGAATTTGGAAACTAATTCAAAAACTTGCCTAAATCCAATACGTGTTCTGTGAACCCTAAAAAGGCAAGGATCTTCCAAATAGAATCCCGAATACCTAGACCGTGCGATCTAACTTTTCTGCAGGAACACGATCCAGTGTGGGTAGAGAGCGAAAGCTCAAAGAGGTGGAGTCGGGCCCAAGCCCATTAGGATACCCCTCTCTAACCCACGGAGGCGATCCCGTGGCGTGGCCCACGGGAGGTAAGTCTCTATCCTCGCCTTGAGTGTGATACTGCACCGTTGGGTGACTCATTGCCGCTTGTCTATTTGCTTTCGCATCCATATTCTTCGACTTGCGTGGCGTGGCCGTTAATCAATCAACTCTAAGAGAGCAGACCCAGCTCCAAATTGAAACTGGTGGGATTTCATCACCTACCTCATCATTCCAACTGATTTGATCCCAAGGCTCCATTTAATTAAAAAGAATCAAGAAGTAGAGCCAATTAGCCTGGTGTTCGAGGAAAAATCCACGCAAAGCGAACCCGCTTAACATCCAATCGAAATAAGACCACGAGCGCGGGTCCCTGTTGTCTAACACACCCATAAGTCCCTGCTACTCAAGTACACTGAGCTCGACGTGGCATCTTGGACTATTCGGCGGTTAGTTACGTGTGGACTAGGAACACGCACCAACCCTAGCTTAACTCGAGGGAACACTCTTTTTATCCACTTCACCAATCCGGTTAGTCTGGGACGTACTTAAGTCAGCCATTGTGCCGCACGTCTGTCTAGGCTTCGGATTGCCTTGTTGTTAACTAGAGTTAGTACTAAAGGATTCGCTCTGAAGAGTCTAGCCTGGTGAGAACCTCTGAGTGCAAAATAGTTAGTCCGGCGGTTAAAAGATAAACCAGTGGTCCGCCCACTGTCATAATCTACTCTAGCCCCAAAACTAACAAAGATAATTCCTAAAATATATCCTGATTGCTTAG
This sequence comes from Euptelea pleiosperma, assembly GCA_035048495.1. Taxonomy (NCBI): domain Eukaryota; kingdom Viridiplantae; phylum Streptophyta; class Magnoliopsida; order Ranunculales; family Eupteleaceae; genus Euptelea; species Euptelea pleiosperma. The sequence goes on from CM068547.1 coordinate 20,032,254, forward strand.
AATAGGATTATCTGTGCTTGGTGTGCATCATTTAGGATAGTGTTCCTCTCTGGCAACTTTTTACCAAGTATAGAGCTTGCCTCATTCGCGTATGCCCGTTTGGAATCGTCCGAACAAGCGCTTGATTCGATCTGAGAATCACGTACCTACAGTGGATCCTCTACTGAATTCTTCCCCATCTCTTTCCCCACCCGCCTCCCCCAGTACTACTACCTTTGTAGTCATGGCAGTCGAACGACCTCTTATCGAGACGTTCGCTCCTATCTCTGCTAATCCGCCCACTTGCATTGTTCTCCCACCTACTACGGCGGTACAATTTGAGATCAGGCCACAGACGATCCAAATGCTGCCAACCTTTCGTGGTCTCCCAAGAGAAGACCCATATTCCCATATTAGGGAATTCCAACATGTCATCCTACTTTTCAAGAATCAGAACCTCGATGATGACAATGTTCGTCTGCGAGTTTTTCCATTCTCGCTCAAAGACCGAGCCTCAGATTGGCTCTACTCCTTACCCGCTGATTCAATCAGCAGTTGGAAAGAGTTGGTGGGTAAATTCATGTCTAAATTCTACCCCATGACTCGGACCAACCAAATGAAGCAACTCATTCAGGACTTTAGACAGAAGTCCGATGAGAAATTTTTCGAAGCGTGGGATAGATTCCAAGACTACCTGACTAAGTGTCCCCACCATAGCATCGACAAGGGCAATCTTGTCCACGTCTTCTATAAGGGACTTACTGATGAGTCCCGGACCATGGTAGAGTCAATGTGCCAAGGAAAATTTCTGCACCAAACTCCGACCGATGCATACAAATTCTTGAGAGAATTAAGAGAAAACTCTCAACATTGGACGACTGACTCAGAGTTCAGTCGAACCACTTCAATCCAAAGGACAACCAAGGGACATGATGCTACAGCTGATACTGAGCTTCGATCTGTCATTCAAGAGTTGAGCAAGTCGGTCTCGGCACTGGCTGTGTCTGTTCAAAAGCCTACTCAACAATCTACCCCAGTCATGCATGTGGGACACGAGAGCCCTATGGAATCCTGCACCCTCTGTCTGCAACCCTCCCATACTACTGAGCATTGTCCTTTGAATGAAGGATGGTCTAATCCTCTTCAGGAAGAAGTTTGTGCTTTCAGCACATACAAACCACCCACTCAGAACTCGTATAGTCAATCTTATCATCCTGACACGAGAAATCACCCTAACTTCTCTTGGAGGCCTCAGTCTACTCAACCGCCAGCTCAACCTCCGCGTCAACCTCAGGGCATGTATCCCCCTGGGTTCAATCAACCCAATAGGCAATTCAATCAGGGACAATACCAGCAGAGTCAGTACCCATCTACTCAAAACCAGCAGTTCCAATAGGGTCAATACTCTGGACAACAGAGCACATTTCAGAATCAGCAAAGAGTTCCCCAGAACTTTCAGAACCAACAGATTGTCCCAACTAATTCTTCCGCCTATAACTATAATGCCCCGATGAGCTCGAGTCGCGAATTGGTGCCTCAGCTCCCATTAGCTGCTCCCCAACAGTCAGTCCCCAAACCCGGTATCGAGGACCTTCTAGCTCAACTCATTACTCAATCTATGCAACGCCTAGAGCAACAGCAACAGCAATCCATGCTTCGTCTAGAGCAACGTCTAGGTAACTTAGAAGCTGAGAAAGCTAAGGGGATCTTTCCTAGCCAACCCATTGCCAACCCTAAAGGAAATGCCAAAGGGGCAGTATATGAGATCGGATCCCAATCTCAAAGCCAGAATGAGAACTGTCAAGGGGAGGTGCAAGCTGTAACCACCCTACGATCTGGAAAAACTGTGGACATGGGAGTCCAACCACCGCCGGTGCCATTTCCAGCACCCATCACTCGTACAGAGGAAACTAGTACCAATCCTACCTCTGCTTCCTCTCCCTCTGTGCCAACATCAGATATCCCTATGCAGAAATCTAAGGCTAAAGACAAATCCATTTGTTGACTAAAGCCTCCCTTCCCGGACAGACTTGTCCAAGATAAGCGGGATCAGCAATTCTTAGAGATCTTAGACGTCTTTAAAGACGTCCAGATCAATATCCCATTCCTTTCTGCTATCAAGCAAATCCCCTCCTATGCCAAATTCCTCAAGGACTTGTGCACAGTTAAGCGGCGTACGCAAGTACCCAAAGCTGCCTTCTTGGTCGAAAAAGCTACCGCGTTCATTCAACGCAATAGTGTGATCAAACACAAGGATCCAGGTAGCCCAACTGTCCAATGTGAAATTGGAGACAACTTTAGCTGCACTGCCTTGCTAGATTTAGGGGCTAGCGTTAACCTCATACCGTTCTCGGTATATCAGCAGTTAGGACTGAAAGATATGAAACCTACCAATGTCACCCTAAAATTGGCTGATCAGTCCATCAAAATTCCAAGAGGAATCATTGAAGATGTCCTAGTAAAAGTCGCTGACTTTTATTATCCTGTGGACTTTATCATTCTCGACACCGAGCCGTGTCAGGATAACCGCATTCCGGTCATCTTAGGCCGTCCATTCCTTGCCACCGCGAACGCACACATCGGGTGCTGGGACGGAAACATGTCCATTGCTTTCGGTAACCTCAAAGCTGAGGTCAACATCTTTCGTTTAATGCAACAAGATGCCGATCGCGAAGTGACCGATGAAATGTGTGCCGTTGAGAGTCTAATCCCGGACTCCACCGAAGATATTCTTAAGCAGTGTCTAGAACACTTTGGAGCTGACTTTGCAATAGAGTCAGCTATTTCTGATCTCAATGATCTTTTGGAGACTGCTCCACTGATAGAGATCCCCGCTCCACTCATCGAGTTCGAGCCTCTGATAACCATGGCCAGAGAACCCATCCTTCCTTTACCTACTGAAGTCAAACCTCTTCAATCCGTGTCTTCTGTGACACCTATTTCTACTTCATCTGCTGCAATATTGGAGCTTAAGCCTCTTCCCACAGATCTTTCCTATGCCTATCTTGGTCCTAAGGAAACCTACCTGAAAGTAGGTTTTTTCCGCGTCGTTGGTTACGAAAACCCTAGAATCAACACATTTTGTAATTTTTATCCGATTATCCTGTAAAATTCAAAGATTCTATATAGGGATTCGTGTCGGATGTCGATCCGCACTCGGGATTAGTCGGAGCAATTAAAGAGCATAAAATGATGGGGAAATTGCAGATAATGTAACACAATCATACTTTAATCATATTTATTTAACTGAACTTGTCTCTTACAATGAAAATCAAATAAAAATAACTAAACTAGAAAGCATTAAAAGAGATTAGGGTAGAGAGAGAAAGTGAAGAATAGAGAGAGAAACAAAAAAAAAGAATAGATAGAGAGAGAAGATGAGATGTGAGGCTTTTTTTAGAGAGAGAAAAGAGATGGTTAGAGAGAGAAGGTGAAAGAAGAGAGAGAGAAACTAGAGAGAGACTAAAGAGAGAGAATATCCTAGAAATAAAAACTCACCGTTTGATCTCACCTTGGCATGGGGAGGAATGGACGATCTTGATGGAGATGTGAATGGTGGTGAAGCGGGTTGCTGAAGAACATGACTGCAAGACCAGTAAGTGTGCAAGGTCAAGGAGAAGTGGAAAGCCACAGTTTTTGTGCGCACGTGCTGGTGAGTTGCAAGGCCTTTGCGAAGTTGCTGACTTGCAGCAATGATCGTTGACAAGGTGATATCCAGGTGAACACAGGAGAAAGCACAATGGAGATGACGTGCACGTCTGCAGGTCCAGCAAGGTTGCTGGTTTCTAGAGGTGGACTCATGGCCTGGTGGATTCGTGAGGCACGTGGTGCACAGGTGAAGGTGTTGAGGAGAACGACCTGAATGGCCTGTACTTAGTTGCAGGCGTGGTGGAAGGAGGTGAAAGCACCAGCATGAGGCGTTGACTGTTGGTGGCGCTCGGGCTCGTGGGCGTGGTGTGAGGTATTCACGGTGATGGAGCATGGAGATCAGCAGGCTGTGATGGAGGCAGTGGTGCTGCCCACAGGTGCAGGTGGTGATGAAAGGAGAAAGAGGCGCTGACTGTTGGTAGCGTGGTGGAAGGTGTGCCCGTGTGAAGGAGGCGGCAGCAAGGAGTTTGGAATCATCTCCAAGGCGTTAACAGCATGGGAGAACGGCCTGGACTCTCACCAGCAGGTTGCTGGTGCTTGACGTTGCATGAAGGGAGATGACCTGTGCTGTGTTTTTCGACAGGTGTGGAGAGAACTGAAGAGCTCGCCGGAGAAGACGAACCAGTCCGGCGAGCTGCTGTGAAAGGAGTTGAAGGTCTGCAACTCCTCTGATGATGGAGTTGCAGATGGTGGAGGGATGGTGATGGCGGAGCGGTGGAGTCAAAAACGTGGAGGATAGGTGAAAGAACAGCAACGTGGTTGCTGGTTGGTGGTGGAGGCCGGAGTTGCAGCGGCAACTCCGGTAAGAACGTGAAAAGAAGAAGAAGAAGAAGAAGAAGAAGAAGAAGAAGAAGAAGAAAACGAAGAGGAAGAAGAAGGATAGGAGGAGAGGGGGAGGACCCTCACCAGCTCGCTGTGGTGAGGACGGTGGTGGCGCTCGGTTCGCCGGCCGGAGTTGCAGACTTGCAACTCCAGCAACAGAAAAAGAAAACGAAGAAGAAGAAGAGGAGGAGGAAGAGGAGAAGAAGAAAAAGAAGAAGAAGAAAAGAAGGAGAAGAAGAAGAAGAAGAAGAAGAAGAAGAAGAAGAAGAAGAAGAAGGAGGAGGAGGCGCTCCACTCCTCACCGGCGATGGCACGCCGGAGGAGAAGAAGAAGGGGAAAGGGAAGAGGAGGAAAGGGTGTCCGAGCGGGGGCGGAAGAAGAGGCTCCAAGGGTTTTTAACCCCTCTCCTTAAGTAGAAACCGTGAGTTTCTAAACTTAGAAACTCACGGTTTCTAAAAGAAAACTTTTTATTATTATGTTTTTTTTTTTTTTTTTTTTTTTTTAATTTTTTATTTTTGAACCAGGGGTTTCGCGGGCTTGGGCTCGAGGTTAATGGGCCGTTTGGCCATGACCACTAGGCCAAGAGCTGATGCCACGTGTTGGCCAGTGGTTGGCCGAGAGATGACGCCACGAGTCAGCCAGTGGTTGGCCAATGGGAACGCTAAAAATCGTGGGCCTAGAGTGCATCGGCCATGGGCCAGAAGGTAGGTGAGAATGATAGTGGGCCACTGGGCTCGATGGATGTAGGTTAGGGTGCGTTTGGTTGCCAGGGGAGAAAAATGCATTTTCCCCTTGAAATACCCATCAAGGAAAAATGTATTTTCCTTTCTTCGAAAATCGAGCTCTACGCTCTCAGCCACAATCAACCATCTGAGGCATTTCTCTACAATCAAACCTGCCTTAGGGACTGATATTTTACAATGGAGATCGGGTGGTTGATAGGATGGATGATCGACTGATCGGTAGCACGATCGGATGGTCGGATGCATAGAATTGATAGATCAGATGGCGATCTATAGAGATTCAACGGCCTGATAGAAGATCCAACGGTCAGAAAGCTAAGGGAGATGAGACAGAGCCAATGAGCAGGAGTTCTGGGGTTAAGTCAATAGATTCGAGGATCGAGAAATGAAGAGAGAGAGAATAAGGAGAGATGAGAGAGAAAATATCAGAAAAAGTATTAGCAGAGGGTCATGAACCCTAGTTTTCCATTGTTCTTCACTTGAGCTTTGCCAGTAGAGCAGGCCATCATTTGATGTGGCTTTAAATGCTTTGGTCCTTCTCTTGGTTATCAGCTCTCCTACTCTCGTGGTTCCTTGGGCCAGCTCTTCGATCCCCTTGTTCAGCCCATAATAGGCTCATATCTTCTAGACATAGCCTGTGGACTCTTTAAGCTTTGATAATGGGCTTTCATGATCCATGTGGGCCCACAAGTCTCGAGAATCATCCAATCAGGGTTTCCTGTGACAGAAGAAGCGCGTAATTAATGAGACTTAATCAGAACGGCTTAATATCTAAACTTCTAAAAATGTGTTTAATGCATGCAAATATACCATTTCATCCAGAAAAGTGTATTCTACGCAATGAGATAGACTCTTACGTAGAAAAGTGGATAATTAGAGCAGTTTTACGTAGGAGAGTGCGATAATGCTAAAAGGATAATTGCTTAAAATAAGCACTTTTGAGCGAATATCACTACCCTGTCATTATTGCATCCGCTTTATCTGAGAGTGAACGTAAGAAACTTCTCGAGCTGCTCAACGAGCACAAATCTGCGATAGGTTGGACTATAGATGATATTCGAGGCATAGACCCCTCGGTGTGCCAACATCACATCTATCTCGAGGATGAATCCAAAACCTCGCGAGAACACCAGAGGAAGTTGAACCCCGTCTTGAAGGATGTAGTCCGGGATGAGGTCCTTAAACTGTTAGATGCGGGTATCATTTATCCCATCTCCGATAGCAAATGGGTGAGTCCTATTCATGTCGTCCCTAAAAAGGCAGGATTCACAGTTGTGGAAAATGAGAACAAGGAAATGGTAACCCAGCGCCTGAAGAAAGGATGGAGAGTCTGCATCGATTACCGACGACTCAACACCAACACTAGGAAGGACCATTTTCCTTTACCCTTCATAGACCAAATGTTGGAGCGATTAGCAGGTCACTCCTATTACTGCTTCCTCGATGGTTACTCAGGGTATAATCAAATACCAATCGCCCCTGAGGATCACGAGAAGACAACCTTCACTTGTCCCTTTGGCACTTTTGCCTACAAGCGCATGCCCTTTGGCCTCTGCAATGCACCCGCGACCTTTCAAAGGTGTATGATGAGCATATTCTCTGACATGGTGGAAAAATTCCTCGAAGTCTTTATGGACGACTTCTCAGTTTTTGGGTCATCCTTTGATGACTGTCTGAACCATCTAGGGCTTGTACTTCACCGCTGTCAGGACAAGTGACTTGTCCTCAATTGGGAGAAATGCCACTTCATGGTGAAGAAGGGCATTGTTCTGGGACATGTCATTTCCCATCAGGGCATTGAGGTCGACAAAGCTAAAATCGATATCATCTCGACCTTGCCCATTCCTAAGTCCGTGCGTGACATCCGATCTTTTTTGGGACACGGAGGATTCTATAGGTGATTCATCAAGGACTTCTCTCAAATCGCTCGACCTCTGTCCCATCTTCTGGCTAAAGATAGTCCTTTCGACTTTAATGCTGACTGTGTCAAGGCATTTGAGCGTCTCAAATCTGAGCTCACTACTGCGCCCATTATCTGTCCCCCGGACTGGACTCTACCTTTCTAGGTAATGTGCGATGCTTCTGACTACGCGTTAGGCGCCGTTCTAGGGCAAAGAGTTGACAAAAGGTCACACGTGATCTACTACGTGAGTAAAACTCTTGACTCTGCCCAAATGAATTACTCTACCACTGAGAAAGAACTCCTGGCGGTAGTCTTCGCCCTTGATAAATTCCGTCAGTACCTCTTAGCCACTAAGGTGGTTGTGTACACTGATCATGCAGCCCTTCGTTATCTCATGTCGAAAAAGGAAACCAAACCTCGATTAATTCGATGGATTCTCTTACTGCAGGAATTCGACCTCGAGATTAAGGATAAGAAAGGAACTGAGAATGTAGTGGCTGATCACTTGTCTAGACTGACTTTAGAGTCATCCTTCGACACCCAGCCCATCCCTGAAACCTTTCCAGACGAACAACTATTCGCCATCTCTGTTAATCCTTGGTATGCTGACATTGTCAACTACCTTGTCACCGAAGAAATGCCTTCACACTGGTCAAAACAGGACAAAAGCCAATTCCTAGCAAGAGTTAAGTACTACTCTTGGGATGACCCTTATTTGTATAAATACTGTCCTGACCAGATCATTCGTCTCTGTGTCCCTGAGTCGGACCAACTCAATATCTTGTCCTCGTGTCATGTCCAACCTTGTGGTGGTCATTTCAGTACTAAGAAAACTGCAGAAAAAGTTCTGCAATGCGGATTCTACTGGCCTACACTATTTAAAGATGCCCATATCTACTGCAAAACCTGTCCTAATTGCCAGCATCTAGGCCGCATCTCCCAGAGGAACATGATGCCCCTCTCTCCCATCCAGGTCGATGAAATATTTGACATCTGGGGCATCGACTTCATGGGCCCCTTTCCCGTTTCCTATGGTTTTGAGTACATTCTCCTTGCGGTAGACTATGTATCCAAATGGATAGAAGCCATTCCCACCAAGACCAATGACCACAAAGTAGTGGTCAAATTCCTAAAGGAGTTCATCTTCGCCCGATTCGGTGCCCCTAAGGCCATCATTAGTGATGGGGGCACCCATTTCTACAATAGGATATTCGAGAAATTAATGAAAAAGTATGGGGTAACCCACAAGGTTGCCCTAGCTTATCATCCGCAGACTAGTGGTCAAGTGGAGGTTTCTAATCGTCAGATCAAGCAGATCTTGGAGAAGCCAGTCAATACCACACGTAAAGACTGGTCTACTCGTCTCACTGATGCTTTATGGGCATACAGAACCGCCTACAAGACCCCATTCAATATGTCTCCCTATCGTCTGGTCTTTGGGAAACCCTGTCATCTTCCAGTAAAGATTGAACATCGTGCCCTGTGGGCCATTAAGAAGCTCAACTTCGACCTAGACTCCGCAGGAGAGGAGCGAAAACTTCAAATGAATGAGTTAGAAGAACTCAGAAATGATGCCTACAACTTGTCCAAGAATTACAAAGCCAAAATGAAGTGGATACATGACAAGAGAATCCTCAGAAAAAAGTTCCATCCAGGACAGAAGGTCCTTCTTTATAATTCTCGTCTCCATCTCTTCCCTGGGAAACTGAAATCTAGGTGGACCGGTCCTTATACGGTCACAGCAGTCACACCCTTTGGGGCAATCACTATTGAGGACCCCAAGGATCACTCCTCATTCCAGGTAAATGGCCAGCGTCTTATGCAATTCCATGAACTTGATGTGTCGTTCATTCAGACTTTTGAAATTAATCTCATCGATCCTGCCTATGTCGACTGATGATCCACTCAGTCTCCTGTGCTCCAACTTGGTTGGGGGTGCCTATCACCCCCGTTGTGTCTGGCTGAAGACGTAAAACTTAGCGCTTTCGGAAAGACAATTCCGGTATTCCTAGAGTACATGAGTCTCATGCATTTGTTATTACTGTTATATCTCTGGAAATGCAGGTACATTCATTCTTCCGATCATCAGGTACCACACACTGTCGAGTTTCTGCCGACTTGGTAACATCCTCCCTGAACCTTTGCATCATCGTCACTGATTTTTCATCATTTTATGTCCCGGTCATGAGCACCGAGGACGGTGCTGTATTTTGGTTGGGGGTGGGGTATTTACCAAAACTCATGTCTTCATTTTGATAAAAAGAAAAAAAAAAAAAAAAACATTTTATTTTTGGGGTGATTTCCGATGTTCTCCAAAAGTTTTCTAGAATTTCAAAAAAATGTGTCAAATACCCTGACTTTGATTAGCTAAAAACCTTCGTTAAGTCAGTATTGAGGATGTCAATTTTTGTTTAAAGTTAGCGTTGAGTCAAGTCAAGCGTGACTACAGCAGGTTTGAAAACTCAGAAAAACTCATATTCGGCACAATTGTACACTATCAATATCAGAGTCACCCTAAGTTTAGAAATTCTGGAGATCCTGTGAGAATAATTGTGGAGACCTAACCCAGTGAGCTTTCGAGCCTTTAATCAATTCAGAGTGTTATACAACAATTCTGAGTCACAAGATGACTCACTATTCTTCATGCCCGCAATATTCGTTGAGAGATCTCATTATCTTTTGCTTCGATCATAAAACTCAGAACGACATCAACATTGGATTACTACGACAGAACCTTCTCTATATCCAGTCAAGACAGTATACATGATAGTGCAAACCCTAGAAAATGATTTAGGCTATTTTTTTCTGAACCATTCAGCCTTTTTACTCACCTGAATTATACTTCACTAGAAACCCTTTGAACCTTTCTATAAAAGCCTTTTCTTTGCAAACCCATCAACCTAAAATCTAGTCCAGCTACGAAACATGACTGGCTACCCTTATTTTGAGATAGAAAAAAAAAAAAAAAAGAATAATTGATGTGGGTGTACCGTGAAAAAGAAAAGTAAAGAAGAAGAATCAAAAGGAAAAGAAAGTGGTTCAGGCCAAAAACAAAATATAGAAAGAAAGTATGAAGAAGAGCTGAAAAGAAATTGAGCAGTCTCAGAAATATCAAGAAAAAGAGAAAAATACGAAAAAAGGAAAAAGAACCAGATAATGGTGTTACGCCGTAGGAAAAATTCTAGAAAAGGGCAATATCCTCTCAAGATCTTTGAAATCCTGCATTCTTTTATCTCTCTACACCTGACCTAAGCCTCATTACAACCCAGGAAAGTCCTACTTGATTCTAGGATAGTGTGATCATAAAATGTGGAGATTGGAGAAAGAGAAGCTATAGAGTTTGATCTGACGTTCCCGAGTGAAGTGGTATTCCAATCATGAGACCTTCTTCTGTTAAAGATGTCCTTCCTTCAAATAAAACATATGTGAGATCTTTTGCCTCTTTATATTAAATACATCTCCTCACATATAAATTGAGAGAAAAGAAGAAAACCCTTCTTGTGTGATTCTATTCTGAGTGCTAAACATGTGAGATTTGAGGTCGAGGCAGAAAAACTTAGAGTTGATCTGGAAATCTTTACTGTCGGATGATGAGAATGTTGAGCACACACACACGCAGAGTCTGACTATTCTGGGTCATGATTATCAGTCTGTAGTCTTGCCAAAACTTTCAAACTCTTCGCTAGCATGTAACTGTTTTTGCATCCATTCAATAATTTGACGAACGGTGTTTTCCCGGAGCTAATATGAAAAAGTGTGCAGCATGTGCAAAGCCCTTTTAAGCTCATTTATTTTGCACTAATTGCTAAGGATTGGCAACATGCTGGTTGGGGGTTGTGATATTCGCTCAAAAGTGCTTATTTTAAGCAATTATCCTTTTAGCGTTATTACATTCTTCCACGTTAAAATACTCTATTTATCTATTTTTCTACGTAAGAGTCTCTTTGGTTGCGTAGAACACATTTTTCTGGACGAAATAGTATATTTGCATCCATTAAACACATTTTCGAAAGTCTAGACATGAAGTCATTCTGATAGAGTCTCATTACGCGCTTCTTCTGTCGCAGGAAACCCCGATGGGACAATTCTCGAGACTTGCAAGCCCACATCGATCAGGAAAGCCCATTGTCAAAGCTTAAAGAGCTTACATGCTATGACTAGAAGATATGGGCCAAATATGGGCTGAATAAGAGGACCAAAAAGCCGGCCCAAAGAACGAAGAGAGTAGGAGAGCCAATGACCAAGAGACGGACCAAAGCGTTTAAAGCCACATGAGTCAGCAAAGAATGATAGTCGACTCTACTGGAGAAGCGTGAGGATGGTCACAGTGAAGACCAGGGTTCTAGACCCTCCGCCAGTGCTTTTCTCTCTATTTTCTGATACTTTCTCTCTCATCTCTCCTTATTCTCTCTCTCTCTTCATCTCTTGGTCCTCGAATCTACTGACCTAACCCCAGAACTCCTGCCCATCGGCTCTATCTCATCTCCCTTAGCTTTCTGACCGTTGGATCTTCCATCGGACCGTTAGATCTCTCTAGATCCGTCGATCTACCAATCTGAGTCTCAATCAAGTCACCATCCATCCGATCGCCATCAGACCGTCTGTCACATCATCTTGTGAGACAATGGACATCACAAATCCATGTGGGCCAGTAGCCGGGCCCATCATCATCGACCCGCTGTCCGACCAGTTAGTGGACCCTGTGAATTTCCAAAGAATTTTAATTAAATTTCAAAAAAAATGGGGGGTCCACTAATTGGGGAGATTCCCCATAGAAAAGTAGATTTTTACTTAAAAAAAAAAAAAAATTATTTTTTTTATTTTAAAAATACCCTAGTTCCATTAATGGAAATAGGGAGCTTTAAAAGGAGAAGGAGAGGGGTTCGTTCGAACCCTAATCCCCCTCCTTATTGCTCCATTCTCTCCCCCAACTCGTTGCCCCCTTCTTCCCCTCGGTTTTAGACTGTTTTTCCTCCATTTTTTTCTCTTCTCAATCACCATCTTCATCTTCATCTTTATCACCGGAGTTGCAGGCTGCAACTCCGGCCACCACCACAGCATCCCCTTGCAACCCTAATCCCCCGCTAGTGCCACAGCAGGTCCGCCTGCCACCATCTTTCATTACCGCACCCTTTTTCCCTTCTCTTCATCTCCATTTTTATTTTTTTTCTTTCTCCATTACCGCCCTCACCGGAGTTGCGCCTGCAACTCCGGCCGTTCGTGCCACACTTGCGACCTCTCTCACCCTATCATCTCTCTCAACACCATCTCTCTCATCTTCGGAGCTATCCCACGTTTTCCTTTTTTTTCAAGATCACCGGAGTTGCAAGTTGCAACTCCGGCATCCTCCATTAACGCCTGCTGCTGCTGCTGTTGCTGCTACCCCCTGCAATTCTCCACCGTTTTCTCATCTGCCCTTCCTCTTTCAAGAAAAAAAAAAGAGTAAAAAAAAAAAAGAGAGAAAGAAAGAGAAAGAGGAAGAGAAGAGAAGGAGTGAATGACGCCTCCTCCTCACTGCACGTCCTCCATTTCCTTGCCGCAGCCACCATCACCACCGGTACGGTGAGCCACCGGTCGCCCTCTTCCAACATCCACTACTGCTCCTACCTCACCTTCACGGTCCTCACGACCGTGAGAACCCCATATCTGGTTCTTCTCCATTATCGCCACCACCATTGAGGAACCCGCCATCTCCTTCTTCTTGGACTGAGGACGTCCTCCAGCCACACAGTTGGTCTGCAACTTCTCAGCCAGCCTGCAACACCCTCCCCTTGGGTCCCTATCTGCTGGACAATGACACATCTTGCTGATCGTGTCCTTCACGGTTTCACTGGGATTCATACTCACCGCCACCATCTCCTACCACAATCAGCTGCTTGCAAGGGCAGCAACTTGCATCCTCTTTGATCGGCTACCATATTTCACCATTGGCTGATCCACCCTTGTTTAGTCGATCAAGGGTTGATCTCAACCACCCATCTCCGGTAAGTTTGCAGGTTAGATTTCTATCTCTTTTCTCTACCTCTAGATGCCTCCCTATAATTTTCTCTCTCTAGGATCAGTTCCTCTCTCTAGTTTCTCTCTCTTACTCTCATTCTCTCTCTTTACTAATGTTTTCTAGATTAGTCTTGAGTTTTTCTTTGTTTATTTTTTAATTGCTATTACTTACTTGATATTCTTGGGCATTGTAAGACTTTGAATTTAATGAATAAGGTTGATTTTATGAGAATGATGTTTCTTTGAATTTTTTTTATTATTTCCACTAGGATGAATTTTAGCAATCTCTTTGAGAAAAAGAATGTTTTAAAAAGCGATAATTAATCATCACTCTCACCTCTCCATCCTCTTTGGTGGCATTTTCTGTGAAAAAAAAATTCGTCATTTTATGTTCTTTAATGCACTAATCCAACTAATCCCGAGTGCGGATCGACATCCGACACGAATCCCTATACAAAGTTCATACTTTTGCAGGAATTAAATCAGAAGAGATACAAATTTAGTTGAAATTCTAGGGTTTCCGTAACCAACGACGCGGAAAAATCCTACTTTCATTGACTGATGGATTAGAGGAAAGAACGGGGTGTTCTTGAAGGTGTGATGGAGACAACGACTTGCTGGAGTCGTGTTGGACCAAGGTGGAGAAAGGAAACCGATGGAGGAATTGTAGATCAATCCAGCAAGGTGGTTTGACGTGGAGAAGAACGGCCAAGAAGAGTGAGGTGCTCACGGGTGTGGAGGATATGAGATGCAGTTCGTGCATGTGGTTCAGATCTGCAGACACGGTGAGATCCAACGTGAACCAGCCGGAGTTGCTGATCTGCAACTCCGGTGAATAACAGCAACTCCGGTGAAGAAGAAAAAAAGAAGAAGAAAAAGAAGGGTGAAGACCTTACCGGATTTGGAGGGGATGGTGGTGCTCTGCTTGGAGCTTTTTAGGCGAGCCTGCAACTCGTGGATCAGAGATTCCACATGCAAGCTTGTGGTGGCTGAGAAGTTGGAGAAGACGCTGATCCTAAACGGTGGTGCAGTAGCACTGGAGTGGGACCTCAAAGTGGGTGGGGCACCCGAACAGACTACCGAAATAACCAGTAATGGTGTTGGTGAAGTGCCCAGAGTGAAGGAGGAGAAGATGGGAGCTTGTGGAAGAAGATCTTGCTGTTTTTTTTTTTTTTTTTTTTTCAATGGTGGAGACCGGTAGAAGATGGAGGAACGCCTGGAAGGCGTTGCAGGTTCTCTTGCAGCAAGTGAGATAAAGTTGCTGTTCTTTGGTAGCAGCAGCAACCTATTAAGGAGTGCAGGCTTGTGGATGGTGGCAAATCCGGCGAGCTTCTCGCCGGAATCGATGGAGAAGAAGAAGAAGAAGAAGAAAAGAAGAAGAAGCGGCCAGCCGGAGAAGGGAGAACGTGGGGGGATTGATAGGGGGAGGAGAGGATGAGAGGGGAGAGGGATTAGGGTTCCAACGAACCCTTCTCTTCCCCTTAAAAAGCTTCCCTATTTCCTTTAATGGAAATAGGGGATTTTTCAAAAATAAAAAATAAGAAAAATATTTTTTTTCCCATTTAGTGGACCCCCCTTTTTTATTAAAAAATAATTAATTTAAAGCATTTGAAAATCGCGAGATCCACTAAATGGTCGGGCCACAGGTCGATGATGATGGGCCCGGCTACTGGTCCACATGGATTGATGACGTCCATCGTCTCACAAGATGATGTGACAGACAATTTGATGACGATCGGATGGATGGTGACTTGATTGTTACCCAGATTGGTAGGCCGACGGATTTAGAGAGATCTGACGGTCTGATGGACGATCCAACGGTCCGATGGAAGATCCAACGGTCCGATAGCTTAGGGAGATGGGCCAGAGCCAACGGGCAGGAGTTCTGGGATTAGGTCAGTAGATCTGATGACCGAGAGATGAAGAGAGGGAGAATAAGGAGAGATGAGATAGAAAATTAGGGGGAGGAGAGAGAAAATATTAGAAAATGGAGATAAAAGTATTGGCAGAGGGTCTGGAACCTTGGTCTTCACTGTGACCATCCTCACACTTCTCCAATAGAGTAGACCATCATTCCTTGCTGACTCATGTGGCTTTAAACGCTTTGGTCCGTCTCTTGGTCATTGGCTTTCCTACTCTCTTCGCTCTTTGGGCCAGCTTTTTGGTCCTCTTATTCAGCCCATATTTGGCCCATATCTTCTAGTCATAGCCTGTGGCTCTTCAAGCTTTGATATTAGGCTTCTGTGGTTGATCGTGGGCCCGCAAGTCTCGAGAATAGCCATGATCGAGTTTTCTACAAGAGAAAAGCACGTAATGAGACTTGATCATAACGTCTTCCTACCTAGACTTCTGAAAATGTGTTTAATGCATGCAAATATACCATTTCGTCCAGAAAAGTGTGTTCTACAAAATAGAAGAGATTCTTACATAGAAAAGTAGATAAATAGAGCATTTTACGTAGGAGAGTGCGATAACGCTTAGAAGATAATAGTGGAAAATATGCACTTTTAAGCGAATATCAGAAACCCTAAGAGAGAACCGGTCCCCTCCCCCTTTTAAAAACAAAACAAAAAAAAAAAAAACCAATCGTCCGGCTCCTCTTTCTTCTTCCTCACCTCCTCCGGCGAGCCAACTCCGACGAACTTGGTAGGTTCTTCTCTTCCCCTTCTTCTTCTTCTTCTTCTTCTTCTTCTTCTTCTTTTTTCTTTCTTCTTTCTTCTTCCTCTTTCTTCTGTCTTCTATCTCCATCTCACCAGCAGCTCTGGCAAGCAACCACCTCGCTGGCTGGACTGGTTCACCCCCCCCTCCGGCGGACTTCTTCTTCTTCTTCTTGAAGAGGAGCCACTGGACCGCTGCCATCACCTGCTCCGTTCTCCACGCCGAAACGAACCCGAACTGGTTCGTAATGGTCACCTATTGCTGGCCAAACCAATAACATCTACCACCTGTTGCTCCTCCACCTACACGGACTGAACTACCGGCCGAACCAGCCTTGAACCACCACCAATCAAGCTTCAACGGCACCTGCACAACCGGTGAGTCCTCCTCCTCCTCCTCCTTCTTCTTCTTCTTCTTCTTCTTCTTTCTTTCTTTTCTGTCAGAGTTGTAGGTTTGCAACTCCGGCCAGTAGAAGCTCTCTCTCACAACTTCGGATTGCTGCCAAACAGCAACGAGGTTTCCAAGCTCATGGTTCCCTCTCAGATTCCTTTATCACCCAATAGACCTCCTTTTTCACGGGCTCAGCCACCGTGTAGCCAGACTGTAACACAGTCACCGGAGTTGTAGACCTGCAACTCCGGCGAACTAGTTTGACCCCTTCTCTTCCCTTCTTCTTCTCCTTCTTCTTCTTCTTCTTTCTTCTTTCATTCCCAGCGCCTCCTCCTCCTAGCTCTACATCCACCACGATTTCCATCTTCAAGCCATGCAACATCTCTAGCCGTTGTTGCCTCCACCCTCGTACATGGCAGCTCCAACTCCGGCCAGCAGCAACACCGCTTGGTTCTTCTAGTCGTCCAGCACCAGCAACATTTCTACAGCCTGTAACAAGTGCCTTGGCTTCCCAACGCCTCCATCCTCATCACCAAGGCTTGCCGGAGTTGCATGCGTGCAACTCCAGCGTCTCCTTCTTTCGTAGCCACCAAAGTCACCACGGCCTCACTTGGCCCGTTTTCATGGCCATCCCATCCTCGGGATGATTCACTCAAGATAAGTTCAAAGGTAAAAAAAAAAAGAAAAAAAAAATCTCTTTCTCTCTTCTCTTTCTCTCTCTACCATTTTCCTTTATCTCTCTATCACTTTCTCTCTCTTCCCTAGGTTCTCTCTCTAGAACCTTAACTTTCTCTCTACTTTCCCTCTCTAAATCCTCCCTTTCTCTCTCTAATTTTCATGCTTTCTAATTAGGTTTTCTTGATGTTTTATGATTGTATGCACATTTGATAAATCAATAAAGCAATTTGATGTTTTCGTGTTTTTCAGTGCATCTTAATCTAGAAATTATCACTAAAATCATGTTTTCAATCACCTACAATCACTACTCTCACCTCTCCATGATTTTCTAACAAAAATTCCATCATTTTATGTTTAAATTTGCGCTAACCCGACTAATTCCGAGTGCGGATCGACATCCGACACAAGCTACTATGCAAAATTGCTCATTTTACAGGTTAAAAGTCTCGGATAATTAAAAATGTGTTAGAATTAGGATTTTCGTAACCAACGATGCGGAAAAAACCCTACTTTCAAATGGCGTCGTTGCCGCTCGGGTGTATGGGAGTGCGAAAAAGGACGTAAAGATGGAATTGGAAAGTTGCTGAAGCGAAAAGCTACTAAATTTGGACAGCCTGACCTTTTTGGGAAACTTTTTATTTTTGGTTTTTAGTGATTTTTAGCAGTCTTTTAAATTACTATTTCTAATGCCTCGGAAGGCCGAGTGCAAAGTTATAATAATTTAGGAATTTTATTGATTTCCAAATAACTGTTAGATCTTGTTCTATGGTTTTTTAGAAACCCTAGATTAAGTGAAAAATACCAAAAAAAAAATCAAAAATCAAAATTCAAAAAAAAATTAGGGTTCTATATTCTGCAGATTTTTAGAAATCACCAATCAAGGATTTGCGATTTTTGGAAAGATTCCAAAATCTTGAAACTTTGCTAAATTAGGGTTTCCCCTCTTAGAAGTTTCCACTTTAGAGGAATTTCTATCTTAGAAAACCTCCGAATTTGGAAAAGTCTGCAAAAGAAAATACCCAAAATCTAGTAGAATTTTAATTTTGGGAAATTTCCAAAAGTTGTAAGGGATCTTACAATCACATTTTTCGTGGAAGATCTTCACAATTCAGGAAACTTTCCAATCTAGGTATTTTCCATCTGGGAATTCCTAAATTTTAACCCATCTCGAACTTGGAAATTAATTCAAAAACTTGCCTAAATCCAGTGCTTGTTCTGTGAACCTTAAAAAGGCAAGGATCTTCCAAATAGCATCCCAAATACCTAGACCGTGCGATCTAACTTTTCTACAGGAACACGATCCAGTATGGGTAGGAAGCGAAAGCTCAAAGAGGTGGAGTCGGGCCCAAGCCCATTTGGATACCCCTCCCTAACCTACGGAAGTGACCTTGTGGCATGGCCCACGGGAGGTAAGTCCCTATCCTCGCCTTGAGTGCGATACGGTGTTATTGTGTGACTCATTGCTGCGTGTCTATTTGCTTTCGCATACATATTATTCGACTTGCGCGGCGTGGCCGTTAATCAATCTACATCCAAGAGAGCAGACCTAGCTCCAAAATTGAAACTGGTGGGATTTTATCACCCACCTCATCATTCCAACTGATTTGATCCCAAAGCTCCATTTAATTAAAAAGAATCAAGAAGTAGAGCCAATTAGCCTGGTGTTCGAGGAAAAATCCACACAAAGTGAACCCGCTTAACATCCAGTCGAAATAAGACCACGAGCGTGGGTCCCTGTTGTCTAACACACCCATAGGTCCCTGCTACTCAAGTACACTAAGCTCGACATGGCATCCTGGACTATTCGGCGGTTAGTTGCGTGTGGACTAAGAACACGCATCAACCCTAGCTTAACCCGAGGGAACACTCTTCTTAACCACTTGACCAATCCAGTTAGTCTGAGACATACTTAAGATAGACATTGTGCCGCACGTCTGTCTAGGCTTCGGATTGCCTTGTTGTTGACTAGAGTTAGTACTAAAGGATTCGCTCTAAAGAGTGTAGCCTGGTGAGAACCTCTGAGTGCAAACAGTTAGTCCGACAGTTAAAAGATAAACCAGTGGTCCGCCCACTGTCATAATCTACTCTAGCCCCAAAACTAACAAGATAATTCCTAAAATATATCCTAATTGTTTAGAATAGGATTATCTGTGCTTGCTGTGCATCATATATCTCTAGGATAGTGTTCCCCTCTGGCAACTTTTTGCCAACTCTAGGGCTTGCTTTTCAAGCATATGCCTGGTTGGACCTGTCCTAATCTTTGACTGATTCGATTTGAGAGTCAATTTTCCGCACCCCTCTATCGCCTCTGATGGCAGATGAACGGCCTCTGTATGAGACCTACTACAGTTTCTCTGAAAATCTAGGTGATAACTCTCAACAATGGTATGACAATTCTGCGTATCATCATGATAGTCCAGTCTTGCAGCCTTCTATGGGGTATGACAATTACAGAGATCCGGAGTACTACTCTCTACTCTCAAGAGCTTAAAATCTCAGTCGCTGCCCTTAGTGTCGCAGTCCAGCAACTTGTGCACAATTCCCAGTCTATAGGATATTACCCTCTTATCCAGCAAGATGTCTGTACCTTTCCATCTCCAATGTAGACCTCCTATGATAACAATTATTTTTCAGACAATAGGAGTCACCATACCTTTAATTGAGAACAGTCTGCTCTCCCGCAGCAATTGCCGCAGGATAATTATCCTTCCGGGTTTCATCAACCTAATGGAGAGTATGATTGGCAATACTCGCAGTCGCAATACCCGTCATATCCACAGAATGACTATTCTGATCAACAGTGGGCCCCTCAGGATTTCTAGAGTCAGCAGCTAATCCCAGACTCCACTCTGCCTTATAACTTTCATACCCAGTCGGACTACAATCAAGAGTTGGCACCTCCGCTCCCCTTGGCTGAACTGCCTCCATTGGCTACTAAACCCTGTCTAGAGGACCTTCTCTCTCAATACATTGCCCAGCAACAATAGTATTTTCAAGGTCTAGAGCACCAATAACAGCAATCTACGGAGAGCTTGGAGCAACGTCTAGTTCAATTAGAAAATGAGAGAGAGGAAGTCAACTTCACTAGCCTACCAATAGCCTATCCTGAGGAGAGTGACATGGCCACTGTCTATAATGAGGTGTCCCACAATTGGACTAAGTACCAGAATTGCCAAGATGAAATAGAAGTTGTTACCACCCCTAAATCAAACCTGATTATTGAGGAACTAGTGTATCGTTATGCGGTGCCTTTCACAGCACCAAATCTTGAACCTACCTCGGAGCAACCTATTTCTCACTCTACCTCTGCTGACCCTGATGTCAATCTCCATGACACTGAGCTGTGTCTCGATCGTAGGATCCCAATTGTCCTAGATCTATCGTTCTTCCCCACCTCCCTTGGATTGTGCAACAATAGTGATGAACCCGAGTCTCAATCTTTGTTGCCCTTAACAGCACCAACTTCTGGACCGAGCACAGAGGAACTCAGTTCCATCTCTATCTCTGATAATTCTTTCTCTACCCTGGATGCAGACATTCCTACTGAAAAGCCATGTCTAGAACATGGGATTCCTGTTGTCCTGGACCTACCGTTCCCCACCAAGGATGAACATATTGAGTGTAGGGATTGGAACATCCCTATCAAATTAGGAAACCTCGAGGGAGAGGCCAACAATTTTCACCTGCTACCCTACATCGATATTATTGATGACCCATGTGCCGTAGAGAGTCTAATTCAGGACTCTCCCGAAGCTAAATTATTCAAGCGCCAAGAACACTTTGAGTCTGACTTTATTTCGGAGTAAAACAATTCTGGTATTACTGATTTGCAGGAGTCTGCTCAATTCAGATACCTTCTTGCAAAACTCAATGAGTTTGCGGCTCTGCTAACCACGGTCAGAGAACTTACTACTACTCTCCTCTCAATCTTTACTGAGAAGCTTCTATCCCTCCCCGCTGAACTAAATGTTTTTGAGGGCCTGCTCAGAGAACTTATTGTCCTACTCTCAATCTATACTATGAAAGACCTATTCTACACAGGTATACCTAGACAAGGGATAGGATAACTGTCTCCGTTCCACTTTAGGTGTCAGGAAGACTGCAGATTCACTTAGTCTCCATGAGTTTCAACTTGGTTGGGGGTGCTTACCATCCCCGTTGTGTTTGGCTGAAGACGTAAAACTTAGCGCTTTCGGAAAGGCAATTCCAGTATTCCTAGAGTACATGAGTCTCATGCATTTGTTATTATTGTTATATCTCTGGAAATGCAGGTACATTCATTCTTTCGATCATCAGGTATCACACACTGTCGAGTTTCTGCCGACTTGGTAACATCCTCCCTGAACCTTTGCAGCATCATTACTGATTTTTCATCATTTTATGTCCTGGTCATGAGCACCGAGGACGGTGCTGTATTTTGGTTGGGGGTGGGTATTTACCAAAACTCATGTCTTCATTTTAATAAAATAAAAAAAAATTCTTATTTTTGGGGTGATTTCCGATGTTCTCCAAAAGTTTTCTAGAATTTCAGAAATGTGTCAAATACCCTGACTTTGATTAGCCAAAAATCTCCATTAAGTCAGTATTGAGGATGACAATTTTTGTTTAAGGTTAGCTTTGAGTCAAATCAAGCGTGACTATAGCAAATTTGAAGACTTAGAAAAACTCAGATTCGGCACAATTGTACACTATCAACATCAGAGTCATCCTAAGTTTAGAAACTCTAGAGATCCTGTGAGAATAATTATGGAGACTTAACCTAGTGAGCTTTCGAGCCTTTAATCATTTCAGAGGGTTATACAATAATCCTGAGTCACAAGATGACTCACTATTCTTCATACCCGCAATATTCGTTGAGAGATCTCATTATCTTTTGCTTCGATCATAAAACTCAGAACGACATCAACATTGGATTACTACGACATAACCTTCTCTGTATCCAGTCAAGACAGTATACATGATAGTGCAAACCCTAGAAAATGACTTAGGCCATCTTTCTGAACCGTTCAGCCTTTTAACTCACCGGAATTATACTTCATTAGAAACCCCTTGAGCCTTTCTATAAAAGCCTTTTCTTGTTAAGCCCTGATATTCGCTCAAAAGTGCTTATTTTAAGCCATTATCCTTATAGCGATGTCGCATTCTCCTACGTAAAACTTGTCTTTTCGTCGACTTTTTCACGTAAGAGTTTCTTCCAATGCATAGAACGCAATCTTTAAACGAAAATTGACTATTTGCATGAAATATATGCATTTCGGATAGTCTAGATATAAAGCCATTTTGATTAAGTCTCATTACGTGGTTTTCTCTCGCAGGAAACCTGATCGGGCGATTTTTGAGACTTGCGGGCCCACGATCAACCATAGAAGTCTAAATATCAAAGCTTAAGGAGTCAACAAGCTATGACAAGAAGATGCCAGCTAAGTACGGGTCAAGTCAGAGGATCGTAGAGCTAGATAAAGAACCAAGAGAGAGGAAAAGCTGAAGACCAAGAGACGGGCCGAAGTGATTAAAAGCCGCACCAAAGGACATAAAATGACGGCTTACGTAATTGATGAAACTGACTGAAGATTACATTGAAGATCAGGGTTCATGACCCTCCGCCAGCTCTTTTGCCTTTATTTTGTATTATTTTCTCTCTCCTCTCTCCTAATTCTCTCTCCATCTCTCTAGACTATAATATCTAACCCGTAGATCATCTCATCCTACAATTAGATCCCCAGATCTACCATCCGATCCCCCTCTCCATGATCGAATTGCCTATATCTCACCATCCGATCCTTAGATCGATCATCCTAACCCTCCGATCTCCATCATCTAACCTCAGATTTTCTCTCCTTTAGCTTTATTCCATCTCTCATAGTTCTTCTACCGTTAGATCTTCAATTCGACCGTTAGATCATTCATCTAACCGTTGGATCTCTCCAGATCCTACGGTCCGCCAATTGTGGACCGAGTCAAACCACCACCTCATCTCATCCAATTATCATAGTTCCATCATCTAACAGCCCCCATGGCCAAGTGGCCCACCAGCAAATTGGAAACCCACGGCCTTGTAACCCGTTCTAGAGCCCATGGTGTTTTGGGCTCATTTACAATTTTTTCCCCTGCCGGCCAAACGCACCCTAACCTACGGTCTCGCAAGAGGCCCATATCTATCTAGCCCATTAGCCCGCTTATCCTTGAGCCCATGCCCATACCCATTGACACATGGTCACAAGGCCCACGGGCCAATTATCCTTGTAATGACCCAATCAAAGCAAGTGGCCAACATAAACCCATGGGCTCTCACAAGCCCACATTCAAGCCAATGGGAGAAGTGGCCAACATAAACCCATGGGCTCTCACAAGCCCACATTCAAGCCAATGGGAGAAGTGGTCAACTTTGACCACTTCTCATCAATCCCCAACTTCATTCCTACGGTTTCTCTTTCCCACAACAAACTACTCCCTTTAAAAGAGAGAGAAACCTTGGGTCTCTCTTTGGTTCCCTCCCCCATGTTATTTCTTTTTCTCTATCCTTCTATCTTCTCTCTCCCACATCCTTCTTGAGCAACCGGACTCCCCTTGCACTCCAGCTTCTTATTCACCATTAATTCTGGCGAGAAGCTCGCCGGAATTGCCTTACCTTTGTGCTAAGTGTGCTGCCACCACGTGTTCTCCCATTTCCCCACCACGTTGCTACCATCACAAGTAGCAAATCTGCAACTCCACAAGCCGCCAACCTCTTTTCTTGATCTTCTCTAACCGCCTTTCTTGTGTTGTGCATCGCCGGACTGGTGCATAATCATCACCGACTTGCAGATCTGCCACGCCTCTCCTTGGCTCTTCCTCTTCCTTGGACGATCTCTTCTTCTTCTTAGAGATCTCCACTGTCTTTATCTCTCTTGCTAAATCGTGCAGAACCAGCAACATTATCCTTCTTGCTGGTCGGACCAGCAAGAACGCCTGTAACTCACGGCCTATAGCCATGATCCTTCCTCCATAGACCAGCCATACCACTTGCTGGATCTACCTTGCTGCTCCAACTGGTGATCTCTATCACAACTAACTCCCTGCTCTTCTTCTTCTTCACCTACGGACCTGCAACTCAGGTAGGTCCGTCTTCTTCTATATCCCTCCATGCTGCTGTGCACACACAGCCAGCGCCTCCACCTCTGTTTTTCCTCCATCTTTTAATACTTGTAGCTAGTTCAACGCTGCTGCTAGTGCAACATTGCAAACTGAACACCCTTTTTCTCCCCACGAGCAGCACCTCGTTCAACGCCTTTTCTTCTTAACCCATTACCGGAGTTGCAAACCTACAACTCTGGCAGTTGTATTCAGCGGTATCACCAAGGAGATCACCATCTCCTCACCTACCTGCTCCCCTTAAAAGTGTTGATCTCTCTCTTGTGCTTCACGGACATCTTCTTTACTTTCTTGCTACTGTACTCCTCATCACCATTGCATATTCAGCGGACCTGCAAATTTCGGCCAGCAGCTCCATCATCTTCTTCTATCAGAAGACGACCTGCAACTCTTCTTCTTCTCCTAGTTGGCTACGCCTGAAAGTGCTCCACGCACCAGCACCTTCACCATTTCTGTTGCTGGGTCCACCTTCAAATGTGAACTCCATCTCCTCCACCTTATCTCGTTCTCCTCTTGCAGGCGTTACAATCCTCCACACATCTAATCTGGCAAGAAACAGCACCTGTTGGTGCTTCTTCTTCTTCTACAACCCACATTCCAGCAACCTCCACCGTGTGCTCTTGTCGGACTGCTCCACCACCTCCATTACTAGTGCACCTCTGTGTTACCTCACGTCGAGTTGGGGTCCTCAACAACCAGCCACGTTGTCAAACTGTTTTGGCCGGTGTGCACTCCTCTCCATCTTCTCCTTTAAGCCAACAGCGTGCACAATTATTCCTTCTTCCACGAGCACGTTGCATCCACTAATTTAAGGCACTGGACCTGCAACTTCATTGTTCCCGTTCTCCTCTCCATGAACCTGCAACTTGTGGTGGCGATCTTCAAGAACCATAGCGCTCTTCTCCTTGCACCAACCCGAATGATGTGCTTATCTTTCACTTCCAAGGTTAGTGTATCATGGTAAGTCAATCACTCTTCTTTCATCTCTCCTCACTTTCTCTCTTACTCCCTCTAAGTTCTCCTTTCTCTCTCTAAAAGCTTATCTTTCATTTTATTTTCTCCCTCTAAACTCTTTCTTTCTCTCTCTAAAATTTTGTTAATTTTTCTCTCTATCTCTCTCTAGATCATTTTCTCTCTCTAAAATTCTATTTTCCTTATTAATACTTTCTTTAATTTGTTGTTATTTCATGCAATGCAATTGATGTAATATTTTATTCAGAATTAATGAATGCAAGTTTGATTAATGTTATTTGAAAGTAGGATTTTTCCGCGTCGTTGGTACGGAAACCCTAATCTCAACAATATTTGTAATTATCCGAGACTTTTAACCTGTAAAATGAGCAGTTTTCGCATAGTGGCTCTCGTGTCGGATGTCGATCCGCACTCGGGATTAGTCGGATTAGCGCGATAATGACATAAAATGACGGGAAATTTGTAGAGAATGGAACATAATATTATTCAAATCAATTTCATTCATTCGAAAATGTCTCTTACAATCAAGTAAAAATAACTGAATTATAAAGCAATAAAAAAAAATTAAAATAAACTAGAGAGAGAAAGAGAGAACTAGAGAGAGAAAGTGAGAAACTCGACAGAAAACTAGAGTTCTAGAGAGAGAAAAACTAGAGAGAGGGTGAAAAGTGACCACCTTTTTATCTTATCGTGGGCATGAGTGAAGGTCGGCCCATGGTGATGGATGAGATGGTGGTTGCCCGGCCTTGCTCGGTCATGATGATGGTGATTCGGTGGTTTGCAAGCAAGGGGTCACCGGTTGAGGATTCGAGTTGAAGAGATGAAGGCACCGTTTCAGACCTGCAACTCAAAGTTGCAGGTCGTGGAGAAGATCACGATCTCGTTTCTGCTACTGGTGAGGATTTCGATGAAGACCATGGAGGAAACCAGTCTATGGAGATGCTAGAGATATGGATGGAGGGAGGCTGGGTTGAGGAGCAGCACCGTTGTAGGTTTGGGTAGCCACCGTGATGAGTTTTTGCCGGAGTTAATGGCGGACAACAAGGTGGTGCAAAGAGGAGGTTCAGTGGAGTGGGGGAATCTTTTGCAGGTCTGTGTGGTAACGAAGGGATGAAGAGGTGGTCAAATCCACGGCTTAGAGAGATGGGGCGATGTTCGTTTGCAGGCCGTGATGGCCAGCGAACTCCGGTGAGATGCAGTGGTGATGGGGTAAGTTGCAGGTTGGGGATTTGATGGCAGCAAGGGGCATGATGTAGAAGTCTGCCGGGCGGAGAGGTCGATGAACAGCAACCTGTTGGAACTGTCGTGGAGATCTTGGCAGCAAGGTGGAAGAGATGAGGCCATGGGGATCAACGATCCGAAGGAGAACCTGCTCTTGCTGGCATGGAGAAGATGCTCCCCACAATGGAGGAGGCGGACCAGTCCGATCTAGTTGAGGGCAGTGTTTATAGGCTGGTTCCAGCTGTGGTGGCTGGCGCATCAAGGGAACACGGCTGGAGAAGAAGAAAGAACAGGAGGAGAAGGCGCAGGCGCAGGCAGAAGAGAGGAAGGAGAAAGAGGAGAAAGAAAGGGAGAGGAAGAAGGGGAGATGGCCGGAGTTGCAGACCTGCAACTCCGGCGAGGATTTTGGGAGATGACTTGTGGACGGGCTGCTAGTGCAGCCACCTGTGGTAGCAGCAGGTGGTGGTAGAGGCGGTGAAAAGAAGAAGAAGGCGAAGGAGAGGACGGTGACTGTGTTTCTGGTTGGGCAGGGTGTTCACAACCGTTACGGGTCTTGCAACCAGCAAGAACGATCGGAGTTGCTACCTGCAACTCCGGTAAGTTAGAAGATGAAAGAAGAAGGAGAAGAAGAAGAAGAAGAAGAAGAAGAAGAAGAAGAAGAAGGAGAAGAAGAAGAAGAAGAAGAAGAAGAAGAAGACAGAGCTCCACCAGCTCGCCGGAGAACCCGCCGAATTCGTGGAGAAGAAGAGAAAAAAGAAAGAGAAGAAGGAGGAAAGAGGAGAGGAGGAAGGGTAGAACGTGGGGGAAGGTTTTGGGGATGGAGAGGAGGAGAGGGGAGAGGGATTAGGGTTCGAACGAACCCCTATCCTTCTCCTTTTAAAGCTTCCCTATTTCCTTTAATGGAAATAGGGGATTTTTGAAAATAAAAAAAAAGAAAAATAAATTTTTTTTTTTTTTTTTTTTTAAGTAAAAACCTACTTTTCTATGGGGAATCTCCCCAATTAGTGGACCCTCCATTTAATTAAAATTATTTTGAAATTCGCGGGGTCCACTAACTGGTCGGACAGCGGGTCGATGAAGATGGGCCCGTCTATTGGCCCTCATGGATTGATGATGTCCATCGTCTCACAAGATGATGTGACAGACAGTCTGATGGCGATCGGATGGATGGTGACTTGATTGGGACTCAGATTGGTAGATCGACGGATCTAGAGAGATCCAACGGTCCGATTAAAGATCCAACGGTCCGATGGAAGATCCAACGGTCAGAAAGCTAAGGGAGATGAGATAGAGCCGATGGGCAGGAGTTCTGGGGTTAGGTCAGTAGATTCGAGGACCGAGAGATGAAGAGAGAGAGAGAATAAGGAGAGATAAGAGAGAAAGTATCAGAAAATAGAGAGAAAAGCACTGGCGGAGGGTCTGGAACCCTGGTCTTCACTGTGACCATCCTCACGCTTCTCCAGTAGAGTCGACCATCATTCTTTGCTGACTCATGTGGCTTTAAACGCTTTGGTCCGTCTCTTGGTCATTGGCTCTCCTACTCTCTTCGTTCTTTGGGCCGGCTTTTTGGTCCTCTTATTCAGCCCATATTTGGCCCATATCTTCTAGTCATAGCATGTGGGCTTGTTAAGCTTTGATAATGGGCTTTCATGATCGATTTGGGCCCACAAGTCTCGAGAATCGTCCCATCGGGGTTTCCTGCGACAGAAGAAGCGCGTAATGAGACTTTATCAGAACGGCTTAATATTTAGACTTTCGAAAATGTGTTTAATGCATGCAAATATACCATTTCGTCCAGAAAAGTGTGTTCTACGCAACAGAAGAGACTCTTACGTAGAAAAGTAGGTAAATAGAGTATTTTACGTAGGAGAATGCAATAACGCTAAAAGGATAATTGCTTAAAATAAGCACTTTTGAGCGAATATCATTATTCAATTTCTTTATTAAATAGAATTTAATTCTAGCGATTTTAATTGTTTTACTTAGAATTTAGTTCTTGGATTTAGAACTCTCTAAAATCATGTTTTAAAACCAATCACATCACCATTCTCACCCTTCCATTGTTCTAAGCAATTTTCGTTATTATTGTTCTTTATTTGTCCTAACCCCGAGTTCGGATGATACCCGACACGAACCACTGTGCAAGTCTGCATTTTTGCAGATTAAGTGAACCAAATAATATTGTTGAAATCAAGGGTTTCCGATCTAACGACGCGGAAAAACCTTAATTTCAAATGGCGCCGTTGCCGCTCGGTTGACGGGATTGCAAAAAGACGAACAGGAATTCGGAAAGCTGCTAAATCTTCAAGATCCGATCCATATCGGAAACTTTCAATTTTATTTTTCACATTTTCCTTATTATTTTAATGCCTCAGACTGCCGAGTGCAAAGTTGTAATAACTTAGGACTTTATTTTCTCTGCTTTTAGAATAACTGCTAGATAATTAACTAATTAAAATACCAAAAATATTAGGGTCAGATTTCAATTCTGCTATTTCTAG
Organism: Euptelea pleiosperma; assembly: GCA_035048495.1. Taxonomy (NCBI): domain Eukaryota; kingdom Viridiplantae; phylum Streptophyta; class Magnoliopsida; order Ranunculales; family Eupteleaceae; genus Euptelea; species Euptelea pleiosperma. The sequence continues at coordinate 20,060,897 of CM068547.1, forward strand.
TTAGATCACCATTGGTTACTTGATTCAAATTGGAAGATTTCCAACTCCGGGTAATTCAAAAGTAGATATTTTCGAATCTTAATTCGGGAATAGCTAAAGTTGAATTTCAAACCTTAATTGGAACTAATTCACAATACCTGCCCTAAATCATTGTGTGTTTCTTGAAACCCCAAAGGCGGTATACCTTCCAATTACATACCATAGACCATTGTTGACTAACGTGATTGCGGATTGCGTTTACCAAGTGAGTAGGGAGTGAAAGCTCAAAGAGGTGGAGTCGGGCCCAAGCCCATTTGGATACCCCTCCCTATCTCACGGAGGAGACCCCGTGCGTAGCCAATGGGCAGGTAAGTTTCTATACCTCGCCTTGAGTGCGATCTTGCTCATTGTGCAAAATACTGTGCCGATTGTCTATTTGCTTTTGCAAAAAAAATTATCGGAACTGCTTGGTTTGGCCGTAATAAAATACATTAAAGAGCAAACCCAGCTCTAACTTGAAACTGGTGAGATTTCATCACTCACCTCGTCATTCCAGCTTTTGTGCAACCACAGCCAAGAATTAAAATTAATCAAGAATAGAGCCCACTTAGATCGGTGTTCGAGGAAAACTCCACATAAAGCGACCCCTTCAAAGATCAAGTCGATTAAGTCCATGAGTGTGGGTCCCTGTTATCTAACACACCCATAGGTCCCTACTACTCAAGTATACCGAGCTTGTAGTGGCCTCCTTGATTGTCTGTCAGATTAGCTAGTGTCGGATTAGGAACACGAACCAACCCTAGCTCCTCTTCTGGGAAAACTCATCTTCACGCTTGACAAATCCGGTTAGTCTGGGGCGTACTTAAGTCAGCCGATGTGCCGCACGTCTGTCTAGGCTTCGGATTATCTTGCAGTCAACTTGAGTTAGTACTAGCGGATTTGCTTTGAAGATATATCCTGGTGAGAACCTACAGAGTGAAAAGGTTAGTCCGGCGGGTATTTGAAGATAAACCAGTAGTCCGCCCACTATCATAATCTACACTATCCCTACACTAACAAGATAATTCATAATACTATCCTGAGTGTTTAGGTTAAGAATATCTGTTGCTCTGTGTGCATCATCTAGGCTCATTCGGTTTCATACACCTCTTGCCGACTCTAGAGGCTTGCTTTTTCAGTATATGCCCGCTTGGACTAGATCCAATCGTAGATTGATTCGATCTGAGAATCATTCTCTTACAGTGGAGTCTTCCACTATTCATCACCCCTCCCCCTTTCCTTCCCCTCTTCCAGAGAAAATACCTTTATCGTCATGGCAGACGAACGTCCCCTCATCGAGACGTATGCGCCGATCTCGGCCAACCCGCCATCATGCATTGTTCTTCTACCTACTGCGGCGGTACAATTCGAGATCAGGCCGCAAACTATTCAAATGCTGCCAACTTTTAGAGGTCTCCCCAAAGAAGACCCCTATTCCCATATCAGGGAATTTCAACATGTCATTCTGCTCTTTAGAAATCAGAATCTTGATGATGACAATGTTAGACTGAGAGTTTTTCCTTTCTCTCTAAAAGATAGAGCCTCGGACTGGCTTTACTCTCTTCCTGCAGATTCTATCATAAGTTGGAAAGAACTTGTAGGAAAATTTATGTCCAAATTTTACCCCATGACTCGTACTAATCAAATGAAACAACTCATACAGGACTTCCGACAAAAGTCCAATGAGAAATTTTATGAAGCCTGGGAACGATTCCAGGATCATCTGACCAAGTGTCCACATCACAGTATCGACAAAGGCAATCTGGTTCACATTTTCTACAAGGGACTTACTGATGAGTCCCGCACTATGGTTGAGTCAATGTGCCAAGGAAAATTCATGCATAATACTCCTACTGAAGCGTACAAATTTCTGGGAGAATTAAGTGAAAATTCCCAGCATTGGACGATTGACAATGAGTTCAGTCGAAATACTCTGGTCTTGAAAACTAATATGGGAAATGAAGCAAAGGTTGATGAAAGTAGGGTTTTTCCGCGTCGTTGGTTACGGAAACCCTAACTTCAACACATTTGTAAATTGATCCGATTCTTAAATCCTGCAAAATTTATATCTGTATAGGGATTCGTGTCGGATGTCGATCCGCACTCGGGATTAGTCGGATTAGCACAAAAACACATAAAATGATGAAAAAGAAAACATTGCACAGAATGTAAAACAATCACACTTAAATCATCTTTATTTAACTGAACTTGTCTCTTACAATGAAAATCAAATAAAAATAACTAATCTAAAAAGCTTTAAGAGAAAATAGGCCGAGAGAGAGAAAGAGAGAACTAGAGAGAGAAACTAGTGTAAAGAGAGAGAAATCTAATCCTAGAGAGAGGAAGAGAGAAGAAGATACCACTTTGAAGAGCTAGCTTACCTTGGGATTTGGTCCAAAAATTGGAAGAAGAGTTACCCAAGTGGGTGCATGGGATGTACCACGTAGTTGTCTTTGATGCACTGTAGCAAGCCAAGTGGCTGCATTGATGGAAATGGCAACAAACCAGTCCAGTCAACGAACTTGGAGGGCTGTTGATGCACTAGGTTCCTGTTGGTGGAGGAGCATCCACTGTGTACTGTGGTGGGGTGGTGATCCAAAGTGGAGGATCAAATCGACTGGACAGTTCGGTGGTGAATGAGATGACGATGTGCGCCAAAATGGTGGTTGTTCAAGGTTGCTGCAAGTGAACCTGTAAGTGCTGTGCTTACTGGTACATATAACAGCAAGGGGCGATCTGGAATGAAGAGGTTGCAGGCCGGAAGGTGGTGGTCATGCTTGCTATGGGGAAGGCATTGACCACGTTGTGATCTGTACGTGCTGGTGGTGGTATCCACGGTGGAGGAAGAACAGTGGATTGGATGAGGAATTCGTGAGGGTGAACCACGTGGGGATTGCAAGTTTGTTTAGGAGCAACAATTGGAGACGTTGCTGATCAGTGAAGGAGTGGCTGTTGATTGTTGCAGGCGGAGGCGCAAGTGGTGTGCATAGGTGGAGTTGCAGCGGCTGTGGAGGACGGTGGTTGACGTTGCTGTGAGAAGGAAGGAGCAGCGGCTTGTGGTGGTGCGAAGTGAGGTGCTGGTTGCTGCAGTAGACGTGGCAGCAGTCAGACAACACGGAAAGGAAGAAAAGGAAGAGAAGAAAGAGGAATAAGAAGGAGATAACGAGGAAGAAACCAAACCAGTTCGCCGGAGTTGCAGGTCTGCAACTCCGGCTGAAAAGAAGAAAGAAAAGACGGTAAAAAGAAGAAGAAGAAGAAGAAGAAGAAGAACGAAGAAGAAGAAAGAAGAAAGAAGAAGAAGAAAGAAGAAGAAAGAAGAAAAAGAAGAAGAAGAAAAGGAGGGGGGCGCTCCACCAACTCGCCGGAGAAAAAGTCGCCGGAAGAGGAAGGAAGAAGAAGAAAAAGAAGAGAAAGGGGTGTCCGAAGACGACGAAAACGTCGGGGGAGTTTTGGGGGAAGGAGAAGAAGAGATTGGAGGGGGATTAGGGTTCGAACGAACCCTTCTCCCTCCTCTTATAAAGCTCCCTATTTCCATTAATGGAAATAGGGTATTTTTTGAAAAAAAAAAAAAAATATATATATATATATATATATATATATATATATATATTTTTTTTAAGTAAAAACCTACTTTTCTATGGGGAATCTCCCCAATTAGTGGACCCCCCATTTTTTAATTAAAATTATTTTGAAATTCACGGGGTCCACTAACTGGTCGGACAGCGGGTCGATGATGATGGGCCCGGCTATTGGCCCACATGGACTGATGATGTCCATCGTCTCACAAGATGATGTGACAGACATTCTGATGGCGATCGGATGGATGGTGACTTGATTGGGACCCAGATTGGTAGATCGACGGATCTAGAGAGATCCAACGGTCCGATTGAAGATCCAACGGTCCGATGGAAGATCCAACGGTCAGAAAGCTAAGGGAGATGAGATAGAGCCGAAGGGTAGGAGTTCTGGGGTTAAGTCAGTAGATTCGAGGATCGAGAGATGAAGAGAGAGAGAAAATATGAAGAGATGAGATAAAAAGTATCAAAAAAATGGAAAAAAGCACTGGCGGAGGGTCTGGAACCCTGGTCTTCACTGTGACCATCCTCACACTTCTCCAGTAGAGTCGACTATCATTCCTTGCTGACTCATGTGGCTTTAAACGCTTTGGTCCGTCTCTTGGTCATTGGCTCTCCTGCTCTCTTCGTTCTTTGGGCCAGCTTTTTGGTCCTCTTATTCAGCCCATATTTGGCCCATATCTTCTAGTCATAGCATGTGGGCTCTTTAAGCTTTGATAATGGGCTTTCATGATCGATTTGGGCCCACAAGTCTCGAGAATCGTCCCATCGGGGTTTCCTGCGACAGAAGAAGCACGTAATGAGACTTTATCAGAACGACTCAATGTCTAGACTTCTGAAAATGTGTTTAATGCATGCAAATATACCATTTCGTCCAAAAAAGTGTGTTCTACGTAACAGAAGAGACTCTTACATAGAAAAGTAGGTAAATAGAGTATTTTACGTAGGAGAATGCAATAACGCTAACAGGATAATTGCTTAAAATAAGCACTTTTGAGCGAATATCAGTTGACCCTGAACTCAAATCCCTCATTCAAGAGTTGACCAAGTCAGTCTCTGCCCTGGCTGTGTCTGTACACAAGCCTGTTCACCATTCTGCCCCAGTCATGAATATAGGTCAAGAGAACCTAATGGAACCCTGTAATATCTGTTTACAGCCCTCCCACTCTACTGAAAATTGTCCTTTAAATGACGGATGTGCCCCTCCACTCCAAGAAGAAGTTTGTGCGTTTAATACCTTTAAACCACCTACCTAGAACTCGTATAGCCAAACATACCATCCTGATACGAGAAATCATCCTAACTTCTCCTGGAAGTAGCAGTCTGCTCCACAGCAAAGACCTGCGCAGAGCACATATCCTCCTGGGTTTAATCAACCCAACAGGCAATACCAACAGGGACAATACGAACAGGGACAGTACCAACAGAGTCAGAACCAGACGACTCAATACTCGTCTAATCAGAATCGATCATTCCAGCAAGGACAATACTCTGGCCAACAGGCACCTAATCAGAATCCCCAGAATCTGCAGTTAAGTCAAACTGCACCTCAATCCTACAATTATTCTACCCCTATGAGCTCAAATCGTGAACTGGTTGCTCAAGCTGCTCCTAAACCGGGTCTGGAAGACCTCCTATCACAATTTATTGTGCAGCAAACCCAGTCCATGCAGCGCCTAGAGCAGCGTCTTGGGAATTTAGAAGCTGAGAAAGCAAAAGGCATCTTCCCTAGCCAACCTATTGCAAATCCTAAAGGGAATGCCAAGGGTGCAGTTTATGAGGTCGATTCCCAGTCACAAAATCCAAACTATCAAGGAGAGGTACAAGCTGTTACCACACTCCGATCTGGAAAGACTGTGGATATGGGAGTAAAAGAACCGTCAGAGCCATCTCCCGCTCCTATTCCTATACCCAGCACAGAGGAACACATTTCAAAATCCACCTCTGATGCTGTGAAGCCTGCACCAAAATCTACAATCCCAGTGCAGAGATATCAGGCGAAGGACAAATCTATTTGTCAGATTAAGCCTCCCTTCCCGGACAGGCTTGTCCAAGACAAAAGAGATCAGCAATTTTCAGAGATCTTAGACGTTTTCAAAGACGTCCAGATCAATATCCCCTTCCTATCTGCTATCAAACAGATCCCTTCCTATGCCAAATTCCTGAAAGAATTATGCACTGTCAAACGGCGTACGCATGTACCCAAAGATGCCTTTTTGGCAGAAAAAGCTACAGCGTTCATCCAACGTAACAGTGTAATTAAGCATAAGGATCTGGGAAGTCCTACTATGCAGTGTGAAATTGGTGATAACTTTAGTTGCACAGCTTTGTTGGACTTAGGAGCTAGTGTCAATCTCATACCGTTTTCGGTATACCAGCAGTTAGGCCTCAAAGATATGAAGCCAACAAAAATCACTCTGAAGCTGGCCGACCAGTCCATAAAAATTCCACGGGGAATTATTGAAGATGTCCTAGTGAAAGTAGCTGACTTTTACTACCCTGTAGACTTCATCATCCTCGACACAGAACCATGTCACGATAATCGGATCCCGGTCATTCTAGGCCGACCGTTCTTTGCTACCGCGAATGCACACATCGGGTGTAGGGACGGGAATATGTCAATTGCCTTCGGCAACCTAAAGGCTGAGGTTAACATCTTTCGACTTATGCGATAGGATGCCGATCGCGATGTGACAGATGAAATGTGTGCCGTTGAGAGTCTAATTCAGGACTCCACCGAAGATATCTTGAAACAGTGCCAAGAGCACTTTGATACTGACTTCCAATGGGAGTCAGCAATTTCTGAGGATAATACTATCCAAGAGTCAGTTACACTGATTTCTACTCCTCCTCCTATTGTTGAGTACGAGCCTCTGCTAACCATGATTAGAGATCCTACTATTGTCAACTCTATCTCGGTAGAGGAGGAAGAATCAAGCTCCGCTGATCAAAAACTCGAGCTTAAGCCTCTACCCTCTGAACTATCTTATGCTTATCTTGGTTCTGAAGAGACTTATCCTATCATCATTTCTTCTGCCCTATCTGCGTCCCAAAAAGAGAGATTGATTATGCTGCTAAAGAAGCACAAAGCAACCATAGGATGGACCATTGACGACATTCGTGGGATAGACCCTTCTGTGTGTCAACATCACATTTATCTTGAAGACGACTCTAAGACGTCTAGAGAGCACCAGAGGAGGTTAAATCCAGTCCTAAAAGAAGTAGTACGGGATGAAATTCTAAAATTGCTAGATGCGGGTATCATTTACCCCATCTCTGATAGCAAATGGGTGAGTCCAATCCATGTCGTACCTAAGAAGGCGGGTTTCACTGTTGTAGAAAATGATCAAGGAGAAATGGTGACCCAGCGCTTAAAGAAAGGATGGAGAGTCTGTATTGACTACAGACGGCTCAATACCAACACCCGGAAGGACCATTTCCCTCTCCCATTCATTGATCAGATGTTGGAACGTCTAGCAGGTCATTCCTACTATTGCTTCCTAGATGGTTACTCGGGATATAATCAGATTCCCATTGCACCCGAGGACCATGAGAAGACCACGTTCACCTGTCCCTTTGGCACTTTTGCCTACAGTCGCATGCCTTTTGGCCTCTGCAATGCACCTGCGACTTTTCAAAGGTGTATGATGAGTATATTTTCGGACATGGTCGAACGGTTCTTAGAAGTTTTCATGGATGACTTCTCTGTCTTTGGATCCTCTTTCGATGACTGTCTCGAACATCTGAGTCTGGTACTCGCAAGATGTCAGGATAAGCGACTTGTCCTAAATTGGGAAAAATGCCACTTCATGGTAAAGAAAGGAATCGTGCTAGGACATGTCATTTCTGACAAGGGTATTGAGGTCGACAAAGCTAAGATTGATATTATCTCGACCCTGCTAATTCCTAAATCTGTGCGTGATATTCGATCTTTTCTTGGACATGGAGGATTCTACAAGAGATTCATTAAGGATTTCTCCCAGATAGCTCGACCCCTATGTAGTCTTCTGTCTAAGGATAGCCCTTTTGACTTCAATGCTGACTGTGCAAAGGCATTCGAGCGTCTTAAATCTGAGCTTACTTCTGCGCCCATCATCCGTCCTCCTGATTGGACCATACCTTTTGAAGTGATGTGTGACGCATCCGACTATGCTCTTGGAGCAGTTTTGGGCCAAAGAGTCAACAAAATGCCACATGTGATATACTATGCGAGTAAGACTTTAAACTCGGCTCAGTTAAACTACTCCACTACTGAAAAAGAGCTTCTGGCCATTGTTTTTGCTCTGGATAAATTCAGACCATACTTATTGGCCACAAAAGTGATAGTTTATATGGATCATGCGGCTCTGAGATATCTAATGTCCAAAAAGGAGACGAAGCCGAGATTGATAAGATGGATTCTTCTATTACAGGAATTCGATCTAGAGATCAAGGACAAGAAAGGAACTGAGAATGTTGTGGCTGATCACTTGTCAAGGCTGACTTTAGAGTCTAATTTTGAATCTCAGCCCATTCTCGAAACTTTTCCTGACGAACAACTGTTCGCTATCTCCGTCACCCCATGGTATGCTGACATTGTCAATTACCTAGTGACGGAGGAAATACCATCTCATTGGTCAAAACAAGACAAAAATCAATTCCTGGCAAGAGTTAAGTATTACTCTTGGGACGAGCCTTATTTATATAAATACTGTCCTGACCAGATTATTCGTTTCTGTGTCCCTGAATCTCAGCAATTAAACATCCTGTCCTCTTGTCATGACCAACCATGTGGTGGTCACTTTAGTTCCAAAAAGACAGCTGAGAAAATCCTACAATGTGGATTCTACTGGCCTTCTCTGTTTCGAGAAACACATATCTACTGCAAGGCCTGCCCTAATTGTCAAAACCTTGGCAGAATTTCTCAGAGAAATATGATGCCCTTGAACCCTATTCAAGTCGATGAGATATTCGATATGTGGGGTATTAATTTCATGGGGCCCTTTCCTACATCCAATGGTTTCCAATTCATCCTCCTAGCTGTGGACTATGTCTCTAAGTGGATTGAGGCAATTCCTACAAGAACCAATGACCATCAAGTTGTGGTGAGATTTTTGAGGGAGTACATTTTCACAAGATTCGGAGCCCCCAAAGCCATTATAAGTGATGGGGGTAGCTATTTCTGCAATAGACTTTTTGAAAAGTTAATGAAAAAGTACGGTGTAACTCATAAGGTTGCCCTTGCTTACCATCCGCAGACCAGCGGTCAGGTCGAGGTTTCCAATCAACAAATCAAGCAGATACTGGAGAAGACAGTCAATACAACTCGTAAAGACTGGTCTACACGCCTCTCAGATGCTCTATGGGCTTACCGAACAGCTTATAAAACTCCCTTGAATATGTCTCCATACCGGTTGGTTTATGGTAAACCTTGTCATCTCCCTATTGAGATTGAGCATCGCGCAATATGGGCGATCAAAAAACTCAATTTCGACTTAGACGCAGCAGGAGAGGAAAGGAATTTACAACTCAATGAATTGGATGAACTAAGACATGATTCTTATGCCTTGTCAAAAAAGTATAAAGATAAAATGAAATGGATACATGACAAGAGCATTCTTAAGAAGGATTTCCACCAGGGACAGAAGGTCTTACTTTACAATTGTAGACTTCACATCTTCCCTGGAAAATTGAAATCCCGATGGTCAGGCCCATTTGTTGTTACTGAAGTCAAGCCCTATGGGGCTATAACTGTTGAGGATCCGAAGGATAATTCAACCTTCCAGGTCAATGGACAGCGTCTCAAACCTTTTCAAGAATTAGACGTGTCATCTATTCAAACCTTCGAGATAGATCTTATTGATCCAATATATGAAGACTGATGTTTCTGTCAGTCTCTCTGAGCTCCAACTTAGTTGGGGGTGAATTTCACCCCCGTTGTGTCTGGCTGAAGACATAAAACTTAGCGCTTTCGGAAAGGCAATTCTGGTATTCCTAGAAGTCATTGAGTCACATGCATAATTCTTATATTTCATATATTATTATGGCTATACAGGTACAATTCCTCTCACTACCATCAGGTATCACCAAATCTCAGCCATACTGGTATAACTCTTCCTCTAACATGCATCACATTCAGAGTTTTCATACATTTTTGTCCCGGTCAGAGCACCGAGGACGGTGCTGTATTTCAGTTGGGGGTGGGGATTTATCAAAACTCATGTCTTCATTTTAAAAAAAAAAAATTGAGAAAAATGAGAAAAAGATGTATTTTTGGGGTGATAACCTATGTTTTACAAAGTTTTCTGAGTACTTTCGAAATGTTTTTCAAATCTTTACAATGATGAGTACAAACTTTTCGGAAAGTCTATTTATTGAAAAAGATGTCTGTTTTGAAAAATCACTTATTAGCTCTTCATTCAGTTTGAAAGCAAACATTACTACTGTGGATTGAAAAATCTTTGAGAACTCAGATTCAGCAAAAATGTTCACATATCAATGTCAAAATTATCCGAAGTTTAGATATCTAGATATCCAAGAATAACAAGAGTAGAGACCTAACCCAGTGAGCTTTTGAGCTTTTTATTATTTCTGAGGGTTATAAAATTATTCTGAGTCACAAGATGACTCACAGTTCTTCTACTTCCCAAATATTTCCATTGAGTGATCTCATTAACCCTTGCTTTGGTCATGGAACTCAGAACGACATCAAATTCGGATTATTACAGAAAGAATCTTCTTTATATCCATTCGAGACATCGAAGATGAAAGTACAAACTCTAGAAAATGATAAAGGCCATCTTTTTAACCAATCAGACTTTTTAGCTTCCCTAACATCTATACCGTTAGAAACTATTTTTGAGCCTTTTGATGAAAACCTTTCCTTGTTAAACCCATCAAAAAAAAAAAAAAAGGAAAGAAGAAAAATCAAAAAAATATTACCCCTGGGAAAAATTGCAAAGAATAGTGAGATACCCTCTCAGAATTTTTGAATACCAGAATATCCTTCTTTTCTGAACCTATCCTAAGCCTTAATATAACCTATATAAGTCCTATTTGATTCTAGATTTGTACAATCATCAAGTGTGGAGAATGGAGAAAAGAGAAATTATAGAGTTTGATCCGACGTTCTTAAGTGATATGACATTCCAATCATGAGATCTTAAATCTTCTTATATCCTCCATTCAAGAACTATATATGTGAGACGTTTGCCAGTTTTTATTTTCATCTCCTCATATATAGTTTAAGAGAAAAGTATAAAACCATTTCTGAGTGATTCACTTCTGAGTGGTATACAAGTGAGGATTGAGGTCAAGGCATAGAGTCTCTAAGGAGATTCAAATATCTCTACTACTAGATAAGGATGATGTTGAACACACACACACACTGAGTCTGAGTAACTTTTGTTTGAAGGTCCATTTGTAGAAGTGTTGTATTTTGCTGATTAGTTCTAATTTGTGAATGATTTCTTACATCCTTCAAATAATCTGACAAAACAAAATTTTTTCTGAGTAATGCAAATAAGTTTTCTAGCATGTTCTGCCAAGCCCTTTTTAGCTCACTTATTTCGCAATAATTGCCAAGGATTGTCAATATGCTAGTTGGGGGTTGTGATATTCGCTCAAAAGTGCTTATTTTAAGCCATTATCCTTATAGCGATGTCGCATTCTCCTACGTAAAACTTGTCTTTTCGTCGACTTTTTCACGTAAGAGTTTCTTCCAATGCGTAGAGCGCAATCTTTAAACGAAAATTGACTATTTGTATGAAATATACGCATTTCGGATAGTCTAGATATAAAGCCATTTTGATTAAGTCTCATTACGTGCTTTTCTCTTCGCAGGAAACCTGATCGGGCAATTTTTGAGACTTGCGGGCCCATGATCAATCATAGAAGTCTAAATATCAAAGCTTAAGGAGTCAACAAGCTATGACAAGAAGATACCAGCTAAGTACGGGTCAAGTCAGAGGATCGTAGAGCCAGATAAAGAACCAAGAGAGAGGAAAAGCTGAAGACCAAGAGACGGGCCGAAGTGATTAAAAGCCGCACCAAAGGACATAAAATGACGGCTTACGTAATTGATGAAACTGACTGAAGATTACATTGAAGATCAGGGTTCATGACCCTCCGCCAGCTCTTTTGCCTTTATTTTGTATTATTTTCTCTCTCCTCTCTCCTAATTCTCTCTCCATCTCTCTAGACTATAATATCTAACCCGTAGATCATCTCATCCTACAATTAGATCCCCAGATCTACCATCCGATCCCCCTCTCCATGATCGAATTGCCTATATCTCACCATCCGATCCTTAGATCGATCATCCTAACCCTCCGATCTCCATCATCTAACCTTAGATTTTCTCTCCTTTAACTTTATTCCATCTCTCATTGTTCTTCTACTGTTAGATCTTCAATTCGACCGTTAGATCATTCATCTGACCGTTGGATCTCTCCAGATCCTACGGTCCGCTAATTGTGGACCGAGTCAAACCACCACCTCATCTCATCCAATTATCATAGTTCCATCATCTACAGCCCCCATGGCCAAGTGGCCCACCAGCAAATTGGAAACCCACGGCCTTGTAACCCGTTCTAGAGCCCATGGTGTTTTGGGCTCATTTACCATTTTTTCCCCTGCCGGCCAAACGCACTGATATTCGCTTAAAAGTGGGTATTTTCCACTGTTATCTTCTAAGCGTTATCACACTCTCCTACGTTAAAATGTTCTATTTATCTACTTTTTTACGTAAGAGTCTCTTTTGTTGCGTAGAACACACTTTTCTGGACGAAATGGTATATTTGCATGCATTAAACACATTTTCGAAAGTCTAGACATGAAGTCATTCTGATAGAGCCTCATTACGCGCTTCTTCTGTCGCAGGAAACCCCGATGGAACAATTCTCGAGACTTGCAAGCCCACATCAATCAGGAAAGCCCATTATCAAAGCTTAAAGAGCCCACATGCTATGACTAGAAGATATGGGCCAAATATGGGCTGAATAAGAGGACCAAAAAGCCGGCCCAAAGAACGAAGAGAGTAGGAGAGCCAATGACCAAGAGACGGACCAAAGCGTTTAAAGCCACATGAGTCAGCAAAGAATGATGGTCGACTCTACTGGAGAAGCGTGAGGATGGTCACAGTGAAGACCAGGGTTCCAGACCCTCCGCCAGTTCTTTTCTCTCTATTTTCTGATACTTTCTCTCTCATCTCTCCTTATTCTCTCTCTCTCTTCATCTCTCGGTCCTCGAATATACTGACCTAACCCCAGAACTCCTGTCCATCGGCTCTATCTCATCTCCCTTAGCTTTCTGACCGTTGGATCTTCCATCGGACCGTTGGATCTTCAATCGGACCGTTGGATCTCTCTAGATCCGTCGATCCACCAATCTGAGTCCCAATCAAGTCACCATCCATCCGATCGCCAACAGACCGTCTGTCACATCATCTTGTGAGACAATGGACATCACAAATCCATGTGGGCCAGTAGCCGGGCCCATCATCATCGACCCGCTGTCCGACCAGTTAGTGGACCCTGTGAATTTCCAAAGAATTTTAATTAAATTTCAAAAAAACGGGGGGTCCACTAATTGGGGAGATTCCCCATAGAAAAGTAGATTTTTACTTAAAAAAAAAAAAAAAATTATTTTTTTTATTTCAAAAATACCCTATTTCCATTAATGGAAATAGGGAGCTTTAAAAGGAGAAGGAGAGGGGTTCGTTCGAACCCTAATCCCCCTCCAATCTCCTCCTCTCCTTCCCCCTATCCTTTCCCTTCTTCCCGGCGACTTCTTTCTCCTCTTCTTCCTCCTTTCTTCTTCGTCTCCTTCACCATTCTTCGCCGGAGTTGCAGGTTTGCAACTCCGGCCGTCCTTCTTCCTTCTTCTCTTCTCTTTCTTCTCTTCCTTCTCTTCTTTCCTCTTCCTCTCTTCCCTTTCTTCTTCCTTCTTTCCTCCTCTTCTTCTTCTTCTTCTTCTTCTTCTTCTTCTTCTTCTTCTTCTTCTTCATTCCGGCCGGAGTTGCAGAACTCTGGCCGCCTCCTTCTTCTCTTCTTCTTCTGCTGTCTCGTTCTACTTCTCCTTCATCTAAAGCTTCCCCCCTCCGCCTGTGCGCAGTAGAGCTTGCTGCCACGGACAGCACCGCTTCTTGTTCACGTTTGCTTACCGGAGTTGCAGCCTGCAACTCCGGTCACCACGTCAAGAACCGCCCTCTCCGTCTCCTTCTTCACCTTCTTCTTCTCGTCTTCCACAATGACCGCCTGCTGCCACCATTGTTAATCCATTAAACAACGCCTGCAACTTAGTTGCAGGCCATGCAGTTTCCACAATAATCATTTTCGGTTGAAGCTTCACCACCGCCCAGCACAACCACCACCGTCCTTCACCATCCTCTCTTCTCTCTCTTGTTCAACACCGTTAACCCCCTGCACCACCAACCTGCTGCCTCAACATCAGCATCTTTTACAGGTCCGCCTGCATCCATGTCCCATACCACCACCGTCTCACCATTCCAGCACCATTACCGCCTTCCACCTTATTCCCTTCCTCCCCCACATCGGCCAGCAACCAGTAGCACCTCCGTGCTCTCCATCCTCTCTCTTCTGCCATCCTTCAAGAAAAAAAAAAAAAAAAAGAAAACAAACAAACAAAAAGAAAAAGAAAAGAAAAAGGCAGCAAAGAAAAGAGGAAGGAGAGAAGATGAGAAAGAGAGAAAAAGAAGGGATCACCCCTACCTGACTCCCCTCTCCGAGGCTGTGCGTGTCCTCCACGAAAGCATCTTCCTCTTCTCAAGACCGGCAGCAACAACCACCGATGGTGCTCCTCCATGACTTTTCACCACGCAACCCACCTCTATTGGTGACTGGTTTCGTGGTGTTCCATTACCACCTAGGGATGCCATTATCGCACCACATTTTCCTCCAAGGCCAGCCACCATCATCGTCTATGGTAAGATTGCGGTGAGTTTTCTAATCTCTCTCTTCTTTCTCTTCTCTCTCTTCTCGCTTTTCTCTTTCTAGATTGCTTTTCTATCTCTCTAAGACTCTATTCCTCTCTCTACCACTCTCTTATTTCTCTATCTATCTCTACAATTTCCTCTCTAATTTCTCTCTCTAGATTTCTCTATTTTCTCTATCAAGTTCTCTCCTTCTCTCTCTAGTTTATTTTTATTTTTTTTTTATTTTATGCTTTATAATTTAGTTATTTTTACTTGATTGTAAGAGACATGTTCGATTGAATGAAGTTGATTTGAATAATATTATGTTCCATTCTCTGCAAATTTCTCGTCATTTTATGTTCATTATTGCACTAATCAAATTAATCCCGAGTGCGGATCGACATCCGACACGAATCCCTATACAAATATCTCATATTTTACAGGATTAAAGATTCGGATAATTACAAATATGTTGATTCTAGGGTTTCCGTAACCAACGACGCGGAAAAATCCTACTTTCACGCACCCTAACCTACGGTCTCGCAAGAGGCCCATATCTATCTAGCCCATTAGCCCGCTTATCCTTGAGCCCATGCCCATACCCATTGACACATGGTCACAAGGCCCACGGGCCAATTATCCTTGTAATGTCCCAATCAAAGAAAGTGGCCAACATAAACCCATGGGCTCTCACAAGCCCACATTCAAGCCAATGGGAGAAGTGGCCAACATAAACCCATGGGCTCTCACAAGCCCACATTCAAGCCAATGGGAGAAGTGGTCAACTTTGACCACTTCTCATCAATCTCCAACTTCATTCCTACGGTTTCTCTTTCCCACAACAAACTACTCCCTTTAAAAGAGAGAGAAACCTTGGGTCTCTCTTTGGTTCCCTCCCCCATGTTATTTCTCTTTTTCTATCCTTCTATCTTCTCTCTCCCACATCCTTCTTGAGCAACTGGACTCCCCTTGCACTCCAGCTTCTTATTCACCATTAATTCTGGCGAGAAGCTCGCCGGAATTGCCTTACCTTTGTGCTAAGTGTGCTGCCACCACGTGTTCTCCCATTTCCCCACCACGTTGCTACCATCACAAGTAGCAAATCTGCAACTCCACAAGCCGCCAACCTCTTTTCTTGATCTTCTCTAACCGCCTTTCTTGTGTTGTGCATCGCCGGACTGGTGCATAATCATCACCGACTTGCAGATCTGCCACGCCTCTCCTTGGCTCTTCCTCCTCCTTGGACGATCTCTTCTTCTTCTTAGAGATCTCCACTATCTTTATCTCTCTTGCTAAACCGTGCAGAACCAGCAACATTATCCTTCTTGCTGGTCGGACCAGCAAGAACGCCTGCAACTCACGGCCTATAGCCATGATCCTTCCTCCATAGACCAGCCATACCACTTGCTGGATCTACCTTGCTGCTCCAACTAGTGATCTCTATCACAACTGGAACTCCAACCAAACTCCCTGCTCTTCTTCTTCTTCACCTACGGACCTTCAACTCAGGTAGGTCTGTCTTCTTCTATATCCCTCCATGCTGCTGTGCACACACAGCCAGCGCCTCCACCTCTGTTTTTCCTCCATCTTTTAATACTTGTAACTAGTTCAACGTTGCTGCTAGTGCAACATTGCAAACTGAACACCCTTTTTCTCCCCACGAGCAGCACCTCGTTCAACGCCTTTTCTTCTTAACCCATTATTGGAGTTGCAAACCTGCAACTCTGGCAGTTGTATTCAGCGGTATCACCAAGGAGATCACCATCTCCTCACCTACCTGCTCCCCTTAAAAGTGTTGATCTCTCTCTTGTGCTTCACGGACATCTTCTTTACTTTCTTGCTGCTGTACTCCTCATCACCATTGCATATTCAGCGGACCTGCAAATTTTGGCCAGCAGCTCCGTCATCTTCTTCTATCACAAGACGACCTGCAACTCTTCTTCTTCTCCTAGTTGGCTACGCCTGAAAGTGCTCCACGCACCAGCACCTTCACCATTTCTGTTGCTGGGTTCACCTTCAAACGTGAACTCCATCTCCTCCTTCACCTTGTCTCGTTCTCCTCTTGCAGGCGTTACAATCCTCCACACATCTAATCCGGCAAGAAACAGCACCTGTTGGTGCTTCTTCTTCTTCTACAACCCACATTCCAGCAACCTCCACCGTGTGCTCTTGTCGGACTGCTCCACCACCTCCATTACTGGTGCACCTCTGTGTTACCTCACGTCGAGTTGGGGTCCTCAACAACCAGCCACGTTGTCAAACTGTTTTGGCCGGTGTGCACTCCTCTCCATCTTCTCCTTTAAGCCAACAGCGTGCACAATTATTCCTTCTTCCACGAGCACGTTGCATCCACTAATTTAAGGCACTGGACCTGCAACTTCATTGTTCCCGTTCTCCTCTCCATGAACCTGCAACTTGTGGTGGTGATCTTCAAGAACCATAGCGCTCTTCTCCTTGCACCAACCCGAATGATGTGCTTATCTTTCACTTTCAAGGTTAGTGTATCATGGTAAGTCAATCACTCTTCTTTCATCTCTCCTCACTTTCTCTCTTACTCCCTCTAAGTTCTCCTTTCTCTCTCTAAAAGCTTATCTTTCATTTTATTTTCTCCCTCTAAACTCTTTCTTTCTCTCTCTAAAATTTTATTAATTTTTCTCTTTATCTCTCTCTAGATCATTTTCTCTCTCTAAAATTCTATTTTCCTTATTAATACTTTCTTTAATTTGTTGTTATTTCATGCAATGCAATTGATGTAATATTTTATTTAGAATTAATGAATGCAAGTTTGATTAATGTTATTCAATTTCTTTATTAAATAGAATTTAATTCTAGTGATTTTAATTGTTTTACTTAGAATTTAGTTCTTGGATTTTGAACTCTCTAAAATCATGTTTTAAAACCAATCACATCACCATTCTCACCCTTCCATTATTCTAAGCAATTTTTGTTATTATTGTTCTTTATTTGTCCTAACCCCAAATGCGGACGATACCCGACACGAACCACTGTGCAAGTCTGCATTTTTGCAGATTAAGTGAACCAAATCGGAGAAATTACAAGTATTGTTGAAATCAAGGGTTTCCGATCTAACGACCCGGAAAAAACCCTAATTTCAAGCCCATTAACCAAAATCCCAATCCAACTACGAAGGATGACTAAGCCACCCTACTCTTGAGATGGATAAAAGAATAATTGATATGGGTGTACCGTGAAAAGAAAAGTAAAGAAAGTGGTTCAAGCTGAAAATAAAATATGGAAAGAAAGTATGAAAAAGAGCTGAAAAGAAATTGAGCAGTCTCAGAAATATCGAGAAAAAGAGAAAAATACGAAAAAAGGAAAAAGAACCAGATAATGGTGCTACATTGTAGAAAAAAATACAAGAAAATAGAGATATCCTCTCAAGATCTTTGAAATCCTGTATCCTTTTATTTTTCTACACTTGACCTAAGCCTCATTACAACCCAAGAAAGTCCTACTTGATTCTAGGATAGCACGATCATAAAATGTGGAGATTGGAGAAGGAGAAGCTATAGAGTTTGATCTGATGTTCCCAAGTAAAGTGATATTCCAATCATGAGATCTTCTTCTGTTAAAAATGTCCTTCCTTCAAATAAAACATATGTGAGATCTTTTGCCTCTTTATATTAAATACATCTCCTCATATATAAATTGAGAGAAAAGAAGAAAGCCCTTCTTGAGTGATTCCATTCTGAGTAGTTTACAAGTGAGAATTGAGGTCGAGGCATACAAACTTATAGGTGATCTGGAATTCTTTACTACAAGATGATGAGAATGTTGAGCACACACACACGCAGAGTCAGACTATTCTGGGTCATGATTATCAGTCTGTAGTTTTGCCAAAACTTTCCAACTCTTTGCTAGCCTGTAACTATTTTTTCATCCATTCGATAATTTGATTTATGGTGTTTTCCCTGAGCTGATATGAAAAAGTGTGCAGCATGCGAAGAGCCCTTTTAAGCTAATTTATTTTGAACTAATTGCCAAGGATTGGCAATATGCTGGTTGGGGGTTGTGATATTGGCTTAAAAGTGCGTATTTTCCACTATTATCTTTTAAGCGTTATCACACTCTCCTACGTTAAACTGCTCTAATTATCCACCTTTCTACGTAAGAGTCTCTTTCATTGCGTAGAACACATTTTCTAGATGAAATAGTATATTTGCATGCATTAAACACATTTTCGAAAGTCTAGATATAAAGTCGTTCTGATTAAGTCTCATTACGTGCTTTTTCTGTCGTAGGAAACCCTGATTGGATGATTCTCGAGACTTGCGGGTAAAAATTGATCATGAAAGCCCATTATCAAAGCTTAAAGAGCCCACAGGCTATGACTAGAAGATATGGGCCAAATATGGGCTGAATAAGAAGACCAAAGAGCTGGCCCAAAAAACGAAGAGAACCGGAGAGCCAATGACCAAGAGACAGACCAAAGCATTTAAAGACGCATGAATCAACAAGGAATGATGGTCTGCTCGACTAGTGAAGCGTGAGGAGGAACACAATAAAGAGCAGGGTTCCAAACCCTCAGCCAGTGATTTTCTCTCCATTTTTTGACATTTTCTCTCTCATCTCCCCTAATTCTCTCTTCTCTTTCTAAATCCTAATTTTCTCTCTTCTAGCTCTAACCGACTCTCTTTCCTTGACCTATCACCATTATCCATCAAATCCACCGTTCGATCGCCATCTGATCTATCCATTCTATGCATCCAACATCCGATCGTGCCACTGATCATTCGATCATCCATCCTATCACCCACCCGATCTCCATAGTAAAATCTCAATCCCTAGAACTCGTTTGATCATATGGTTGATTGTAGATGAGATAGCAGAGCTCAATCTCCGAGAAAAGAAAAATGCATTTTTCCTTAATTGGTATTTCGAGGGAAAAATGCATTTCTCTCCCTTGGCGACCAAACGCACCCTAATCCACGGCCTCGCAAGAGCCCCACATCCATCTGACCCATTGGCCCGCTTATCTTCAAGCCCAGTGGCCCACTATCCTACTCACCCACCTTCTGGCCCATGGCCTATCACTTATCTTGGTCCACTGCCTAACTATTAGAGGCCCATGGCCTTAATCCTTATGGGCCTTATTTGATCCTATGTGGACATGCTTCTTCAAGTGAACCTCGCGGGCCAACACGTGGACCCCACTTGGTGGGAGGCCACTTCACATGTGTGGTCCCCTAGTTCTACTACTGCTCAACCTTGGTGGGACCCACGACTTTTCAAAGGGAGTCAATTCTTCCCATTTTTCTCTCTTGGAGAGAATCCCGCGTATAAGAGATCTCCTTGATCTCTTATTGATGTAATGGTGGTTGTTGATGTTTCCCATATTATAAAAGGGTAGAAACCCTAAGAGAGAACCGGTCCCCTCCCCCTTTTAAAAATAAAACAAAAAAAAAAAAAAAAACCAATCGTCCGGCTCCTCTTTCTTCTTCCTCACCTCCTCCGGCGAGCCAACTCCGACGAACTTGGTAGGTTCTTCTCTTCTTCTTCTTCTTCTTCTTCTTCTTCTTCTTCTTCTTCTTCTTCTTCTTCTTCTTCTTCTTTTTCTTTTTCTTTCTTCTTTCTTCTTCCTCTTTCTTCTGTCTTCTATCTCCATCTCACCAGCAGCTCCGGCAAGCAACCACCTCGCTGGCCAGACTGGTTCACCCCCCCTCCAGTGGACTTCTTCTTCTTCTTCTTGAAGAGGAGCCACTGGACCGCTGCCATCACCTGCTCCGTTCTCCACACCGAAACGAACCCGAACTGGTTTGTAATGGTCACCTGTTGCTGGCCAAACCAGTAACATCTACCACCTGTTGCTCCTCCACCTACATGGACTGAACTACCTGCCAAACCAGCCTTGAACCACCACCAATCAAGCTTCAACGGCACCTGCACAACTGGTGAGTCCTCCTCCTCCTCCTTCTTCTTCTTCTTCTTCTTCTTCTTCTTCTTCTTTCTTTCTTTTCTACTGGAGTTGTAGGTCTGCAACTCCGATCTGCAAAAGCTCTCTTTCACAACTTTGGACTATTGCCAAACAACAACGAGGTTTGCAAGCTCGTGGTTCCCTCTCACATCCCTTTATCACCCAATAGACCTCCTTTTTCACGGGCTCAGCCACAGTGTAGCCAGACTGTAACACAGTTACCGGAGTTGTAGACCTACAACTCCGGCGAACTAGTTTGGCCCCTTTTCTTCCCTTCTTCTTCTCCTTCTTCTTCTTCTTTCTTCTTTCATTCCCAACGCCTCCTCCTCCTAGAGCTACATCCACCACAATTTCCATCTTCAAGCCATGCAACATCTCCAGCCGTTGCTGCCTCCACCCTCGTCCATGGCAGCTCCAACTCCATCCAGCAGCAACACCGCCTGGTTCTTCTAGTCGTCTAGCACCAGCAACGTTTCTACAGCCTGCGACAAGTGCCTTGGATTCCCAACACCTCCATCCTCATCACCAAGGCTTGTCGGAGTTGCATGCGTGCAACTCCAGCGTCTCCTTCTTCCGTAGCCACCAAAGTCACCACGGCCTCACTTGGCCCATTTTCATGGCCATCCCATCCTCGGGATGATTCACTCAAGATAAGTTCAAAGGTAAAAAAAAAGAAAAAAAAAATCTCTCTCTTCTCTTTCTCTCTCTACCATTTTCTTTATCTCTCTATCACTTTCTCTCTCTTCCCTAGGTTCTCTCTCTAGAACCTTAACTTTCTCTCTACTTTTCCTCTCTAAATCCTCCCTTTCTCTCTCTAATTTTCATGCTTTCTAATTAGGTTTTCTTGATGTTTTATGATTGTATGCACATTTGATAAATCAATAAAGCAATTTGATGTTTTCGTGTTTTTCAGTGCATCTTAACCTAGAAATTGTCACTAAAATCATGTTTTCAATCACCTACAATCATCACTCTCACCTCTCCATGATTTTCTAGCAAAAATTCTATCATTTTAAGTTCAAATTTGCGCTAACCCGACTAATCCCGAGTGCGGATCGACATCCGACACAAGCCACTATGCAAAATTGCTCATTTTACAGGTTAAACGTCTTGGATAATTAAAAATGTGTTGGAATTAGGATTTTCATAACCAACGATGCGGGAAAAACCCTAGTTTCATTGACCTAGTAGCCTGAGTGTACCAGTGTGACTCAACACCTATTTAGCAACCTAGGGTTCAGGGTGTACTGAATCCTTCACCTTCGACAAAGGTTGGAGTGTTGAGAATTAAGATCGGAGTGGCTGATCGACGGTAGGTTTGGGGTGTAACAAAATGAACAAGCGGATAAGGCTTCTTGGCTGGGAGGGCACGCGTGGACTCGTAGCATTGATTCAAAGGATGTGGACGCATCGGCAATAGGCCTTGGCTAAGGTTGGAAGCTGTATTTGCAACGGTGCTACGTAGGTAACCTTTGTTTCATTTAACTTTCTAGTTAGTGATACTTTCCATCTGGACATATTCCCGTGGTTTTCCTTGGCTAAGGTTTCCACGTAAAAATCTCTTGTCTTGTGTGATTGTTTGTTTGTATTCAGCTATCTATTTTATTTAAATCAAACGATGGAAAGAAGATATTTCATAGAGGTATATTTGATTTTAGTCGGTTGTGATAATTTCTTATCAAACAACTAAGGCATGCAATTTTGTTCCCCTACCATAGACCAGTAAAATTGTTTAGGTATAATTAATTTTAAATACCTAATCAACCCCCCTTCTAGGTATTTTCGATTAAAGAGAATGGACCGTTTGTTATTTCAGTAGGTAATTTTATATGAATATTTTATGTTATATAGAATCTTTACCAAACTTGAATATGAAAATAATCTTTACACACTCTAGGGCTGCAACTTGGGCGGGCTCAATCTGAAGGTTGCCGAGTTGAACCCGACATTAGGGTTGGGTTGGCTTGGGTTAGCTCTTTCAGAACTTGGGTTGGGCTTGGGTTGGATTTTTTGTAACCCAATCAAATTGGGTTGGGTTAGGGTTGAGGCTCGGCCCAAACCCAACCCAACCCGAGCTCGATATACAAATGCATATATGTTTTAGTATATTGACAAATATCCACACTACATTTTAGCATAAAATGTAGCAACTCATGGATGTTTGTCCTTAAAAACTACAACCCTTGTGTGAGATTACAAAATGTCCTTGAAACTACATTTTGGTATTTTATGTGATCGATTGATCTTGAGAATATCATATTTTCTTTAAGGGTTATTTTTTGTTATTTATTTAATTATTTTGAACATGCGTTTGAGTTAATAAACTTTTCCCTTATTATGAAAATATCATGTTTTCTTTTATGAGGTATTGGAAATGAATGTATTATTTAGTGGCTGGCATAACAGTTATTGTATTGACAAATAAATTATTTTCACATAAAATTTTTTTTAGCAAACTTCCCAATCAACAAAAAAAAATGACCAACCCGACCAACCCGACTAACCCGACTCAATCCGATAGGGTTGGGTTAGGGATGGAAAAATTAGGCTCGACCTTGGGTTGGGTTAGGGTTAGGGTTCACAGCCTTTAAGGTTGGGTTGGGTTGGGTTAGGGTTGACCTCCAACCCGACCCAACCTGCCCGAGTTGCAGCCCTAATTCACTCACTATCTCGCACACTCTTGGAGATAACAAACAGATAATGAATATTTGCTTTGATCTGTTTCCCGCGCATCAACCAACAATACATACTATGTAATATCATCAATAAAAATAGATAAATAGAATCATGTAGTGAGTGTTGCAAATTGCACATCAGAAATATAGACATGGTAGAGAAATTGAAAAAATAAACAAGATTTTTCTCCCCTATCTCATGCATCTACTTGTTTACCTCTTTTGATTTTTCTCTCCCCCTTTTTGTCATAGAATGACAAAGGTACATAATTAAAGCAGATAAATAGCATGCCATTAAGTACATGTGTAATAAATTATATCATTTCATTATTCAATAAATGTATTTTTATTAACATTTGAGATCAATTTATAGAGAAAAATTATAAGTCTCTGAGATAATACCTTGGAGAGTCAAATAGGAGAACACAAAACAAGCTCCATATGAGAAAGGAAATATTTTGAAAAACCAATGAATACAAAAAATATATTTTGACATTGGTTGATAAGCACTGACATGTAGATAGGCCTAAAGAATCGAACTGTACAAAATTGAAACTTAATGGGTGTTATTTTTACTTAGGGGAGCTTTGCTAATTTTTTTTCGATTGGGCAAAATTGTAATATAATTTGATAGTTATTTGTTTTTGTCTTGGCATTGACAAAGTGGGAGATTGAAAAGTCTCAGTTGTTAATCCCAAGAACTCTTAATTCTTCTGTAATCTATCACGCTAAGTTTGAAGTTCGCTGAAGACTGAAGTGTCAAAGATCAAGTGGACTTCATCAACATATCAAAGACGAATAAAAGCTGAAGAAAACCAACCCAAGTATTCAAGCTCAACCGAAGACAAACTCAAGCTCAAGCATGAAGACTTGAAGCAAATATTCAACATATGTTCTCACTCAACTCGTGCTGTTGTTACTTGCATACATCTAAGGGCAAACCATGCTTTGCCAATAGATCTCCTTGACCCTAGATGCCCTTTGGATCTCTCGTTTATTATTTAGAGACTGTGGTAGCCTCAATAGGAAGTTGTGTTGGAAATAATTCAAGTTTGCTGAGTAGTCAGCTATCCGGCCGACCGTCCAAAAAGTGCGATCGACTGGAGTCTCCTAACTTTGAGCGGTCGACGGGTAAAAAGGTGCAATCGACCGGTCCCATTTTATTGAATTATCTGTGGTAGTGTCTATGGAGAATTCTTCTCCGAGGATTCACCATTGAATTGAGTTGAGGATGGTAGAATCCTTGAGAAATATGTTTCTCTAAAATACTAGGGCCTAGTCTGACTCTCTAGCTGATAAGAAGTGATTCTCGTGTAGATCGAGTTGAGGATTGTAGATCCGTGAGAAGAGTGCTTCTCTAAAAGTCTACTAGCCTAGGATGACTCTCTAGGTGAGCGAAGAAGCGATTCTCATTAGATAGAGACTAAGTGTTATCTTACTTGTTTGATTATTTATTTCAATTGGATATGTTGTAATGCTTGATTGAAATAATATAATATTACTCGTGTTGAGTATTAGACAGTGGACGTAGGTACGGAATCGATGAACCACTATAAATGTGTCTCATGTGATTGTGAATGTTTGCAAATTTTGTCTCAGATTTACCCATATATATGTTCTGTGGATGATTCAAATTTTAAATATTTGATCCTATTCCGCCTTGTGTGATCATTAAATTTATATATATAATCCGCAGAGAAATTATGAATTGTCCTATTCACCCCCCTCTAGGACATATCGTGGTAATTAAAAGGGAATTTCACACCTTGTACATTATTTTTGTAGTTTTTAGTTTTCATTTGCACGAACGCTCCCGAGTGCAGATCGACATCCAACACGCACCGCTATGCAAGTTCATATTTTGCAGGTTAAAAATTGGATAATACAAATTTTGTTGATCGTAGGGTTCCCATAATAATGACCAGGGAAAATGAAAGTAGGTTTTTTCCGCGTCGTTGGTTACGGAAACCCTAGAATCAACAAGATTTGTAATTTGATCCGAGCCTCAAAATTCCTGCAAAATTACAGGCTTTGTATAGGGATTCGTGTCGGATGTCGATCTGCACTCGGGATTTATCACGTTAGTGCAATAAGAACATAAAATGATAGATTTTTGCCAAAAATTCATGGAGGGCTGAGAATGATGTATTTGGATTAAAACAAGATTGCTTGATTTTAGAGAGAGAAATTATCATAATCTACCAAAAAAATACTAATGAAGGAAATCAAACCACGATCAATAAAAGTAACTCATCACTTAAAATTCAAAAGTTATTACAATGTTCAAAAGAAAATAAAACACTAAAGTTCTAAAAGAACTACGGATTAAGCTAGAGAGGGAAAGAGAATAAAAGTGAGTCAACCCTAGAGAGAGAAAACTCACTTTTCTAGAGAGAGAGAAGACTTTTAGAGAAAGAAGCGATAACTAGAGAGAGAAATACCACGTCTTACCTTTCGGCCATGAGATGGAGGGATTCGGCCTTAAGAATGATGCATCTTGGATCGGCCATGGCTGGCTTTGGAGTAGCCAATAAATAACCACTCGCAAGAGAGGTGGTTGGAATGGGGAATGCAATGGTGGTTGAAAGTAGGTTTTTCCCGCGTCGTTGGTAACGGAAACCCTAACTTCAACACATTTGTAAATTGATCCGATTCTTAAATCCTGCAAAATTTTAGATCTGTATAGGGATTCGTGTCGGATGTCGATCCGCACTCGGGGTTAGTTTGCGCAACTCAAACACATAAAATGACGGATTTTCTTCACAGAAATTGATGGAAATGATGACAGAAGAAGAGTGATGAGGTTGGGATTCAAAACATGATGTTTGATTTTGAAGATTGAATATTAATCACAGGGATTGCTAAACAAATAAATTTAAAATTACTATTCATGATAATGAACTCAAAAACACGAACTTGAATGGAAACTACTTTTATTAATCACCAAAGGCTGTTTACACTGATAATAAAAGAAAATAACCACAAGTAAACAACTATCCTAGAGGTAAAACAAGAGGATGCTAGAGAGAGAAAGAGAGAGTTAGAGAGAGAAAGTGAGAAAAGGCCTAGAGAGAGGAATCAAGGGTGGTAGATGAACAATACCTAAGGGCACTTTCTTGCTGGCCATGAAGATGGAGTGACGGTTCTTGAATTGCTGTCGATTTTTGGGGTTACCCAAAAAAAGAAAGCAAAGACCGAAGATGGAAAGGTGGTTGGTAAGTCGTTGGGCGGTGCAAGAAGTGGTTGGAGATCATGCTTGACTCACCGGTGTCACAGCGTGCAGCTGTGTGAGATGATGGTGGTGGTTGACGGTGGCGTAGTCCATGGCAGCAAGGAGAAGGGTGAAGCCGTGAGGGTGGTGGCGCTACCGGATTGAGGAGGATGATGGACTGGAGGTGTTCCTCCTCCTTTCTTCTTCTTTCCTCCTCTCTTCTCTCTTTCTTTGTTCCTTTTTTTTTCTGTTTTTTTTTTTGCTTGGAGGAGAAGACGGCTGGGAAGAATGAGAGGAGAAGGGAGAGAACGGCTGGGGAGAGTTGAAGAGATGGATGGCTGCGCCGTTACTTGCAGGCGGTGCTACCCATGCTGTAGGAAGTGGGGCGGAGCACAGACAGGCGAGGAAGAAGGAGGCTCGCCGGAAATTTCAGGCGAGTGGCGTTGGAGAGGTGGATGGTGCAGCGCACCAGGCAATGGAGGAGGTGCAGACTGCCTCCTCTCTCTTCTTCAAACCTTCTTCTTCTTCTTTATTTTTCTTTTTCTTTTTTTTTGGAAGAATGAAAGGTGTGGCACGAACGGCCGGAGTTGCAGGCGCAACTCCGGTGAGGGCGGTAATGGAGAAAGAAAAAAAAAATGGAGATGAAGAGAAGGGAAAAAGGGTGTGGTAATGGAAGATGGTGGCAGGCGGACCTGCTGTGGCACTAGCAGGGGGATTAGGGTTGCAAGGGGATGCTGTGGTGGTGGCCGGAGTTGCAGCCTGCAACTCCGGTGATAAAGATGAAGATGAAGACGGTGATTGAGAAGAGAAAAAATGGAGGAAAAATAGTCTAAAACCGAGGGGAAGAAGGGGGCAACGAGTTGGGGGAGAGAATGGAGCAATAAGGAGGGGGATTAGGGTTCGAACGAACCCCTCTCCTTCTCCTTTTAAAGCTCCCTATTTCCATTAATGGAAATAGGGTATTTTTAAAATAAAAAAAAAATAATTTTTTTTTTTTTTTTAAGTAAAAATCTACTTTTCTATGGGGAATCTCCCCAATTAGTGGACCCCCCCGTTTTTTTTGAAATTTAATTAAAATTCTTTGGAAATTCACAGGGTCCACTAACTGGTCGGACAGCGGGTCGATGATGATGGGCCCGGCTACTGGCCCACATGGATTTGTGATGTCCATTGTCTCACAAGATGATGTGACAGACGGTCTGATGGCGATCGAATGGATGGTGACTTGATTGGGACTCAGATTGGTAGATCGACGGATCTAGAGAGATCCAACGGTCCGATTGAAGATCCAACGGTCAGAAAGCTAAGGGAGATGAGATAGAGCCGATGGGCAGGAGTTCTGGGGTTAGGTCAGTAGATTCGAGGACCGAGAGATGAAGAGAGAGAGAGAATAAGGAGAGATGAGAGAGAAAGTATCAGAAAATAGAGAGAAAAGCACTGGCGGAGGGTCTGGAACCCTGGTCTTCACTGTGACCATCTTCACGCTTCTCCAGTAGAGTCGACTATCATTCTTTGCTGACTCATGTGGCTTTAAACGCTTTGGTCCGTCTCTTGGTCATTGGCTCTCCTACTCTCTTCGTTCTTTGGGCTGGCGTTTTGGTCCTCTTATTCAGCCCATATTTGGCTCATATCTTCTAGTCATAGCATGTGAGCTCTTTAAGCTTTGACAATGGGCTTTCCTGATCGATGTGGGCTTGCAAGTCTCGAGAATTGTCCCATCGGGGTTTCCTGCGACAGAAGAAGCGCGTAATGAGACTCTATCAGAATGACTTCATGTCTAGACTTTCGAAAATGTGTTTAATGCATGCAAATATACCATTTCGTCCAGAAAAGTGTGTTCTACGCAACAAAAGAGACTCTTACGTAGAAAAATAGATAAATAGAGTATTTTAACGTGGGAGAATGCAATAACGCTAAAATGATAATTGCTTAAAATAAGCACTTTTGAGCGAATATCAGTGGTTGGCCTTGATGGAGGAGTTTCCCGGAGAGCTTGGAGGAGTTGCCGCAAGGAGGCGGTGTTGCTGGTGGTGGCAGACGGTGGTGAAGTGGAGGTACTGCCTGGAGCTGCAGCGATGGAGATAATGGTGGTTTGAGATTGCTGGGGATGAGGGAGGAGACGGTCCAGTCTAGGGAGAAGACCACCACGATTTCTTTCTCCCTTCTTTCTTCTTTTCCTCTTTTCTCTTCTTTTTTTTTTCTTTTTTTTTTTTTTTTGGTTTTCTTTTTTTGATTTTCAGAAGAAGAGGGCGGTAAGAGAATGGCAGGGGGTTTGTGAGGGATGATCGACAGGTGGAGTTCGCTGGTTGAAGAACGTGGGATGATGGCAATAATGGAGGAGAAGATGGTGGCGCACCGTGGAGAACCAGCAGGTATGGGCTCCTCTTCTCTCCTTCTTCTTCTCTTCTCTTTTGTTTTTTTTTTTCTTTTTGTTTGGGGCGGTGAAGTAGTGGAGAGGGCGAGCAGTGGAACAGCAGGTGATAGGAGTTCCTTGCTGGTTCACCCAACAAGAAAGATGGTGATGACTGGCTTTTGTGAAGCTGCTAGGGGCGTCAGTGGGTTGAAGGGTGTGAGGCGGTGATGAGAATGCAGTAGGCGGTGCTGCTGCGGTGGTGGTAGATGGTGTAGGCAGCAACCGAAGTTGCAATCACTTGGGATCCCACCGTTGGGTTTTATAAAGGTGTTGGCGATCTGCTGGGGCAAAGGAGATGGAGAGACGGGGGAGAAAAATGGAGTTGCAGATGGCCGGAGTTTTGCAACTCCGGCGAGAATAAGAGAGGAAGATGAAAAGAAGAAGGTGAAGAAAAATAGAAGAAGAAGGAGCCCCACAAAAAGAAATCGTGGGGGGGAGTTTTTGGGGAAAAGAAGTGAAGATGGGAGAGGGATTAGGGTTCGAACGAACCCCTATCCTTCTCCTTTTAAAGCTCCCTATTTCCTTTAGTGGAAATAGGGTATTTTTTAAATAAAAAAAATATATATATATATATATATATATATATATATATATATATATTTTTTTAAGTAAAATGCTACTTTTTCTTGGGGAATGTCCCCATTTAGTGGACCCCCCATTTTTTTAAAATTTAATTAAAATTCTTTGGAAATTCACGGGGTCCACTAACTGGTCGGACAGCGGGTCGATGATGATGGGCCCGGCTACTGGCCCACATGGATTGATGATGTCCATCGTCTCACAAGATGATGTGACAGACAGTCTGATGGCGATCGGATGGATGGTGACTTGATTGGGACCCGGATTGGTAAATCGACGGATCTAGAGAGATCCAACGGTCCGATTGAAGATCCAACGGTTAGAAAGCTAATGGAGATGAGATAGAGCCGATGGACAGGAGTTCTGGGGTTAGGTCAGTAGATTCGAGGACCGAGAGATGAAGAGAGAGAGAGAATAAGGAGAGATGAGAGAGAAAGTATCAGAAAATGGTGAAAAGTATTGGCAGAGGGTCTGGAACCCTGGTCTTCACTGTGACCATCCTCACGCTTCTCCAGTAGAGTAGACTATCATTCCTTGCTGACTCATGTGGCTTTAAACGCTTTGGTCCGTCTCTTGGTCATTGGCTCTCCTACTCTCTTCGTTCTTTGGGCTAGCTTTTTTGGTCCTCTTATTCAGCCCATATTTGGCCCATATCTTCTAGTCATAGCATGTGGGCTCTTTAAGCTTTGATAATGGGCTTTCCTGATCGATGTGGGCTCGCAAGTCTCGAGAATTGTCCCATCAGGGTTTCTTGTGACAGAAGAAGCGCGTAATGAGACTCTATCAGAATGATTACATGTCTAGACTTCCGAAAATGTGTTTAATGCATGCAAATATACCATTTCATCCAGAAAAGTGTGTTCTACGCAACACAAGAGACTCTTACGTAGAAAAGTAGATAAATAGAGTATTTTAACGTAGGAGAATGCAATAACGCTAAAAGGATAATTGCTTAAAATAAGCACTTTTGAGCGAATATCAGAAAACCCCTACTTTTAAGACTAAAAGATGAAGACCGAAGACTCAAAAGATTGAAGACTGGTTCATTCGAGGAATCGCTTAAGATTGTGCTCACTCGTGTTCTGTTGTCTGTTTAAGATCATGCTCACTCGTATAGGAAGGTAAGTGACTTAGTGGCCTTAGAAATAAAATGATAATTAATAAGTCTTAGGCTAAACTTTGTCATTGGACAAGACTTAATTAGGTTCAGGCCAAATGAGGCAATAAAAATCTGAACTACGGGGAAGTCTAATTGATTGGACATTGTAGACCAATCGATTGGACCTTATGGGACAGAATTTCCAGGGAGCCCAATCGATTGGACTCTATAGACCAATTGATTTGACATCAAGGACAACTTCCAAAGAGTCTAATCGATTGGACACTATAGACCAATCGATTGGACTGATGAAAAAAGCCCACGAAGTAGTCCAATCAATTGGACCCGAGCACCAATCGATTGGACCAAAATGGAAACAAGTCAAAATAGTGCACATGATTCATGGCCCACTTACCCCATCACTTGTTCGACCTAGGGCTTCAACTCTTTTATAAATAAAGCCTCCCTTTGGCTTTAGAAGAGACACAATACATAACTACACAAAGAGCAACCACACTTAAGCTTTCAAGAGTAATTTAGAGTTGCCCCTCCAAAGAGCAAAATCGAGTAAGCCATTCCTTTTCAATAAGGTTTTCTCTAGTACCACGTGTGACTCAACACATTTGAGCAACGTCAGGAGTCAGGGTGTACTGAATCATTTACCTCCAAGGCTGGATCGGTGAGTGAGAATAAGATCGGGGGGTGTAAGGAATATTTTCATATTCAATTTAGCAAAGATTCTATTTAACATAAAAAACATTCTTGTAACTATTCTTAAGAGCACCAGTATAGCGTGAAGATGTCTTGGTACGCATACTTCGCTGACTACGTGAAGACTAGAAGACAGAGATAGCAAGAATCAGACGGTTGACGACAGGAGTCATCTGAGTAACTGCCCATTTGTTGGTTATAGATCGTGTACGCTCGATTAGGAAGGTAAGTGACTCAGTGGCCATAGGAATAGGTTAAAAATGAATAAAATATAATGGTCAAACCTAGTCATTGGACAGACCCAAGTCTTAGTCAAAGATATTGACTTATGGAGAGTTCCATCGATTGGAGGACTTTGTAAAATCGATTGGAAGCTACGAGGCAGAACATGATAAATGCCCAATCGATTGGAGACCTCTGTAAAATCGATTGGAGGCTATGAGGCAGAACATGATCAAAGCCCAATCGATTGGAAATCTGTAAAATCGATTGGAGTCTACGAGATAGAACATCATCATAGCCCAATCAATTGGAGACCTCTGTAAAATCGATTGGAGCCTTCGGGGTAGAAACTTTATTGAGGCAAATCGATTGGTGACCTCTTTAAAATCGATTGGAGCCTTCGGGATAGAAACTTTATTGAGGCCAATCGATTGGACACTAAATCCAATCGATTGGACATAGCCCAATCAATTGGACCCAGAATACAATCGATTGGACTTACCACGATTTGAGTCTTTCTCAAATCCAAAATTCTTGGTTCCACTCTCCCACATTCTACAAGACTAAGGGTCACAAATTCTATAAATACAACCCTTCTATACCTTCTCTAAACACACACAGAGTGACACAATACTTCGAGAGAGAGAAGAAAATGTTTATTTTAGAGTGTCCATTCGAAGAGCAAGAAGCTTGTTTTCCAGTAACATCTTGTGAGCTTGTTACTCTTCTTGATCAAAGCCAAGTGCTTGATCCATTCCTTAGCTTAGGTCTTTCACACTTAGATATTTGACCTAGTAGCCTGAGTGTACCTATATGACTCAACACCTTTAAGCAACCTAGGGTTCAGGGTGTACTGAATCCTTCACCTTCGGCAAAAGCGGGAGTATTGAGAATTAAGATCGGAGCAACCGATCGATGGTAGGTTTGGGGTATACCAAACTGAACAAGCGGACAAGGCTTCTTGGCTGGAAGGGCTCGCGTGGATTTGTGGAGTTAATTGAGAGGACATGGATGCATCGGCATTAGGCCCTGGCTAAGGTTGGAAGCTGTATTTGCAATGGTGCTGCGTAGGTAACCTTTGTTTCTTTTAACTTTTCAGTTAGTGATACTTTCCATCTGGACATGGTTGATATTCGCTCAAAAGTGCTTATTTTAAGCAATTATCCTTCCAGCGTTATCACACTTTCCTATGTAAAATTGTCCTTTTTATCAACTTTTCTACATAAGAGTTTTTCTCATTGCGTAGAACACACTTTTCTGCATAAAATGGTATATTCGCATGCATTCATATGCATTTATTTGACCCACATGCGAAGCCGTTCTGTAAAAATTCTCATTACGCGATTTTTTATATCACAGGAACACTATCGGACAATTTGGTGGAATGCGGGCCCACAACTGACTGCTAGAGCCTTGGATCAAAGTATAAAGAGCTAGTGGACTTAGAAAAGAAGATATGAGCCAAGAACGGAAAGAGCCTGAGAGACAGAAAGCCTGAGGGAAGATCAAAAGAGAAGGAGAGCCAAACTCTCCAAGAAGAAATTAAGGAGAATAAAGCTCAATCGACTAACACAAGATGAAGACTTGACCAGTTGGTGAAGCTTGCAGAAGACCAAGTCAAAGATCAGGGTTCAAGACCCTCTGCTAGCATTTTTCTCTTTATTTTATAATATTTTCTCTCTCCTCTCTCTAGATCCTCATTCTCCCTCTGCTTACAATCCAAAGCGTCCAACCCTTACTCCTTCCGAGATTACTATCCTACGGTCAACTTCCATCGTCCGATGATCCATCCGATCATCGTCATCCTAATCTACCCTTGATCCCAGGGCCCACGTTCATCACTCACTCTCATCGACTAGCAACCGTTGGATCAATAGCTAAATGATCTAGAAAAATAAATGCAAAGGATGGATGTGATTGTAATGTTTTAAAAGAGGAAATGTTCGGAAAGTTTATAAAAGAAAAATATTTGTTTTCCAAAAATCAAAAGAAAAGATTTTTTATCTTAAAAATTGAAATAGTTGACATTTTTTTGGGAAAAAGACCTATTCTCTAAAATAGCAAGAAAGTGATTTTAAATATGTTTTGAAAGTAGAAAATGGTTTTGCACTAAGGAATGAAAGATTCTATTCCTAAATTCTTTTGGAAAAGAAACATTCTTTTATTTTGAAGGATTTCAAAAGAAGAAGTTTTGGGAGGAAGGAAAGCCAACGGTGGCTATAAGAAATTAAGGTGGGACCGCCCCTAACAAGGAAAGGGTTTAGTTGCTGATTCACCCCTCCATTCTCAGAAAAACCCAAAAACCCCCAAACGGTTCTAACATGTTCAAAGAGGAAAGAGTTATTCCTTTAAAAAGGCCACCACGTCTCCATTACCTCTCTCTCTCTTCTTAGAACATTTTTTTTTTTAGAAACCCTAGCTGCTACCAAGTGTTTGAAAGAAAAGACGGAGCCATCCACCATTCTCCATTCCATCACCTCAGCCACCGCCCTCCATTACCGCCCCCTACTCCCTTTGCATCGTCCACCACCGCTGCATCACTTCAAGCCACCACCGTCTCACTTTAGATCCAGCCACTCCACTGCTCTTCTTCTCCATTGCTTCATCGCCCAAAAAAAAAAAAGAGAGAAAAGATAAGAAGAAGAGAGAGTGGAAAGTCGGCACTTGCTGCAACCACCACCTGAAACTCCCCGCTAGCTACTCCACCTCCATCAACGCCTGCTGCCTTGTGGCAGCAGCAACTTCACCACCTCCCACCTTCACAGCATCATCACCAGCACCATCAGCCACCATTACCGCCTCCCTTCACATCCTCTACTACTGCCTGAACATCAGCCATCTCCACTGCCTTACCACTGCCAGCAACTACCTACACCCCTTGCCTCCATCTTCATCCTTGCACCGTGTGCAACTGGCTGCACCGTCGACCTCCTCCTTGCTGATGAGCACACCTCCCTTGGTAAGATCACTCCTCTTCTCTTTCTTCAATTTTTTTTCCTTTAGTTTTTCTTCTCTAGATTACGTTTATTAATTTTTTGTTTTTATAGCTTTTAGTTAGGTTTATCTTAGTTATCTAATTCAAAGCATTGTAATAGAATTTTAGTGGAAGTAAATCTAGTTTGTTTTTGCCATAAGTTGTGTTCATTTCTTGTTTATTTTTTAGTTTTATAAATTATTTTTATATTAGCTTCATTAGATCTATCTATAATCAAAGAATGTTTTAAAAAGCAATCCCACCCCTCTCATCATTCCATCGATCTTGCAGCAATTCTGAAATTAATTTGTTCTAATTTGCACTAACCCGACTAATCCCAAGTGGGGATCGACATCTGACACGAATCCCTATACAAAGTTGTATTTCTGTAGGAATTAAATCGGATTAATTACAAATGTGTTGAGATTAGGGTTTCTGTAACCAACGACGCAGAAAAATTCTACTTTCAGTGGTCCCATGGTTTTTCCTTGGCTAAGGTTTCCATGTAAAAATCTCTTGTCTTGTGTGATTGTTTGTTTGTATTCCACTATCTATCTTGATTAGACCAAACGACGAAAAGAAAATATACTATGGAGGTATATTCGATTTAAGTCAGTTGTGATAATCTTTGATCAAACAACTAAGGCATGCGATTTTATTCCCCTACCATAGACCAGTAAAACTGTGTAGGTATAATTAATTTTAAATACCTAATCAACCTCCCTTCTAGGTATATTAGATTAAAGAGAATGAACCGGTTGTTATTTCAATTGGTATCAGAGCGGGTTATTCTATTAAAGGTTTAATCACCTGAATTTAGATTCCTGTAAAACCAGTCCATTTTCATTAATTTGTCAAAATGCAAAGAGAATGTGGAAACACATCCAGACTTCCATCGTGTGATGGAGAAGACTATGCCTATTGGAAGGCTAAGATGAGGGGTTTTCTAAAGTCTATTAATGAAAGAGTCTAAATGTCTGTAGTGGATGGTTGGTCACCACCCACAATAGCTGTAGGAGCTAAAACCATTCTTAAACCAAAAGTTGACTGGAGCAAAGAGGACATAGATTATTGTTGTCTAAATAGCAAAGCGCTAAATGCTATTTTTAATGCGGCTAATAAGAATGAGTTTTGAAGAATCTCTACCTATTCATTGGCTAAAGAAGCATGGGACATTCTCAAAGTCACCCATGAAGGAACGTCAGCAGTTAAAATTTCTAAACTACAAATACTGATCACTAAGTTCAAATCCATGAGAATGGAAGAGAATGGCGCATTCACTAAGTTCTATGCCCAACTTAGTGATATAGTGAATTATGCACATAATTTGGGTGAAAGCATTCCTGAACCCAAAGTAGTTCGAAAAATCTTGAGATCCTTACCTGATAGGTTTCAGTCTAAGGTAACAGTTATTGAGGAGAGCAAGGATATTGACTCTTTCAAAATTGATGAGCTGGTTGGATCTCTACAAACTTATGAAATAAATTTGAGACAACCAAAGAAATCAAAGGGTTTAGCCCTTAAAGTTTCTGAAGCTCAGGACTTAGAGTCAGATGTTGACCCTGAAGTTGAAATGGCATTATTTGTCAAAATGTTCAAAAAGTTTTTTCGTTATAAAAATGATAGATTTAAGAACAATTAAACTTTTGATAAATCTAAGGAACATGCCAGACCTCAAGAGAGAGGTAGCAGAAGTGAAAGGACCCCTAGGGAAAGCCGCTCAAGCGAACCCCAATATTTCAAATGTAAGGGTTTTGGTCACTTTGCTAATGTTTGCCCAAACAAAGAAGAATATAAAGGCAAGGCAAAGGCTTTCAATGCCACATGGGATGAAGAATCAGAAGATAACTCTGATGATTCAGATAGCAATGAAAAGACTAATAAGTATACAACTTTTGTTGCTCAGTTTAATAGTCCCTATGGATCTCATGGAGAATCTAAGAAAAGTGATGATGAAAGTTCGAAAGACTCTTATAATAGGGACTCGGATGACTCGACAGTTGGTGTGAAAGAACTGTACGAGGAATCAGTAAAGTTTATTAAGACAAATAAAGTTTTATCTGACAGAGTTAAAGGTCTTGACTCTGAGAATGCGGCCTTATTGATTAACACTAAAAATTAAAAGTGTTGATTATTGGTTTAGAACAAGAGAATGAGTCTCTGTTAAAAAGGAACAAGTCACTAGAATATGAATTCCAAACTTGTAGACACATAAGGAATCCCTAGAAAATGAGCTTCTTAAATATAAGGGTTGTGTCAGGATTCTCATCTAGCTCTACAAAGCTTGATGAGATTCTACGTGTGGGAAAAGTCTATGGAGACAAACATGGTTTGGGTTACAAACAAAATAAAAAAAAATGGTCTTCTTCCAAGATGACTTTTGTTAAGGCTCAAACTGTTCCCACTCAGATCAGTGACCAAATCAAAGCTGTCAAAAGCAATCGTCATTATACGTACTGTAAAATTTTTGATCATGTGATTAGAGACTGTCATAAATTGAGAAGAGGACATAAAAATTCTCTAGAGAAAGAGGTGAACTAGACTCATAATGTGAAAAGTCAAGGATTTCCTATGAAGACACATTATAAGATAAATAAATTGGATGTGCTATCTAGGAAGATGAAAGACCTACTGGAAAGGTCTAGAGAATTAATCAAGGAGATTGAGTCTCTTGAGAAATTCAAACATCCTCAGAGATCTATAACTCAAAAGAGGAGAGATCCTAAGAGAATTAGTCTATCCACTAAAATCACATCTGTGTGTGGATTAGAAAAGATTATTTGAACGAGAACTATTCGAAAGTGTCCTATCTCTAAGCGATGTGCTCTCTATCCCTTCATGTTTTCCATTCTTATTATTTGTGGAGGGATATTATGTTTTTTTCTTATTTTCCTTTTTGATTTTGCTTTGTTTTGAAAAATAAAAATTGAAAATTTTTCAGAAAAACAAAAGATCAAATGTTAAGAATAATGATCAAATTATTATTTAAATATACAATTTTGATGAGCAGTAATTTTTTAGAACATTCAAAGAACAACAACTTAACTTTGTTAGTAAAATTTTGCTAATCTCAATATTATATCTTTTCTAAGGAATATTTTCATATTCAATTTGGCAAAGATTCCATTTGACATAAAAGCATTCTTGTAACCGTTCCTATGAGCACTAGTGTAGCGTAAAGATGTCGTGGTACGCATACTTCGCCAACTACGTGAAGACTAAAAGACAGAGACAGTAAGAATCAGACGGTTGACAACAGGAGTCATCTGAATAACTATCGATTTGTCAGTTAATGATCGTGTACGCTCAATTAGGAAGGTAAGTGACTTAGTGGCAATAGGAGTTGATTAAAATGAACAAAATATAATGGTCAGACTTAGTCATTGGGCAGACCCAAGTCAAAGTCAATTTTATTGACTAGTGGGATAGTCCAATCGATTGGACATGTATCCCCAATCGATTGGACATAGCCCAATCGATTGGAGACACTGTGCAATAGATTGGAGACTACGAGGCAGAAACTTATTTGAGTACAATCGATTGGAGACTCTGTCTAATCGATTAGAGCCTTCAGGATAGAAAGTTATTTATGTCAAATCGATTGGAGGACCCTGTGCAATCGATTGGTGCCTTCAGAATAGAAAACTTATTGAGCCCAATCGATTGGACATTTATCCCCAATCGATTGGACATGGCCCAATCGGTTGGACCAAGTGTACAATCGATTGGACCTTGAACAGAATTGATCTTTTCAAATCCAAAATTCATGGTTCCATTATCCCACGTTCCACACGACTTAGGGTCTTAGAATTCCATAAATAGAGCCCTTCTATACCTTCTCTAAACACACACAAAGACACAGAGTGACTCAATCTTTAAGAGAGAAAAGCAAAGGCTTTAAATTTATTAGAGTGTCAATTTGAAGAGCAAGAAGCTTATTTTCATTCACATCTTATGAGCTTGTTCTCTTCTCGATCAAAGCCAAGAACTTGATCTTTACTCAGCCTAGGTTTTCCACTTCTATATTCAACCTAGTAAGCCTGAGAGTACCAGTGTGACTCAACACCATTTGAGCAACTTAGGATTCAGGGCATACTGAATCCTTCACCTTCTGTAAAGGTGGGAGTATTGAGAATTAAGATCGAAGGAGCCGGTCGAAGGTAGGTTTGGGGTGAACCAAACTGAACAAGCAGATAAGGCTTCTTAGCTAGAAGGGCGCGCATGGATTTGTGGCGTTGATTCAGAGGACATAGACGCATCTGTAGTAGGCCTTGGCTAAGGTTGGAAGCTATATTTGCAACGGTACTGCGTAGGTAACCGTTGTTTCGTTTAACTTTTCAGTTAGTGATACTTTTCGTCTGGACGTGGTCTCGTGGTTTTTTCTTGGCTAAGGTTTCCATGTAAAAATATCTTATTTTGTGTAATTATTTGCTTGTATTCCGCAATTTATCTTCGTTAGATCAAATGACAAAAAGACAATATACCATGGAGGTATATTTGATTTGAGTCGGTTGTGATAATCCTTTATCAAACAACCAAGACATGAGATTTTATGCCCATACTATCGACCAGTAAAACTGTATAAGTATAATTAATTTTAAATACCTAATCAACCCCCCTTCTAGGTATATTGAGTTAAAGAAAATGGACCGGTGGAATTTCAATTTGGTATCAAAGCGGGTATTTCTAGTTAAGGTTTAATCACCTGAATTTAGATTCCTGCAAAATCAGTTTATTCTTTTTCATTTATAAAAATGCCAAAAGAAAGGTTCACTGTCAATAGTCATAGTGACTCAGACAGTGAAGATCAAGGTGATCTTTATACTACTTATCAAGAGCTATATAAAGAAAGCTTTAGACTGACCAAAACAAATAAGAAATTGACTAATAGAATTGGATTCTTGACTCTGAAAATTCTGCTTGTAAACTAGACAATAATGAATTATTTGTGCTAGTTGGTCAGCTTAGGGAAGAGAAGAAATCTCTTCAAGAAATTTTAACTTTCAGAAGTTCTATATTTCATGGTAATCAATGTCATTATTAATCAAACATGTTTCAATAAATTTTTTTTCTTGCTTCTTAAAATAATTTTATCCCAACCAATTCATATTCCAGTCACGACTCTCCAAAGCTCATTATTTACTTCAAGATCTACTATAAGTTGTTGCTTAATGCTCATGACTGGATATGGATGTATATATTGCACTTATTTTCCATGATAATCTTCATTGCATACTTATTATTTGCTTATATTTCTGTACCTTTGTCAACCTATGACCAAAAGGGGGAGAGAAAATCATAGCGGTAAAAATAAGTTGATGCATGAGATAGGGGAAAAAAATTTTTCATTATTTCTCTAATTTCTCTACTAGTGATGTCCATAATTAAACCCACTGCATTTTATATGATTTATTGATTGCCGATGATATTACATGGTATGTAATGTTGGTAGAATGTGCAGGGAACAGATCAAAAGCCATTACACTATATATGTTCGATTATCTCCAAGAGAGTGTGAGATAGTGAGTAAATCATGTAAGAGGGTGGGATTGTATTTTCTATTTTTTACCTTCTTTATGATTAAATGTTTTTTATCACGGAATTGCCAAAGGGAGAGATTGTAAGGAATATTTTCATATTCAATTTCGCAAAGATTCTGTTTGACATAAAAACATTCTTGTAACCGTTCCTACGAGCACTAGTGTAGCGTGAAGATGACGTGGTATGCATACTTCGCCAACTACAAGAAGACTAAAAGACAGAGACAGCAAGAATTAGACGGTTGACGACAGGAGTCATCTGAGTAACTGCCAATTTGTCAGTTAATGATCGTGTATGCTCGATTAGGAAGGTAAGTGACTTAGTAGCCATAGGAGTTGATTAAAATGAATAAAATATAATGGTCAGACTTAGTCATTTGGCAGACCCGAGTCAAAGTCAATTTTATTGACTAGTGGGATAGTCCAATCGATTGGACATGTATCCCCAATCGATTGGACACAGTCCAATCGATTGGAAACAATGTGTAATCGATTGGAGACTACGAGGCAGAAACTTATTTGAGTACAATAGATTGGAGACTCTGTAATTGATTGGAGCCTTCGGGATAGAAAGTTATTTATGTCAAATCGATTGCAGGTTCCTGTGCAATCGATCGGTGCCTTCGAAATAGAAAACTTATTTAGCCCAATCGAATGGACATGGCCCAATCGGTTGGACCAAGTGTACAATCGATTGGACCTTAAAAAGAATTGGTCTTTTCAGATCCGAAATATATGGTTCCATTATCCCACGTTCCACATGACTCAAGGTCTCGGAATTTCATAAATAGAACCCTTCTATGCCTTCTCTAAACGCACACAGAGACACAGAGTGACTCAATCTTCAAGAGAGAGAAGCAAAGGCTTTATATTTATTAGAATGTCCATTCGAAGAGCAAGAAGCTTATTTTCATTCACATCTTGTGGGCTTGTTCTCTTCTCGATCAAAGCAAAGAGCTTGTCTTTACTCAGCCTAGGTTTTCCACTTCTATATTCAACCTAGTAAGCCTGAGAGTACCAGTGTGACTCAACACCATTTGAGCAACTTAGGGTTCAGGGTGTACTCAATCTTTCAGCTTCTGCAAAGGTGGGAGTGTTGAGAATTAAAATCGGAGGAGCCGATCAAAGGTAGGTTTGGGGTGTACCAAACTGAATAAGCGGATAAGGCTTCTTGGCTGGAAGGGCGCGCGTGGATTCATGGCGTTGATTCAGAGGACGTGGATGCATCGGTAGTAGGCCTTGGCTAAGGTTGGAAGCTGTATTTGCAAAGGTGTTGCGTAGGTAACCGTTGTTTCGTTTAACTTTTTAGTTAGTGATACTTTCCGTCTAGACGTGGTCCCGTGGTTTTTCCTTGGCTAAGGTTTCCACGTAAAAATATCTTGTCTTATGTGATTGTTTGTTTGTATTCCGTAATTTATCTTGATTAGATCAAACGACAAAAAGATAATATACCATGGAGGTATATTTGATTTGAGTCGGTTGTGATAATCCTTTATCAAACAACCAAGGCATGAGATTTTATCCCCTTACCATCGACCAGTAAAACTGTGTAAGTATAATTAATTTTAAATACCTAATCAACCCCCCCTTCTAGGTATATTGAGTTAAAGAAAACGGACCAGTGGAATTTCAATTTGGTATCAGAGCGGGTATTTCTAGTTAAGGTTTAATCACCTGAATTTAGATTCTTGCAAAATCGATTTATTCTTTTTCATTTATAAAAATGCCAAAAGAAAGGTTCACTGTCAATAGCCATAGTGACTCAGATAGTGAAGATCAAGGTGATCTTTATACTGCTTATCAAGAGCTATATAAAGAAAGCTTTAGACTGACCAAAACAAATAAGAAATTGACTAATAGAGTTGGATTTCTTGACTCTGAAAATTCTGCTTGTACACTAGACAATAATGAATTATCTGTGCTAGTTGGTCAGCTTAGGGAAGAGAAGAAATCTCTTCAAAAAATTTTAACTTTCACAAGTTCTGTATTTCATGATAATCAATGTCAGTATTAATCAAACATGTTTCAATAAATTTTTTTTCTTGCTTCTTAAAATAATTTTATTCCAACCAATTCATATTCCAGTCACGACTCTCCAAAGCTCATTATTTTCTTCAAGATCTACTATAAGTTGTTGCTTAATGTACATGACTAGATATGGATGTATATATTGCACTTGTTTCTCATGATAATCTTCATTGCATACTTATTATTTGCTTATATTTATGTACCTTTGTCAATCTGTGACAGAAACGGAGAGAGAAAATCATAGCGGTAAAATTAAGTTGATGCATGAGATAGGGGAGAGAAATTTAGGGAGAGAAAAATTGTCATTATTTCTCTAATTTCTCTACTAGTGATGTCCATAATTAAACCCACAGCATTTTATATAATTTATTGATTGCCGATGATATTACATGGTATGTAATGTTGGTAGAATGTGCAAAGAACAGATCAAAAGCCATTACACTATATCTGTTCGATTATCTCTAAGAGAGTGTGAGATAATGAGTGAATCATGTAAGAGGGTGGGATTGTATTTTTTATTTTTTACCTTGTTTATGATTAAATGTTTTTAATCACGAAATTGCCAAAGGGGGAGATTGCAAGGAATATTTTCATATTCAATTTGGCAAAGATTCTGTTTGACATAAAAACATTCTGGTAACCGTTCCTACAAGCACTAGTGTAGCGTGAAGATGTCGTGGTACGCATACTTCGCCAACTACAAGAAGACTAAAAGACAGAGACAACAAGAATCAGACGGTTGACGACAGGAGTCATCTGAGTAACTATCGATTTGTCAGTTATTGATCGTGTACGCTTGAAACTAGGTTTTTTTCTGCGTCGTTGGTTACGGAAACCTTAACTTCAACACATTTGTAATTTGATCCGAATTTTAATCCTGCAAAATATGAACTTTTGTATAGGGATTCGTGTCGGATGTCGATCCGCACTCGGGGTTAGTTCGAGTGATTCATGAACATGAAATAACGGATTTATCTCAAAAATTGTGGTAGGGTGAGAATGGTGAAGCGATTTAAAACATGGTTAGTGATTTTTAAAGAGAGAAATTGCCACAAATAACAAAAAACACAAACGTAAACTAACACATGCAAAAATAATAATTTTATTCATCCTCAATGAGTTGTTACAAAATCAAATTAAATTCACAAACAATCTAGAAAGCCATAAAAATTAACCTAAAAAATCATGATGATGCTAGAGAGAGAAAGTGGAGAAAGAAAGGGAAAATAAGAGACTTTAGAGAGAGAGCAATATAAACCTAGAGAGAGAAAGCTATAGAGAGAAAGAGAGAGTTAAAGAGAACTAGAGAGAGAAAAGAAGAGAGAGAAAATTGAAAGTTAGAGATTACTTTTCTAGAACTCACCATGAGTCCACCATGAAGATTAGGTAGAATGGAGGTTCGGCCAAGAGGTT
The DNA here is from genome assembly GCA_035048495.1 of Euptelea pleiosperma. Classification (NCBI taxonomy): domain Eukaryota; kingdom Viridiplantae; phylum Streptophyta; class Magnoliopsida; order Ranunculales; family Eupteleaceae; genus Euptelea; species Euptelea pleiosperma. Next base: position 20,104,202 of record CM068547.1, read on the forward strand.
GTTTGGACTGATCGGCCTCTTGAATGGTAGAAGAAGGTGCTCCCAAGGGAGGAGCGTGCTTGCTGGGCAGTCCACTAGGAGGCGTGGGGAGAAGAAGACGTCCTACAGGTGGGATTTGCAGGCGTGGGGCAGCAACGAGGAGGTATCCGCCCCTCCTCCTTCTTCTTCTTCTTCTCTTTTTCTTTTTCTTTGGTTTTGTTTTTTATTTTATTTTATTTTTTTTTAGACGACCTGCAACCCCGTGTTGCAGGCCAGAGAGTGCGCCCCCTCTTCTCCAAATGGTGAGGACGGTTGGTGGAGTTGAGGCGAATCAGATCGAGAGGGCAAGAGGATGAAAAACGGGCAAAGAATGGAGGAGGCGGTGGAGAGGAGACTAAGATGTGCAAGGTATCTTGCCAGTCGGAGTTACAGGTGGATGAGCTACCATTTGAAAGGAGGACAGGGGCGGTGGATAGAACCCACGTTGGTAGACGAAATGGTCAAGGCGGTGCTGGTTCTGGCTTGGGTGTTGCCGAGGGAGAGAAGGCAGGTGGGCAGCAAGGGAAGAAAGGAAAGAAAGAAGAGGAAGAAGAAGAAGCACGCCGGAGAAGATGGAGTTCTTCCAGCATTTGGCATGTATCTTCTTGTCCCCAGCCTGTTGGCTCTTGTGCTTTGGTCCCAGACTCTAGTAGTCAGTCGTGGGCCCGTATTTCATCAAAATCATCCGGTTAGTGCTCCTACGATAGAAAAAATCGCGTAATGAGATTTCTACAAAAGGCTTCGCATGTGGATCAAAGAATTACATATGCATGCATGCGAATATACGATTTTGACCAAAAAATGCGTTTTATGCAATGAGAGAAACTCTTACGTAGAAATGTTGATAAAAAATGCAGTTTTATGTAGGAGATTGTGATAACGCTAGAAGGATAATTGCTTAAAATAAGCACTTTTGAGCGAATATCAATGCTCGATTAGGAAGGTAAGTGACTTAGTGGTCATAGGAGTTGATTAAAATGAACAAAATATAATGGTCAGACTTAGTCATTGGGCAGACCCGAGTCAAAGTCAATTTTATTGACTAGTGGGATAGTCCAATCGATTGGACATGTATCCCCAATCGATTGGAGACACTGTATAATCAATTGGAGACTACGAGGCAGAAACTTATTTGAGTACAATCGATTGGAGACTCTGTCTAATCGATTAGAGCCTTCAGGACAGAAAGTTATTTATGTCAAATCGATTGGAGGACCCTGTGCAATTGATTGGTGCCTTCGGAACAAAAACTTATTGAGCCCAATCAATTGGACATTTATCCCCAATCGATTGGACATGGCCCAATCGAGTGGACCAAGTGTACAATCGATTGGACCTTGAACAGAATTGGTCTTTTCAGATCTGAAATTCATGGTTCCATTATCCCACGTTCCACACGACTCAGGGTCTTGGAGTTCTATAAATAGAACCTTTCTATGCCTTCTCTAAACACACACAGAGACACAGAGTGACTCAATCTTCAAGAGAGAGAAGCAAAGGCTTTATATTTCTTAGAGTGTCCATTCGAAGAGCAAGAAGCTTATTTTCATTCACATCTTATGAGCTTGTTCTCTTCTCGATCAAAGCCAAGAGCTTGATCTTTACTCAGCTTAGGTTTTCCACTCTATATTCAACCTAGTAAGCCTAAGAGTACCAGTGTGACTCAATACCATTTGAACAACTTAGGGTTCAGGGTGTACTGCATCATTCACCTTCTGCAAAGGAGGGAGTGTTGAGAATTAAGATCGGAGGAGCCGATCGAATGTAGGTTTGGGGTGTACCAAACTGAACAAGCGGATAAGACTTCTTGGCTGGAAGGGCGCGCATGGATTCGTGGCATTAATTCAGAGGACGTGGACGCATCGGCAGTAGGCCTTGGCTAAGGTTGGAAGCTGTATTTGCAACAGTGTTGCGTAGGTAACTGTTGTTTCATTTAACTTTTCAGTTAGTGATACTTTCCGTCTGGACGTGGTCCTGTGGTTTTTCCTTGGCTAAGGTTTCCGCATAAAAATATCTTGTCTTCTATGATTGTTTGTTTGTATTTCGCAATCTATCTTGATTAGATCAAACGACAAAAAGACAATATACCATGGACGTATATTTGATTTGAGTCAGTTGTGATAATCCTTTATCAAACAACCATGGCATGAGATTTTATCCCCTTACCATCGACCAATAAAACTCTGTAGGTATAATTAATTTTAAATACCTAATCTACCCCCCCTTTTAGGTATATTGAGTTAAAGAAAACGGACCGGTAAAATTTTATCTTTTGATTATTATGATTGGTCAGTTTTACTGTGTGCATTAGTGGATCATTGAAATAGTATATCATATATTTTTCACATGCACACTGATTATTACTGTGAGAATGAATTTGATAGAGGTATGAGATCTTGTATTATTAGAATTGGGAATAAACCTCTATTGACTATAACTTCAAATTAGTAGTGATCCTGTCTTCGATTGATTTTGAAACTGTACTATAGTTTACTGTTGGCCTCCCAATGTGAGTTATTGTTCTAAGAAAATAGCTACCTCTAAAAATTAGAGTGAAAGCCATCTATATGGCCCTGTTTGAAATTGTAATCTAATTATTATTGCTGCAGAAAAGGGCTACCTACATGGAGAGTAAAAGCTACCTATATTCAAAGTGAATAAAAAGGGTGTAAACGACAGCCAATTTGTTAGAAAATTTTTTATCCATTAGCAAATACCCGTATACAAGAGTGTATGTGAGAACCCTTAATAACTCTAATGAGGATTTTATGATCAGATACAGGATACCTCCAGATTCTGAATTTTATGAGAAATTATTACTGATATCTATCCAGTACCACAGATAAAATCAGATCACTTACACTAGATTATATTACTGTTGATATTTGAATTAATGATTACTAGTGATTCGTGACTTGCGCTAATGTCTAAAAGAGTTGATATTTCTGATAAAGCAAAAGATTGAACTAATGTGTTTATTTGTTGTTTCCTAAATATACTCAGTGTTAAGTGCCTATCAAGATTGATTCATGAATTAAATTCTAACATTTTTTTGAATATTATCTTGGTTTATTATCTTTTTTTGAGCCGTTTGTAAATGATATTTGGTTTGAAAAGATTTAATTGGGGGTCTTGGAGAATGAGCCTATTGGTGTTAAAAATTAAAAATATTTTTCATCTGAGCTAAAGTCCAATCGATTGGACTTTACAGACCAATCGATTGGATAGTACGACCCAATCGATCGGCTTTGCTCCAATCGATTGGTCGCTTAACCTAATCGATTGGACAGTGCGGCGCTCATTTTATAAAACCCAAAATGGGTCATTTTCAACTCCAATCGATTGTGGTCTCCGACTTGGAGAGTGAGATGAGGAATCCCTTGTGCCACAGACTCAATCTCACGCAAAATGAGGTGGTAGACTCGGTGGATCTCGTCATTCCGAGTGGAGTGAATCCTTTCGAGGTCTAGGAGAGCTCGTTCATGAGGTCGTTCTGGACCCGCAGAGATTCCTTCATGGCTTACATCTCATGAGAAGCAGACGACTCAAAGTTTTCGCCGTCTAGAGGAGCGTCAGGATGTTGGTTTCGATCGGATGACTAGCACTCTTACGGATATGCAGCGCTATATGGAGTACTAGTTCATCATGATGGGTTTTAGACAGCATCCTCCATTTCATGGTTTGGATCAGCATGACGGTACTGGCCCATCGGCCTAATCTCCTCGAGAGAGACTTCTTGAGAGTTATCTGGTGTTTTCTATTTTGAAATATTATTGTATACAGATAAACTCAGTTATTGTATGGTTATACTCTGGTTGTTTTGTTATTTACTTATCTATTACAGAGTATAAACCAGTTTGTATTATAATTTGATATATATTTATGCACTTGTTTTTCATGATGATATCCATTGCATGCTTATTATCTGTTTATATTTTTGTACCTTTGTCAATCTGTGACAAAAAGGGGGAGAGAAAATCATAGAAAGGAAAAAATAAGTAGATGCATGAGATAGGGGGAGAAATTAAGGGGGAGAAAAAAATTTCACATTATTTTTTTCAATTTCTCTACTTGTGAGGTGCATAATTAACTAACTGCATTCTAATGATTTATTGATTGCCAATGATATTACCTAGTATGTGTTGTTGGTAGAATAAGCTGGGAACAAATTAAAAGCTATTCCATTATCTATTCGATTATCTCCGAGAGAGTGTGAGATAGTGAGTGAATCATGTAAGAGGGTGGGATTGTAATTAATTTTTGTTTACTTTCTATATGATTAAATATTTTTTATCACGGAATTGCCAAAGGGGGAGATTGTAAATAATATTTTCATATTCAATTTGGCAAAGATTTCGTTTGACATAAAAAACATTCTTGTAACCGTTCCTACGAGCACTAGTGTAGTGTAAAGATGTCGTGGTACGCATACTTCGCCGACTACGTAAAGACTAAAAGATAGAGAGCAAGAATTAGATGGTTGACGACAGGAGTCATCTAAGTAACTACCCATTTGTCGGTTATAGATCATGTATGCTCGATTAGGAAGGTAAGTGACTAAGTGGCCATAGGAATAGGTTTAAAATGAATAAAATATAATGGTCAAACCTAGTCATTGGATAGACCCGAGTCTTAGTCAAAGATATTGATTTATGGGAGAGTCTGATTGATTGGAACTTGTCCAATCGATTGGACATAGCCCAATCGATTGGAGGACTCTGTAAAATAGATTGGAAGCTACGAGATAGAATATGATAAATGCCCAATCAATTGGAGACCTCTGTAAAATCGATTGGAGGCTACGAGGTAGAACATGATCAAAGCCTGATCAATCAAAGCCTAATCGATTGGACACATCTGTAAAATCGATTGGAGTTTACGAGACAGAACATGATCATAGCCCAATCGATTGGAGACCTCTGTAAAATCGATTGGAGCCTTCGGGATAGAAACTTTATTGAGGCCAATCGATTGGAGACCTTTGTAAAATCGATTGGAGCCTTCGGGATAAACTTTATTGAGGCCGATCGATTGGACACTAAACCCAATCGATTGGACTTAGCACGATTTGAGTCTTTTTCACATCCAAAATTCTTAGTTCCACTCTCCCATGTTCTACAAGACTGAGGGTCACGAATTCTATAAATACAACCCTTCTATACCTTATCTACACACATATAGAGTGACACAATACTTCAAGAGAGAGAAGAAAAAGTTTATTTTAGAGTGTCCATTCGAAGAGCAAGAAGCTTGTTTCTCATTCACATCTTGTAAGCTTGTTACTATTCTTGATCAAAGCCAAGTGCTTAATCCATTCCTCAGCTTAGGTCTTTCACTTAGATATCCAACCTAGTAGCCTAAGTGTACCAGTATGACTCAACACCTTTGAGCAACCTAGGGTTCAGGGTGTACTGAATCATTCACCTTAGGCAAAGGCGGAAGTGTTGAGAATTAAGATCGGAGCTACCGATCGACGGCAGGTTTGGGGTGTACCAAACTGAACAAGCGGACAAGGCTTCTTGGCGGGAAGGGTGCTCGTGGATTCGTGGCATTGATTCAAAGGACGTGGACGCATCGGCAGTAGGCCTTGGCTAAGGTTGGAAGCTGTATTTGCAATGGTGATGTATAGGTAACCTTTGTTTCATTTATCTTTTCAGTTAGTGATACTTTTCGTCTGGACGTGGTCCCGTGGTTTTTCCTTGGCTAAGGTTTCCACGTAAAAATCTCTTATCTTGTGTGATTGTTTGTTTGTATTCCGCTATCTATCTTGATTAGACCAAACGACGAAAAGAAAATATACCACGGAGGTATATTCGATTTAAGTCGATTGTGATAATCTTTGATCAAACAACTAAGGCATGTGATTTTGTTCCCCTACCATAGACCAGTAAAACTGTGTAGGTATAATTAATTTTAAATACCTAATCAACCCCCCGGATGGGCGCTCGTGGATTCGAAGCGTGGAGCTAGAGAACATGGACGCACCGGCAGTTGGCCTAGAGGGTTGTATGTTGTATGAAAATGGTGCTGCGTATGTAACTTCTGTAACTCATAACTTTTTAGTTAGTGATACTTTCCATTTAGACGTGGTCCTATGGTTTTCCTTGGCTAAGGTTTTCACGTAAAAATCACATGTGTTATTGTTTGTTGATTTTTATTTCCGTACTTTATTGAGATTAGAGCAAATGACCTAGAGACAATATATCCTCTAGATATAATCAATCTATTCAATTGTGATAATCATATTTGTGGGGGAAAAATATCTAATCTAACCCACACAATCTTCGAGGTCAGACGATTCGTATCTTGATGATGATCGAACGGCTCTGGTGCTTCAGGGTGAAACTACTTTTTCTTCCGCGAAGGATAGGATGATCTCCAGATGAGATATGATTGTACCTGTTGACAATACTCCGATGCTCAAGTCAGTTTAGGAATGGTAACAGGGTTCAGGAAAATAGTAAAATATTTCAGAGCTTTGACTATCTGGATTTGGAGAACAAGATCTCTTCTCAATTCTGATGGTCATGTATTTATACCCCTAGAACTGGTGTGACTCACCTTCCACGTGTCTACTCCTTGTTAGTCAGTTATGATCTGAAGAGATTCTGTTACGAAACTGTCTCTTCTTGTTAGATCTTAACTGCCCCTATTCGGTTATATCTGAAATGACTGAGGTGGCATTCCTCGTGGCAGATATTTGAATAGGAGAACGTGGGAGCTGCGTAATAGTCAAACTAATCGCCACGTGGCTAACATTCAATGGATAGGTAAGCAACTAACTTTATTATAGTTTAGAATACTTATCTCGTTTGTAGAATTCTGTATACTTCTCAGGATGGATAGAAGTCCATTCCCACCAAGTATGCTACTGATCTCGTCGGGATGATATAAATGTCACTCCCCCCAAGTAAGCCATTTGATCTTGCCAGGATGTACTTGAATATCCTTCCTGTCAAGCGTGTTGAAAGTAAGGTTTTTCCGCGTCGTTGGTTATGGAAACCCTAGACTCAACACATTTGTAATTAATCCGATTCTTTTTCTCTGCAAAAATTAAGAATTCTAGCACAGTGGAAAGTCGGAGTCGAATCTGCACTCGGGATTAGTCCGGTTAGCACAATAACGAACATGAAATGACGAATTTTTGCTGGAGATTGTAGAAAATATGGAGAGGTGAGAATGGTGGTAGTGATTTTAAAACATTCATCTTTTTAGAGAGAAGTTAAGAGAACCATTCTTTAGATTAATGACAAAATTTAGAACAAATTACCAAACTAAAACTTCTTCATTAAAACTAACAAATCAAATTACAAAACTATTGAGCTTTAATACAAACATAACAAAAAGAAAGCAAGTAAGATTAAACTATCTAGAGAGAGAAAACTAATTTAGAGAGAGAAAACTAGGGAGAGAGAATCTTGCTAACTCACCAACGGGAGAGGATGAGTGGCCAAAAAGTAGCCCGTGGTTGTGAGCCCGATTACACCATACTTGTTGGCCATGAGTAGAGATCGCCAAAGATGTTGGCACTAGTGGGTGGAATTGATGGTGAAGCTTGGATGGATGGAAGAGTGGAGCAATCTTCTTGTTGTGGTGTGAAGGTTGACATATTAGCAACCCGACTAGCAATGGAAGAGATCCATCGATCGGAATGGAAGGTCCAGCAACTGATGGTGGAGATGATTCATGTCCAGCAACTTATTGGGGAAGGCGTGGTGGTGGTGAGAAGCACGGTGGAGGAGAGATGTTAGCAACTCGTGCCGGTTCCAATAGAGCTAGGAAATCTGGGTTTCCTACTCCTCTTCTTTTTTTCTTCTCTTCTTCCTCTTTCTCCCTTTCTATTTTTGGTTCTCTCTTGAAAATGGTTCAAATGAGAGGGGAGTGAGGAGCCATGGCTGTCCGGCTAGAGAGGGGTATGGAGGATGGTAGGTGGCCCACACCTGGAAACCCGAAGTGGCAGGTGGTGGAGGCGTGATGGTGATGGACGGTGAAGCAAGGCCGACAAGAGAGGAGCAACCAGCCAGGGGAGAAAACGGTCAAAATTCAGATCATGGGTTTCCACGGTTTCTTCAAACCATTTGGGAGATGAACTCCTTACCTGTGGAGGGAGCAAGCAGAAGGAAGAAAAGGGGGTTACCTGTCCAGCAAGGAACGGCGGAGGCAGGCGTTGGAGATGGGTGACATGGGTTGAGCACGCGGATTGAAAAGGGTGGAGGCAGGTGGTGGTTGACGGACTGGTTCAGGCGGTGAAGGGGTGATGGAAGACGTGCTGCACACAGCAGCAAAGAGGAAGGAGCAGAAGAGGAAGCAGAAGAAGAAGAAGAAGAAGAAGAAGAAGAAGAAGAAGAAGAAGAAGAGGAGGAGGAAGCCTTACCAGACGGCCGGAGTTGCAGGCAACTCCGGCGAAGACATGAAGAAGATGAAGAAGAAGAGAAAGAGAAAGAAGAAAAAGAAGGAGAAGGAGGAGAGAAAAATGTTCGAAAATGATTTTGGGGAGGAGAGAAAGAGATTGGAGGGGGATTAGGGTTCGAACGAACCCTTCTCCCTCCTCTTATAAAGCTCCATATTTCCTTTAATAGAAATAGGGTATTTTTGAAATAAAAAAAATATTTTTTTTTTTTTTTTTAAATAAAAGTCTACTTTTCCTTGGGGAATGTCCCCATTTAGTGGACCCCCCATTTTTTAAAATTTAATTAAAATTCTTTGGAAATTCACGGGGTCCACTAATTGGTCGGACAACGGGTCAATGATGATGGGCCCGGCTACTGGCCCACATGGATTCATGATGTCCATCGTCTCACAAGATGATGTGACAGACAGTCTGATGGCGATCGGATGGATGGTGACTTGATTGGGACCCAGATTGGTAAATCGACGGATTTAGAGAGATCCAACGGTCCGATTGACGATCCAACGGTCAGAAAGCTAAGGGAGATGAGATAGAGCCGATGGGCAGGAGTTCTGGGGTTAGGTCAGTAGATTCGAGGATCGAGAGATGAAGAGAGAGAGAGAATAAGGAGAGATGAGAGAGAAAGTATAAAAAAAATAGAGAAAAGTATTGGCAGAGGGTCTAGAACCCTGGTCTTCACTGTGACCATCCTCACGCTTCTCCAGTAGAGTAGACTATCATTCCTTGCTGACTCATGTGGCTTTAAACGCTTTGGTCCGTCTCTTGGTCATTGGCTCTCCTACTCTCTTCGTTCTTTGGGCTGACTTTTTGGTCCTCTTATTCAGCCCATATTTGGCCCATATCTTCTAGTCATAGCATGTGGGCTCTTTAAGCTTTGATAATGGGCTTTCCTGATCGATGTGGGCTCGCAAGTCTCGAGAATTGTCTCATCAGGGTTTCCTACGATAAAAGAAGCGCGTAATGAGACTTAATCAGAACGGCTTAATATGTAGACTTCTAAAAATGTGTTTAATGCATGCAAATATACCATTTCGTCCAGAAAAGTGTGTTATACGCAATGAGATAGACTCTTACGTAGAAAAGTGGATAATTAGAGCAGTTTTACGTAGGAGAATGCGATAACGCTAAAAGGATAATTGCTTAAAATAAGCACTTTTGAGCGAATATCACGTGTCACTTGACCTTGTCGGGATGAGATAAACGTTACTCCCGTCAAGTATGCTGTCTGACCTTATAGGGATGTGTTGAACGTCATTCCTGCTAAGTATGATAATTAAACCTGTTGGGATGAGTTGAATGTCGATCCCGTCGACAGTGTCGGGATGAGATGCTTAGAATTGCCGGGTTGAGATACAGGGATGAGATGCTAGGAGTTGCCGGGTTGAGTTCCCAGGATGAGATGCTAGAGTTTGCCGGGATGAGTTCCCGGGATAAGATGTTGGAGTTGCCGGGATGAGTTCCCGGGATGAGATGCTTGAGTTGCCAAGATGAGTTCCCTAGATGAGATGTTGGAGTTGCCCGGATGAGATGCTGGAGTTATCGGGATGAGTTCCTGGGATGAGATGCTTGAGTTGCCAAGATGAGTTCCTGGGATTAGATGTTGGAGTTGCCAGGATGAGATACTTGAGTTGCCAAGATGAGTTCCCGGGATGAGATGCTTGAGTTATCAAGATGAGTTCCCAGGTTGAAATGTTGGAGTTGTCGGGATGAGTTGCCGGGATAAGATGTTAGAGTTCCCGGGATGAGATGCTTGAGTTGCCAAGATGAGTTCCTGGGATGAGATGTTGGAGTTGCTGGGATGAGTTTCCAGGATGAGATGTTGGAGTTCCCGGGATGAGATGCTTAAGTTGCCAGGATGAGTTCCCGCGATGAGATACTTGAGTTATCAAGATGAGTTCTCGGGTTGAAATGTTGGAGTTGCCGGGATGAGTTCCCGGGATGAGATGTTAGAGTTCCCGGGATGAGATGCTTGAGTTGCCAGGATGAGTTCCCGGGTTGAGATGTTGGAGTTCCCGGGATGAGATGCTTGAGTTGCCAGGATGAGTTCCCGGGATGAGATGCTTAAGTTATCAAGATGAGTTCCCTGGTTGTGATGTTGGGGTTGCCAGGATGAGTTCCCGGGATGAGTGTACGTTAGAAATAATGTACCCTTTGAAATATCCTCAATGGATGCACACCTCGAGATATGTGCACATCAATCCTTGAGATTCGTGTAAAAATTATGGTACCCACAATATTCATAAATGAACAGTGAATTCAAATCTCCCTCACCCATTTTTATGGTTCTCTAATAGCGCCTCCACCCCATCAAAATCTCAAATCTCCCCACTAGTAAAATATGCAAAGGGTAAACTCTGATCCAATGATCATTTCTTCTTCTTTTCGAATGGGTTTTGGGGAGACCTAGAAGAAAAAATCAGCTAAATCGAAGAATCCAGATGGGGATTTCTTATATAAAAAAGGGAGATAATAGTGCTTCTCTGATTCTGATAATGGCTCAACTTGCTTTTTTCTTCCTTTTTTTGTTTCTCGTCGGAAATATAATCCGAAAAAACTGTAAATTGCTTGTTCGCAGGAAAACCAACGATGACAACCCAAGTAAGAAAACAAAACAATATCAAGAACCCAGATGTTTCTCTCAGAAATGATGAAAAATAAACATTTTCACGAACATAACTTCTGTAGATGTACAATACTATAGGTAAAAGAAGAAACTTTTTGTTCTCACAATCGAGCTTTGTCAGAAACCGCCGGAAAGACAAACCAAGAACACAAAGTTCTCTAGTAAGTACCCCAAATGAAACTGAAAGCCAGAAAAAAACCAGTGAAGAAAACACAAATACCAGCCCATTTTCCAAACTTGAAAGGATTTAGAGATAAAAAGAGACGACGAAAGTGAAGGTATAATGAACTCAAAGATGAAGAATAATGAAAAGACATGTAAACAGTTGTGAAGATTGCTAGAAATCCGACTTCATTTCTATGACCATCTATCATGTACTGTTGAAATGGTAAGTGGCTGCCGAAATATGGACATATATACCATACGGTACTGAACTACCAAATGTATCTTAAGAACCTCGGTAAGCTCCTGCCGGAATAAAATTAAGAGCATCGGTAAGATCCTACCGTTTGACCCAAACCAGTACATCCCAAACTGATGTGGTTCAAACAGCAAGACAGAGTTGAAAAATAGACTTATAATACGGTACTGAACTACCGAAATAAAATTAAGCAACTCGATAAGATCTTGCTGTTTGAGCCAAACCAGTAATCCCAAGCTTGTTTGGTTCAGACAGCTAGACAATGCCAAAAATACCAATAATCCAACGCTACTGAATTGCGTTTCGGTTGAGCGCAATGTATCGTCCTACGTTTCGGTTGAGTAAAATCAAAGGGGAGGAATAAGGGGAGTAAAATCAAAGGGGAGGAATAAGGGGGAAGATTAGAAAAAATAGGGTTTTAAGTGGTGATATTCAGAAAACGAAAAGGGCAAAAAAAATATTTTATATTTCCAATGGGGGGAGATTAGAGGAATCGGAGGGGATATGGTGGTCTTTTTATTTAAAGTTTAAAGTGGGTCCTAACTCACTTCTTTAGCTTTGCTTTAGAAAAGCAAAATTGCCTTAATACGTGTATTGGAGAAACTTTAGAGGTGATTTTGTTTTTATGTTCTTTAAAAAATAGGGTTGCATCATAAGTAGCTATTTTCCAGAGGGAATATTCATAACTTCTCTTAACAATGGATATAAAAATAAAAGTAAAAAGAAGAGAGTCAAGGTGTGTCGTTCATCTCGAAAAAGTACATAATATGCAGTGGCGTGGACAAGGGATCTGTCCACGTGGGAAATCTAGAGTGTCTTTAAGATAGTTTGTGTGGATAGGCCACGTCAGCAATCTAAATAGCAAGAAAGGAGGACCGCACAGAAATCCTTTTTGGGTGAAATAGGGATCTTTGGGAAGTTGTATTCGTAGTTTAGTAAAAGAAAAAATAAAAAAGTGCAGAGAATCTGCCACATAAGAAAAATATAGATCATCCAAAATCATTTCCTTGGCCGACATTGGTTTACATTCTCTCTCGGTATCAAATAATCCTTCTATTTAAACGCTTCAACCCCAAAACACTTGAACACCACTCCCCTCTTCCCCATGGCGATCACACAGGCCACATGATATTTACGACGCCGCTGCTCCGTCTCCGATTCTCGAGCGTGGATGCCTCAGGTTTGCAGTTCAGCAATATGGCTATCCCCGTCTTTGCTGCTAAAAACCTCAGAATGAGCCAACAACTTACCCTAACATCCAAAACCATCCTCCAAACTGCCTACCCACATAGTTGGCAAATCTTCAGAATGTCTACGAAATCAGCACATTTACGCTTTATTTTGCAAAGCCAGAGGGTTTATCACATGGATCCTACAACCCTCGGGATATGCATCAAATTTGAATATGAAATGACTAAATCCTTGGATTTAGGATCAAATGGTGTGAACAAAGGACAACACAAACTGTTACTGGCATCATGAGCTCCACCATTAACACGACTTTGTTTCCTCTTTTCTTTTTCTTTTTTTCTTTTTTTTTTTTTCTGTTTTTGCAAAGCAGGTTAATTGAAGTGGGTGAAGATAGGTTTTGAACCTATAGCCGTGTTGCCAATGCAGACGACTTTAGGGATTCTTGGTAGGGAAGAGACTTTCTACACCAAAGGAAACAGGTTTCACTTGACCTTTTTTTCTCCTTTTTTTTGTTTATAAAATAGAAGCATGCCTCTTTTTACTCGCCAAAGAAAATATGCCTCTTTTTTTGGCTTGAGGAAAAATAGAGTAATTTCTTTTGTGGAGGAGATTTCAGTTTAGGAGTAAAACTTTGATGACAGAGGACTGTCATCGAGGTCGATGACAGCCCACAATATGAACGCTGACCGTATGGATGCTTGGGGTTGGATTGGAGTTATTCTCATGGGTTGATTTTAACCATGGTAATTTGAGCATTATTGAGCATTATTTGGGGTACAAAGATCCAAAGGATTGAAATCACTAATCCGGCTGATTTTTGTATTGTACGTCCGGCTAGGGATTGGCAAAACATCCATATGGTCAGAGTCATATAAGACTATGCCACGTGGCTTATATTATGGGCTATCATTGGCCTCGATGACAGTCAGATGTCATCAAAGATTTACTCTCAGTTTAGGTTTGTGACTTGAATCAGGTGTGGGCATCTCTGTGCATTGAAGAAGTGGGACACGTTTTGGCAGCAATTATTCTAAAAAATTGATGACTTCATTGCATGCTATGTACAGATGGTGGTCCCTGATTGGACACGCACCTACATTGAAATTATTTCTACATAAAATAATTACCCAAATGGCTGTCTTTGCCACCCTCAAAGGGTTGTCACGTTAAGCGTGACACAGTGAGGGCAAGGTTGTGGGAAATGGACCCCTTTGGTTCTGTCATCCCATTTCTCATAAAAGAAAAGACAACACCCGATTGTAAGGACTACTATTACCAGTCGTCAATATATGTACAGAACCCCTATCCTTCATTTTAAGGGAGGTACTCAATACAACACTTTTGAAGAAGAGATAAAAGAAAAATGAAAGTAGGATTTTGAACAAGGAAAATATGGAAAAGATAAGAAAATAATTCCTCGCAGTATAATTGGTATTGTTGGCAAGGGGTGCAACTTGAATGGGCTCAACATGAACCCGACAGGCCCAACAAGATTTCATGGTGGGCTTGGGTTTTCATTTTTGAAATTGGGTTGGGCTCAGATTAGGGCCATGGGAAATATAATATATATATATATATATATATATCCCCATTGCATATTATATTTTACAATAATATCATAATTAAGGATAAAGGGAAAGTCCTCGGAGAATAAGATGAATTTTTTGGTGGCTAAGCCTGGATCAAACCCATGCTTGTGGTAATTAAGATTTTACACACTTTCTTATGAATTTGTTATTCCTCGTATCTAAGATTTTAAATACATTCCCACCAGGGCGATCATAATAACTTACCACAGGCGCCACTAGACAAGCATTCAATGGATAAAAACGATGATATTAAGCCGCAGGGTGAGTTAATTAAAATTAAAAACCACGGGCCAATTTACCCGATGATATTAAACCCCATGGTGAATGGTTGGCCCACCCCTCAGTAGACCTACACGCCAAAAATCAGCCTGATTGGAGATTTCTAGCGGCTGGATTTGAGTGTACCCCGAAACATTTTTGAATCCAACGTGTAGAAATCACATGATAAAATGTATGAATACAATAGCCATAATCACCAATCAGGCTGGCTATTGGGTGTAGGTCCACTAAGGGGTGGGTAAAATATGGATCCAAAAGTGTGTGACACGTGGCATTTATGAGCAATGTCCAAGGTGCTCTTAGATGATACCAACTCTATGTCAGCTCTTGGAAATTGTCTTTTGAACCCCAAAAAAAAATTTGTTGTAAATTATGTACAAATTAATCCAAAAAACAATTTTAATGGTATATAGTTCTTGAATTGTTGCATTAATCCTTTCTTCTTTTTCATGGTAGGGATCGGAATCGGGTTCTTGGTGAATTGAAGAGCGGTTTTGAACCTAGGTATGTGGTATTGACACTCCGCACTTGACCGACTTTAGGACGATTCCCTTTGTAATTAACAATTATGTTTTATGATTCAATTGCAGTTTTTCTTTTTTCTCATGAAAAATTTGCTGTCCTTATAAGATGGATCGTTTGGTAATTTGGCCGTCTTTTATATTTTTGATTTTCATAGAAGCATGGGTGAGAAGCTGATCTGCTTTAAGGACTCACAACTGGAAAGGAGCGAGATTCTGTTTGCCCCATTTTGAGTAAAACGATTCCCACCACAAAAATGGGGAAAATTGTTTCTTCCACATATTTAAAGAAACATCTAAGTCCACGAGTTTTGAGTGGCGGTGAGATGCTGTAAGTCATGGCTTGAATTAGAGGAAAGGGATGGGGGCATCAAATGAGAATTCAATTTTGATCTCATCCTTGTAAAGCAAGCAAGCACACATCCACTTTCTTATCTAAACTACTAAAGCGCAACGGGGGTTTTCAGGTGAGAACTTGAATACAAATACACAAAACTAGAATATTATAATCCACCCAAGCCTCTTTAGATTCCATGGAGAGATTCTTCTCTAAAAAGTAATTTGATCTTTCGCGTCCTTGGATATTGACTACACGAATCCCGAAGTATGTGCCTTATGTCCTGAATTCACCGCTATAAATGACTTCTGAAATTACCAAAATGGGCTTTAAATGGAATCCGTCCTAGGATTTTTAAAAGCCACTCATGTCATAGCTGTGATGACGCTTTAGTACAACGCTGAATCATATCTGAAGGTGTTAAATTTATCGGAGGAAAGTTTGCTCGGTGTTTCAAGACTATCATAATCTCGAGTAAAACTTGTGTCACAAGATGTTGCGACCAACGCCAGTCACAGCACTAAATACGAGCCACGTGTCACACAATCAGAGGTTGCTGACCGTATGGATGTTTGTCCAGTCCCTCGATGGACCCGTACACAAAAAATCAGCCTGATTAGTTATTTCTAACCGATTCCATTGAAGTTATTTTCATGTGTTGATTTTAACGGTAGGAATTTGAGCATTATTGAGCGTTATTTGGGTGCAAAAATACAAAGGTTGTATATCACTAATCAGGCTGATTTTTGGTTTGTAGGTCCACCGAGGGACTGGCCAAACATCCATACGGTCAGCGCCCTCTGATCGTGTGCCACGTGGCTCGTATTGAGTGCTGTGACCGGCTTCCGTCACAACATCTTGTGACAGAAGTTTTACTCCATAATCTCACATAGAATGGTATTTGAACCATGATGATGCCATCACCTTGAAATTTGTTGATGACCTAGAGAGCAATCTCAATAGTGATGACACGTGTCACCCTTTTTAGGTCTTCCACCGACAAGTGTTAGGCCTAGCCCTTGGTGGACCAACACATCCGCGCATGCAAATAGACCCCTATGGTACTTGTTTGTTAAGATCAGTTTAAGACTACGAGTAAAACTTCGCTGATTGCAGCCAATATGTGCCACTTGGCACACTCATAGAGGATGCTGACGGTATGGATGTTTGGCCAATCCCTAGGTGGACCTAAAACCAAAAATCAGCATGATCAGTGATTTCAAACCTTCTGACCTTTGTAGCCAAATAAAGGTCAATTAATAATGATCAAATTCCTACGGTTAAAATCAACCCATTAAAATGACATAAATCCAACGTTAACGCTTAGAAGTCACTGATCAGGTTGATATTTGGTTTTTAGGTCCATTAGGGATTGGCCAAACATCCATACGGTCAGCGTCCTATAATGGGTCCCACCACGATGATCTCAGATTCTGAGTTTCGAAAAGAGTGACGAGATTTCCTTCTTTTGGTGGTCGTAAGTGATGTGGCATGAAATAGAGGTGATCGAATCCGGTTGCATCGGAATCTGGGGTTTCGTATTTGGTTCGACCCCTACCTTCTGTAATTAGAATATTTGAATTCCATCTTTTATTTTTCTTTTCCGGTAGTCTAGATTCAGCTTTACAAGTCATGAAATTGACTACTAGATTCTGTAATTATTAACGATACGCATCATGATCCGGATTCAATTCATATTCCGTTATATGACTCCGATCCCAAACTCAATATTGGAATTTCCGTACAACTCAAACGGATCCTTGAACTTGCATTCCATGTTCGAATAAATGTGTATATCTCTTAGCTGGGACCCCGCAGACTGTTCCTCTGCATGTCCGCCAAGTGCCCACATATTGTGCTTAAGGATGGTCATGTACGTATTATTGTCTTAGAGTACCATTTTTCCTCAGAGACGTCTCTGAGGAAAATTCCTTAAAAGACATCTTAAACTTTATGAAAACTTAGTCAACACATTTTTCAAGGTGTATCTGAGGTGAACAGAGGTCTCATTAAAATTCTCCACTTTATAGAAACAATTATATTCATGCACCAAAGGGTTACTAAGAGAATTTGTATTGAATTTATACGGTGTATATATTCTCTTATTAGTTGGGACCCAGTAAATGTTTCGGTCTCAATCCTCTGCAATCTCAGCCAAGTGTCCACATATTGTGCTTATGGACGGTCATGTAAAGACTTTGAGTAGCTAAAATTCGAGTCCGATATTTTCCTCATAGAAGGCTGAGGAAACTTTCTCAAAGACCTCTCTTCACAAGGGTGGGGGTTGAGTGCTATATATAGGGTTGTCGTGACAGGCGACCAAAAAACCTGATGGTTC
Organism: Euptelea pleiosperma; assembly: GCA_035048495.1. Lineage (NCBI taxonomy): Eukaryota > Viridiplantae > Streptophyta > Magnoliopsida > Ranunculales > Eupteleaceae > Euptelea > Euptelea pleiosperma. The sequence continues at coordinate 20,121,929 of CM068547.1, forward strand.
CACAGTTTTAAACATACAACATTATTATAAAAAATAGTATATTTTAGTAACACCCCCCTGAAATTTGAAAGCAATTTGTAATACCCCCTTACGATTTCAAACTTTAGGATTACCCCACTTGACCTAGTTTAACCATCATTTGACTAACATTAAAATGCCACATGCATCATGCGCCTGTTAATCCATCTATGAAAGGACCATAATATTGCAATTATGTACAATGCTAATGACGGGTGATTCAAGTCTGTTTTAACTCAAGTCAACCACTGTTAAACTAGGTCAAGGGGGGATAATCCTAATGTTTGAAAGTACAAGGGGGTATTACAAATTACTCTCAAATTTCAGTGGGGTGTTACTAAAATACCCTAAAAATAACTTGTGCCTTGAAGTCGCCTGTATATGGGTAGATACAAAAGTTTAAAAGTCTGAAATACCCTTATGTGAAGTACAATAAGCAGTGTACATATAAGGGCATTCGTGGAAAATATTTCAGAAGCGTTGTTAGTTACAAAGAAGTCGTCTTGGTTGTCAGTTAAGGGTGTTAATGTGTTGGGCTTACTCAATGGCCCAATATGAGCTCAGGCTTGGGCCATGCCATTGGCTCTTTGAATCAGACTCAGCTTAATTTTAGGACCCACTAAATAAATTAACTGGATTGGGCTTAACTTCTGTCAAAATAAGCTTTAGCTCTCTATTGAGCGAGCAGAGTTCCTACAGCCCTTTTTGTCAGTCCACTACCTTGGGGTTGACATGGCACCCAAAAAAGTTCCGTCGCCAAATGTCCACAAACTAATTGGGTTAGCAAGCAATATTACTTGAAATTGATTGATATTATATGTTGTTGCTTTTCCCAACCCAAACCTGGGTGAAATGGCCAGGACCACGCCTCAGGAAGCCGAGGTCCTGTGTTCAAATCCCCCCTTGGTGGCAACCCTTAAGGCGTAGACCCAGCTTACCTGGTTCGCGTGGCTGAGGGGGGTTTGCACGTGCCCGAGGGGTTTAGTCGGGTGCTCTAAGAGGCCCGGATACCCTTGCAAAAAAATAAAAAAATACCTGGGAGTATTTTTGTGGTGATGAATGTACGTGCCTTTGTTGGCCTTCCACCCAAAGCCAGGCAAAAGACACTTTTTTTGGTTGGTTAAAACAAAAGACACATATATTTGTCATAGCAAAAGGCATGCAAGTGATTTCTCTAGTTCTCTCTACTCGTGTGTGAATTGGTTTACGATCTAACTGCGAAAGATAATAGTAGGGCAAAGGTTTTAACCAATAGAATTCGGAAGGTCCAGCTTTCTCCATGCAGGGAGCAGGACGTCCTTTCTGGAGGGTCCACCATGATGATCTATATATGTTGAATATTTCCCTCATTGGATGATCGATCACAACCGTTCATCTGCTATGTTTATGTATCAAATGGTTGCAATCACTATCAACAGAACCTGGCACCAATGGATTACCGTATTTCGTCATCCTTGTTTAGGACTCTCTGGACCTACCAACGAATATAAGGTACCCAAATAGTAAAAGTGGTCCAGCGCATCTAAGGACTGCGACTTATACAATGCAGCTAGTGATTAAACGCGGGAGAAAACAGGAAACCTGAATCCAAATGAGCTAGCTGTGTTGCTGTCATCATGTTAAAACGTCCACTGTAGCTATAAACGGTTGGATGGTCCTCGAGGTCTGTTTACACAAATCTCGAAACCATACAACGGTATTGACCCTGGGTAGGACGTCCACCTTAGATAGATAGCATCATTTTTTTCCAAAAGATATTCCTTCTCCATCCCTCTATTTAAACATTCCAAACCCACAACCAGTAACTCCACCGGTAAACATGATCTCCATGGTGTCATCTTCCGAGCTATGCGACGTGTGCCACTGTCCTGCTATTGCTGCTTGTTGCGGCCACCTCGATGCTACCTGTCTCCCGTTACGGCGTGAAGCTCAGGTTTCCCAAGATGTCATGGGATTACATGAATTTCACTTCTTTGGGAACGATGACGCAGTTGTATGGCTGCTCGAATCCAGAAATTATGAGAGGTTGATGTTGGCTCCTGCTGTAGAATATCAGGAAAGCCTACCTAATCCTCATTCCTCACCCTTTTGACACCTGATTTTTCTCTTACTTCATTGATGAAACACTTAAACTACACCCCGATGAGAAAATTTCTGCTGCAGGTGTCTCTTGTTGTGGCATTGTGGGGCAAATGAGAACATGCCACGTACACAGTAAATTAAAAACACAGTTAACTCATCATGTATACTGAAGTTAACTTGAGTTCAGTTACTTTTTGACATTATGTTATGCAGGTGACACGTTATTTATTTATTTTACCCATGATGCCACAATGAGAGCGCAAAAACTCTTTCTCACCAGTTACGGTGGTCACGGGTGTCAACGGGCAACTGATTTACTAATTATCTGACTAGCCTGACACGATTAGTAAGGTTTTGCTCCGTTTTTTTTTCTTTTTCTTTTCTGTAAATTGATTAAAATTGGTCCAATTCGAGGATATTAGACCCGGTTCGAATTGGGAACTGGTTACATGACTGTTACCCGGCCAACGGTTCAATGGGTTATGCAATTTTTAGCTTTTTGAAACAAAACAAAATCGATAATTCTTTGTATTTACACATTCCTTGTATCCATTATATGCACAAAATACAAGACGGTGGTCAACAGTACCTATGAGGAACTGTTCAGCACCGAAGTAGAACTAGAACCAGAACTCAAAAATATACCAAAGTGAGATTTCAAGTACATTGCTACTCTGAACCCGAAACCACCGATTGACACCATTGGTAGCACTTACAAAACTTTATCTCCATAGAGCTGACTTTTGTTCTACCCTAGACACTTCAGATTGACAAGAATATTGTCACCATGTATGGTGACGACCGCTTAAACACTTCCTAAGATGGGAAGACTTTCAAGACGTGATGGATGGCAGATGTGACCAGTCTAGACCATCCATCTCATAGGTGCCAAGAAAGAACGAGGTGGCCGAAACAAGTGGAACTCTACCCTTATTGACACCTTAATTAGCTGTGACAAGTGTGAAAACCATCCAGAGAAAAGTCCTAACACTCCAGTAGTGTTTTATCGTCCCTGATCGATCAGGTTTTCTGCATGGTCAACCCCGAAAAGATGTCTAGACGGATCCGTGTAGTTACTTCGAGAGTATTTTTCCTTGTGGAGCTGTGGAGTCCTCATAACTACCTGGCTTACTTTTTCAGGCCCACTGAGTCATGAATGATTGGCCACCACTAGATGGACCTACACACCAACAATCAGCTTGATTGGTGATCTTTATCTGTTTTAATCAGCTTGATTGTGTTTGAACATTTTTTTGGATACTAAGATTGAATGGCTAGAGATTATCAATCAGGCTGAGTTTTTGTGTAGGTTGGTAAATTGGTGGGCCAATCATTCATGATCAGTGGGCTTCTGCTAGCTGACATGCTTTTATGTGGTCCACACAGCTCGACACCAAAGAATGCTCCAATGATAAAAAAAAATTTCTCCTCTCTCCTTTTAGGAAGTTTCGTTCAGTCTAGTGGTCCTCAGCCAAGTGACAAGAAAGCATGTTTCTTCTACCCATTTACACGAAGAATGTTTAAAAAAGAAACGGGTGCAATACATGGTAGTGCAGGGGCATGACTTGTACAAGGGCACTGTCCATGTGGCCGATCTAGAACCCAGCCTATCAGATCATGGTTCGAAGTCTCGGCCGATCCTGTTCTGGATCGGGTTCGGAGCCCACCGATCCAATCCAAAAATGGTTTGTCTCACCCTGAGATCACTGTTTCCCAAAGTAGTGTGACTTTGTCGGCTGATCCCATAGATCAGACCGAACCAGATCGGGATCGGAGCTCACGGGGTCCTCCGATCCCGAGATTTCGAACCAGGATCAGATGACGTTCCAATTCACTACATCAGTCAACCATGTGGCAAGGGAAAAGGTGTCGCGCGGTCCAAAGAAAACGTATAGACATTGGACCACAAACCTTTTTCTTTTCACATGTGAATACCTTTTTTTTCTTAAAAAAAAAAAAATAAGCGTGAGTTCGCTCGGAAATTTTTGTTTTCTAATAAGCGCGAGTTCCCTCTCTTTTGTCATAAAGCTTAAGAATGTTTCTCATAGTACGTAACATCCAAGACCAGATCAAATAGTGTTACGTACAGATTTCAGGACTTGCATTCTCAATTTTAACCCATATGTCAAATGGTTCGTGTTTCCGAAATCAGTAACTCAAATGGGAAACTATTCAATTTAGTTTAAAAAGAAGTTGAAAATGTCTCTATACTGATTCCAACCAGAGGTAAAGCCCACATGATTAGAAAGGGAAAGTGGGTACCTCCTCCTTGTGAATTTAATGTTCAGCTACCTCTTTTTCTTCTATTTCCACCTGTGATCGCCTTTCTGCATTCGAGGTGCCATTTCCAAGGAGCATTTGATTATGGAAATCATTTGATTATTTTTATAACTGTTGTGTTATTACATTCGAGGTTGTGCTTGGAAAAAGTAATTTGAATTTATGAAATTGTTCTACAGGTGCCATTTCCAAGGAGCATGTTGATGGATGTTTCCGGTGGTACTGATGTTAAAGATGTCGGTAACTCTATGAATTTCGGTCGACCCCACGCTGCCATGGAGCGAGAAGCCAAGATCTTGAGGTACAAAGAGAAGAAGAAACGGAGAAAGTTTGAGAAAAAAATCCGATACCCATCGAAGAAGGCATTTGCTGAAAGGAGGCCAAGGATAAGAGGCCGCTTTGCCAAGATTTTGGAATCTGAACAGCCAATGGAACTACCACAGTACAACCCGGACTAGGACAACAAGACTACGATAGACAATAATGGAACTATATTGTGGCTTTATCTGTTATGCATCAATGCACTAGTGCTTAAACACATCTTCCATCCTAATCTTTCTTGTTTCTCAGTTCTTAATAAAGAATAATCTCATATAATATCCCTCTAAACTTTTCAATTGCAAAAGCTATAAAGTTTGAATGCATACGTAGCTCACATTTTAAAACTTTAAAAGATCAATATTCAAGATCTCTTACATCCATAAAATACAAACTTTATAATCTCACTTGAATGAAAAGTTTAAAATAAAATGGAGGGTAAATATTGGATATGTAATGCATGTGAAAAGGTATCTTTTGGGCTTGGATATCTACTTAGGATAAGCATATCAGGTTTACTAGCTGTCAGTGAACTAAGTCTTGAACTCTCTAACTATATGATATAAATTGAGACAACGTACAGGCTACACACACAACAATTTTGTTACAATTTCAAGTTTTTACGGTTATGAGCTTTTCTAATTTTTATGAAAGCTCTATTGAATTAGCCTAAATTCCTCATAGCTAGGAAGCTCTATAGAATTAGCGGCTAAAATTGTCGCCACTACTAACTTACTTTTAGTGGCGCAAATCTAATGTCACCACTAAAGGTATTACATAGCCATGTTTAGTGACAACCCAAATGTTGCAGTAAAAAGTCACTACTAATTTTATGGCGCAAATTTTATTGTTCCGTCGCTAAAAAGTAGAGGTTTTAGTGGCAACTTTAAGATTCATGGCTAATTGTAAGTTTTAGCCGTGTTTATCTTTACTGCGGCTACATGTGTACTTTTGTGGCTACTTAAGTCGCCACTAATGATTTTCACCTCTATTTTTCCTCATTTAACATTGAAAAAAGATGTAACAAGGTATACCTAAAACTTTTTATCATACTTAATGTTGCAATCTGGGCCTACTGACCGTGTGGATGTTCTGTCCATCCCTTCATGGATATACACACCAAAAATCACCCTGATTGGTAATGTCTAGCCATCAAAGTTTAGTACTTTTTAAGATGTGATTCTAACCATTATTCTTGTGTACTAAAACCAACGGCTAAAAAGCATCAAACATGTTAATTTTTTCTATGAATGTCTACCAAGGGGTGGGCTAAACATCTATGTAGTCAATGGGCCCAGATGGCAGTGGTGAGTGACAAAAATTGTGCTTTGGCACTCCAAAAAGGAATAAAACTCTTCTTATATGACCGCCCCTATGATTGCTCATAATACGAGCCACGTGGCACACTGCTAGAGGACTCTGACCATATGGATATTTGGCCAATCACTATATGGGTCTACATAACAAAAATCAGCCTGACCAGTAATTTAAAACCACTGGATCCTTGTACCGAAATAATGGCAATAATGCTCAAATTTCTACGGTTAAAATCAACCTATGAAAATGACTCAAAAGTATGTTCATGAAAAAACATGTATATAAAAGGAAAAAAAATAAATTAAAAATAATATATTTTTATTTTCATCAAATTTAAACTTTTAGCCACGACAATAAGTTGCCATTAAAACTAAGATACCTAAGACTTTTTGTAGTGATATTTAGTTGGAACTAAACGTATAATTGTTTGTCACGTGTGGAAGTCATCACTAAAAATCACTTTTATTTTATACTTTAGTGGCGATTTATACCTTTAGTGAGAATAAGTTTGTTTAATTAGCGACGATAAATAGGGTGGCTAAACGTTTTATTTTAGTGACGATTATAATTTCGTGGCTGACAATTTCACTTTCAGTAGCGACTATAGAAAGTCGCAAGTAAAACTTTTAGCCACAGCACTTTCCGCTGCAGCCTAGTGGTGATTAAATTGTCGCCATTAAAATCTTGGCCGATTTAGTGGCGACTTTTAGAGATTTAGCCGTGAAAGTAAGATTTTTCCGTGTCGTCAATTCGGAAACCTAACTTCAACAATATTTGTAAAATCCGATTATCTGCAAAATGTAACTTGTATAGCAGTATGTGTCGGATGTCGATCCGCACTCGGTGTGAGTTAGCGCAATAAAGAATTAAAACTGACAAATAATATACAAAGAGAAATAAGAATTGTGGGAAGATGAGAAGAGCGAGTCGATTTAAAAACATCATTCATTTGAGATTCAGAACACCAAAATATCAAAAATCAAATTTCACTAATCATCGAAGAGTGCGACATAAATCAAAATAACATAAATAAAGAAAGCATGTAAGAAAGCATGTAAAGGGATGAGAGATGAAGAGGTAAGGGAAAGAAACGTCCATTGAAATCTCGGAGCTAAGGGTGCTACCGATCAAGAAGAGGATCGTCCAAGACTTCGATGAATGCTTCAATCGTGGAGAAGAGTTTTGACAGAGAAGCATCCCATGACCTTTGGAGCTAAGGGCGCTATCGATCAAGAAGAGGACCGTCCAAATTTCATGGAATGCTGCTCAATCGTGGAATCCACATCTGATCTTACCGGCCGACAAGGTAGATGTGAATTGGCAAATGATGAATAATAATGTGCCCTTAATAAGCTCATCTTTTCACTATCCGAAAGGAGTCGGCAAGTAAAAAGGCGATCGGCCTGGGGAAGTAGTGAGAGGATCTAGAGAGAGAAAATAGACTTAGAGAGAGAAATCTCACTCTAGAAAGAGAACATGGGATTAGGGATGTCACGTCCCTTCCATGTCATCTAGAGAGAGAAAGTGAGAGAAACTAGGTAGAGAGAGAAAGTCACTAACTCTAGAGAGAGAAAGTGAAGGTTAGGACACAGGTTTAGGGATGAGACGTCCCTTCTATGTAGAGAGAGAAACTAGGATTTCTAGAGAGTAGAGAATTCTTAGAGAGAGAAAGTACCTCTTGAGAATTACCGGAGGCATTTGGATCAGCCCAGTGAGTGGTAGTGGTTGGCCCAGAATGAGTTGGCCAAGTGGTGGTCGGCCAAAAATGATGAAGACCGTTGAAGTAGAACTAGCAAAGTGGTGGCTGCATGGTGGAGCGGGTAAGGTGCACCAAGATGTGCATGGTAGCTGCCTATGTTGCATGCAATGGTAGAATTGGCTAGGCAGCAAGGTTGACTGGAGTTGCATGTGTGAAGTAGTTTCACAGCCTTGAAGGTGGATGATCCAACCTTTTGGAGGAGTTCTAGAGATGCAACCGGTGAAGGCAGGTTTGACCACAGCCAAGGAGTGCCAACGGAAGACACGTGCTGCAAAGCACTTGCAGGTTGCTGATTTTGACGGTGGAGGAGCCTGCAAGTTCAACCTGCGGTTGAAGTTGCAGGTTGAAGAGACTTCAACTGCTCAGTTTGATGCAAGTGGAGCTTGCACGGGCAGAACCTATGGAGGAAAAGACTCGAACCTGCAAAGTTGACTCGGCCAGGAGCTATTGTTGAAGGAGTTTTGTACGTGGTGGAGATTGCAAGTGCTCCTGGCCGCTGAGGTGGATGCACGTGGGTGGAGCAAAGAGCACCTACAGCAAGGGTAGCCACGTCTGCCACATGGAGAAAAATGGTGTGGGGAACCTGCTGGAGCGCACGGCAAGGCAGCAAGGCCGTGGGCAGAAGAGAACGAACCTGCCTGAGTTGCAGGTTCGTTCAACACATGGAGAGGGGTTCGCCGGTGGTGATGGTGATCCAGATCATCACTGGAAGTTGCAGGTGTGACCGGTGGAGTTGCTGGAGACGTGCCAAAGTGATGAGAAGAGGAGACTACACATGAAGGAAGGTGGGGCTTTGCTGTGCGATCTCTTGGGAGGTGAAGAGGATGGATCTTCTACAGCAGATCAATGGAGAACCTCAGGCCCTCAAGAAGGAACCCTTGAAGATGGCAGTGGCGGTGAAATAGACCGGAAGAAGAAGAAGAAGAAGGAGAAGATGAAGGGAAAGGAGGAGAAGGTTGCAGCGTTTCTGGTTCTTAGAGGAGCGTGTTGCAGGCTGCTTGCTGTTGATGGTGGAGTAGCTAGTGGAGTTACAGGGTTGCTGTGCAACCAGCAAGGAAAGAAGAACCAGGCGGTGGTGGAAGGAGACTAGGGAGAAGGTGCAGGTCTGACCGTTGCAAGTTGCTAATGGTGATGTGTTGGTTCACCGGCTGGAGAGGATGGAGTTGCATCCAAGATCCACACGGTGGTTGCTAGTGTGGCTACAATGGACAAGGATGATGCTAGTGCAAACCTACCGGTGGGTTGTAGGGTAGCAAGCTGAGAGGATGAGCAGTGCTTGCTTGAAAGAGGTGGAAAAGATGGTAATTGAAATTTGGTTTTTCCCGTGTCGTTAGATCGAAAACCCTTGATTTCAACAATATTTGTAATTTCTCCAAATTGGTTCACTTAATCTGCAAATAAGTAGACTTGCACAGTGGCTCGTGTCGGATATCGTCCGCACTCGGGATTAGTTAGCTCAATAAGAAACAAGAATAATCAGAAAATGCTCGGAATAAATGGAAGGGTGAGAATGGTGGAGGTTGATTTAAAATATGTTTGAGATTGTTGTTAAAACTATTAGAATGAAAAAAAACATAAGAGAAACGAGAATGAAAAATAAAATAAATGAAAACAACTTAAACTTGAATTTAAAACTTGTTCATTAAACTAAAAACAAATGCTTACAATGCTTGTTCAAATGCTTTACAACGGAAATAACATTAAACCAAATTAATCTAGAAAGCCATTAAAATATTACCCACCCTAGAAAGCATGTAAAGGTAGAGAGGGAAAGAAGAGAGTGAAATAAGGTAGGAAGGTTAGAGAGATGAATTAGAGAGAAGCTTACCATTGAAGAGGTAGATGGTGCAACTTCTATTGGATAGAACTCAATAGGATTGAGGATTGTAGCCTTTGATTGTGGTGAATGGAATGGACAGCAAGGAGACGTTGTTGTTTGACGCTTTGCACTTCGAGGTGGAGGCGTTAATGGTGAGCTCGCTGGAGAAGAAGGGTGAAGAAGAAGAGAAAGAAAGAGAGAAGAAAGAGAGGAAGAGAAGGGGGAGGGAACGAACCCAAGAAGGAGAGATCATAGATCTCTTATAGACTTTTTTTTTTCTTTTTGCTTGTTGTAAAAATGATGACCGTTAAATCTAGAGAGATCCAACGGTTGGGAATGGGTTAGTTAGATGAGAGAGAGAGTGACTAGGATAGAGAGATATGGGGGACAGAAGAATTGGTCAAGTGAGACCAATTCTCTCTTGTTGTTGCAAATGGGCATGAGCATGGGTAATGGGCATGGGTCATGGGTATGGGCAGGGGTCATGGGTATGGGCATGGGCATGGGTCATGGGTCATGGGTCATGGGTCATGGGTCATGGGCTTAGGTCATGGGCCTATGTCATGCGCTAAGATAGATAGATAAAGAGAGAAATAGGACAGAGGTGAGAGAAAAATATAAAAATAAAAGCATTGGAGGGTCTTGAACCCTGGTCTTCTTTATTCTCTCTCGTCCGCTCCACCAATAAGTCAAACTTATCCTTTAACACCTAAGTCCTTCTCTTGGTCTCCAGCTATAGTGCTTATTTTAAGCAATTATCCTTATAGTGATGTCGCATTCTCCTACGTAAAACTTATCTTTTTGTCGACTTTTCCATATATGAGTTTCTTCCATTGCGTAGAACGCATTCTTTAGACGAAAATCAACTATTTGCATGAAATATACGCATTTCAGATAGTCCAGTATCAAGCCATTTTAGTTGAATCTCATTACGCGCTTTTTCACTTGTAGGAGACCCTATCGGACGATTCTCGATGACTGGCGGGCCCACGATCAACCACAAAAGACTTCTATCAAAGCTTAAAGAGCCAACAGGCTAGGATAAAAAGATAGAAGACATATACGGGCACAGCTAAAGGATCATAGAGCCGGAACAAGGACTAAGAGAGAGAATAGCTAGAGACCAAGAGAAGGACTTAGGTGTTAAAGGCCACACCAATTGACATCAAAGGATAAGTTTGACTTATTGGTGGAGCGGACGAGAGAGAATAAAGAAGACCAGGGTTCAAGACCCTCTAATGCTTTTATTTTATATTTTTCTCTCACCTCTCTCCTATTTCTCTCTTTATCAATCTATCTTGGCCCATGACATAGGCCCATGACCTAAGCGCATGACCCATGACCCATGACCCATGCCCATACCCATGACCCATGCCCATGCCCATGACCCATAACCATACCCATGACCCATGCCCATTACCCATGCTCATGCCCATTTGCAACAACAAGAGAGAATTGGTCTCACTTGACCGATTCTTCTCTCCCCAATATCTCTCTATCCTAGCCACTCTCTCTCTCATCTAACTAACCCATTCCCAACCGTTGGATCTCTCTAGATCTAACGGTCATCATTTTTACAACAAGCAAAAAGAAAAAAAAAAGTCTATAAGAGATCTACGATCTCTCCTTCTTGGGTTGGTTCCCTCCCCCTTCTCTTCCTCTCTTTCTTATTTCTTTCTCTTCTTCTTCACCCTTCTTCTCCGGCGAGCAACTCCGGCGAGCTCACCATTAACGCCTCCACCTCGAAGTGCAAAGCGTCAAACAGCAACGTCTCCTTGCTGCCCATTCCATTCGCCACAATCAAAGGCTACAATCCTCAATCCTACTGAGTTCTATCCAATAGAAGTTGCACCATCTACCTCTTCAATGGTAAGCTTCTCTCTAATTCATCTCTCTAACCTTCCTACCTTCTTTCACTCTCTTCTTTCCCTCTCTACCTTAACATGCTTTCTAGGGTAATATTGTAATGGCTTTCCAGATTAATTTGGTTTAATGTTATTTCCGTTGTAAAGCATTTGAACAAGCATTATAAGCATTTGTTTTTAGTTTAATGAACAAGTTTTAAATTCAAGTTTAAGTTATTTTCATTTATTGTGTTTTTCATTCTCGTTTCTCTTATGTTTTTTTTTCATTCTAATAGTTTTAACAACAATCTCAAACATATTTTAAATCAACCTCCACCATTCTCACCCTTCCATTTATTCCGAGCATTTTCTGATTACTCTTGTTTCTTATTGTGCTAACTAATCCCGAGTGCGGACGATATCCGACACGAGCCACTGTGCAAGTCTGCTAATTTACAGATTAAGTGAATCAATTCGGACAAATTATAAATATTGTTGAACTTTAGGGCTTCCGTAACCAACGACGCGGAAAAACCTTAATTTCAAATGGCGCCGTTGCCGCTCGGTTGATGGGATTGCAAAAAGACGGATAGGAATTCGGAAAGCTGCTTAATCTTCAAGATCCGATCCAGATCGAAAAACTTTCAATTCTATTTTTCACATTATTCACTTATTATTTTAATGCCTCGGACGGCCGAGTGCAAAGTTATAATAACTTAGGACTTTATTTTCTCTACTTTTAGAATAACTGCTAGATAATTAACTAATTAAAAAAAATACCAAAAATATTAGGATCAGATTTTAATTCTGCTATTTCTAGTTAGATCACCATTGGTTATTTGATTCAAATTGGAAGATTTCCAACTCCGGGTAATTCAAAAGTAGATATTTCCGAATCCTAATTCGGGAATAGCTAAAGTTGAATTTCAAACCCTAATTGGAACTAATTCACAATACCTGCCCTAAATCATTGCGTGTTTCTTGAAACCCCAAAGGCGGTATACCTTCCAATTCCATACCATAGACCATTGTGGACTAACGTGATTGCGGATTGCATTTACCAAGTGAGTAGAGAGCGAAAGCTCAAAGAGGTGGAGTCGGGCCCAAGCCCATTTGGATACCCCTCCCTATCTCACGGAGGAGACCCCGTGCGTAGCCAACGGGCAGGTAAGTTTCTACACCTCGCCTTGAGTGCGATCTTGATCATTGTGCAAAACATTGTGCCGATTGTTTATTTGCTTTTGCAACACTTATTGGAATTACTTGGTTTGGCCGTAATAAAATACATAAAGAGCAAACCCAGCTCTAACTTGAAACTGGTGGGATTTCATCACTCACCTCGTCATTCCAGCTTTTGTGCAACCACAGTCAAGAATTAAAATCAATCAAGAATAGAGCCCACTTAGATCGGTGTTCGAGGAAAACTCCACATAAAGTGACCCCTTCAAAGATCAAGTCGATTAAGTCCATGAGTGCGGGTCCCTGTTATCTAACACACCCATAGGTCCCTACTACTCAAGTATACCGAGCTCGTAAGTGGCCTCCTTGATTGACTGTCGGATTAGCTAGTGTCGGATTAGGAACACGAACCAACCCTAGCTCCTCTTTTGGGAAAACTCATCTTCACGTTTGACAAATCCGGTTAGTCTGGGGCGTACTTAAGTCAGCCGATGTGCCGCACGTCTGTCTAGGCTTCGGATTATCTTGCAGTCAACTTGAGTTAGTACTCGCGGATTTGCTTTGAAGAGTGTATCCTTGTGAGAACCTATAGAGTGAAAAGTTAGTCCGGCGGGTATTTGAAGATAAACTAGTGGTCCGCCCACTGTCATAATCTACACTATCCCTACACTAACAAGATAATTCATAATAATATCCTGATTGTTTAGGTTAAGATTATCTGTTGCTCTGTGTGCATCATCTAGGCTCATTCAATTTCATAACCTCTTGTCGACTCTAGGGGCTTACTTTTTCAAGCATATGTCCATTTGGATTTGAACCAACCCGATACTGATTCGATCCGAGAGTCAGTCTACCGCACCGCTCTCTTCCACCTAATCTATCTCCCTACTCTGAGAGACTCACATCTCTCTGATGGATGTTGAACGGCCTCTATTCGAGACCTACCACAATTTCTTTGAAGATCTAGGAGATAACTCTGAGTACTGGTATACCAATCCTAAGTGTCGTCATGACACTCCAGTCTCACAGAGTTCGATGGGACATGAAGCACAGGGCGATCTAGTGTTAAAATCCCTACTTATAGATTTGACAAAATTAGTTTCCGCCCTTGATGTTGCAGTTCAGAAGCATGTTTATCACTCCACATCTGTGGGATATTTCCCTCATGTCCAAGAAGAGGTCCGTAATTTTAGTAAATTTGAACCTCCGCTACAGACCTCCTATAATAACACGTATTATTCGGACAATGGAAGTCACGATAACTTTGGATGGGAACAACAGTCTTTTCCCCAGCAAAATCTGCAACAGGATATGTACCATTCCGGGTTTCACCAACCCTGTGGACAATATGATGGCCAGTACTCGCAGTCGCAGTACCAGCCAAATCCACAGACTGAATATTTTGGTCAACAATGGACCCCGCAGGATTTTCAAAGTCAGTAGATAGTCCCAGACTCACATCCATCATATAACTTTCATACTCAGTCGGACTACATTCAAGAGTTGGCACCTCAGCTTCCTTTAGCTGAATCGCCACAATGTGCTACTAAACCTAGTCTAGAAGAACTCCTCTCGCAATACATTATCCAACAACAACACTCCATGGAGAGCTTGGAACACCGTCTAGGTGAGTTAGAATCTGAAAGAGAGGAAGTCAACTTCAATAGCCAACCTATGGCTTATCTAGAGGAGAATACTATGGACACAGTCCATAATGAGGAGTCGCACAGCTGGACCAAGTACCAGACTTTAGAAGAGGAAATTCATGATGCTACAAACAAAGGATCGGATTACAATAATGGCTTTAGATAAGCACTTTTGAGTGAATATCAGTAATGGAGGTTGGAGCAGCAACGTGGTGGCTCCCATCGAAGCCATCGATTCTCAAACAATGGAGAATGGGGAGATGCAGATCTGCATGTACCATCGGTGATGGTTCTTGGCACACCTGGAGAAGAAAGTGGCTGGAGTGGAGGAGGATGTGAAGGAAAAAGAAGAGGGGAAGCATGGGTGCTGCCCGGAGAAGAAGAAGATGATAGTTGTAGGTGGACTTCCAATTGGGGAGAAAAATGGTGATGGGGATCTCCTCTCTCGTCTTTTATCTTGCGAGAGCCACGTGAGAGATATTTGGGGAGAGAGTTTAGAATCTCACGATTTTGAAAAACCGTGGGACTCTATCCTTTTCTTGAATAAGGGAGACTTATTCCTCCCTTAGTCATGGGTTGTGGAAGAGGTCCATGGGCTTGGAATCAAGAGTTAAACTTGAGGCCATGGGCTTTTTCTTTAAGTGAAGCCTCGGCCCATTTAGGTGGTGGGCAGGTTGGGAGGAAGGTGCAGCTCACTTGCTACCCCATCAGCACCAAAATGTGAGAAAGAGTAGGAAAGAGAGGGGAAATTGGCCCAAAAGGTCATGGGCCACTCTAGTCAAATGAGGCCTTGGCCCACTCTATTGAAGTGAGGCCTTGGCCATTGGACACGAAGATCGAGGGCTCTATTTAGGGAATGCCAAGGCTTTCTTCAATTCTATTCTCTTTTTTTTTTATTATTCTCTCGGAATGGTTAGGGTAAGGATATGAGATGAATGAAGGTGGACCGTGGATGATTGGGTCGATCTCGAGATTGGCGAACCGTCAGATCTTGAGAGATCCAACGGTCCGATTGAAGATCTAACGGTGGAAAAGCTATAGAAGATGAGATAGAGCTAGATGAGAGGAGATCGGAGGTTATACGATGGAGAACGGAGGGTTAGGATGACAGATTGGATGGTCAAATAGATGATCGGGTGGTGAGATGTAGACAGTTAGAGAGATGGAAGAGAGATGAGAGAGAAAATGATACAAAATAAAGGCAAAAGAGCTGCTGAAGGGTTTTGAACCCTGATCTTCAATGTAATCTTTAGTCGGTTTTCACCAATCACGTAAGCCGTCATTTTATGTCAGTTGGTACAGTTTTGAATCACTCTAGTTTGTCTCTTGGTCTTCAACTTTGCCTCTCTCTTAGTTCTTTATCTAGCTCTACGATCCTCTGACTTGACCCGTACTTGGCCAGTATCTTCTTGTCATAGCCTGTTGGCTCTTTAAGCTTTGATATCAGGCTTCTATGGTTGATCATGGGCCCGTAAGTCTCGAAAATCCCCCGATCAAAATGACTTTATATCTAGACTTCCAGAAATGTGTTTAATGCATACGAATATACCATTTTGTCTAGAAAAGTGCGTTCTACGCAATGAAAGAGACTCTTACGAAGAAAAGTGTATAAATAGGGAAGTTTAACATAGAAGAGTGTGATAACGCTAAAGGATAATGGCTTAAAATAAGTACTTTTAAGCGAATATCACAACCCCCAACCAGCATATTGCCAATCATTGGCAATTAGTGTGAAATAAATGAGCTTAAAAGGGCTCTGCACATGCTGCACACATTTTCACATTAGCTCAAACACCGTTCGTCAAATTATCATATGGATGCAAAAACAGTTATAAGCTAGCAGATAGTCATGAAGTTTTGACAAAACTACAGACTGATAATCATGACCTAGAATAGTTGATATTCGCTTAAAAGTGCGTATTTTCCACTGTTATCTTCTAAGCGTTTTCACACTCTCCTACGTTAAAATGTTCTATTTATCTACTTTTCTACGTAAGAGTCTCTTTTGTTGCGTAGAACATACTTTTCTGGACAAAATGGTATATTTGCATGCATTAAACACATTTTCGGAAGTCTAGACATTGAGTCATTCCGATAAAGTTTCATTACGCGCTTCTTCTGTCGCAGGAAACCCCGATGGGACAATTCTCGAGATTTGCGAGCCCACATCGATCAGGAAAGCCCATTATCAAAGCTTAAAGAGCCCACATGCTATGACTAGAAGATATGGGCAAAATATGGGCTGAATAAGAGGACCAAAAGCCGGCCCAAAAATGAAGAGAGCAGGAGAGCCAATGACCAAGAGACGGACCAAAGCATTTAAAGCCACATGAGTCAGCAAGGAATGATAGTCTACTCTACTGGAGAAGTGTGAGGATGGTCACAGTGAAGACCAGGGTTCCAGACCCTCTGTCAATACTTTTATCTCCATTTTCTGATATTTTCTCTCTCATCTCTCCTTATTCTCTCTCTCTTCATCTCTCGGTCCTCGAATCTACTGACCTAACCCCAGAACTCCTGCCCATTGGCTCTGTCTCATCTCCCTTAGCTTTTTGACCGTTGGATCTTCAATCGGACCGTTGGATCTTCCACCGGACTGTTGGATCTCTCTAGATCCGTCGATCAACCAATCTGGGTCCCAATCAAGTCACCATCCATCCGATCGCCATCAGATTGTCTGTCACATCATCTTGTGAAACGGTGGACATCATCATTTCATGTGGGCCAATAGCCGGGCCCATCATCATCGACCCGCTGTCCGACCATTTAGTGGACCCCGTGAATTTCAAAATAATTTCAATTCAATTTTAAAAAATGGGGGGTCCACTAAATGGGGAAATTCCCCAAAGAAAAGTAGAGTTTTACTTAAAAAAAAAAAAAAAAATTTATTTCAAAAATTCCCTAATTTCCATTAATGGAAACTAGGGAGCTTTAAAAGGGAAAGGAGAAGGGTTCTTTGGAACCCTAATCCCCCTCCTTATTGCTCCATTCTCTCCCCAAAAAACACCACCACATTTTCGCCTCTTCTTCTCCTTCTTTCTCCTCTTCTTCTCCTCTTCTTCTTCCATCTTCTTCTTCTTCTTCCTCCACCATCTTCGCCGGAGTTGCAGGCAGCAACTCCGGCCATCTGGTTCTTCTCGTCCTCCTTCTTCTTCTTCTTCTTCTCATTTTTTTTATTTTATTTTATTTTCATTTTCGTCATATTCTTATTACCGTTTTCTACCCGAGTTGCAGCCTGCAACTCCGGCCGGCAGCGTCCCCACCCCCACCTGCTCTACCATCTCTTCTCTCATCCTGCCTTAGACTCCATTTCCGCACCTACCTGGACTCCATACCTTATAAGCCAGCTTCACCATTGTTATAAACGGTGCTCTTCCACCGTCTTGCACCCCTCTCAACGGCTCCACCACCCTCTTCTTCTTCTTCTATGCTGTTCCTTAGTGCAGCACCACTGCTGCTGCTCCACTCCAGCAACTCCATATCGCCATACCCTCCTTGAACAGATTCGGTGGCTGTTCTTCCAACAGCGACCGCTATCTCATTCAAGAAAACAGCAACCAAAAAAAAAAAAGAGGGAAAACAAAAGAGAAGAAAAAGTAGAAGAAGAAGAGAAGGAGGAATAGGGGGTACCTCATCGCAGCAGCCTCCCATCACGTTGCTACCAGCAACTCTTCCACCACCATTGCCACAGCAAACATCACCAGCCGGCATCACAGGCTCCCTCACCGTTCTTGCTGCCAAACCAGCAAGGAACGACCAGTTCTCCTCCACCTTGCATCACCGCCAGCCATTGCATCCTCCATCTCCACTGGCCACCTCAGATCTGAACGCCGTGGACCTGCTCCTCTTGCTAGTCTTCCGAACGGACTACAAATCCCACCATTAACGCTGGCCATCACCTTCATCCATGGTAAGAACCCCTTCTACTTACCTTTCCTTTTCTCCATGCCACAAACGATACCTATTCAGCCACCATTCCGGTAAGTTACAAAGGTGAGGACTTTCTTCTTCTTCTCTCTAACCTTCTCTATTCTCTTTCTAGCTTTACTTTCTCTCTCTAACCTTTTTCTTTCTTTCTTTCTCTAAATCTCATTTCATCTCTCTAGATTTTTCTTCTAGTTTCTCTCTCTAGCATCTTCTCTTTCTTTTAATGCTTTCTAGGCTAGTGTTTGTTTTTGTTGGTGCAATGTGTAAACACTCTTTGATTACTTAATAAATATAGTTTGATTAATATGTTTTGATGTTTTTGTTTAATTCTTCTCAATTAGTGCATTACAGTCAATGATAATCCTAAATTTCCAACAATAATATTTTAAAATCATTCATACCACCCTTCTCATCCCACCGCCGTTCTAAGCAAAAGAATCCGTCATTTCATGTGTTTGAATCGCGCTAACTTACCCCGAGTGTGGATCGACATCCGACACGAGCCACTGTGCAAAAATTGCTCATTTTACAGGTTACAAGTCTCGGATAATTACAAAAAGTGTTGAAATCAGGATTTCCGTAATCAACGACGCGGAAAAATCCTACTTTCAATAGTCAGACTCGATGTGTGTGTGTGGTCAACATTATCATCATCCGACAGTGAAGAGTTCCAAATCACCTAAGAGATTGTATGCCTTGACCTCAAATCTCACTTGTAAAACACTCAGAAATGATCACTCGGCAGTGGTTTTATTTCTTTTCTCTCAATTTATATGTGAGGAGACATATTGATAAAAACAAATGTCTCACATATGTTTTGTTTGAAGGAAGGACATTTTTAACAGAAGAAGATCTCATGATAGGAATATCATTTCACTCAGGAATGTTAGATCAAACTCTATAGCTTATCTTTCTCCACTCTCCACATTTTATGATCGTTCTATCCTAGAATCAAGTAGGACTTTCATGGGCTGTAATGAGGCTTAGGTCAAGTGTAGAAAAATAAGGGAATACAGGATTTCAAAGCTTCTGAGAGGATATCTCGATTTTCTTGTATTTTCCTGCAGGTGTAAAACCATTTCTTTTCCTTTTCCTTCTTTTGTATTTTTCTCTTTTTCTCGATATTTCTAAGACTACTTAATTTCTTTTTCAACTCTTTTCTATACTTTCTTTTCATATTTTCTTTTCAGCTTGAACCACTTGTCTTTTTCTAGACTTTTTCTTGACTTTTCTTTTCATAGTATATCCATATCAATCATTTCTCTATCCTTCTCAGAAGTAGGGTCGCGAGTCATACTTCGTAATTGGATTGGGTTATAGGTTAATGGGCTTAACAAGGAAAGGCTTTTTATAAAGGCTCAAAATGGTTTCAAACGGTAGAGATTTAAGGTAAACTAAAAAGGCTGAAAGGTTTAAAAAGATGGCCTAAATCATTTTCTAGGGCTTTCACTCTCATGTAACATGTTTTGAATGGATATAGAAAAAGGTTCTATCGTAATAATCCAATTTTTGATGTCGTTCCAAGTTCCATGATCAATACAAAGGATAATGAGATCTCTCTCAACGAAATATTGCGGACATGAAGAAATAGTGAGTCATCTTGTGACTCGGAATTGTAGTATAACCCTCTGAATTGATGAAAGGCTCAAAAGAGCACTGGGTTAGGTCTCCACAAATATTCTTCTAGGATCTTTTAGAGATTCTAAACTTAAGACGACTCTGATGATGAATGTGTACAATTTGTGTCAAATCTGAGTTTTTCTAAGTTTTCAAATCTGCTGTAGTCAAGCTTGCCTTGACTTGACTCAAAGCTAGCATGTAACATGGAAAATGTCATCCTTTATAAAACGATTTCACAGATATTTTCAGCTAATAAAAGTCAGGGTATTTGACACATTTTGGAAGTTCTAGAAAACATTGAAAATCATCGAAAAAACCCCAAAAAAATATAATTTTTATATATATATATATATATATTATAATTTTTTTAGAATTTTATCAAAATGAAAACATAAGTTTTGGTAAATACCCACCCCCAACCAAAATATAGCACCGTCCACGGTGCTCATGACCAGGACCAAAAAAATGATGAAATATTGGTAATGATGCAAAGAGTTTAGGGAGGATGTTACCAATAGGGCATAAAATGAATCATGTCTAGTACTAGATGATTTTCTGTATTGATGGTACCTGCATGAAAAATAACAATAAAATATGCATGCGACTCATGTGACTACGAATACCGGAATTGCCTTTCCGAAGCGCTAAGTTTAACGTCTTCAGCCAGACACAATGGGGGTGATAAACACCCCCAACCAAGTTGAAGCATAGGTAGACTGAGTGAATCATCAGTCATCCAGCTCATCAGTTGGAGCAAGAATGCTTCCATTGGAGCTAACCAAACCCTACAGTAGTACGGGTAGGTTCTTTCTCAGTAGAGACTGAGAGGTTAATCTGACCTTGGTTAGCAGAGCCGCAATCTCTGAAAGAGGAGCGAGTATGGGATTGCAATAGCAGTTCTCTCATTAGTAAGAGACCGAGCAAAGGGATTCTCTGACCATGGTTAGCAGAGCCGAAGTCACAATGTGTATCGGGGATGGATTTTGTGGAGCAGACTCCAGTGGGGTTTACAGTAAGCACCCCTATCCAAGATTATGGTGTTGAAGATCGAAAGACTCTCAGATCGAATCAAACGATGTGGCAGTTGAACTCATAAAAATAAGCCTTAGACTCGGTTAGAAGGAGACACTGGAGTAGTGATCCTAAATGATGCACATAGAGCAAGTAAGATAATCCTATGTCTAAAACATATCAGGATAAGTTTGAGGATTTATCTTGTTAGTTTGTGGGGTATGGTAGATTATGACAGTGGGCGGACCACTGGTTTATCTTGTTAACCGCCAGACTAAATTTGTCGCTCTTGGGTTCTCACTGGGATACACTCTTCAAAGCAAATACTTCAGTACTAACTCAAATTGATCGCAAGATAATCCAAAGCCTAGACAGATGTGCGGCACATCGGCTGACTTAAGTACGCCCCAGACTAACCGGATTTGTTAAGCAATGGAGATGAGTGTTCCATTAGTATAAGCTAGGGTTGGTTTGTATTCCTAATCCAACACTAAGCTAATCCGACAGACAATCAAGGATGCCACTTATGAGCTCGGTATACTCGAGTAGTAGGGACCTATGGGTGTGTTAAATAACAGGAACCCGCACTTATGGACTTATTCGACTTGATCTTTGAAGGAGTCGCTTTATGTGGAGTTTTCCTCAAACACCGATCTAATTTGGCTCTAGCTCTTAATTCTTTTTATTAATGGTGGATCTGGGGATCAAACTCAGCTGGAGTGATGAGGTTGGTGATGAAATCCCACCAGTTTCAAGTTAGAGCTGGGTCTGCTCAATTAGGGTTCATTAATTAGCGGCCACATCCACGCAGTGCAAATAAGTTGTTGCTAAAAGCAAATAAACACGCGGCATTATAATCACCCAATTGCACAGTATCGCACTCAAGGCGAGGGAAGGTACTTACCTCCCTGTGGGCCACACCACGGTGTCTCCTCTTCGGGGTAGGGAGGGGTATCTTCATGGGCTTGGGCCCGATTCCTCCGTAGTGAGCTTTCGCTCTCAACCCGCATTTAGAATCGCAATCCTGCATATGAATTAGTATACGATATAGGTCTAGGGTGTGGGAATATTTTTTTGGAATGTCCCTGCCTTGGGTGGGTAAGCAATCAATCAATCAATTAGGCAGGGTAAATTGGAAAGTTACTATTTATGAGAGTTGACTAAATAACTATCAACCCCCTAATAGACCTTTCCAATTTAAGAGTTTCTCCAAGTTAGAAAAATGCTCTAAAATTAGTAGTTTCCTAAATCTGAAAACTTGCTAAATTTAGGATTTCTTCCAGTGTTGGAATCCTTTCAAAAAGGGGACCTTCCACATTTAGAAATCCTCTAAAAATAAGAATTTTTAAGTATGAAATTTCATCTAATTCGAAAATTTTCCAAATGAGGTTGATTCCAATAAAATTTCCCAGGAATGGAAACCTTGCAAAGAAGGAAACTTTCCGATTTGGAAAGCATCCAAAAATGCAATCTTCCCATATGCGAATATCTTAAAATGTGCAGAAATGGAAACTAGCATTTTTCAATTTTTTAATTTTTTTGTGAGTTAGGCACTCAATCAAGGGTTTCTAACACTGAAAGTAGGGTTTTTCCGCGTCGTTGGTTACGGAAACCCTAACTTCAACACATTTTTAATTTTTATCCGATTATCCTGCAAAATTGACAAATTTGTATAGGGATTCGTGTCGGATGTCGATCCGCACTCGGGGTTAGTTTGTGCAAGCAGTGAAATGACGGACTTTTTGCTTGGAATATATGGGGTGAGAATGATGGAGTGATTGAAAACATCTTTTGGTGATTTGTAAAGAGAGAAAATTACCCATAAGCAATAAAGAACCATAAAAGCAAAATAAGAAATGCGAAATATCAACTTTATTAATTATCAACGAGTGATTACAAAGAAAACTAAACTAAATTCAACTGATGAAATTAATTTAGAAAGCCATCAAAAATTAACCTAGAAGGCAAGAAATTACTAAGGTAGAGAGAGAAAGTAGAGAGAGATAAGAGACTTTTAGAGAGAGAAAATTGAGGAACACTCACCATTGGTTCGGTTGTAGTCTGGCAAGTAGGCGAAGCGTGAATGGGATGCTGGGTGTCGAAGGTTGCACGGGCAGGTGGTTGATGAGCAGCACAACGTGGTGCTTTGATGGAGGAGATGGGTGTGTGGAGCGGCTATGGTGGTGGAAAATGATTGAGGTAGCGGCTGTAATGGAGTGTAGTGGAGGCGGTACAGCAAGTAAAGAAGAACCTTGCTGGTTCGGCCAGCAAGGGGTGCAGCAAATGGAGGATGGCAGCGTGGTTGAGGGGGCCATCCAAGGAAGAGGAGTGGCAAGCCAGCTACAACAGTGGAGATGCAGCAAGGAGGTGATGGAGGGGGCGTTGCTGCAAGGCGGTGGAACTGGTGGAAGAGCTACCATCAACGTGAAGGGCAGCAGGTGCGTTGCCTCCAACGATTTCTCCTTCTTCCTCTTCTTTCTTCTCCTTTTCTTATCTCTTTGTTTTTTTTTTTTTTTTTTTTGGTTTCTCCTTTTTTTCTTTGGGAAAGATCGAGGATGGTTGAGGGAAAAACGTTGGTGGGGACAGCCTGTGAGCGGTGGAGTCTTGTAGTTGCAGACCTGCTGGAGTTGCAAGTCTACCCAAAGTGATGGTGCACCGGCTTGAGGAGAAGCCACCGAGTTGGGTCTTGGAGAAGCAGCACCGTGGAGATCGTATTGGTTGCAGGTCAGGCTAGAGCAAGAGCGCCAGCAAGGCTAGAAACTCCAAGGAGGGGATGGCCGGAAAAATCGTGAAGAGAGTGCAAGGGATGACTGCTTGGAGATGAAGGGAGGCGTGGGAGAGAGGAGGAAGAAGGAGCAGAAGAAGAGAGCAGAAGAGGAAGAAGAAGAAGAAGGAGGACTGGACTGGTTGGGGGGGGCGCTGCCGGCCGGAGTTGCAGGCTGCAACTCCGGTACAAAACGGGAAAACGAAAATAAAAATAAAAAAATTGAGAAGAAGAAAAAGAAGAAGAAGAAGAAGAAGAAGAAGAAGAAGAAGAAGAAGAAGAAGAAGAAGAAGAAGAAGGAGGAGGAGGAAGAGGACCAGATGGCCGGAGTTGCTGCCTGCAACTCCGGCGAAGATGGAGGAGGAAGAAGAAGAAGAAAAGAAGAAAAAAGAAGAAAGGGAAGGAAGAAGAGAAGGAGAACCTCCGGGATTGATAGGGGGAGATGGGGAAAAAGATTAAAGGGGGATTAGGGTTCGCACGAACCCCTCTCCTTCTCCTTTTAAAGCTCCCTATTTCCATTAATGGAAATAGGGTATTTTTTGAAAATAAAAAATACGAAAAATATATATATATATATATATATATTTTTAAAGTAAAACATCACTTTTCTATGGGGAATCTCCCCATTTAGTGGACCCCCCTTTTTTTTAAATTTAATTAAAATTATTTTGAAATTCACGGGGTCCACTAACTGGTCGGACAGCGGGTCGATGATGATGGGCCCGGCTACTGGCCCACATGGATTGATGATGTCCATCGTCTCACAAGATGATGTGACAGACAGTCTGATGGCGATCGGATGGATGGTGACTTGATTGGGACCCAGATTGGTAGATCGACGGATCTAGAGAGATCCAACGGTCCGATTGAAGATCCAACGGTCCGATGGAAGATCCAACGGTCAGAAAGCTAAGGGAGATGAGATAGAGCCGATGGGCAGGAGTTCTGGGGTTAGGTCAGTAGATTCGAGGACCGAGAGATGAAGAGAGATAGAGAATAAGGAGAGATGAGAGAAAAAGTATCAGAGAATAGAGAGAAAAGCACTGGCGGAGGGTCTGGAACCCTGGTCTTCACTGTGACCATCCTCACGCTTCTCCAGTAGAGTCGACTATCATTCTTTGCTGATTCATGTGGCTTTAAACGCTTTGGTCCGTCTCTTGGTCATTGGCTCTCCTGCTCTCTTCGTTCTTTGGGCCGGCTTTTTGGTCCTCTTATTCAGCCCATATTTGGCCCATATCTTCTAGTCATAGCATGTGGGCTCTTTAAGCTTTGATAATGGGCTTTCATGATCGATTTGGGCCCACAAGTCTCGAGAATAGTCCCATCGGGGTTTCCTGCGACAGAAGAAGCGCGTAATGAGACTTTATCAGAACGGCTTAATATCTAGACTTCCGAAAATGTGTTTAATGCATGCAAATATACCATTTCGTCCAGAAAAGTGTGTTCTACGCAACAAAAGAGACTATTACGTAGAAAAGTAGATAAATAGAGCATTTTACGTAAGAGAATGCAATAACGCTAAAAGGATAATTACTTAAAATAAGCACTTTTGAGCGAATATCACGACCCCCAACCAGCATATTGCCAATCCTTGGCAATTAGTGCGAAATAAATGAGCTTAAAAGGGCTCTGCACATGCTGCACACTTTTTCATATTAGCTCCGGGAAAACACCGTTCGTCAAATCATTGAATGGATGCAAAAACAGTTACATGCTAGCGAAGAGTTTGAAAGTTTTGGCAAGACTACAGACTGATAATCATGACCCAGAATAGTCAGACTCTGCGTGTGTGTGTGCTCAACATTCTCATCATCCTACAGTAAAGATTTCCAGATCACCTCTAAGTTTTCATGCCTCGACCTCAAATCTCACATGTTTAGCACTCAGAATAGAATCACACAAGAAGGGTTTTCTTCTTTTCTCTCAATTTATATGTGAGGAGATGTGTTGATGAAAGTAAAGATCTCACATATGTATTATTTGAAGGAAGGACATCTTTAACAGAAGAAGATCTCATGATTGGAATACCACTTCACTCGGGAACGTCAGATCAAACTCTATAGCTTCTCTTTCTCCAATCTCCACATTTTATGATCATACTATCCTAGAATCAAGTAGGACTTTCCTGGGTTGTAATAAGGCTTAGGTCAGGTGTAGAGAGATAAAGGAATACAGGATTTCAAAGATCTTGAGAGGATATTGCCATTTTCTTGTATTTTTCCTACGGCGTAACACCATTATCTGGTTCTTTTTCCTTTTCTTCGTATTTTTCTCTTTTTCTTGATATTTCTGAGACTGCTCAATTTCTTTTCAGCTCTTTTTCATACTTTCTTTCCATATTTTATTTTCAGCTTGAACCACTTTCTTTTCCTTTTGATTCTTCTTCTTTACTTTTCTTTTCACGGTACACCCATATCAGTTATTCTTTTGTCCATCTCAAAATAAGGGTGGACAGTAATGCTTCGTAGCTGGATTGGATTTTAGGTTGATGGGTTTACAAAGAAAAGGCTTTTATAGAATGGCTCAAGGGGTTTCTAGTGAAGTATAATTCAGGTGAGTAAAAAGGCTGAATGGTTCAGAAAAATGGCCTAAATCATTTTCTAGGGTTTGCACTATCATGTATACTGTCTTGATTGGATACAGAGAAGGTTCTATCGTAGTAATCCAATGTTGATGTCGTTCCGAGTTTTATGATCGAAGCAAAAGATAATGAGATCTCTCAACGAATATTGCGGGCATGAAGAATAGTGAGTCATCTTGTGACTCAGAATTATTATATAACCCTCTGACATGAATAAAGGCTCGAAAGCTCACAGGGTTAGGTCTCCACAATTCTTCTCACAGGATCTCTAGAATTTTCAAACTTAGGATGACTCTGATGTTGATAGTGTACAATTGTGCCAAATCTGAGTATTTTTAAGTTTTCAAAACTGTTGTAGCCACGCTTGACTTGACTCAAAGCTAACCTTAAACAAAAATTGACATCCTCAATACTGACTTAACGGAGGTTTTCAGCTAATCAAAGTCAGGGTATTTGACACATTTTTGAAATTCTAGACAACTTTTGGAGAATATCGGAAATCACCCCAAAAACAAATTTTATTTTATTTTATTTTTTTTTTAAAATGAAGACATGAGTTTTGGTAAATACCCACCCCCAACCAAAATACAGCACCGTCCTCGGTGCTCATGACCGGGACATAAAATGATAAAAAATCAGTGATGATGATGCAAAAGTTCAGGAAGGATGTTACCAAGTCGGCAGAAACTCGATAGTGTTTGGTACCTGATGATCGGGAGAATGAATGTATCTGCATTTTTAGAGATATAACAGTAATAACAAATGCATGAGACTCATGTACTCTAGGAATACCGGAATTGCCTTTCCGAAAGCGCTAAGTTTTACGTCTTCAGCCAGACATGATGGGGGTATATCAAGTACCCCCAACCAGGTTAAAACTCATGGAGACTGAGTGAATCTGTAGTCTTCCTGACACCTAAGGTGGAAGGGAAACAACTATCATATCCCTTGTCTAGGTATACCTGTGTAGAACAGGTCTTTCTCAGTGTAGACTGAGAGAAGGGCATTGAGCTCTCTGAGCAGATCGGCAAAAGTACGGAGTTGATCTGGGAGGGATCGAAGCTTCTCAGTAAAGATTGAGAGGAGAGTAGTAGTGGGTTCTCTGACCATGGTTAGCAGAGCCGAAAACTCATTGAGTTTAGCGGGAATGTATCTGAATGGAGCAGACTCTTGCAGATCAGTAATACCAAAATTGTCTGACTCTGAGATGAAGTCAGACTCAAAGTGTTCTTGACACTTGGATAATTTATCCTCGAGAGAGTCCTGAATTAGACTCTCCATGACATACGGTTCATCGACAACATCGACGTAGGGTGACGGTGAAAACTGTTGACCTCTCCCTTGATGTTTCCTAATTTGATAGGGATGTTCCAATCCCTACATTCAATATGTTCATCCTCGGTGGGGAACGGTAGGTCTAGGACAGCTGGAGTCTCATATTCTAGACACGGTTCTACGGTAGGAATGTCTGCATCCAGGGCAGAGAAAGAATTATCAGAGATAGAGATGGAACCGGGTTTCTCTGGGCTCGGTCTAGAAGTTGGTGCTGTTAAGGGCACCAAAGATTGAGACTCGGGTTCATCACAATTGTTGCACAATCCAAGGGAGGTGGGGAGGAACGGTAGATCTATGACAGCAGGGATCCTACGATCGAGACAAAACTCAGTGTCATGATGATCATCTTCAGGGTCCAGGTTAGAAGCAGCAGTGGGAGAGTGAGAAATAGGTTGCTCTGAGGTAGGTTCAGGATGTGGTGCTTTTAAAGGCATCGTATAAGGATACACTGGTTCCTCAATAGTCTGGCTCGATCTAGGGGTGGGTACAATTTCAATTTCATCCTGGCAATTCTAGTACTTGGTCCAATTGTGCGACTCCTCATTATAGACAGTGGCCATATCATTCTCTCAGGATAAGCTATTGGTGGTCTAGTGAAGTTGACTTCCTCTCTCTCATTTTCTAATTGAATTAGACGTTGCTCGAAGCTTTCCATAGATTGCTTTTGTTGGTGCTCTAGACCTTGGAAAAACTGTTGTTACTGGGCAATATACTTAGAGAGAAGGTCCTCTAGACCGGGTTTAGTAGCCAACGGAGGCGGTTCAGCCAAGGGGAGCTGAGGTGCGAACTCTTGATTGTAGTCCGACTAGGTATGAAAGTTGTAAGGCAGAGTGGAGTCTGGGACTAGCTGCTGACTCTGGAAATCCTGAGGGGCCCACTGTTGATCAGAATAGTCATTCTGTGGATATGACGGGTACTGGGATTGCGAGTATTGCCAGTCATACTCTCCATTGGGTTGACGGAACCCGAAGAATAATTGTCCTGCGGAAGTTGCTGCGGGAGGGCAGACTGTTCCCAACCAAAGTTACGGTGACTCCTATTATCTGGATAATAAGTGTTGTCATAGGAGGTCTGCATTGGAGATGGAAAGGTACAGACATCTTGCTGGATAGGAGGGTAATATCCTACAGACTGGGAATGGTACACAGGTTGCTGGACCACGGCACGAAGGGCAGAGACTGAATTTTTAAGCTCTTGGAGTACAGAATTGTACTCCGGATCTCGGTGATTATCATACCCTGTAGAAGTGTGCGAGACTAGAGTA
This sequence comes from Euptelea pleiosperma, assembly GCA_035048495.1. Taxonomy (NCBI): domain Eukaryota; kingdom Viridiplantae; phylum Streptophyta; class Magnoliopsida; order Ranunculales; family Eupteleaceae; genus Euptelea; species Euptelea pleiosperma. Next base: position 20,150,693 of record CM068547.1, read on the forward strand.
TCATGATGATACGCAGAATTGTCAGACCATTGTTGAGAGTGATCACCTCGATTCTCACAGAAACTGTAGTAGGTCTCATACAGAGGTCGTTCATCTTGGACTATTCGGCGGTTAGTTGCGTGTGGACTAGGAACACACACCAACCCTAGCTTAACCCGAGGGAACACTCTTCTTATACACTTGACCAATCCGGTTAGTCTGGGACGTACTTAAGACAGCCATTGTGCCGCACGTCTGTCTAGGCTTTGGATTGCCTTGTTGTTGACTAGAGTTAGTACTAAAAGATTCGCTCTGAAGAGTGTAGCCTGGTGAGAACCTCTGAGTGCATACAGTTAGTCCGGCGGCTAAAAGATATTCGTGTCGGATGTCGATCCGCACTCGGGGTTAGTTTGTGCAAGCAGTGAACTGACGGACTTTTTGCTTGGAATATATGGGGTGAGAATGATGGAGTGATTGAAAACATCTTTTGGTGATTTGTAAAGAGAGAAAATTACCCATAAGCAATAAAGAACCATAAAAGCAAAATAAGAAATGCGAAATATCAACTTTATTAATTATCAACGAGTGATTACAAAGAAAACTAAACTAAATTCAACTGATGAAATTAATTTAGAAAGCCATCAAAAATTAACCTAGAAGGCAAGAAATTACTAAGGTAGAGAGAGAAAGTAGAGAGAGATAAGAGACTTTTAGAGAGAGAAAATTGAGGAACACTCACCATTGGTTCGGTTGTAGTCTGGCAAGTAGGCGAAGCGTGAATGGGATGCTGGGTGTCGAAGGTTGCACGGGCAGGTGGTTGATGAGCAGCACAACGTGGTGCTTTGATGGAGGAGATGGGTGTGTGGAGCGGCTATGGTGGTGGAAAACGATTGAGGTAGCGGCTGTAATGGAGTGTAGTGGAGGCGGTACAGCAAGTAAAGAAGAACCTTGCTGGTTCGGCCAGCAAGGGGTTCAGCAAATGGAGGATGGCAGCGTGGTTGAGGGGGCCATCCAAGGAAGAGGAGTGGCAAGCCAGCTACAACAGTGGAGATGCAGCAAGGAGGTGATGGAGGGGGCGTTGCTGCAAGGCGGTGGAACTGGTGGAAGAGCTACCATCAACGTGAAGGGCAGCAGGTGCGTTGCCTCCAACGATTTCTCCTTCTTCCTCTTCTTTCTTCTCCTTTTCTTATCTCTTTGTTTTTTTTTTTTTTTTTTTTGGTTTCTCCTTTTTTTCTTTGGGAAAGATCGAGGATGGTTGAGGGAAAAACGTTGGTGGGGACAGCCTGTGAGCGGTGGAGTCTTGTAGTTGCAGACCTGCTGGAGTTGCAAGTCTACCCAAAGTGATGGTGCACCGGCTTGAGGAGAAGCCACCAAGTTGGGTCTTGGAGAAGCAGCACCGTGGAGATCGTATTGGTTGCAGGTCAGGCTAGAGCAAGAGCGCCAGCAAGGCTAGAAACTCCAAGGAGGGGATGGCCGAAAAAGTCGTTGTAGTATAGTGGTAAGTATTCCCGCCTGTCACGCGGGTGACCCGGGTTCGATCCCCAGCAGCGGCGCCATTTGAAAGTAGGGTTTTTCCGCGTCGTTGGTTACGGAAACCCTAACTTCAACACATTTTTAATTTTTATCCGATTATCCTGCAAAATTGACAGATTTGTATAGGGATTCGTGTCGGATGTCGATCCGCACTCGGGGTTAGTTTGTGCAAGCAGTGAAATGACGGACTTTTTGCTTTGAATATATGGGGTGAGAATGATGGAGTGATTGAAAACATCTTTTGGTGATTTGTAAAGAGAGAAAATTACCCATAAGCAATAAAGAACCATAAAAGCAAAATAAGAAATGCGAAATATCAACTTTATTAATTATCAACGAGTGATTACAAAGAAAACAAAACTAAATTCAACTAATGAAATTAATTTAGAAAGCCATCAAAAATTAACCTAGAAGGCAAGAAATTACTAAGGTAGAGAGAGAAAGTAGAGAGAGATAAGAGACTTTTAGAGAGAGAAAATTGAGGAACACTCACCTTTGGTACGGTTGTAGTATGGCAAGTAGGCGAAGCGTGAATGGGATGCTGGGTGTCGAAGGTTGCACGGGCAGGTGGTTGATGAGCAGCACAACGTGGTGCTTTGATGGAGGAGATGGGTGTGTGGAGCGGCTATGGTGGTGGAAAACGATTGAGGTAGCGGCTGTAATGGAGTGTAGTGGAGGCGGTACAGCAAGTAAAGAAGAACCTTGCTGGTTCGGGCAGTAAGGGGTGCAGCAAATGGAGGATGGCAGCGTGATTGAGGGGGCCATCCAAGGAAGAGGAGTGGCAAGCCAGCTACAACAGTGGAGATGCAGCAAGGAGGTGATGGAGGGGGCGTTGCTGCAAGGCGGTGGGACTGGTGGAAGAGCTACCATCAACGTGAAGGGCAGCAGGTGCGTTGCCTCCAACGATTTCTCCTTCTTCCTCTTCTTTCTTCTCCTTTTCTTATCTCTTTGTTTTTTTTTTTTTTGTTTTTGGTTTCTCCTTTTTTTCTTTGGGAAAGATCGATGATGGTTGAGGGAAAAACGTTGGTGGGGACAGCCTGTGAGTAGTGGAGTCTTGTAGTTGCAGACCTGCTAGAGTTGCAAGTCTACCCAAAGTGATGGTGCACCGGCTTGAGGAGAAGCCACCGAGTTGGGTCTTGGAGAAGCAACACCGTGGAGATCGTATTGGTTGCAGGTCAGGCTAGAGCAAGAGCGCCAGCAAGGCTAGAAACTCCAAGGAGGGGATGGCCGGAAAAATCGTGGAGAGAGTGCAAGGGATGACTGCTTGGAGATGAAGGGAGGCGTGGGAGAGAGGAGGAAGAAGGAGCAGAAGAAGAGAGCAGAAGAGGAAGAAGAAGAAGAAGGAGGACTGGACTGGTTGGGGGGGGGGCGCTGCCGGCCGGAGTTGCAGGCTGCAACTCCGGTACAAAACGGGAAAACGAAAATAAAAATAAAAAAATTGAGAAGAAGAAAAGAAGAAGAAGAAGAAGAAGAAGAAGAAGAAGAAGAAGAAGAAGAAGGAGGAGGAGGAAGAGGACCTGATGGCCGGAGTTGCTGCCTGCAACTCCGGCGAAGATGGAGGAGGAAGAAGAAGAAGAAAAGAAGAAAAAAGAAGAAAGGGAAGGAAGAAGAGAAGGAGAACCTCCGAGATTGATAGGGGGAAATGGGGAAAAAGATTAAAGGGGGATTAGGGTTCGCACGAACCCCTCTCCTTCTCCTTTTAAAGCTCCCTATTTCCATTAATGGAAATAGGGTATTTTTTGAAAATAAAAAATATGAAAAATATATATATATATATATATTTTTTTTTTAAAGTAAAACATCACTTTTCTATGGGGGAATCTCCCCATTTAGTGGACCCCCTTTTTTTTAAATTTAATTAAAATTATTTTGAAATTCACGGGGTCCACTAACTGGTCGGACAGCGGGTCGATGATGATGGGCCCGGCTACTGGCCCACATGGATTGATGATGTCCATCGTCTCACAAGATGATGTGACAGACAGTCTGATGGCGATCGGATGGATGGTGACTTGATTGGGACCCAGATTGGTAGATCGACGGATCTAGAGAGATCCAACGGTCCGATTGAAGATCCAACGATCCGATGGAAGATCCAACGGTCAGAAAGCTAAGGGAGATGAGATAGAGCCGATGGGCAGGAGTTCTGGGGTTAGGTCAGTAGATTCGAGGACCGAGAGATGAAGAGAGATAGAGAATAAGGAGAGATGAGAGAAAAAGTATCAGAGAATAGAGAGAAAAGCACTGGCGGAGGGTCTGGAACCCTGGTCTTCACAGTAACCATCCTCACGCTTCTCCAGTAGAGTCGACTATCATTCTTTGCTGACTCATGTGGCTTTAAACGCTTTGGTCCGTCTCTTGGTCATTGGCTCTCCTGCTCTCTTCGTTCTTTGGGCCGGCTTTTTGGTCCTCTTATTCAGCCCATATTTGGCCCATATCTTCTAGTCATAGCATGTGGGCTCTTTAAGCTTTGATAATGGGCTTTCATGATCGATTTGGGCCCACAAGTCTCGAGAATAGTCCCATCGGGGTTTCCTGCGACAGAAGAAGCGCGTAATGAGACTTTATCAGAACGGCTTAATATCTAGACTTCCGAAAATGTGTTTAATGCATGCAAATATACCATTTCGTCCAGAAAAGTGTGTTCTACGCAACAGAAGAGACTATTACGAAGAAAAGTAGATAAATAGAGCATTTTACGTAAGAGAATGCAATAACGCTAAAAGGATAATTGCTTAAAATAAGCACTTTTGAGCGAATATCAAACACCTTCGAACACACATCTAGATATGGTACTAATCAAGGTGTTTGATTACAACTTTGCACCCAGCCTTCCGAGGCATAATAAAATAATACTAGAAATCTGCAAATAGAAAGTTTCCAAATGTTCGGATCTTTCTGTTTTCGTCGTCTTCATTCCTTTACGCATTCCTGTACACCGAGCGGCAACGGCGCCATTTGAAAGTAAGATTTTTCTGTGTCGTCAATTCGGAAACCTAACTTCAACAATATTTGTAAAATTCGATTATCTGCAAAATGTAACTTGTATATGTGTCGAATGTCGATCTGCACTCGGTGTGAGTTAGTGCAATAAGGAATTAAAATTGACAAATAATATACAAAGAGAAATAAGAATTGTGGGAAGATGAGAAGGGCGAATCGATTTAAAAACATCATTCATTTGAGATTCAGAATACCAAAATATCAAAAATCAAATTTCATTAATCATCGAAGAGTGCGTACATAAATCAAAATAACATAAATAAAGAAAGCATGTAAGAAAGCATGTAAAGGGATGAGAGATGAAGAGGTAAGGGAAAGAAACGTCCATTGAAATCTCGGAGCTAAGGGTGCTACTGATCAAGAAGAGGATCGTCCAAGACTTCGATGAATGCTTCAATCGTGGAGAAGAGTTTTGACAGAGAAGCATCCCATGACCTTTGGAGCTAAGGGCGCTATCGATAAAGAAGAAGACCGTTCAAATTTCATGGAATGCTGCTCAATCGTGGAATCCACATCTGATCTTACCGGCCGACAAGGTAGATGTGAATTGGTAAATGATGAACAATAATGTGCCCTTAATAAGCTCATCTTTTCACTCTCCGAAAGGAGTCGGCAAGTAAAAAGGCGATCGGCCTGGGGAAGTAGTGAGAGGATCTAGAGAGAGAAAATAGACTTAGAAAGAGAAATCTCACTCTAGAGAGAGAACATGGGATTAGGGATGTCACGTCCCTTCCATGTCATCTAGAGAGAGAAAGTCACTAACTCTAGAGAGAAAAAGTGTTGGTTAGGACATAGGTTTAGGGATGAGACGTCCCTTCCATGTATGTTAGAGAAAGAGAGATAGAAAATGAAATATAGAGAGAGAAACTAGGATTTTTAGAGAGAGAGGAGAATTCCTAGAGAGAGAAAGTAAGAGAATAGAGAGAAAGTACCTCTTGAGACTTACTGGAGGCATTTGGATCAGCCAGTGAGTGGAAGTGCTTAGCCCAGAATGAGTCGGCCAAGTGGTGGTCGGCCAAGAATGATGAAGACCGTTGAAGTAGAACTAGCCAAGTGGTGGCTGCATGGTGGAGCGGGTAAGGTGCACCAAGACGTGCATGGTAGCTGCCTATGTTGCATTCAATGGTAGAATTGGCAAGGCAGCAAGGTTGACTGGAGTTGCATGTGTGAAGTAGTTTCACAGCCTTGAAGGTGGATGATCCAACCTTTTGGAGGAGTTCTAGAGATGCAACCGGTGAAGGCAGGTTTGACCACAGCCAAGGAGTGCCAAGGGAAGACACGTGCTGCAAAGCACTTGCAGGTTGCTGATTTTGACAGTGGAGGAGACTGCAAGTTCAACCCGCAGTCGAAGTTGCAGGTTGAGGAGACTTCAAGTGCTCGGTTTGATGCAAGTGGAGCTTGCACGGGCAGAACCTATGGAGGAAAAGACTCGAACCTACAAAGTTGATTCGGCCAGGAGCTATTGTTGAAGGAGTTTTGTACGTGGTGGAGATTGCAAGTGCTCCTGGCCGCTGAGGTGGATGCACGTGGGTGGAGCAAAGAGCACCTACAGTAAGGGTAGCCACGTCTGCCACATGGAGAAAAATGGTGTGGGGAACCTGCTGGCGCGCACGGCAAGGCAGCAAGGCCGTGGGGAGAAGAGAACGAAGCTGCCTGAGTTGTAGGTTCGTTCAGCACATGGAGAGGGGTTCGCCGGTGGTGATGGTGATCCAGATCATCCCTGGAAGTTGCAGGTGTGACCGGTGGAGTTGCTGGAGACGCGCCAAAGTGATGAGAAGAGGAGACTACACATGAAGGAAGGTGGGGCTTTGCTGTGCGATCTCTTGGGAGGTGAAGAGAATGGATCTTCTACAGCAGATCAGTGGAGAACCTCAGGCCCTCAAGAAGGAACCCTTGAAGATGGCAGTGGCGGTGAAATAGGTGACCGGCCTGAGTTGCAGGTCTGCAACTTCGGTGAGGGACATTACCGGAAGAAGAAGAAGAAGAAGAAGAAGAAGAAGGAGGAGAAGATGAAGGGAAAGGAGGAGAAGGTTGCAGCGTTTCTGGTTCTTGGAGGAGCGTGTTGCAGGCTGCTTGCTGTTGATGGTGGAGTAGCTAGTGGAGTTGCAGGGTTGCTGTGCAACTAGCAAGGAAAGAAGAACCAGGCGGTGGTGGAAGGAAACTAGGGAGAAGGTGCAGGTCTGACCGTTGCAGGTTGCTAACGGTGATGGTGCTGGTTCACCGGCTGGAGAGGATAGAGTTGCATCCAAACTCCACACGGTGGTTGCTGGTGTGGCTACAATGGATAAGGATGCTGCTAGTGCAAACCTACCGGTGGGTTGTAGGGCAGCAAGCTGAAAAGATGAGCAGGGCTTACTTGAAAGAGGTGGAAGAGATGGGATCCGACCGGAGTTGCAGGTCTGCAACTCCGGTAATGGAGGTTGGAGCAGCAACGTGGTGGCTCCCATGGAAGCCATCGATTCTCAAACAATGGAGAATGGGGAGATGCAGATCTACATGTAGCCATCGGTGATGGTTATTGGCACGCCTGGAGAAGAAAGTGGCTGGAGTGGAGGAGGATGTGAAGGAAAAGGAAGAGGGGAAGCATGGGTGCTGCCCGAAGAAGAAGAAGATGAGTTGTAGGTAGACTTCCAGTTGGGGAGAAAAATGGTGATGGGGAGCTCCTCTCTCGTCTTCTATCTTGCGAGAGCCACGTGAGAGATATTTGGGGAGGGAGTTTAGAATCTCACGGTTTTGAAAAACCGTGGGACTCTATCCTTTTCTTGAATAAGGGAGACTTATTCCTCCCTTAGTCATGGGCTGTGGAAGAGGTCCATGGGCTTGGAATCAAGAGTTAAACTTGAGGCCGTGGGCTTTTTCTTTAAGTGAAGCCTCGGCCCATTTAGGTTGTGGACAGGTTGGGAGGAAGGTGGAGCTCACTTGCTACCCCATCAGCACCAAAATGTGAGAGAGTAGAAAGAGAGGGGAAATGGGCCCAAAAGGTCATTGGCCACTCTATTCAAATGAGGCCTTGGCCCACTCTATTGAAGTGAGGCCTTGGCCCACTCTATTGAAGTGAGGCCTTGGCCATTGGACACGAAGATCGAGGGCTCTATTTAGTGAATGCCAAGGCTTTCTTCAATTCTATTCTCTTTTTTTTTTATTATTATTCTCTCGGAATGGTTAGGGTAAGGATATGAGATGAATGAAGGTGGACCGTGGATGATTGGGTCGATCTCGAGATTGGTGAACCGTCAGATCTTGAGAGATCCAACGGTCCGATTGAAGATCTAACGGTGGAAAAGCTATAGAAGATGGGATAGAGCTAGATGAGAGGAGATCGGAGGTTATACGATGGAGAACGGAGGGTTAGGATGACAGATTGGATGGTCAAATAGATGATCGGGTGGTGAGATGTAGACAGTTAGAGAGATGGAAGAGAGATGGAAGAGAGATGAGAGAGAAAATGATACAAAATAAGGGCAAAAGAGCTGCCGAAGGGTTTTGAACCCTGATCTTCAATGTAATCTTTAGTCGACTTTCACCAATCATGTAAGCCGTCATTTTATGTCAGTTGGTACGGTTTTGAATCACTCTAGTTTGTCTCTTGGTCTTCAGCTTTGCCTCTCTCTTGATTCTTTATCTGGCTCTACGATCATCTAACTTGACCCGTACTTGGCCAGTATCTTCTTGTCATAGCCTGTTGGCTCTTTAAGCTTTGATATCAGGCTTCTATGGTTGATCATGGGCCCGTAAGTCTTGAAAATCCCCCGATCGGGTTTCCTGCAAGAGAAAAGCGCGTAATGAGACTTGATCAAAATGGCTTCATATCTAGAATTCAAGAAATGCATTTAATGCATGCGAATATACCATTTCGTCCAAAAAAGTGCGTTCTACGCAATGAAAGAGACTCTTACGTAGAAAAGTGTATAAATAGGGAAGTTTAACGTAGGAGAGTGTGATAGGCTTAAAATAAGTACTTTTAAGCGAATATCAAGCCACGAAAAAGTCATATTTTTTGTAGTGCGATCTCTCTCTCTCTCTCTCTCACTTGGTTGTAAAGATTTATTTATTGGGGTTTTGTTCTTTATATGGTAATAGTAAAGATTTTATTTTTGGATCTTGGGGTTTCGTTTGGGGCTCATGTTTGAAGAATTTTTGGGTTTTTGTTTGGGGCTTGGGTTTGGTATCTCTAATCAACTCGACATCTCCATGCTTGCACACCCACTGTTCGATGAAATAGTTGATTGCCCCTTATTTCTGAAAAACTCAAATGTTGGTTTAAATATCCACAAATTTTAATTGAAGTTTAGGTCAAACATTTTTTGAGAATTCAAAGAAACTAACAAAGTTGTAGACTTTTGGCTTCTTTTTGCAATGTAATTAATCATGTCTGCTTAAACCAAGATGCACCTACCTCAATATTTCTTATTAAATTTCTGTTAAGATTTTTATAACATCAATATTCTCAACCATGTTTTAGGATCCAAGCATCGGTTTGTTTTAAAAATTAATCTTGTAGTGTACCCCAAATCTCTATATCTCTTTCTCTTTTGTTTTTAAATCTGAATTACGTAATCTATGTTGTTTGATCAATTGCAGCTTACACACCAATCGTAGATTTTCTTGGCAGATCAGAAAGCTAGACTGTTCTTTCATCATAGTGAAGAGTGTAAAAGAGATGTTCCAGTGGCGCTCATCAATATTCACAATTGCAGGCTTGAATCTAAGATCAAGATGAATTTGGGCACAACTATAGCCTTATGTCCCAAGTCCTAACCAGTAGAGTGCAAGGCTCCCTCTGATTGCAGGTTATGTGGTGGACCTTTGTTAATTTGTCATATTCTGGGAGTTGATTGTATGTTATGTGGTCGACTTTTGTTCTGCACATTCCAAACAACATTGTTCTAGGGATGCATGGTTGTTTCATTATGGCGGTCGTGGCTGCTATTTTGGTAAGTTTAATTTTGTATATCCACCACCCACCGAAAGATAGTTTAATTTGGACCCATGGTTTATTCTTCTGGTTTAAATTGTTTCAATTTTATCACTCTAATTGATTAGGTATGGCATGTTGGGATGAGGCATTGTTAATGATGAATAGATTGTGTGTGATATGTCATGGCCTAGCCGGTATGCCACGCCAGGGTTACTGGGTGGAATGGCAGGTAGGTGCATGAGTTTAATCCCACATCGGATAAGGAAGCGTCCGGAGCCTGGGCTATAAGGGCAAGCCGGACCTAAACTAGTTGAAGGCCTTTTGGGCGTGCCGTATGGCACGTACCAAGAACAAAACCGTGAGGGGGATGACCCAAAGCAAATGATATTTGACTAGTGCAGGTCCAGGATTGAAACTAGGGTTTTTCCGTGTCGTCAGATCGGAAACCCTAATTTCAACACAATTTGTAATTATTCGAGACTTTTAACTTATAAAATGGGCAATTTTGCACAGTGGCTCGTGTCAGATGTCGATCTGTACTCGGGATTAGTCGGATTAGTGCAATAATGAACATAAAATGATGGGAAATTTGCAAAGAATGGAACACAATTTTATTCAAATCAACTTCATTCAATCGAACATGTCTCTTACAATCAAAATCAAAGAGAAATAAACTAATCTAGAAAGTATTTTAACGAGAGATGGATGTAGAGAGAGAAAGAGGTTTAGGAGAGAGAAAATGATAGAGAGAGAAAGTAGGAAAAGAAGAGAGAAAATTGGAGTTTTAGAGAGATCGAGAGAAAATGAGAAGAAGAGGTTATTCTAGAGAGAGAAAGAGGAAGAAAGCAAGAGAGAGAAAGAGAAAGGAAATGGTTAGAGAGAGAAAAGGCTTACCATGATTCACATACCTTGAAAAAGTGCATCGCGGAGCAACTAGGCAGCAAGTGAGGGCAAGAGAGTGGAGAGAGGATGGTCAATAGATGGTGAGGAAGACAACCTCAAGCCCAGTAAGATGGGCATGCACTTTCAGGCAGGTTGGAGGTCGTTGTCCAGTGAAGATGCCAGTTGAAGCTCCACGGGGTGTGCATGAGGAGTAGCTATTGAAGTCCTGGAAAGTTGCTGTTGATGGACAGATGGTGGGCCAATGATGATGGTACAGCGTTGGAACTCAATAGGTTATCGGTTTTAGCCAACAAGTTGAGGAGCTGGGGTGAGAAGACGATTCTCAACCTTGAGAGAACCACTGTTGGACGGTTGGTGAAGGAGCAATGGCGGTGATCTGATGGAGTTGCTACACCTTCACCATGCAGCAACCATAAAGAAAGAGAGATTCGACCAAGTAGCTGTAAAGTTGCAGACTTAGATCTACTGGTGGTTCTTGCCGGAGAAGATGAAGAAAACCTACAAGTTGGAGGTGCTCATGGTCAATATTAATGGTGAGGGGCTGGTTTTGATCGAATGTGCACGGAGCACACGATCAGGGAGTGGTAGAGCATTGTTGTCGATGACTGATGGAGAAGAAAACCGTGAGGAATCACGATGCTGCATGGAGGAGGCAGACCAGTCCGATTGTCACGCCCTAAATTCGGATACCCAGATACAACCCCAAAATCCATGGATCGACCCGTACCCAAACCCAGAGGTGATCCATGAATGTCCCCTAGTGGTCCAATTAGGTCAATTAGACTACTAAGGTTCATTCGAGATCCCACTAAATAAAAAAAGAGTATAGATGTAGGAAACAAATAATTAAAATAATTCATAACTCAAATAATTCAATCAATCAATTAAGTGTGGAGAGATGGAGGTGAGAACATGCTCTCAATCAAAGGACTACATGCCCATGAAAATAAATAAGTAATATTTTAAAACAATCAAAATGAAGTCTTCTAAAGTGTGGGATCGACTCCCAAATCCTCGCTGATCTCCTCGAATGCACCAAAGTCTTTCGTGTAATACCCTGAACTTTCGTTTTAGGGTATTACGGTAAATTCACCTAAGAATGAAAACCTTAAACTTTTTCAGACTTCTATTATTATTTTTATAGTTTAATATCATGCTTGAGTATGTGTATTTAATTTGATTTCATTCTAACAACTTTGAAAACCTGCTATTTTTGAAACTCACTCTTTAGGGCTAAATTTTTTACTAAAAATAATGAACCATAACTTGTAGGGGACTTTTTCTTTCTCCAGCTAACATTTTAGAACTTTTATAAAAAAATTATTTTGTGGGCCCGAGACACCAAAAATATTCCTATTTTATCTTTACCAACTTACCTATGAAATTTGAAACCTTCTTTTTACATAAAAACCTTAACGGGAGATTTCGGGAGATTTTGACAAAAATAGTATTTTTGTAATTTTTGAACTTTCTTACAATTCTTATATTTTCAAAATTAATATTTAATTATATTTTATTTATTTAATAGGAGTGTGGGACCCGCGAATCACTTTCGGGTCATTCTAATGTTATTTGATACTTTTTCGGTGCTTTGAACTTTTTTTATGATTTTTATGTATTTATACTACTTTTTGTGATTTATGTGTGCGACATGTGTCAATACCTTAATGTATGAACTTTTAAATTATATAATATAGTTTGATTGAATTAATTAATAATTATTTATGTTATGATTGTTGGGTGGGCCCGTATGGCCAATCTAGAGACCTTTTGGGCTTAATAATAATCTTAATTGAGCCTAGTTGTTGTATGTGGGCCTTGGGCCAATTTCTAACCCATTAGTAGTGTAAAATATAAGTTTTTGAGGGTTGAAAAAGTCATCCCTTTGATAGTTACGAATTTCACTAAAATAGAAACCCTAATCCATCCCTAAACTTATTTATGAAAACCCTAAAGCTTTAGAAGGTTTCACAAACCCAACTCCATTGAAGAATAGAGAAAGCTCCATTAAACCTTCATCTGGGCACCGATCGCACTCGAGCAAGAAGGAAGAATTGACGGGAACTCCGATTAGAAGAACATACTCCGAGGAGAGGATGATTCGATGACTTTCAAATTTGAAGAAACTTTTGATTTTATTAAAGTTCAAGAAACTTTGAGGTTAGTGTATTTTGATCCATCCTATACTTGTTTTTCTTCAAGATTTTTGTTTTTCTTTCATTAGGTAATGGTTGATATTTATTAGAAATTAATTTTAACAATATTTACTTTATTCTTATTGGGTTGATCTTTATTTTGGGCCACCATGATGGGTTTGGCCATTGTCTATTTTGTACTTATAACGGATGACTATGTTCTCTTTTATTTTCGTTGTACTTTTATGATTTGAACATTTTTATAATTATTTTTTCCAAATACCTCTATGAATCTATTTTCCAAAATCATTTAGTTTGTATTTTTTTGATTTGTATTAATTAAGTTATGATTTTTCTAAGTTGTTGGACTTTACCAAAAAATCTAGAATTTTAGATTTTACACAGTCTATTTCACTTATAATTTCGATCTCTATTTTTAACCTAAATATTTTTATAATTATTTTTTATAGATATCTCTATCAATCTAGTTTCTAGAACTTTTGAGTTTGTATTTTTCTGATTTATATTGATTAAGTTTTGATTTTTCTAAGTTGTTGGACTTTACAAAAAACCCAGAATTTCAGATTTTACACTGTCTGCTTCACTTTGGATTTCGATCTATATTTTTAACCTAAATATTTTTATAATTATTTTTCACAAATACCTTTATCAATCTAGTATTTAGAACCTTTGAGTTTGTATTTTTCTGATTTATATTGATTAAGTTATGATTTTTCAAATGTGCTAGACTTTTCTGTAAAACTCAGAATTCCAGATTTTACATGGTCCACTTCACTTGAAATTTCGATCTATATTTTTAATCAAAATATTTTTCTAATTATTTTTCCTAGATACCTCTATCAATCTAGTTTCTAGAACCTTTGAGTTTGTATTTTTCTGATTTGTATTGATTAAGTTATAATTTTTCAAATATCTAGGACTTTTCTATAAAACCTAGAATTCCAAATTCAGTCCGGCCCACTTTTTTAAGGGTTTCGACATATATTTTGAATCTGAATATTTTTCTAGAAACTTCTATGAATCTAGTTTTTAAATCCATTGAGTTTGTATTTTTCTAATTTATATTTATTTAGTTATGATTTTTACAAGAAACTATATTTTTTGTGTACTACATATTTCTTGGATTTTTGACGATTAATGACTTTGGGAACCCTTAGTGGTTCGATCATGATTATTGACTATAAAAAGGTTTAGCCCTTGTTATTTGACTAAACCCTAGATGGTTTGACCTATACTTGTATGCATGGGGATCGCACCCATGTGTCTTGGATCCCTCATAGGGTTCGGCCAAGTGTCTTGGATCCCTCTTTAGGGTTCGACCTTGTGTCATGGATCCCTCATAGGGTTTGGCCATAGTGTGTTGGATTGTCTTGTGATTTCCACTTATATTGTTCATCTGTGTTGATCGTGACCTTCGGGATTTATTTCATGTTATTCATGTTTAACTCTAATTCGTTCCCATGTTATCATTTTTGATGATCATGTGTTTATTTTATATTCTTATTTAAATGTTAAATACATGTGTGCTTATGCCATGTAATCCTAGTACCATCTTATTGTTATACCATGATCATCACGTCATTTCATATAAGGGGTGCATAAGGGAACGGGGTTGAAGTATATTATATACGTTTATATTGGTTTTATCAATTAATCAGGGTTCGGTACCCTAGGGTGAAAGGCCCCAGATGTTATTATATCCTGCAGATGGGTCAATGAGACCGCTCCTAGTGCGGGAAGGAGATGGAGACCCTATGTGGTTATGGGTACTAGTTGCATTGGCATCCCGTATTCACTTGCATTCACCCTCATATTCATGTCATCCTTATTATATGATTGAGATGCATACCTTGGTTAAAAAAACTTGTATAGTATGATATCATACCATGCACACTGTTGTATTACTGGGCCTCGGCTCACGGTGGTACATCGATACCATTTTCAGATTTGAGGCGAAAGACTCCGGTGCATTCGAGGAGATCGGCGAGGATTTGGGAGTCTATCTCACACTTTAAAAGACTTTATTTTGATTGTTTTAAAACCAACCTTATTTATTTTCACGGACATGTAGTCCTTTGATTGAGAGCATGTTCTCACCTCTTTCTCTTCACATTTAGTTGATTGATTGAATTATTTTAATTATTTATTTTTGATTGATTGAATTATTTTAATTATTTATTTCCTACATCTAGACTTTTCTTTTTTCTTAGTAGGTTTTCGAATGAACCTTAGTAGTTTAATTGACCTAATTGGACCACTAGGGAGACATTTATGGATCACCTCTGGGTTCGGATACGGGTCGACCCACGAATTTTTTGGTCGTATCTGGGTATCCGGATTCGGAGCGTGACATTTCACCTCAAAATCATCTCACGTACCTGGCTCCTCAAAATCTGAAAATGGTATCGGTGTAGCACCGTGAGCCGAGACCCAGTAATACAACAGTGTGCATGGTATGATATCATACTATACAAGTTTTTAACCAAGGTATGCATCTCAATCATATAATAAGGATGACATGAATATGAGGATGAATGCAAGTATGTACGGAATGCAAATGCAACTAGTACCCATAACCACATAGGGTCTCCATCTCCTTCCCGCACTGGGAGTGGTCTCATCGACCCATCTGCAGGATATAACAACGTCTGGGGCCTTTCACCCTAGGGTACCGAACCCTGATTAATTGATAAAACCAATATAAACGTATATAATATACTCCAACCCCATTCCCTTATACACCCCTTATATGAAATGACATGATGATCATGGTATGACAACAAGATGGTACTAGGGTTACATTGCATAAGTACACATGTATTTAACATTTAAATAAGAATATAAAATGAACACATGATCATCAAAAGTGGTAACATGGGAACGAATTAGGGTTAACCATGAATAACATGTAACAATCACTGAAGGTCACAATCAACACGGATGAACAGTATATAAGTGGAAATCACAAGACAATCCAACACACTATGGCCGATGAGGGATCCAAGACACTTGGCCGAACCCTATGAGAGATCCAAGACATATGGGTGGGATCCCCATGCATACAAATATAGGTCAAACCATCTAGGGTTTTGTCATATAACAAAGGTTTAGTCAAACAACGAGGGCTAAACCCCTTAATAATTAATAAGTCATGACCAAACCACTAATAATTAGGTTTTTTACAAAAAAACTATACTGCCTTTTAAAAATCATAGCTAAATAAATATTAATTAGAAAAATATAAACTCAATGGATTTAAAAATTAGATTCACAAAGGTTTTTAGAAAAAATAAATAGAAAAATATTCATATTCAAAATATAGGTCAAAACCCTTAATTAAGTGAACCAGACAGAATCTGGAATTCTGGGTTTTATAGAAAAGTCCCAAAAATTTGAAAAATTATAACTTAATCAATATAAATAAAAAAAATACAAACTCAAATGTTATAGAAACTAGATTTATAGAGGTATTTAGAAAAATAAATAGAAAAATATTCAGATTTAAAATATGGGTCGAAACCCTTAATGAAGTGGGCCAGACAGAATCTGAAATTATAGGTTTTACAGTGAAGTCCAGCACATTTGAAAAATCATAACTTAATCAATACAAATCAGAAAAATGCAAACTCAAAGGTTCTAGAAACTAAATTGATAGAGGTATTTATGAAAAATAATTAGAAAAATATTTAGATCAAAAATATAAATTGAAATCTCAAGTGAAGTGGACCGTGTAAAATCTGGAATTCTGGATTTTATAGAAAAGTCTAGCATGTTTGAAAAATCATAACTTAATCAATACAAATCAGAAAAATACAAACTCAAAGGTTCTAGACACTAAATG
Organism: Euptelea pleiosperma; assembly: GCA_035048495.1. Taxonomy (NCBI): domain Eukaryota; kingdom Viridiplantae; phylum Streptophyta; class Magnoliopsida; order Ranunculales; family Eupteleaceae; genus Euptelea; species Euptelea pleiosperma. The sequence goes on from CM068547.1 coordinate 20,167,026, forward strand.
GATAGTGGTATCCATGAATATTTAGGTTAAAAATATAGATCAAAATCTCAAGTGAAGTGGACCATGTAAAATCTAAAATTCTGGGTTATTTTATAAAGTCCAACAACTTAGAAAAATTATAATTAAATAAATATAAATCAGAAAAATACAAACTAAACGGTTTTGGAAAATAGATTTATAGAGGTATTTAGAAAAAATAATTATAAAAATATTTAAGTCATAAAAATATAACTGAGGATGGCTCATCCTGTCGGGTGGGGTGAATTATCATGGCCTAGCCGGTGCACCATGCCAGGGTTACTGGGTGGAATGGCAGGTGGGTGCATGAGTTTAGTCCCACATCGGATAAGGAATCGTCCGGAGCCTGGGCAATAAGGGCAAGCCGGACCTAAACTAGTTGAAGGCCTTTTGGGCATGCCGTAGGGCACTTACTAAGAACAAAACCGTGAAGGAGATGACCCCAAAGCAGACAATATTCGACTAGTGCTGGCCCGGGGCGTTAGATGATATACATTTGATATTTGCATACATAATAAAGGTATCACTTGAATGAAATTAACATTTGCAGGCTGCATCGTACCATTTATTATTTTGTTGTTTATTTCTATTCGTCAAACCTATTAACTAGAGATGTTAAGGGCCAGCTGTATGGGGGAAAGGTGAACTCTATGATTCATTGTGGCATGGGATTGATTGTGTGTGATATACATGTGATATTTGTATGGATAATAAGGGTAATGAAATAAGGTTTTTCTGTGTCGTTAGATCGACCCAAGAATCAACAAATTTATATCTTTTTATCTGATTCTCTTGAAATCTGCAAAATTATAGAGTTCTTTGCATAGTGATGGGTATCGGATGTTGATCCACACTCGATGTTAGTTGGATTAGTGCAATTAAAGAACAAAGTCACGAAAATTTGCTTAGAATAATGGAAGAGGTGAGAATGGTGAATCTGGGTTTAAAACATGATATTGTCATTTTTGGAGAGAGAAATTTTCTCACTTAATAAGAACATTAAAGCAACATAAACTAACTATGATAATTAAAATGCATCCATACGAAATCAAATTGAACTTTACTAAATCAAATTTAAAAATAATATTTCATTAAATGCAAAAACATTCACAAACTAACTAAAAAGCAATACGTAGAGAGAGAAAATCATAACTTAGATAGAGAAAGTGTATTTAGAAAGAGAGAAACTAGCATAACCTAGAGAGAGAAAATAAATGAAAGAGAGAGAATGTGGATACTAAGGAGACCTAGAGAGAGAAAGGAGTTTTTAGAGATCTAGAGAGAGAAATGAGAGAAAAGATAGGTAGAGAGAGAAAGTGTGAGACTTCGAACTTAGAAAGAGAATGAAAGAATGTTTACCATTGATGAGGAGTGAAACAAGGTTTTTCGTGTCTTTAGATCGAAAACCCTAATTTCAACAAATATGTAAATTTATCCGAGACTTTTATCCTACAAAAATAGCAATTCTCGCACAGTGGAAAGTCATATGTCGAATCCGCTCTCGGGATTAGTCAGGTTAGAGTAGTGAAAGACATACAATCATGGAAAATTGCTAGAAATGCATCACATAATATAAAGAAGACATGTTGAGATCTAAATCCAAAAATTTCATTCAAATTGAATCAAGGTCTTTTGCATTGATCTACTAAGAAATTGCTTAAAGAAATAAAACCTACAAAAGAAAATAAAAGCAACTAACACATAAATCCTAGAGAGAGAAAGGGCTCTAGAGAGAGAAAGTTAGGAAATAGAGAGAGATAAAGAAATAGAGAGAGAAAGGGATTTAGAGAGAGAACATGAGAGAGAAAGATTGTAGAGAGAGAAATTACAACTTCTAAAGAAAGAAAGAGAAGAGGGACGAAAATACCTTAGACTTACCGTAGTGCATTGGCCCAGGAGATGAAAGATTGTGTGGAACACCGGTGAGGTGAAGATGATCGTGGTGTGTTGTTTTACCCATGAAGAAGATGGAGTGGATGGGGGTAGCGGGCAGTAGGTGGAGGTAATGGGGTGGTTTGTGTGGGCTCTAAGGAGAAGGCAGTGCATGGAAGAGATGGAGATGAAGGGAGATGTATTGGGTTTGGGTTGCTCGACCGTGGGAAGGAGTTGTGGATTGCAACCACGGTCAGTGAAAAAGTTTTTCAGGCAGCAAGCTTCAATGGTGAAGATGTGGCAAGCTGTGTAACCTTGGGCGGAGGTGTAGTAGGTTGAGGTGGAGAGAAGAAGAAGAAGAAGGGAGGTGAAATGGTACCTGTGAGGGTGCTTCGGACCTGCAACTCCCTATGGTGGAGTTGCAAGTTCTGGGTAGGAGCATGTGGAGGAGGAGCACCAGTCAATTGGGGTCGGCGTGGTGCTTGGGAGGACAGGATGCTTGAAGAATGCCCGGAGAAGAAGTTGCAGGTTTCAGCGATTCCAACAAGGAGGGGCACTTGGTGAAGGGAGCGTGCAGCAAGGGAAAGAGCACGGCATGCCCTCGGAGATTGTCTTTCAAGTTGCTGTGCAAGTACAGCAACAATGAAGGGCTATTGCAAGTCGTGTTGGAGGGAGGATGTGACTTTGAGAGGATCACGAACAGACCTGCTGAGTTGCAGATCCACCAGTGCATTTCAGAAAGGGAGAGAGGTGGCTGGTGTCTTCACTATGGTGCAGCAGAGGGTACAACACCGAAGAGAAGAGAAGCCGCTGAAGATGGAGGCATATCCGACCAGTGGAAAATGCTGTCATGGCTCTAAGCAGAAGACGTAGTGTAATACCCTGAACTCTTATTCAGGGGTATTAGTGTAAATTGACTATAAAATTGTAAAAATTGGCATCCTAAAATTTTTTTGAACCTTATTCTTTATCTACAACATGCTATAATGCTACGTAGAAATAAATTTGAGAACTTAGTCAGAACATTTATATCATTACACGTAGAGAATTTCATTATAATGACATTAGAACCGATTTTCATAGATGTATATCTATACGGTAGTAATGTAGGGACATTGTACTGGATAACGAACTTAATTAACTAAGATCATAATTTTAAATAAATAATATTTTAAAAATAATAATGTTTTTAAATGACGAATGCTACCTTGGCATTTTTAATCAACACGTTGTCACCATTGGAGCATTTGAGATTCTTATCACATTTTGATATTTTATAAAAAGATATAATATTTTAAAAAGAAATTTAAATTAAAAGTATTTTAAATAATTTTTATTATCTTTTGTAAATTTAATGAGTAATCGTTGAATCGTTTTCTTATTATTGCTTATTTGCATGTTGATTGAATTTATTTATTGGGACAGGCCTTTCGGGCCCATTTAAAGATCTTTTAGGCCCAAAAACAATCTTATTTAAAGCCTACTTGATACCCATAGGTCTTAGGCCCATTTTTAGCCCATACCCATCTTAAATAAGCCTTTTAATGGGTTATAAAAACTACCCCTTTTAATGTTACGAAAATCAATGAAAATAAAATCTCTTTAAAGAATCTTTTTAAAATAAAATAGAAAGTTTTAAATATACTTGTTAAAACTATAAAACTTATATTTTGAAGTTTTTTCCCATGAACTATAAATAGGACCTCCCGCCCTCATATCAATTCACCAATTTTCTTGAGCTCTCTCTTGCTCTCTAAACTCTTTAGAGTTCTTCTTGTTCTTGATGGTGGAGTATCTAATTCTAAGTTTTAAAACTAGATAGGTACGGATATTCTTTTCTAGTTTGTGATTCATTTATTTTAAATTCTTGTTATATGATTTTATGAGTTTAGATCTTCGTGGCTTATGCTTTTGATTATTTTGCTAAATGATTATGTTGTTCATCATCATAATGAGACATTCTCATTTGGGTTAGGTGTTAGACGGGATTGCGCATAGGCTCTGCGGTCCGAAAGTATGGTATTAGACGGGAGTGCGCATAGGCTCTGCGGTCCGAAAGTTTGGTATTAGACGGGGGAGTGCGTATAGGCTCTGCGGCCCAAAAGGTTGGTATTAGACGGGAGTGCGCATAGGCTCTACGGCCCGGAGGTCAGGAGTGCGCATAAGTTCTGCGGCCCGAAGGATTTTATTTAGCTGGGAGTGCGCATTGGCTCTGTGGCCCAGATGAACCCTAAAGAATTAACAAGGGCTCGATGCCCTAGGGTGAAAGACCCCAAACCCCTGCAGAAGAACCTACGAGTTGGACTTGTGGAAAAAATAGAATGTGTGAAATAAATTTTTTGGATTCATTCAATCGGATCATCATCATCATCTTCATCGTATTTTTTTTTATCATGTATCCCATGTGCTCTTAATCTATGCATGTATTTAAATTAAATGAATTATAAACATGTGATTATCCTGTGGAATCTACTGGGCGAAAGCTCAAAGTTTATACCGAACAAAATTTCAGATTTCATAAAAGAAGATGAAGATGAACCATTGACGGGGAAGACATCATGGACGAGACGGAGTTTGAGGATTAACATTATTTTATTTTATTTTTTCTTAAGGTTTATAGATGTTCAAAGATGATTTGTTCATGTTGGGATTGATTGAAATATTTTAATTCACATTTTGACACTTTTATAAATTTTTGGATTTCTCGGATTTTCCCGACGTTCTAGACGAGAATATTCGTCGAATATTCTCTTGATATTCAAATAATGCAATTTCAAAGGGGTTTGTTTCTAAACTAGTTCTAGTATTTTATCAAATTTTTTAAAAATTTAATATATTATTTTGTCCTATGAAACTCTGCAAAGTGAGCATCATAGTTGCTGTCACACACAAATAGCACATAACAGCCAACTTCGACTGAGTTTTTGGCCTACTTATAGTAGAAATCTATCTTTTAACTGAACATAAAATATGTGGGGCTTCAAGTTAGCTTTTCAGAATAGACCCTTTTTACTAACTGACTATCAGTTATAAATTTCTAATAATTTCTGATTTTATTTCGACTTTTTCTTTATTTTATAAAATAGAACCTATATTATATTATTTTATAGAAAAATCATAAATTTTGAGCACTATTAAATGCACATATCACTTGTTGGATTCCATTTTAAATTGACCCTCGAATTATATGACTAAGTAAGAAAAAAATCAACCGACTGAGTTTTGCCGGTCACTTTTATAAAATTGCAACAATTGTAAAACCATTAAAAGAACTATAAAATGTCATTTTGGCCAAAGTTCATTTGTTAAAGTTGTTTCTTATGAATTTTAAAATAAAACCTTTGAAGAAAATAATTTTTGACATACTTTGAATTTTGACCAAAAGTTGACCGTTTTTGTTAGAACCGCGAAAATAAAATTTCAAAACTATCTTAAACGAGTGTTTTGGCTTAAGTGCTTTCACAAAAGATGTTTGATATAAATATTAGGTAATTATAGAGACCCTAATTAGTAATTTTGATAAAAATTAAAAAGTTTGACTTTGATTTTGCCTTTGGTTATTTCAACGTAATAACTTGTTTACGCTTCCGCATTATTTTGACTATTAGAGTTGAGCTGTTATTCATCAATCATGATGGTGATTCTTGTTGTTTTCTTATTTTTTTAGAGCATTTTATTTTTATCACATCTTGGATCTTGGGTAAACGGGCTGATCCATAGGCATTCAAGTTCGATTTGGGTGCTCGGATTTGGGGCATGATACATAGGGCACCTCAGCTAGAAAAAAAGAGAGCCAAGAAAGAGAGAAAGAGATGGGTTTGATTCAAGAATGAGAGGGTTGAGAAAGAGAGAAGAAAGAGAGGGGGGAGGGGACCAACTAGCATTAGGGTTAGAGGGGAGCTTATATGGGAGAGAGCAACGTGGGTTAGAGTGGGAGTTAGGGTTAGGAGAAGGGTAGAATGGGGAAGAGAAAGAGAATGGCCATAAGGCCGTGGGTTGCAAGTTTTTTTTTCTTTATTTTTGTTTTATGATTTTTTTTGTTATTTTTTTTTGGGTTGGCTTAATGCCATTAGTGGGTTGCGGGTATTGTGTTCACGAGGTCGTGGGCCCCTTGCGAGGCCTTGGCCTCATGTGAGTGGGTCGTTTGGCCATGAGGCTAGTGGGCCCGTGGCATTTAGGATGAGTGGTTAAAAAGTGGTGGGTTATGATGAGATTAGAGTTACTCTTTAGAGAGAGAAAGTGTGGGGAAAATGAAAGAGAAACGGTGAAGAACCGTTGGATGATGGTGATCGAATGGAGAGAAACATTAGGGTTAGAGGAGATCGTGCGGTTGAATTGAGGGGGTGGATAAATGGTGGTGGTTTTGGCCAAGATAAGCCAATGGATAGAAGATATCCTACGATTAGGGATGCTGTTATGGGTGATCGAGTGGTGAGAATGATGATCTGATGGTCAGATTGGGAGAATTAGGACCGTGATCGGATTGTGAGATGATGTTGGCCGTAGGTTGGTTAGAGTTAGGACAGAATTAAGGTTTAGAGAGAGGAGAGAGAATAAGGAGAGAGGAGAGAGAAAATGTCATAGAATAGAGAAAAAGGTGCTGGCGGAAGGTCTTGAACCCTGGTCTTCAATATGTTCTTCTCTCAAGCTTCGCTAGTAGAGCAAACCTTTATTTCTTGTCATTTCATGTTGCTTTGAAGGCTTTGGTCCGACTCTTGGTTCTTTGGACCAGCTCTTCGATCATCTAGTTCAGCCCGTATTTGGCCCATATCTTTTAATCATAGCATGTTGGCTCTTCAAGCTTTGATATTAGGCTTCTATGGTTGATCATGGGCCCGCAAGTTTCGACAATTGCCCGATCGAGTTTCTTGCGAGAGAAAAACACGTAATGAGACTTGATCAAAATGGCTTCATATCTAGACTTCCAAGAATGTGTTTAATGCATGCAAATATACCATTTCATCCAGAAAAGTGTGTTCTATGCTACAGAAGAGACTCTTACATAGAAAAGTGGATAAATAGTGCAGTTTTACGTAAGAGAGTACGTAACGCCAAAAGAATAATGGCTTAAAATAAGCACTTTTAAGCAAATATCATAACCCCCAACCAGCATATTGCCAATCCTTGACAATTAGTGCGAAATAAATGAGCTTAAAAGGGCTCTGCACATGTTGCACACTTTTTCATATTAGCTCAGGGAAAACACCATTCGTCAAATTATCATATGGATTCAAAAATAGTTACAAGCTAACAAAGAGTTGGTAAGTTTTAATAGGACTACAAACTGATAATCATGACCCAGAATAGTTAGACTCGATGTGTGTGTGTGTTCAACATTTTCATCATCTGACAGTAAAGATTTTTAAATTACCTCTAAGTTTTTATGCTTCGACCTCAAATGTCACTTGTAAAACACTCAGAAATGATCACTCGTCAGTGGTTTATTTCTTTTTCTCTCAGATTATATGTGAGGAGATGTATTGATATAAAGAGTCAAAGATCTCACACATATTTTATTTGAAGGAAGGACATTTTCAGAAATAGAAGATCTCATGGCAAGAATATCATTTCACTCGGGAACGTTAGATCAAACTCTATAGTTTCTCTTTCTCGACTCTCCACATTTATGATCATGCTATCCTAGAATCAAGTAGGACTTCAAATGGTTGTAAAGAGGCTTAGGTCAGGTGTGAAAAAATAAGGGGATATAAGATTTCAAAATTCTAAGAGGATATCTCTATTTTCTTGTAATTTTTCTATGAGTGTAACACCATTTCTTTTCATTTTCCTTCTTTCGTATTTTTCTTTTTTCCTCAATATTTCTGATACTGTTCGATTTCTTTTTAGCTCTTTTTCATACTTTCTTTTTATATATTCTTTTCAATTTGAACCACTTGTCTTTTTCTTTTATTTTTCTTGACTTTTCTTTTCATGATACACCCATATCAATTATTTCTCTATCCTTCTTAGAAGTAGGGTCGCGAGTCATACTTCGTAACTGGATTGGGTTATTGGTTAATGGGCTTAACAAGGAAAGACTTTTATAAATGGTTCAAAGGGTTTCTATGGAAGAGATTTCAAGTAAGCTAAAAGACTGAAAGGTTTAGAAAAAAGGCCTAAGTCATTTTCTAGGGTTTGCACTCTCATGTATATTGTCTCGAATGGATAAAAAGAAGGTTCTGTCATAGTAATCCAATTTTTGATGTCATTCCGAGTTCCATGATCAAGACAAGGGATAATGAGATCTCTCAACAAATATTGCAGGTATGAAGAAATTATGAGTCATCTTGTGACTCGGAATTGTAGTATAACCCTCTGAATTGATGAAAGGCTCGACAGCTCACTAGGTTAGGTCTCCACAAATGTTATTCTAGGATCTCTAGAGATTCTAAACTTAGGATGACTCTGATGTTGAATGTGTACATATTGTGCCAAATCTGAGTTTTTCTAAGTTTTCAAATATGCTGTTGATATTCGCTCAAAAGTGCTTATTTTAAGCAATTATCCTTTTAGCGTTATTGCATTTTCCTACGTAAAATACTCTATTTACCTACTTTTCTACGTAAGAGTCTCTTCTGTTGCGTAGAACACACTTTTCTGGACGAAATGGTATATTTGCATGCATTAAACACATTTTCGGAAGTCTAGATATTAAGCCGTTCTGATAAAGTCTCATTACGCGCTTCTTCTGTCGCAGGAAACCCCGATGGGACGATTCTCAAGACTTGTGGGCCCAAATCGATCATGAAAGCCCATTATCAAAGCTTAAAAAGCCCACATGCTATGACTAGAAGATATGGGCCAAATATGGGCTGAATAAGATGACCAAAAAGCCGGCCCAAAGAACGAAGAGAGTAGGAGAGCCAATGACCAAGAGACGGACCAAAGCGTTTAAAGCCACATGAGTCAGCAAAGAATGATGGTCGACTCTACTGGAGAAGCGTGAGGATGTCACAGTGAAGACCAGGGTTCCAGACCCTCCGCCAGTGCTTTTTTCCATTTTTTTTGATACTTTTTCTCTCATTTCTTCTTATTCTCTCTCTCTCTTCATCTTTCGATCCTCGAATCTACTGACTTAACCCCAGAACTCCTACCCTTCGGCTCTATCTCATCTCCCTTAGCTTTCTGACCGTTGGATCTTCCATCGGACCGTTGGATCTTCAATCGGACCGTTGGATCTCTCTAGATCCGTCGATCTACCAATCTGGGTCCCAATCAAGTCACCATCCATCCGATCGCCTTCAGAATGCCTGTCACATCATCTTGTGAGACGATGGACATCATCAGTCCATGTGGGCCAGTAGCCGGGCCCATCAGCATCGACCCGCTGTCCGACCAGTTAGTGGACCCCGCGAATTTCAAAAATAATTTTAATTAAATGGGGGGTCCACTAATTGGGGAGATTCCCCATAGAAAAGTAGCATTTTACTTAAAAAAAAAAAAAAAAAAAAAAAAAAAAAAAAAAAAATTAAAAATATTTTTTTTATTTAAAAAATACCCTATTTCCATTAATGGAAATAGGGAGCTTTATAAGAGGAAGGAGAAGGGTTCGTTCGAACCCTAATCCCCCTCAAATCTTCTCCTTTCTCTCCCCCTATCAATCCCGCATTCACCCTTGGCCCCATTCTTCTTCTTTTTCTTCTTTTCTCTTTCTCATTTTCTTCATCTTCTTCTTCTTCTTCGCCGGAGTTGCCTGCAACTCCGGCCGTCAGTGCTCCTCCACGGCATCAGTCTTCTTCTTCTTCTTCTTCTTCTTCTTCTTTTTCTTTTTCTTCTCATTTTTTTTTCGTTTTCGTTTTCGTTTTTTTTTTTTTTTTATTACCGTTTTTTTTTTAACGCCGGAGTTGCAGACCTGCAACTCCGGCCGTCAGTGCTCCTTCCTGCTAGAGCGCCTGCACCAGCCATCGCCCTCCCCTTCCTCGCCGCTGCCTCCTGCGTGCTCCACCATTGCCACCTCTCATTCCTCTTCACCGGCGTCTATCTTCACAGGCAGAACCTTCGGCCTCCCTTCTACATTACCGGTGGTCTCCTCCACCGTTGCAACTCTGGCCCACGAACCAGCCACCATGTGCAGGAACCCTGCAACTCCACCGTGGATCACTGCCACGACACCTTCTCCCTCAATCTTGTCGGACTGGTGCGCTGCAACCCTGTAAATACCAAAGCCCTGCAACTTGGAGGAAGAACAACAAACATTCCTAAAAAAAAAAAAAAAAGAGAAAAAGAGGAAGAGAAAGAAGAAGGGAGGAGAACGGTTTCCCCCAACTCCTCCATTGCTGGTCCGACCAGCACGTAGCCCAGCAAACCATGCCGTTTCAGGCAACTCTACCTCCCTCCTACTACCGCCATCAACACCAGCCACCACTACTTGCAGATTTCGCCTCCATCCTCCTTGCTGCATGGATGCATAGGCAGCATCACCACTGAACATCATCACCTAGCCGGACCACCATCTTCTCCGGCGTATCCACCACCATTGCCATGGTTTAGAGCATCACTAGCCGTCCAAACCTTGGGCCCCATTTTCTCACTCACTATCCTTGGCCAAATCATGGCCAAGCATTCATTCCGGCCAAGTTCGGATCTCTTTTTTTTTTCTCTCTAGAGAGCAATCTCTCTCTCTAGAGATCTCTCTCATCTACTCCATGATCTCCATGAACATGCTGTCCTTCTTGTTGGTCGGCAAACAACCACACATGGCCGAAAGGTAATCCAAGGTTAGGTTTATTTCTCATTTAGTTTCTTTCTTCTACTTTCTCTCTCTATATTCTAGCTCTCTCTCTCTAGATCTCTTCAAGTCTTCATTTCTCTCTCTCTAGTTTTTCTATAAATTAATTTGTAGGTTGTTTTCCTTTTACTTTGTTTAAACTCTATTGCAATGTAATGGGAATTAGTAGAATTAATAAAAGTGAGATTATTTTGATCATTTCATGCTCTTTATTGCACTAACGTGATTAATCCCGAGTGTGGATCGACATCCGACACGAGCCACTGTGCAAAATTGCTCATTTTACAGGGTTTGAGTGAAAAAGAATCGGATAATTACAAATATTGTTGAGATCTAGGATTTCCGTAACCAACGACGCGGAAAAATCCTACTTTCAGCTGTAGTCACGCTTGACTTGACTTGACTTGACTTGACTCAAAGCTAACATGTAACACAAAAAATGTCATCTTTTATAAAATGATTTTACAGATGTTTCCAACTAATCAAAATTAGGGAATTTGACACATTTTTTGAAAGTTCTACAAGATTTTGAAAACATCAGAAACCACCCAAAAAGACAAGGTTTATTTACTTATTTTTTTTTCAAAATTTATGAAAATGAAAACATGAGTTTTGGTAAATACCCACCCTGATATTCGCTTAAAAGTGCATATTTTCCTCTAAGTGTTATCACACTCTCCTATGTAAAACTGCTTTATTTACCCACTTTTCTATGTAAGAGTCTCTTTCGTTGCATAGAACACACTTTTTTAGACGAAATGGTATATTTGCATGCATTAAACATATTTTCAAAAGTCTAAATATTAAGCTGTTGTCACAGAAAACCTCGACTCGATGACTCTCGAGACTTATGGGCCCACATCGATCATGGAAGCCCATCATCAAAGCTTAAAGAGCCAACATGATATGATTAGAAGATATGGGCCGATTACGAGCTGAACAAGATGATCGAAGAGCCAACCCAAAGAACTAAGAGAGCAGAAAAGCCAATGAACAAGAAACGGACCAAAGCAGTTAAAGCCACATAAAATGAGAAGAAATGATAGTCTGCTTTGTTAGCGAAGCCTGAGAAGAAAACATATTGTAAGGAATATTTTCATATTCAATTTGACAAAGATTCTGTTTGACATAAAAACATTCTTGTAACCGTTCCTATGAGCATCAGTGTAGTGTGAAGATGTCGTGGTACGTGATATTCGCTCAAAAGTGCTTATTTTAAGCCATTATCCTTATAGCGATGTCGCATTTTCCTCCGTAAAACTTGTCTTTTTGTCGACTTTTCCATATAAGAGTTTCTTCCATTGCGTAGAATGTATTCTTTAGATGAAAATCGACTATTTGCATGAAATATACGCATTTCGGATAGTCTAGTATCAAGGTGTTTTAGTTGAATCTCATTACGCGCTTTTTCACTTGTAGGAGACCCTATCAGGCGATTCTCGAGGACTGGTGGGCCCACGACCAACCACAGAAGACTTCTATCAAAGCTTAATTAGCCAACAGGCTAGGATAAAAAGATAGAAGACATATATGGGCAAAGCTAGAGGATCGTAGAGTCGGAACAAGGACTAAGAGAGAGAATAGCTGGAGAACAAGAGAAGGACTTAGGTGTTAAAGGCCACACCAATTGACATCAAAGGATAAGTTTGACTTATTGGTGGAGTAGACGAGAGAGAATAAAGAAGACCAGGGTTCAAAACCCTCCAATGCTTTTATTTTTATTTTTCTCTCACATCTCTCCTATTTCTCTCTTTATCTATCTATCTTGGCCCATGACATAGGCCCATGACCTAAGCCCATGACCTAAGCCCATGACCCATGACCCATGACCCATGCCCATACCCATGACCCATGCCCCATGCCCATGACCCATACCCATGACCCATGCCCATGCCCATGACCATGACCCATGCCCATGCCCATGCCCATTTGCAATAAGAAGAGAGAATTGGTCTCACTTGACCGATTCTTCTCTCCCCATATCTCTCTATCCTAGTCACTCTCTCTCTCATCTAACTAACCCATTCCCAACCGTTGGATTTCTCTAGATCCAACGGTCATCATTTTTACAACAAGCAAAAAAGAAAAAAATAAGTCTATAAGAGATTCATTCTCTCTCCTTCTTGGGTTGGTTCCCTCCCCCTTCTCTTCCTCTCTTTCTTCCTTCTTTCTCTTCTTCTTCACCCTTCTTCTCCGGCGAGCAACTCCGGCGAGCTCACCATTAACGCCTCCACCTTGAAGTGCAAAGCGTCAAACAGCAACGTCTCCTTGCTGCCCATTCCATTCGCCACAATCAAAGGCTACAATCCTCAATCCCATTGAGTTTTATCCAATAGAAGTTGCACCATCTACCTCTTCAATGGTAAGCTTCTCTCTAATTCATCTCTCTAACCTTCCTACCTTCTTTCACTCTCTTCTTTCCCTCTCTACCTTTACATGCTTTCTAGGATAATATTTTAATGGCTTTCTAGATTAATTTGGTTTAATGTTATTTCCATTGTAAAGCATTTGAACAAGCATTGTAAGCATTTGTTTTTAGTTTAATGAACAAGTTTTAAATTCAAGTTTAAGTTGTTTTCATTTATTGTGTTTTTCATTCTCGTTTCTCTTATGTTTTTTTTCATTCTAATAGTTTTAACAACAATCTCAAACATATTTTAAATCAACCTCCACCATTCTCACCCTTCCATTTATTCCGAGCATTTTCTGATTATTCTTGTTTCTTATTGTGCTAACTAATCCCGAGTGCGGACGATATCCGACACGAGCCACTGTGCAAGTCTACTTATTTGCAGATTAAGTGAACCAATTCGGAGAAATTACAAATATTGTTGAAATCAAGGGTTTCCGATCCAACGACGTGGAAAAACCCTAATTTCAGTACGCATACTTCGCTAACTACGTGAAGCCTAGAAGACAAACAACAAAAATCAGACAGTTGACGACAAGAGTCATTTGAGTAACTGCCCATTTATCGGTTATAGATCGTGTACGCTCGCTTGGGAAGGTAAGTGCTACATCGCAGAAAAAAATACAAGAAAATAGAGATATCCTCTCAAGATCTTTGAAATCCCGTATCCCTTTATTTTTCTACACTGGACCTAAGCCTCATTATAACCCAGGAATGTCCTATTTGATTCTAGGATAGCACGATCATAAAATGTGGAGATTGGAGAAGGAGAAGCTATAGAGTTTGATCTGACGTTCCCGAGTGAAGTGGTATTCCAATCATGAGATCTTCTTTTGTTAAAGATGTCCTTCCTTTAAATAATACATATGTGAGATCTTTGCTTTCATATATCAACACATCTCCTCACATATAAATTGAGAGAAAAGAAGAAAACCCTTCTTGTGTGATTCTATTCGGAGTGCTAAACATGTGAGATTTGAGGTCGAGGCATAAAAACTTAGAGGTGATCTGAAAATCTTTACTGTCGGATGATGAGAACATTGAGCACACACACACGCAGAGTCTAATTATTCTGGGTCATGATTATCAGTCTGTAGTCTTGCCAAAACTTTCCAACTCTTCGCTAGCATGTAACTTTTTTTGCATCCATTCAATGATTTGACGAACGGTATTTTTCCGGAGCTAATATGAAAAAGTGTGCAGCATGTGCAGAGCCCTTTTAAGCTCATTTATTTCGCACTAATTGCCAAGGATTGGCAATATGCTGGTTGGGGGTTGTTGAAAGTAGGATTTTTCTGCGTCGTTGGTTACGGAAACCCTAATCTCAATAATATTTGTAATTTGATCCGATTATCCTGCAAAATTTAGAACTTCTTGCACAGTGGGAAGTGTCGAATCTCGATCCGCACTCGGGGTTAGTTAGCAAGCGTAAAGAACATAAAATGATGGACTTTTTGCTTGGAATTGATGGGGTGAGAATGATGGAGTGATTGAAAACATCTTTTGGTGATTTGTAGAGAGAGAAAATTACTCATAACCAATAAAGAACCATAAAAGTAAAATTAGAATGCCATCAAAAATTAGCCTAGAAGGGAATTACTATGGTAGAGAGAGAAAGTAGAGAGAGATAAGAGACTTTTAGAGAGAGAAAAGGGATGAACACTTACCATTGGTTCGGTTGCAGTCCAACAAGGAGGGGAAGCGTAAATGGGGTGGTAATGGTGCTGGCTTGTTACGTTTCGGCCGGAGTTGCTCTTAAAGAAGAGAACACGAACCCCCAAAGGGAGATGGCAGTGGTAGGTAACCTTCTGTCACCTGCTATGAAGACCAGCAGACCTTGGAAGATGCATCCACGATCGGGGATGGTGGTGATTCGATGGAGGAGGCGGTCCAACGGGAGGAGCCCGTTGCAGACCTGCAACTTGAGTGATTGCCGGTCAGTTTTTAATGGTGAGGAGGGTGGTTCAGCCACCTGCACGTCAAGGGCAGCAAGGGGATCATGGGAGGGACGTTGCTGGAGGTGCTGATCAGGGTGGAGAGGAACAGCAGGTAAGCGTTCCTCTTCTCCTCTTCTTCTTCTTATCTTCCCTTTTTTTCTTTTTTCTTTTTTCTTTTTTCTTTTTTTGTCTTTTTCTGGTTTCTCTTCAAGAAACGGTGAAGGAGATGAAGAGCTTAAGGTTGAGGGCTTGGACAGAAAGAAAGAGAACGACTTGTGCTGTGGTGTTGCAGACCTGCCGGAGTTGCAGGTCTGCCCGAAGAAGATAAAGGACGGTGATGGTGAGGAAAAAAAAAGAGCAAAAATGATCTTGGGTGGCCAAGCCGTTGCCATTTCGGACGGTGTGAAGATGAAACGGTGGTGGTTGGAGAGTTTTCTCCAAGAGAGAAACGTGGAGATCGTGAGAGGAGGCAGCGGGGGCGTACGGTGGTTGTAAACGGAGGTAGCAGCGTAGGGAATGGGGCAACAGGCGGTGCTGGTGGTGTTGATGTGGTGTTGTTGTTACCGGCCGGAGTTGCAGGCTGCAACTCCGGTAGAAAGAAAATGAAGAAGATGATGATGAAGAACAAGAAGAAGAAGAAGAGGAGGAAAGAAGGAGAGGAGGAAGGGAAAACGTGGGGAATGGTAAAGGGGAAGGATTGAAGGGATTAGAGGGGGATTAGGGTTCCAAAGAACCCTTCTCCTTCCCCTTTTAAAGCTCCCTAGTTTCCATTAATGGAAATTAGGGAATTTTTGAAATAAAAAAATATATATTTTTTTTTTTTAAGTAAAACTCTACTTTTCTTTGGGGAATGTCCCCATTTAGTGGACCCCCCATTTTTTAAAATTTAATTAAAATAATTTTGAAATTCACGGGGTCCACTAACTGGTCGGACAGCGGGTCAATGATGATGGGCCCGGCTACTGGCCCACATGGATTGATGATGTCCATCATCTCACAAGATGATGTGACAGACAGTCTGATGGCGATCGGATGGATGGTGACTTGATTGGGACCCAGATTGGTAGATCGATGGATCTAGAGAGATCCAACGGTCCGATTGAAGATCCAACGGTCCGATGGAAGATCCAACAGTCAGAAAGCTAAGGGAGATGCGATAGGGCCGATGGGGTTAGGTCAGTAGATTCGAGGACCGAGAAATGAAGAGAGAGAGAGAATAAGGAGAGATGAGAGAGAAAATATCAAAAAATGGAGATAAAAGTATTGGCAGAGGGTCTGGAACCCTGGTCTTCACTGTGACCATCCTCACGCTTCTCCAGTAGAGTAGACTATCATTCCTTGCTGACTCATGTGGCTTTAAACGCTTTGGTCCGTCTTTTGGTCATTGGCTCTCCTACTCTCTTCGTTCTTTGGGCCAGCTTTTTGGTCATCTTATTCAGCCCATATTTGGCCCATATCTTCTAGTCATAGCATGTGGGCTCTTTAAGCTTTGATAATGGGCTTTCCTGATCGATGTGGGCTCGCAAGTCTCGAGAATTGTCCCATCGGAGTTTCCTGCGACAGAAGAAGCGCGTAATGAGACTCTATCAGAATGACTTCATGTCTAGACTTCCGAAAATGTGTTTAATGCATGCAAATATACTATTTCATCCAGAAAAGTGTGTTCTACGCTGAAAGTAGGATTTTTCCGCGTCGTTGGTACGGAAACCCTAACTTCAACACATTTTTAATTTATCCGAGACATTTAACCTATAAAATGAGCAATTTTGCATAGTGGCTCGTGTCGGATGTCGATCCGCACTCGGGATTAGTCGGATTAGCGCGAATAAGAACATAAAATGACAGATAATATACAAGAGAAAAAGTAGAATGATGGAAGAGATGAGAAGGGCGAGTCGATTTAAAACACATCCAAATAAGATCCAGAGAAGACTAAAATTATCGAAATCAAATTGCATTAATCAAACTGTTGCTTACAGGAAATAAATGACAGAAATAAATAAAGCGGTAAATCTATTCTAGAAAGCATGTAAGAAAGCATGTAAAAAGAGATTTTAGAGAGAGAGGAAGAAGGTAGAGAGAGATTTTTCACACCTCGGTCGTTTACCGGCCGACAAGGTAGAGGTGAGAGAAAAACTCACCCTCTTGCATTCACCGAACGGAGTTGGCGGTGCAAAAAGGCGATCAGCCTGGGGATTCTAGATAGAGAAATTCACTTACCCTAGAGAGAGAAAATGAACCCTAGAAAGAGAAAATACCTTATGCGCACTTATCATGATTTGAGACCAAGATCGACCCAGTGAGTGGTTCGGCCTGGGTGATCGGCCAAGAATGAAGATCAATGGTCGGATCTAATTCGGCCACGAGAATAGCCTAGTGATTGGTTTGGCCCGGGTGATCGACCATTGATGGAGAGTTCAGTCACGACTGGCTTTGGGAGGAGCCCGACTAGCAAGCGATAAGACTGGATCTGCCATGATCGAGGCAATGATGGATCTAGTGGTTGCCGATCATGGAGAAGCCCACGGCTCCTCTTTGTAGCTCAAAAGTAAAGTTGATAGGGAAGCTTCGGACCTGCGAGGAGGAGACTGTGGAGGAGAGTTGCTGGTTGGCCGGTCATCAAGTGGAGTTCCATGCAGTAGTAGAGACGATGATGGAACTTGAAAGGGGGGTGGTGCAGGCGGTGTAGCAGGGACGAATCTGGTGGTGATGAAGGGAGCAAGTTGCAGGCCAGCAACTCGTTGGACATCCCAGCTAGATGGTGGGAGGCAAGGTGCACCAGTCCAGGAAGAGTTTTGAAGAGGCGGTGGCTTGCAGAGCTTGGAGAAGACGCTACTGGCTCTTGCTGGTTCATGCAGGCGCTGCAGGTACAAGGGTGGTGAAGGGGTGAACAGCCTGCCATGGTTGCAGGCCGTGAAATTGTAAGTTCAGGGGCGGAGACAGTAGGTGAGTTGCAATGATGTTCGATTGTTGCTGCCCGCAGAGAACACTAGCAGATGTGCAGGCGGTACCGTTGATGAAGGGGGGGGCACAAGCAGTGGCAGCAAGCAAAGGATGGAGGTAAGAGAAACCTCCATCTTCCTCTTCTCTCATCTCCTCTTCTTTTCCCTTTCTTTTTTTATTTATTTATTTTTTTTCTTTTTCTTTCTTTAGGTGAGTGACGGCTGGGTGAAGGATAAGCCGCCCGGAGTTGCAGACCAGCAACTCCGATAATGGCTTCCAGACTGTTGGGGTGTGGAAGATGGAGAGGATGGCAGCGATTGGTGGAGGTGGAGCACCATGGGAAGCTTGCAAAGATGAAGACGGTGGAGTTTGGAAGAGATGCAGGCTGTGGGAAACGTTGCTGTTCACATGGAAGGGGGCGGTAATCCAAGCCGCAGTGAGTGAGAACCCACCGTTGGGTTCTGTGGAGGTGCTGGCGATCCAACAGGGGCAAGGAGATGGAGCTAAGGGGGAGAAAAATAGAGTTGCAGATGGCCGGAATTCTGCAACTCCGGCGAGAAGACAAAAGAGGAGAAGATGAAGAAGAAGAAGAAGAAATGAGAGGAAAAAGTCGGGGACGGTTTTGGGGAAGCCCAGGAAGAATAAGAAGGGGGATTAGGGTTCCAAAGAACCCTTCTCCTTCCCCTTTTAAGCTCCCTAGTTTCCATTAATGGAAATTAGGGAATTTTTGAATTAAAAAAATTTTTTTTTTATTTTATTTTTTATTTTTTTATAAGTAAAACTCTACTTTTCTTTGGGGAATAACCCCATTTAGTGGACCCCCCCATTTTTTAAAATTTAATTAAAATTATTTGGAAATTCACGGGGTCCACTAACTGGTCGGATATCGGGTCGATGATGATGGGCACGGCTACTGGCCCACATGGATTGATGATGTCCATCGTCTCACAAGATGATGTGACAGACAGTCTGATGGCGATCGAATGGATGGTGACTTGATTGGGACCCAGATTGGTAGATCGACGGATCTAGAGAGATCTAACGGTCCGATTGAAGATCCAACGGTCAGAAAGCTAAGGGAGATGAGATAGAGCCGATGGGCAGGAGTTCTGGGGTTAGGTCAGTAGATTCGAGGATCGAGAGATGAAGAGAGAGAGAGAATAAGGAGAGATGAGAGAGAAAGTATCAGAAAATGGAGATAAAAGTATTGGCAGAGGGTCTGGAACCCTGGTCTTCACTGTGACCATCCTCATGCTTCTCCAGTAGAGTAGACTATCATTCTTTGCTGATTCATGTGGCTTTAAACGCTTTGGTCCGTCTCTTGGTCATTGGCTCTCCTACTCTCTTCGTTCTTTGGGCCGGCCTTTTGGTCCTCTTATTCAGCCCATATTTGGCCCATATCTTCTAGCCATAGCATGTGGGCTCTTTAAGCTTTGATAATGGGCTTTCCTGATCGATGTGGGCTCGCAAGTCTCAAGAATTGTCCCATCGGGGTTTCCTGCGACAGAAGAAGCGCGTAATGAGACTCTATCAGAATGACTTCATGTCTAGACTTCCGAAAATGTGTTTAATGCATGCAAATATATCATTTCGTCCAGAAAAGTCTGTTCTACGCAACAAAAGAGACTCTTACGTAGAAAAGTAGATAAATAGAGCAATTTAACGTAGGAGAATGCAATAACGCTAAAAGGATAATTGCTTAAAATAAGCACTTTTGAGCGAATATCATACGCAACACAAGAGACTCTTACGTAGAAAAGTAGATAAATAGAGCATTTTAACATAGGAGAATGCAATAACGCTAAAAGGATAATTACTTAAAATAAGCACTTTTGAGCGAATATCACAACCCCCAACCAGCATATTGCCAATCCTTGGCAATTAGTGCGAAATAAATGAGCTTAAAAGGGCTCTGCACATGCTGCACACTTTTTCATATTAGCTCAGGGAAAACATCGTTCGTCAAATCATTGAATGGATTCAAAAATAGTTATATGCTAGCGAAGAGTTGGAAAGTTTTGGCAAGACTACAGACTGATAATCATGACCTAGAATAGTCAGACTCTGCGTGTGTGTGTGCTCAACATTCTCATCATCCGACAGTAAAGATTTCCAGATCACCTCTAAGATTTTTTGCCTCGACCTCAATTCTCACTTGTAAACTACTCAGAATGGAATCACTCGAGAAGGGTGTTCTTCTTTTCTCTCAATTTATATGTGAGGAGATGTTTTTAATATAAAGAGGCAAAAGATCTCACATATGTTTTATTTGAAGGAAGGACATTTTTAACAGAAGGAGATCTCATGATTGGAATATCACTTCACTCGGGAACGTCAGATCAAACTCTATAGCTTCTCCTTCTCCAATCTCCACATTTTATGATTGTACTATCCTAGAATCAAATAGGACTTTCCTGGGTTATAATGAGGCTTAGGTCCATTGTAGAAAAATAAAGGGATCCAGGATTTCAAAGATCTTGAGAGGATATCTCTATTTTCTTGTATTTTTCCTGCGGTGTAACACCATTATCGGGTTCTTTTTCCTTTTTTCGTATTTTTCTCTTTTTCTTGATATTTCTGAGACTGCTCTTTTCAGCTCTTTTTCATACTTTCTTTCCATATTTTGTTTTCAGCTTGAACCACTTTCTTTTTCTTTTGATTCTTCTTCTTTACTTTTCTTTTCACGGTACACCCATATTAGTTATTCTTTTGTCCATCTCAAAATAAGGGTAGCCAGTCATGCTTCGTAGCTATATATACTGGATTTTAGGTTGATGGGTTTACAAAGAAAAGGCTTTTATAGAAGGGTTCAAGGGGTTTCTAGTGAAGTATAATTCAGGTGAGTAAAAAGGCTGAATGGTTCAGAAAAATGGCCTAAATCATTTTCTAGGGTTTGCACTATCATGTATACTGTCTTGACTGGATACAAAGAAGGTTCTGTCGTAGTAATCCAATGTTGATGTTGTTCCGAGTTCCATGATCGAAGCAAAAGACAATGAGATCTCTCAACGAATATTGCGGGCATGAAGAATAGTGAGTCATCCATTGACTTAGGATTATTGTATAACTCTCTGAAATGATTAAAGGTTCGAAAGCTCACTGGGTTAGGTCTCCACAATTATTCTCACAGGATCTCTAGAGTTTCAAAACTTAGGATGACTCTGATGTTGATAGTGTACAATTGTGCCAAATCTGAGTTTTTCTGAGTTTTCAAACCTGCTGTAGTCACGCTTGACTTGACTCAACGCTAACAAAAATTGACATCCTCAATACTGACTTAACGGAGGTTTTTAGCTAATCAAAGTTAGGGTATTTGACACATTTTTGAAATTCTAGAAAACTTTTGGAGAACATCGGAAATCACCCCAAAAACAACTTTCTTCTTTTCTTTTTATTTTTTATTTTTTATTTTTTTTTATCAAAATGATGACATGAGTTTTGATAAATACCCACCCCCAACCAAAATACAGCACCGTCCTCGGTGCTCTTGACCGGGACATAAAATGATGAAAAATCAGTGATGATGATGCAAAGGTTCAGGGAGGATGTTACCAGTCGGCAGAAACTCGACAGTGTCTGATACCTGATGATCGGAAGAATGAATGTACCTGCATTTCCAAAGATATAATAATAAATGCATGAGACTCATGTACTCTAGGAATACCGAAATTGCCTTTCCGAAAGCGCTAAGTTTTACGTCTTCAGCCAGACATGATGGGGGTATATCAAGTACCCCCAACCAGGTTAAAACTCATGGAGACTGAGTGAATCTGCAGTCTTCCTGACACCTAAGGTGGAAGGGAAACAACTATCCTATCCCTTGTCTAGGTATACCTGTGTAGAACAGGTCTTTCTTAGTGTAGACCGAGAGAAGGACAGTAAGTTCTCTGAGCAGACCCACAAAAACATTTAGTTCAGCGGGGAGGGATAGAAGTTTCTCAGTAAAGACTTAGAGGAGAGTAATAGTGGGTTCTCTGACCGTGGTTAGCAGAGCCGCAAACTCATTGAGTTTTGCGGGAAGGTATCTGAATGGAGCAGACTCCTGCAGATCAGTAATACCAGAAATGTTGGACTCCGAGATGAAGTCAAACTCAAAGTGTTCTTGACACTTGGATAATTTGGCTTTGGGAGAGTCCTGAATTAAACTCTCTATGGCATACGGGTCATCGATAATATCGATGTAGGGTGGCGGGTGAAAACTGTTAACCTCTCCCTCGAGGTTTCCAAATTTGAGAGGGATGTTCAAATCCCTACACTCAATATGTTCCTCCTCGGTGGGGATCGGTAGGTCCAGGATAGCGGGAGTCTCATATTCTAGACACGGTTCTATGGTAGGAATGTCTGCATCTAGTGTAGAGGTAGAATCATTAGAGATAGAGATGACATGGGTATCTCTGTGCTCGGTCCAGAAGTTGGTGCTGTTAAGGGCACCAAAGATTGTGACTCGGGTTCATCACTAATGTTGCACAATCCAAGGGAGGTGGGGAGGAACGGTAGATCTAGCACAGTTGGGATCCTACGATCGAGACACAGCTCAGTGTCATGGAGATCGACATCAGGGTCATTAGAGGTAGAGTGAGAAATAGGTTGCTCTGAGGTAGGTTCAAGATTTGGTGCTGTTAAAGGCACCGTATAAGGATACACTGGTTCCTCAATAATCGGGCTTGATCTAGGGGTGGTAACAACTTCTATTTCATCCTGGCAATTCTGGTACTTGGTCCAATTGTGCGACTCCTCATTATAGACAGTGGCCATATCATTCTCCTCAGGATAGGCTATTGGAGGACTAGTGAAGTTGACTTCCTCTCTCTCATTTTCTAATTGAACTAGACGTTGCTCCAAGCTCTCCATAGATTGCTGTTGTTGGTGCTCTAGACTTTGGAAATACTGTTGTTGCTGGGCAATGTACTGAGAGAGAAGGTCCTCTAGACCGGGTTTAGTAGCCAACGGAGGCAGTTCAGCCAAGGGGAGCTGAGGTGCCAACTCTTGATTGTAGTCCGATTGGGTATGAAAGTTGTAAGGCAAAGTGGAGTCTGGGACTAGTTGCTGACTCTGAAAATCCTGAGGGGCTCACTGTTGATCAGAATAGTCATTCTGTGGATATGACGGGTACTGGGATTGCGAGTATTGCCAGTCATACTCTCCATTGGGTTGATGGAACCCGGAAGGATAATTATCCTGCGGCAGTTGCTGCGGGAGGGCAGACTGTTCCCAACCAAAGTTATGGTGACTCCTATTATCCGGATAATAAGTGTTGTCATAGGAGGTCTACATTGGAGATGGAAAGGTACAGACATCTTGCTAGATAGGAGGGTAATATCCTACAGACTGGGAATGGTACACAGGTTGCTGGACTGCGGCACGAAGGGCAGAGACTGAATTTTTAAGCTCTTTGAGTACAAAATTGTACTCCGGATCTCGGTGATTATCATACCCTGTAGAAGTGTGCGAGACTGGAGTATCATGATGATACGCAGAATTGTCATACCATTGTTGAGAGTGATCACCTCGATTCTCACAGAAACTGTAGTAGGTCTCATACAGAGGCCGTTCATCTGCCATTAGAGGCGATAAAGGGATGCGGTGGACTAACTCTCAAATCGAGTCAGTCAAAGATTAGGACAGGTCCAACCGGGCTTCTACTTGAAAAAGTAAGCCCAAGATTTGGCAAAAAGTTGCCAAAAGGAGACACTGGAGTAGTGATCCTAAATGATGCACACCAAGCATAGATAATCCTATTCTAAACAATCAGGATATATTTTAGGCATTATCTTGTTAGTTTTGGGGTTAGAGTAGATTATGACAGTGGGCGGACCACTGGTTTATCTTTTAGCCGCCGGACTAACTGTATGCACTCAAAGGTTCTCACCAGGCTACACTCTTCAGAGCGAATCCTTTAGTACTAACTCTAGTCAACAACAAGGTAATCCGAAGCCTAGACAAATGTGCGGCACAATGGCTGTCTTAAGTATGTCCCAGACTAACCGGATTGGTCAAGTGTATAAGAAGAGTGTTCCCTCTGGTTAAGCTAGGGTTATTGCATGTTCCTAGTCCACACGCAACTAACCGCCGAATAGTCCAAGATGCCACGTCGAGCTCAGTGTACTTGAGTAGCAGGGACTTATGGGTGTGTTAGACAACAGGGACCCGCGCTCGTGGTCTTATTTCGATTGGATGTTAAGCGGGTTCGCTTTGTGTGGATTTTTCCTCAAACACCGGGCTAATTGGCTCTACTTCTTGATTCTTTTTAATTAAATGGAGCCTTGGGATCAAATCAGTTGGAATGATGAGGTGGGTGATAAAATCCCACCAGTTTCAATTTTGAAGCTGGGTCTACTCTCTTAAAGTTGATTGATTAACGGCCACGCCACGCAAGTCGAAGAATATGTATGCGAAAGCAAATAGATAAGCGGCAATGATGCACCCAATAACACCATATCGCACTCAAGGCGAGGATAGGGACTTACCTCCCGTGGGCCATGCCACGGGGTCGCCTCCGTGGGTTAGGGAGGGGTATCCTAATGGGCTTGGGCCCGACTCCACCTCTTTGAGCTTTTGCTCCCTACCCACACTGGATCTGTTCCTGCAGAAACAGTTAGATCGCACGGTCTAGGTATTTGGGATTCTATTTGGAAGATCCTTGCCTTTTTAGGGTTCACTGAACAAGCACTGGATTTAGGCAAGTTTTTGAATTAGTTTCCAAATTCGAGATGGGTTAAAATTTAGGAATTCCCAGATTGGAAAATACCTAGATTGGAAAGTTTCCGAACTGTGGAGATCTTCCAAGAAAGATTTGATTGCAAGATCCCTTACAATTTTGGGAAATTTCTCAAAATTGAAATTCTGCTAGATTTGGGGTGTTTCCTTTTGTAGACTTTTCCAAATTCGGAAGATTTCTAAAGATAGAAATTCTTCTAAAGAGGAAACTTCTAAGAGGGGAAACCCTAATTAAGCAGAGTTTCAAGATTTTGGAATCTTTCCAAAAATCGCAAATCCGTGATTGGTGATTTCTAAAAAATCTGCAGAATATAAAACCCTAATTTTTTTGAATTTTTATTTATTATTTTTTTTTGGTAATTTTGACTTAATCTAGGGTTTCTAAAAAACCCTAGAACAAGATCTAGCAGTTATTTGGAAAGCAGTAAAATTCCTAAATTATTACAACTCTGCACTCGGCCTTCCGAGGCATTAAAAATAGTAATTTAAAAACTGCTAAAAATCACTAAAAACCAAAAAATAGATAGTTTCCCGAAAAGGTCAGGCTGTCCAAATTGAGCAGCATTTCACTTCAGCAACTTTCCAATTCCGTCTTTACGTCCTTTTTCGCACTCCCGAATACCCGAGCGGCAGCGACGCCATTTGAAAGTAGGATTTTTCCGCGTCGTTGGTTACGGAAACCCTAATCTCAATAATATTTGTAATTTGATCTGATTATCCTGCAAAATTTAGAACTTCTGCACAGTGGGAAGTGTCGGATGTCGATCCGCACTCGGGGTTAGTTAGCACGCGTAAAGAACATAAAATGATGGACTTTTTGCCTGGAATTGATGGGGTGAGAATGATGGAGTGATTGAAAACATCTTTTGGTGATTTGTAGAGAGAGAAAATTACTCATAACCAATAAAGAACCATAAAAGTAAAATAAGAAATGCGAAATATCAACTTTATTAATTATCAACGAGTGATTACAAAATAAATTCAACTAAATTCAACTGAAGAAATTGACTTAGAAAGCCATCAAAAATTAGCCTAGAAGGGAATTACTATGGTAGAGAGAGAAAGTAGACAGAGATAAGAGACTTTTAGAGAGAGTAAAGGGATGAACACTTACCATTGGTTCGGTTGCAGTCCGACAAGGAGGGGAAGCATAAATGGGGTGGTAATGGTGCTGGCTTGTTACGTTTCGGCCGGAGTTGCTCTTAAAGAAGAGAACACGAACCCCCAAAGGGAGATGGCAGTGGTAGGTAACCGTCTGTCACCTGCTATGAAGACCAGCAGACCTTGGAAGATGCATCCACGATCGGGGATGGTGGTGATTTGATGGAGGAGGCGGTCCAATGGGAGGAGCCCATTGCAGACCTGCAACTTGAGTGATTGCCGGTCAGTTTTTAATGGTGAGGAGGGTGGTTCAGCCACCTGCACGTCAAGGGCAGCAAGGGGATCATGGGAGGGACGTTGCTGGAGGTGCTGATCGGGGTGAAGAGGAACAGCAGGTAAGCGTTCCTCTTCTCCTCTTCTTCTTCTTATCTTCCCTTTTTTTCTTTTTTCTTTTTTTGTCTTTTTCTGGTTTCTCTTCAAGAAACGGTGAAGGAGATGAAGAGCTTAAGGTTGAGGGCTTAGACAGAAAGAAAGAGAACAACTTGTGCTGTGGTGTTGCAGACCTGCCGGAGTTGCAGGTCTGCCCAGAGAAGATAAAGGACGGTGATGGTGAGGAAAAAAAAAGAGCAAAAATGATCTTGGGTGGCCAAGGCGTTGCCGTTTCGGACGGTGAGGAGCAAGGAAGTCCGACAGGCACTGTTTCAGACCTGCAACTCGAAGTTGCAGGTCGTGGAGGGAGTGCTGGGCGGTGTGAAGATGAAACGGTGGTGGTTGGAGAGTTTTCTCCAAGAGAGAAACGTGGAGATCGTGAGAGGAGGCAGCGGGGGCGTACGGTGGTTGTAAACAGAGGTAGTAGCGCAGGGAATGGGGCAACAGGCGGTGCTGGTGGTGTTGATGTGGTGTTGTTGTTACCGGCCAGAGTTGCAGGGTGCAACTCCGGTAGAAAGAAAATGAAGAAGATGATGATGAAGAACAAGAAGAAGAAGAAGAGGAGGAAAGAAGGAGAGGAGGAAGGGAAAATGTGGGGAATGGTAAAGGGGAAGGATTGAAGGCATTAGAGGGGGATTAGGGTTCCAAAGAACCCTTCTCCTTCCCCTTTTAAAGCTCCCTAGTTTCCATTAATGGAAATTAGGGAATTTTTGAAATAAAAAAATATTTTTTATTTTTATTTTTTATTTTTTAAGTAAAACTCTACTTTTCTTTGGGGAATGTCCCCATTTAGTGGACCCCCCCCCCCCATTTTTTAAAATTTAATTAAAATAATTTTGAAATTCACGGGGTCCACTAACTGGTCGGACAGCAGGTCGATGATGATGGGCACGGCTACTGGCCCACATGGATTGATGATGTCCATCGTCTCACAAGATGATGTGACAGACAGTCTGATGGCGATCGGATGGATGGTGACTTGATTGGGACCCAGATTGGTAGATCGACGGATCTAGAGAGATCCAACGGTCCGATTGAAGATCCAACGGTCAGAAAGCTAAGGGAGATGAGATAGGGCCGATGGGCAGGAGTTCTGGGGTTAGGTCAGTAGATTCGAGGACCGAGAAATGAAGAGAGAGAGAGAATAAGGAGAGATGAGAGAGAAAGTATCAGAAAATGGAGATAAAAGTATTGGCAGAGGGTCTGGAACCCTGGTCTTCACTGTGACCATCCTCACGCTTCTCCAGTAGAGTAGACTATCATTCCTTGCTGACTCATGTGGCTTTAAACGCTTTGGTCCGTCTTTTGGTCATTGGCTCTCCTACTCTCTTTGTTCTTTGGGCCGGCTTTTTGGTCCTCTTATTCAGCCCATATTTGGCCCATATCTTCTAGCCATAGCATGTGGGCTCTTTAAGCTTTGATAATGGGCTTTCCTGATCGATGTGGGCTCGCAAGTCTCGAGAATTATCCCATCGGGGTTTTCTGCGACAGAAGAAACACGTAATGAGACTCTATCAGAATGACTTCATGTCTAGACTTCCGAAAATGTGTTTAATGCATGCAAATATACCATTTCGTCCAGAAAAGTGTGTTCTACGCAACACCAGAGACTCTTACGTAGAAAAGTAGATAAATAGAGCATTTTAACGTAGGAGAATACAATAACGCTAAAAGGATAATTACTTAAAATAAGCACTTTTGAGCGAATATCAGTTGTGATATTCGCTTAAAAGTATGTATTTTCACTGTTATCTTCTAAGTGTTATCATACTCTCCTACGTTAAAATGCTCTATTTATCTACTTTTCTACGTAAGAGTCTCTTTTGTTGCGTAGAACACACTTTTCTGGACGAAATGGTATATTTGCATGCATTAAACACATTTTTGGAAGTCTAGATATAAAATCATTTTGATTAAGTCTCATTACGCGCTTTTTGTAATGACCCAGATTTTCGGGTCGACCTTTCGGGTTCTGTTCGAGGTATTCGGGTCTCCTACCAGGACTTTGAACCCATTTTCGATCACTATTTCCTCGGGTTTGGGTCATACCTCATGATCCTAAGATGCTCTTAACTATGGGAACTCTCTTATCACAGTAACATCACTTCCTTAGTCATCTCGGGAGTTACGATATATTCCGATTTCCATTTTAACACATAATTGACTTAAATTAGGTGTCAGATTTACCACGTTAACTTAATCTCACATTGCTTTTGGTGCCCAGGTTGCATCCGAGCACAACAATAAGTAGAGAGAAGAACGCTCTTCGCATCCAAACGGTCGGATTTTCGCGAGTCACGCCCTATCACGTTTTATAAACAAAATATTATTGGGTGTATCATAGGTTGATGTTGCCGTCATACACCAAAGTGATACAATGATGGCATCTCAACCATCTCCACCAACCACTCTCTGTATTGCGACACGTGTCAGTATACTTCATAGGATATTGACACGTGTCTACTTTTAGAGTGGCTTGTGTTGGAAGCCATTTGGAAAACAATATACAGAGGAGAGAGTGACTTGCGTGGGAAGAAAAGAAACCTCTCATAGTTTCCTTCCCATAAACCCTGTCCACAAGATCTCTCATACCTTCTCTCAACTATTCTTGCTCAAGTTGGAGTATATTGATCACCTTGCTCTCCCCTTTGTAAACCCCTATTTGTAATTGTTAGCGCACATGCGGAGTTCGTGGGAGGATTAGAAACTCACTCTGAATTGGGGAGCTCCATAAAAAAAGAGGTAAGTGCCCCTCTTCTCCTTTTTCCTTGTCTTCTTCTTCTCTTTCCTTCAGGATTTTCTCCATTTATCCAACGATTATTCCGATTTAAGAGATCATGATTCCCGTGTAGAAAGCATGTAAATGTTGTTTTATCTATTTTGGTGAAGTCCTTGAGTATCAAATTAATGGGGAGAGTTTTGTGGATGTTCGGCATTGTGGGAAGCCATCAATGGCCGTCCACAGGTGCTGCAGCAGTCTGTGTTTTAGGGGCTATGCTGTGGTTGAAGAAATTCAGACTTTAATGCCCATTAATCTTAAGAAAAACCATCTTTCTAGGTAAACTTTCAGCCAATTATAGTAAAGTGTTTTGAGAGGTTTTAGATGGCCATTAACGGCTGTGTGTAGGTCTGAAACGAGTCCCTGTGTTGGACCTTTTTGTTGCACTAGAACAGGGTATAACGCCCATATAATTTGATCAGTGATCAGGGTATGATTTGAGGATGATCGGGGTGAGTTTTGAGGGCCCTTCATGGTCGAATCCAGGGCCATCGTAGCCATGCATACTACTTGGGGCGGAGCCCCTGTTCTAGACCCATTTTGTATGCAAAAAATTAGAACATTGTGGAATGCATTTTTGAGAAAAAGAAAGGGGCTGTTCGAGTTGTTGTTTCTTGGAGAACTAAGAATATTATTTCTAGATTTATTCCTTCCCATTTGTCACCCAAAAATCTGAACCCAAACTAGACCCCATTTGAAGCTCCAAAATCACATATTTCAGATATGAAATATTGACTCAGAACCACCCAAACCCCAGCCCATCATCAGACCTACACCCTTCAAGTGCTAACCTAGCAACTAATCCAAAACTTGAAGAAAACAGAGACTGCACAGGTGGCAGACCTGAAACCAAACCCTAACAGCCTCCAACTGACCTCACCCACCTCCAATATGGCCCACACGTGTAATCTAGACTGCCTAGGTCACCTGCACATACAACACATGACAACATGAGTTAGTCCAAAATGGTGAAATAAATAAATAAGATATAAAACAGAAAAGATAAGATGAATGAAGTGTCAAGGAATAAACAATTGGGTAGGTTTGTCCTTGTGGTTAGAGGATTATAGGACAAAAACGTTCTAGTGTCCACTGTTATGAATCAAACCACAAAAGTGACTCTAATCCAACGGTTGGATGTCACCAACCATGGCGATTAAGGGTTCGTAGGTTCATATAGGATATGGCCTAATGTCCATGCAGCCCTATTACTACCCCGTGCAGCTTGCCTTATGGACTTATAGCTATCCACCGTTTCAGTCCATCATTAGGCCATTGTCGTGTTTCCCACGTACGTCTCCAACTCACCATCCCTTGCACCGGCCGACACTTTCATGGTCTTCACCAACCCGTGTGGCCAGCAGCATCCCACCTTTCCAAGACACCCTATATATCCCTTCTCTTCATCCTTGTAGCCTTCTATTCCCTTGCACCACCTGCTGCCCATGCAGCTTCATTGCCAGCCCACTCCATCATGCCATACCATCTCACACCCTCATTTCATTCCCTACCAATCCCATCAAGCCTTCACACTTGCACTCCCATTTCTGTCCAATCCTCACCATTAAGATCAACCTTCTAGAGTGATCTTAGATCCAATGGTTGATGAAGAGCATCAACCAAGCTGATTGTGGTTCCTAAGTTCACCTAGGAATTGGTCTAACATCCATGCGATAAGTATCCTCCATGAATGTGCCTCGTGACTCGCTGTTTTGGTAGATCCCACCTAATAGAGGTGTGTGTGGGGTACGGTGTTTGTGGGTCCATTAAGTAGTTGTGGGACCCACCCTTTTAACTTGTCATACGTGGGGCCAAAACAAGGGTGGCCCCATAATGAAAATATGAAATGAAGTTATATATATATATAATAAAAGCAAGGAAATATACTATAATAAAACAAAAGGATTAATTGCTTTAAAGAATAAAATAATGTTAATTGTTAATGTTTTATAATAATAAATTAATGTTAGTTTTTAGTTATGAAAATATTAGATATTAATAATGGTTATTGTTTTCTTGGACTTAAATAATGATTAGTGGTCTTCTTGATTTTGATCATGGTGTTCATTAAATCCCAGGGTTAAAATCAGTCCATGCAAATGACACCGATCCAACAGTTAGAATCGACCCCAAATAAAGTTGGTTTTTGTGTATCAACAACCAACCACCAATCCAATGGCTAGAAATCATCATCTTGGCTGATTTTGATATGCGGTCCATCAAGTGATGGACCATCCATCAAGTAGTGGAACACTTTTGGATCACCATCGTGATTGATGTGTGGTCTATGGGCCTACCCTGTTTGGTGAACTTAACCGTGGAAATTGTGGCATACATAGACCACGCGATCCAATGGCTATCACAATATGTACATTTTGGGTGTGTGGGTCCCACCACCTATGATTTCCACTTTTTGGTGGGCCATGGGCCCACATGAAGGTCAAAAGCCTCGCTTGAGTTGATGGGACCCACCTGGGTCGCCTATTGTGAGATTGGGCACCGTTTATGATAAGGATTAGTGTTTGCCCAGTGGACTCGGCGAGTTGACTCGGGTCCCCGGGTGTTTGGCAAAATGCCTAGGCCATGCCTAAACAATGCCCAAGTGGCCCGTACATGCTAGGCCGTGCCCAGGCCATGCCCGACACTGCCCATACATGCTAGGCCATGCCCATGCCCAGGCACATGCCAAGCCACGACCAGGCTGTGCTCAGGCCAGACCAACCCGACTCGGCCAGACCCGATCCGAGAAATATAATTTTTAATAATTAATTAATTAATTGATATATATATATATATATATATATATATATATATATGTATAATATTAAAATAAGAATTTACAATCCTTATAAATTATAGGAGAATCCCAAAATAATTATAAATAAAGTGTAATAAAATGAGAAAAAAAAATAATATAAATTTATTAAAGGACTATAAATATAAATTAGTGACATTTCAAGTAGTTATAGGGAACGCATTCACTAGTGAAGCTTTTGATAATTCTAAACGACGTGGTAAATTATATATTATCAGTAAATATAAGTTATCATTAATAGGACCTCGTGTAAGTTTAGAAAAGGACTTTTGTATAACGATGGGGGAAAATTTCGGTATCACCGATTAGGGTAGGGTTTTACCAAAACTCTTTATCGAAATTAGATTTTAGGAAAGTTTACTAAATCTCAGTCAATTTGATTGAATCAAGTCAGTACATAGGGCCTCCCTATGTAAGATAGAGCTTCACGAACTCTGATTACCAAACCAAGTCGGATTAATTTAGCTGAGGCTGGTCATTTTTACCGAGCCTCAATTCATCAAATCAAAATTAGGGTTTTCATGGTGTCTAGACTGTAATTGAAGTCGATTAGTCTAAAAGTCCTTGTTTTATTAGTTATGTACTTTGATTGGAATCCTCTTAAAATCTCAATCTTAAACTATTTTAGGGCGTCGGCATACGACCTCAAAGCAGAAGCGATAAAAGAAGAAAAATTAGAGCGTTTAACGGTAAGTGGCTTCCCTTCTCCTTCGTGCCTTGTATTAGGCATTTCTTAGAACCAAAACTGCTTTATTGAAAATGTTCTTCAAATGAAAAGCTTTAAATTGCACATCCGATTTGTTTTATGCATTATGATTATATATCTCTATACTTGCATATTTTGAAATGTTAGGATTGTTGCATGACTCGAGGAATCTTTGGGATTTAAACGACACTGAGCATGTAATAAGATAATCATGATTTTCTTTGTGTGATCACAGGACACTAGAGATATATGATCGCCCGATGGGCATTAGACGCGGGTGTAGGTGGGCAGCCGCACCGGATGAGCTTTGGATCCTTAGTAAATCTGCAGTCGTCGAACGTCTGACCAGCGGTGAAATTGGTTACGGGACAGACTCCAGCTGGTGAACTTGGGAGCTATGTATATAGGTACTGATGAGTTGGATATGAGATGATGGATTGATTTGGAAAGATACCCAGGCTGGGGTGATGAGAAAACCAGTCAGATACTACGTTGGGGTGGTGAGAAAACTAGCAGATACCTTGGCTGAGGTGGTGAGAAAATCAGTCGGTATTTCTAGTGGTCCAAATAAACTTGTGGGACCGGGTCCCGATTTATAAAGCGGAAAGATGAAAGATCATGAAAAGGAACTGGATATATACTGCATGCTATAGGTAGACTCATGAGTAACGCCCGGTATGGGCTGGGAGGTTACGACTTGGGCCTGCCACTATTATTGATTTATGAACTGCAAACTCATGCATCCATGACATTATTATTCTTGCTTTGTTTCAAATACATGATGTTCATTATATTTCTAACTTTAGTTCTTTTATAATTATGCATGTCTTTATATCGTGGCCAAAATGATTTGCCCGAGTTTTGATTTATAAAATATTTTATCCCCTGACATGTTGTAGAAGTTGGGCACACTTACAAGCTTTTTCATAAAAGCTCATCCACTTTCAGTTCCTTGCAGAGAAAATCTCAAGAGTTATCCAGACCGATTTTGGAATGATGTCCAGACACGATAGAGCATGTTGATTTCGATATTATGATCGAGTAGGTAGTTATCTTTAGATTATTCAATTTTCTTGTTTGCCTATAAATATGTATCATTTGATATGACAACCTTTCTATAGTATCGTATCACGATAACACTTGGGAAATATATTGGCAATAGTTAGCTTCATTATAACTTATTCAGTTCTTCATGTTAAATGAAATAGAATAGGTATAGATGTATAGCTAGGTAGATTCGCGCTTCCGCATTCAAAAAAAAAAAAAGATTTCCCTAGAATTTCATAACTGGGTTAGATGAGAGAGTGAGAAAGCCTTGCGTGCCTTGAATTCAAGCATTGGATTTAGGACACGCGGCGCACACCTCGGGATTCGTGTGGTTGGAATCCGGGGCGTGACACTTTTTCTGTCGCAGGAAACCCTGATTGGATGATTCTCGAGACTTGCGGGTCAAAATCGATCATGAAAGCCCATTATCAAAGCTTAAAGAGCCCACAGGCTATGACTAGAAGATATGGGCCAAATATGGGCTGAATAAGATGACCAAAGAGCCGGCCCAAAGAACGAAGAGAGAAGGAGAGCCAATGACCAAGAGACGGACCAAAGCGTTTAAAGCCACATGAATCAGCAAGGAATGATGGTCTACTCTACTGTAGAAGCGTGAGGATGGTCACAGTGAAAACTAGAGTTCCAGACCCTCCGCCAATACTTTTATCTCCATTTTCTGATATTTTCTCACTCCTCCCCCAAATTTTCTCTCATCTCTCCTTATTCTCTCTTTCTTCATCTCTCGGTCCTCTGTTCTACTGACCTAACCCCAGAACTCCTGCTCGTTGGCTCTGGCCCATCTCCCTAAGCTATCGCACTCTCTTACTTAAAACTACTATATTTATTTACTTTTCTACGTAAGAGTCTCTTCTGTTGCTTAGAACACACTTTTCTGGACGAAATTATATATTTGCATGCATTAAACACATTTTCGGAAGTCTAGATATAAAGCCGTTCTGATCAAGTCTCATTACGCGCTTTTTCTATCACAGGAAACCCTGATTGGATGATTCTTGAGACTTACAGGCCAAAATCGATCATGAAAGCCCATTATCAAAGCTTAAAGAGCCCACAGGCTATGACTAGAAGATATGGGCCAAATACGGGCTGAACAAGAGGACCGAAGAGTTGGCCCAAAGAACAAAGAGAGTGGGAGAGCCTGAAAGTAGGGTTTTTCTGTCGTTGAGAGAACGACCCTAGAATCAATAAGATTTGTAATTTGATCCGAAACTTAATTCCTGTAAAAATAGCAATTCTCGCACAATGGAAGTATGTCGGATGTCGAATCCGCACTCAGAGTTAGGGTCAGTGAAATAAGGAGCATAGAATGACGAAAAATTGCCAAAAAATCATGGTGAGGTGAGAAGGGTGGTAAAGAAAAGGGTGATTTTAAAACACATATTTTGGAGAGAGAAGCTAACATGAATTACTAGAAGAAAAACAAAAGAAATAATATAAGACTTTAAATAACAACTTTATTAATTATTAATCATTTCTTACAAAAATCAAACTAAATTCAAACAAAAAAAACTAATAAGCAATAAAAATTGAGACAAAAGAAGGGTGGAGATGAGAGAGAAAAATGGAGAGTTAGAGAGAGAGAGAGTAAAATAGAAAAATCTCTAGAGAGAGAAACTATTGGTGTAGAGAGAGAAAGTGGAGAACCTAAAGAGAGAAAGGGCTAGAAAGAGAGAAAGTAAGATGAGGACGGGCAGCAGATTTTTTTGAGAAGTTGCATGCGGTTTTTCAGATTTTAGAGAGGAGCAAGCTGGGTTGTGAAGAAGACGGCTTGTCTTTCTTCCAAGATGAGATAAGCGGCTAGGTTTCCAATGAGGATGGAATGGCGAAGGAGATCAGTTAGAATCAAAGGCATCACAGCCTGCTGCCCTTGTTAACGGTGATGGAGGAGGACCAACAGGTGGGGGTGCTGGTTGCTGTCACAGCAAGGTGGAGACGGACTGGAGCGTTAGCTGGTTGTGTGGGGTCGTGATGGATAGGGCAGCATTCCAAAGAGAGAAGCCTCACCGGTTTCTCCTTCTTCTTTCCTCCTTTCTCTTTTTTTTTTTTTTTGGTTTTTCTTCTTCAAAACGTGGGGTTTTAGAGGGGAGAAAATGAGAAAACGGGAGCAGTGGGCCCACCGTTAGATGAGAGAACGGGATTCTGTGCAAGGTGGAGGGCGATAATGGTTCGTGTGGAGGTTGAGGAGGACGCTGTGGGTGCATCTGCAGGTGGTACCGCTTGAGAGATCTACCATCACCTGCAACTCCGGTGATGGTTATGTTGCTGTTCGGAATGCACAAGTAGTACACTCGCAGCGGCTGGAGGGAGGCGTGAAGGTGGTAACTAGCAGCTAGGGGGCTGGCAGTGTGCTGGATGGTGCCTTCTAAAGATGGAGGAACAGTTGGCGGTTGCTGTGCATGGAGATGATGGAGGGGAGGTGAGCTCGTGGAGGAGAAAGAAAGGAAACAAGATGGTAAAAACGTGGGAGGAATGGCTTGGCTTAATGGAGGAGACGGTGGCTGGGTTTCTAGTTTGCAGAAGATGTGCAACAACTAGAGGAAGGTGATGATGGTTTTTGGAGAATTTTTTTTTTTTTTTAGAGGTCCAGCAAGAGGGAGAGAGGAAGGAAAGCTTCTCTCCTTGTCTTAAATAATAACCATTAGGTTTCCTTTCTCTCTTCACGATAGGAACCGTGGGTTCCTATAATAGAAACCCATGGTTTCTAAAACACTTCCTCAATCTTAAAGTGGACCCACAACCTTTATTTCTCTTTTTTTTAAAAAATCTTTCAAAAACAAACATTTCCTTGGCAAAAATCCCTTCATGGTAACAAGGTTTTCAAACTTTTGAGAAAGTTCCCCTTTTGGGTAAATTTGAGGGATACTTTCTAATAGAGGATGTGGGGTCCACCCCATGACTGGGCCGTTAGTCATTGCTAATGGGCCCATCTCTAGTTTGTTCATGACCCGTATGATTGGATATGGAATGATGAGGGCCATTGGATTCCAAGATCACCGATGGGTGATCGGAGGAAAGATCTGAAGATATGCTGATGATCAGACAGTAGAATGGATGATGATGATCCGATGGATCATCAGAATTTGATGGCAGAGAGAGAATGGGGGTTTAGAAAGAGGAGAGAGAAATTATTACAAAAAAAAATAGGGAGAAAATGCTAGCATAGGGTCTTGAACCCTAGTCTTTGACTTGGTCTTCTTCATGCTTCACCAACTAAGCAATTCTTTGACTTGTGTTAGTTGGTCAAGCTTTAATGCCTTTATTCTCTTCTCTTGGGGCTTGATTCTTTCTCTCTCTTGGTCTTTTCCCAGGCTCTTCCGACTCTCTAGCTTTTCCCGCTCTTGGTCTACATTTTCTTATCCTCAGCCTACTGGCTCATGAGCTGTGATTATAGGTTCTGGAGGTTGGTTGTGGGCCCGCATTCTTGAGAATTGTCCCATCGGGGTTTCCTGCAACAGAAGAAGCGCGTAATGAGACTTTATCAGAATGACTCAATGTCTAGACTTCCAAAAATGTGTTTAATGCATGCAAATATACCATTTCGTCCAGAAAAGTGTGTTCTATGCAATAGAAGAGACTCTTACGTAGAAAAGTAGATAAATAGAGTATTTTAACGTAGGAGAATGCAATAACGCTAAAAGGATAATTGCTTAAAATAAGCACTTTTGAGCGAATATCACAACCCCCAACCAGCATATTGCCAATCCTTGGCAATTAGTGCGAAATAAATGAGCTTAAAAGGGCTCTGCACATGCTGCACACTTTCACATTAGCTCCGGGAAAACACCGTTTGTCAAATCATTGAATGGATGCAAAAATAGTTACATGCTAGCGAAGAGTTTGAAAGTTTTTGCAAGACTACAGACTGATAATCATGACCCAGAATAGTCAGACTCTGCGTGTGTGTGTGCTCAACATTCTCATCATCCGACAGTAAAGATTTTCAGATCACCTCTAAGTTTTTATGCCTCGACCTCAAATCTCACGTGTTTTAGCACTCAGAATAGAATCACACAAGAAGGGTTTTCTTCTTTTCTCTCAATTTATATGTGAGGAGATGTATTTAATATAAAGAGGCAAAAGATCTCACATATGTTTTATTTAAAGGAAGGACATCTTTAACAGAAGAAGATCTCATGATTGGAATACCACTTCACTCGGGAACGTCAGATCAAACTCTATAGCTTCTCTTTCTCCAATCTCCACATTTTATGATCGTGCTATCCTAGAATCAAGTAGAACTTTCCTGGTTTGTAATGAGGCTTAGGTCAGGTGTAGAGAGATAAAGGAATACAGGATTTCAAAGATCTTGAGAGGATATTGCCATTTTCTTGAATTTTTCCTGCGACGTAACACCATTATCTGGTTCTTTTTCCTTTTTTCGTATTTTTCTCTTTTTCTTGATATTTCTGAGACTGCTCAATTTCTTTTCAGCTCTTGTTCATACTTTCTTTTCATATTTTGTTTTCAGCTTGAACCACTTTCTTTTCTTTTGATTCTTCTTCTTTACTTTTCTTTTCACGGTACACCCATATCAGTTATTCTTTTGTCCATCTCAAAATAAGGGTAGCTAGTCATGCTTCGTAGCTATACTGGATTTTAGGTTGATGGGATTACAAAGAAAAGGCTTTTATAGAAGGGTTCAAGGGGTTTCTAGTGAAGTATAATTCAGGTGAGTAAAAAGGCTGAATGGTTCAGAAAAATGGCCTAAATCATTTTCTAGGGTTTGCACTATCATGTATACTGTCTTGACTGGATACAGAGAAGGTTCTGTCGTAGTAATCCAATGTTGATGTCGTTCCGAGTTCCATGATCGAAGCAAAAGATAATGAGATCTCTCAACGAATATTGCGGGCATGAAGAATAGTGAGTCATCTTGTGACTCAGGATTATTGTATAACTCTCCGAAATGATTAAAGGTTCGAAAGCTCACTGGGTTAGGTCTCCACAATTCTTCTCACAGGATCTCTAGAATTTCCAAACTTAGGATGATTTTGATGTTGATAGTGTACAATTGTGCCGAATCTGAGTTTCTCTAAGTTTTCAAAACTGCTGTAGCCATGCTTGACTTGACTCAAAGCTAACCTTAAACAAAAATTGACATCCTCAATACTGACTTAACGGAGGTTTTCAGCTACTCAAAGTCAGGGTATTTGACACATTTTTGAAATTCTAGAAAGCTTTTGGAGAACATCGAAAATCACCAAAAATAAAAATTTTTTTTTTATTTTTTTATTTTTTTTATTTTTTATTTTTTATTTTTTATTTTTTATTTTTTATTTTTTATTTTTTATTTTTTATTTTAAATAAAGACATGAGTTTTGGTAAATACCCACCCCCAACCAAAATATAGCACCGTCCTCGGTGCTTATGACCGGGACATAAAATGATAACAAATCAGAGATGATGATGCAAAGATTCAGGAAGGATGTTACCAAGTCGACAGAAACTCGACAGTGTGTGGTACCTGATGATCGGAAGAATGAATGTACCTGCATTTTCAGAGATATAACAGTAATAACAAATGCATGAGACTCATGTACTCTAGGAATACCGGAATTGCCTTTCCGAAAGCGCTAAGTTTTACGTCTTCAGCCAGACATGACGGGGGTGACAGGCACCCCCAACCAAGTTTGAGCACAGGAGACTGAGTCGATCATCAGTCGACATAGATAGGATCGATGAGATCGATCTCAAAAGTCTGAATGAATAATACGTCAAGTTCATGGAATTGTTTAAGACGCTGGCCATTTACCTGGAATGAGGAGTGATCCTTGGGATCCTCAATAGTGATTGCCCCAAAGGGTGTGACTGCGGTGACCGTATAAGGACCGGTCCACCTAGATTTCAGTTTCCCAGGGAAGAGATGGAGACGAGAATTATAAAGAAGGACCTTCTGTCCTGGATGGAACTCTTTCCTGAGGATGCTCTTGTCATGTATCCACTTCATTTTGGCTTTGTAATTCTTGGACAAGTTGTAGGCATCATTTCTGAGTTCTTCTAACTCATTCATTTGAAGTTTCCGCTCCTCCCCTGCGGAGTCTAGGTCGAAGTTGAGCTTCTTAATGGCCCACAGGGCACGATGTTCAATCTCTACCGGAAGATGACAGGGTTTCCCAAAGACGAGACGATAGGGAGACATATTGAGTGGGGTCTTGTAGGCGGTTCTGTATGCCCATAAAGCATCAGTGAGACGAGTAGACCAGTCTTTACGTGTGATATTGACTGTCTTCTCCAAGATCTGCTTGATCTGCCGATTAGAAACCTCTACTTGACCACTAGTCTGCGGATGATAAGCTAGGGCAACCTTGTGGGTTACCCCATACTTTTTCATTAATTTCTCGAATATCTATTGCAGAAATGGGTGCCCCCATCACTAATGATGGCCTTAGGGGCACCGAATCTGGCGAAGATGAACTCCTTTAGGAATTTGACCACCACTTTGTGGTCATTGGTCTTGGTGGGAATGGCTTCTATCCATTTGGATACATAGTCTACCGCAAGGAGAATGTACTCAAAACCATAAGAAACTGGAAAGGGGCCCATGAAGTCGATGCCCCAAATGTCAAATATTTCATCGACCTGGATGGGAGTTAGGGGCATCATGTTCCTCTGGGAGATGCGGCCTAGATACTGGCAGTTAGGACAAGTTTTGCTGTAGATATGGGCATCTTTAAATAATGTGGGCCAGTAGAATCCGCATTGCAGAACTTTTTCTGCAGTTTTCTTAGTACTGAAATGACCACCACAAGGTTGGTCATGACACGAGGACAAGATACTGAGTTGGTCCAACTCAGGGACACAGAGACGAATGATCTGGTCAGGATAGTATTTATACAAATAAGGGTCATCCCAAGAGTAGTACTTAACTCTTGTTAGGAATTGGCTTTTGTCCTGTTTTGACCAGTGTGAAGGCATTTCTTCGGTGACCAGGTAGTTGACAATGTCCGCATACCAAGGATTAACAGAAATGGCGAACAGTTGTTCATCTGGAAAGGTCTCAGGGATGGGCTGGGTGTCGAAGGATGACTCTAAAGTCAGTCTAGACAAATGATCAGCCACTACATTCTCAGTTCCTTTCTTATCCTTAATCTCGAGGTCGAATTCCTGCAGTAAGAGAATCCATCGAATTAATCGAGGCTTGGTTTCTTTTTTCGACATGAGATAACGAAGGGCTGCATGATCAGTGTACACAACCACCTTAGTGGCTAAGAGGTACTGACGGAATTTATCAAGGGCGAAGACTACCGCCAGGAGTTCTTTCTCAGTGGTGGAGTAATTCATTTGGGCAGAGTTAAGAGTTTTGCTCGCGTAGTAGATCACGTGTGACCTTTTGTCAACTCTTTGCCCTAGAACAGCGCCTAACGCGTAGTCAGAAGCATCGCACATTACCTCGAAAGGTAGAGTCCAGTCCGGGGGACGGATAATGGGCGCAGTAGTGAGCTCAGATTTGAGACGCTCAAATGCCTTGACACAGTCAGCATTAAAGTCGAAAGGACTATCTTTGGCCAGAAGATGGGATAGAGGTCGAGTGATTTGAGAGAAGTCCTTGATGAATCGCCTATAAAATCCTCCGTGTCCCAAAAAGGACCGAATGTCACGCACGGACTTAGGAATGGGCAAGGTCGAGATGATATCGATTTTAGCTTTGTCGACCTCAATGCCCTGATGGGAAATGACATGTCCCAGAACAATGTCTTCTTCACCATGAAGTGGCATTTCTCCCAATTGAGGACAAGTCGCTTGTCCTGACAGCGGTGAAGTACAAGCCCTAGATGGTTCAGACAGTCATCAAAGGATGACCCAAAAACTGAGAAGTTGTCCATAAAGACTTCAAGGAATTTTTTCACCATGTCAGAGAATATGCTCATCATACACCTTTGAAAGGTCGCGGGTGCATTGCAGAGGCCAAAGGGCATGCGCTTGTAGGCAAAAGTGCCAAAGGGACAAGTGAAGGTTGTCTTCTCGTGATCTTCAGGGGCGATTGGTATTTGATTATACCCTGAGTAACCATCGAGGAAGCAGTAATAGGAGTGACCTGCTAGTCTCTCCAACATTTGGTCTATGAAGGGTAAAGGAAAATGGTCCTTCCTAGTGTTGGTGTTGAGTCGTCGGTAATCGATGCAGACTCTCCACCCTTTCTTCAGGCGCTGGGTTACCATTTCCTTGTTCTCATTTTCCACAACTGTGAATCCTGCCTTTTTAGGGACGACATGAATAGGACTCACCCATTTGCTATCGGAGATGGGATAAATGATACCCGCATCTAACAGTTTAAGGACCTCATCCCGGACTACATCCTTCAAGACGGGGTTCAACCTCTTCTGGTGTTCTCGCGAGGTTTTGGATTCATCCTCGAGATAGATGTGATGTTGGCACACCGAGGGGTCTATGCCTCGAATATCATCTATAGTCCAACCTATCGCAGATTTGTGCTCGTTGAGCAGCTCGAGAAGTTTTTTACGTTCACTCTCAGACAAAGCGGAAGCAATAATGACAGGGTAGGTTTCCTTAGGACCAAGATAGGCATAGGAAAGATCTGTTGGGAGTGGCTTGAGCTCCAATATTGGAGCAGATGGAGTAGAAATAGGTGTCACAGAAGACACGGATTGAAGAGGTTTGACTTCAGTAGGTAAAGGAAGGATGGGTTCTCTGGCCATGGTTATCAGAGGCTCGAACTCGATGAGTGGAGCGGGGATCTCTATCAGTGGAGCAGTCTCCAAAAGATCATTGAGATCAGAAATAGCTGACTCTGTTGCAAAGTCAGCTCCAAAGTGTTCTAGACACTGCTTAAGAATATCTTCGGTGGAGTCCGGGATTAGACTCTCAACGGCACACATTTCATCGGTCACTTCGCGATCGGCATCTTGTTGCATTAAACGAAAGATATTGACCTCAGCTTTGAGGTTTCCGAAAGCAATGGACATGTTTCCGTCCCGGCAACCGATGTGTGCATTCGCGGTGGCAAGGAATGGACGGCCTAAGATGACCGGAATGCGGTTATCCTGACACGGCTCGGTGTCTAGAATGATAAAGTCCACAGGATAATAAAAGTCAGCGACTTTTACTAGGACATCTTCAATGATTCCTCTTGGAATCTTGATGGACTGATCAGCCAATTTCAGGGTGACATTGGTAGGCTTCATATCTTTCAGTCCTAACTGCTGATATACCGAGAACGGGATGAGGTTAACGCTAGCCCCTAAATCTAGCAAGGCAGTGCAGCTAAAGTTGTCACCAATTTCACATTGGACAGTTGGGCTACCTGGATCCTTGTGTTTGATCACACTGTTGCGTTGAATGAACGCGGTAGCTTTTTCGGCCAAGAAGGCAGCTTTGGGTACATGCGTACGCCGCTTAACTGTGCACAAGTCCTTGAGGAATTTGGCATAGGAAGGGATTTGCTTGATAGCAGAAAGGAATGGGATAT
This sequence comes from Euptelea pleiosperma, assembly GCA_035048495.1. Classification (NCBI taxonomy): domain Eukaryota; kingdom Viridiplantae; phylum Streptophyta; class Magnoliopsida; order Ranunculales; family Eupteleaceae; genus Euptelea; species Euptelea pleiosperma. The sequence continues at coordinate 20,209,976 of CM068547.1, forward strand.
TGATCTGGACGTCTTTAAAGACATCTAAGATCTCAGAGAATTGCTGATCCCGCTTATCTTGGACAAGTCTGTCCGGGAAGGGAGGCTTTACTCGACAAATGGATTTGTCTTTAGCCTTAGATTTCTGCACAGGGATATCTGATGTTGGTGCAGAGGTAGAAGAAGCAGAGGTAGGATTGGTACTAGTTTCCTCTGTACGAGTGATGGGTGCTGGAGATGGCACCGGCGGTGGTTGGACTCCCATGTCCACAGTTTTTCCAGATCGTAGGGTGGTTACAGCTTGCACCTCCCCTTGACAATTCTCATTCTGGCTTTGAGATTGGGAACCGATCTCATATACTGCTCCTTTGGCATTTCCTTTTGGGTTGGCGATGGGTTGGCTAGGAAAGATCCCCTTAGCCTTCTCAGCTTCCAAGTTACCTAGACGTTGCTCTAGACGAAGCATGGATTGCTGTTGTTGTTGCTCTAGGCGTTGCATAGATTGAGTAATGAGTTGAGCTAGAAGGTCCTCAATACCAGGTTTGGGGACCGACTGTTGGGGAGCAGCTAATGGGAGCTGAGGCACCAATTCGCGACTCGAGCTCATCAGGGCATTATAGTTATAGGCGGAAGAATTAGTTGGGACAATCTGTTGGTTCTGAAAGTTCTGGGGAACTCTTTGCTGATTCTGAAATGTGCTCGATTGTCCAGAGTATTGACCCTGTTGGAACTGCTGGTTCTGATTAGATGGGTACTGATTCTGCTGGTATTGTCCCTGATTGAATTGCCTATTGGGTTGATTGAACCCAGGAGGATACATGCCCTGAGGTTGACGTGGAGGTTGAGCTTGTGGTTGAGTAGATTGAGGCCTCCAAGAGAAGTTAGGGTGGTTCCTCGTGTCCGGATGATAAGATTGACTATACGAGTTCTGAGTGGGTGGTTTGTATGTGCTGAAAGCACAAACTTCTTCCTGAAGAGGATTAGACCATCCTTCATTCAAAGGACAATGCTCAGTAGTATGGGAGGGTTGCAGACAGAGGGTGCAGGATTCCATAGGGCTCTCGTGTCCCACATGCATGACTGGGGTGGATTGTTGAGGAGGCTTTTGTACTGACACAGCCAGTGCCGAGACTGACTTGCTCAACTCGTGAATGACAGATCGAAGCTCTGTATCAGCTGTAGCATCATGTCCCTTGGTTGTTCTTTGGACCGAAGTGGTTCGACTAAACTCTGAGTCAGTCGTCCAATGTTGAGAGTTTTCTCCTAACTCTCCCAAGAATTTGTATGCATCGGTCGGAGTTTGGTGCAGGAATTTTCCTTGGCACATTGACTCTACCATGGTCCGGGACTCATCAGTAAGTCCCTTGTAGAAGATGTGGACAAGATTGCCCTTGTCGATGCTATGGTGGGGACACTTAGTCAGGTAGTCTTCGAATCTATCCCACGCTTCAAAAAATTTCTCATCGGACTTTTGTCGAAAGTCCTGGATGAGTTGCTTCATTTGGTTGGTCCGAGTCATGGGGTAGAATTTAGACATGAATTTGCCCACCAACTCTTTCCAACTGCTGATTGAATCAGCGGGTAAGGAGTAGAGCCAATCTGAGGCTCGGTCTTTGAGCGAGAATGGGAAAACTCGCAGACGCACATTGTCATCATCGAGGTTTTGATTCTTGAAAAGTAGGATGACATGTTGGAATTCCCGAATATGGGAATATGGGTCTTCTCTTGGGAGACCACGAAAGGTTGGCAGCATTTGGATCGTCTGTGGCCTGATCTCAAACTGTACCGCCGTAGTAGGTGGGAGAACAATGCAAGTGGGCGGATTGGCAGAGATAGGGGCGAACGTCTCGATAAGAGGTCGTTCAACTGCCATGACTACAAAGGTAGTAGTACTGGGGGAGGTGGGTGGGGACAGAGATGGGGAAGAATTTAGTGGAGGATCCACTATAGGTACGGGATTCTCAGATCGAACCAAGCGTTTGTTCGGACGATTCCAAACGGGCATACGCAAATGAGGCAAGCTCTATACTTGGCAAAAAGTTGCCAGAGAGGAACACTATCCTAAATGATGCACACCAAGCACAGATAATCCTATTCTAAGCAATCAGGATATATTTTAGGAATTATCTTTGTTAGTTTTGGGGCTAGAGTAGATTATGACAGTGGGCGGACCACTGGTTTATCTTTTAACCGCCGGACAAACTGTTTTGCACTCAGAGGTTCTCACTAGGCTACACTCTTCAGAGCGAATCCTTTAGTACTAACTCTAGTTAACAACAAGGCAATCCGAAGCCTAGACAGACGTGCGGCACAATGGCTGACTTAAGTACGTCCCAGACTAACCGGATTGGTCAAGTGGATAAGAAGAGTGTTCCCTCGGGTTAAGCTAGGGTTGATGCGTGTTCCTAGTCCATACGCAACTAACCGCCGAATAGTCCAAGATGCCACGTCGAGCTCAGTGTACTTGAGTAGCAGGGACTTATGGGTGTGTTAGACAACAGGGACCCGCGCTCGTGGTCTTATTTCGATTGGATGTTATGCGGGTTCGCTTTGCGTGGATTTTTCCTCGAACACCGGGCTAATTGGCTCTACTTCTTGATTCTTTTTAATTAAATGGATCCTGGGGATCAATTTCAGCTGGAGTGATGAGGTGGGTGATGAAATCCCACCAGTTTCAATTTGGAGCTGGGTCTGCTCTCTTAGAGTTGATTGATTAACGGCCACGCCACGCAAGTCGAATAAGTTGTTGCTATAAAACAAATAGACAAGCGGCAATGATGCACCCAATATGCTCTGTATCGCACTCAAGGCGAGGATAGAGACTTACCTCCCGTGGGCCACGCCACGGGGTCTCCTCCGTGGGTTAGAGAGGGGTATCCTAATGGGCTTGGGCCCGACTCCACCTCTTTGAGCTTTCGCTCTCTACCCACACTGGATCGTGTTCCTGCAGAAAAGTTAGATCGCACGGTCTAGGTATTTGGGATTCTATTTGGAAGATCCTTGCCTTTTTAGGGTTCACAGAACAAGCACTGGATTTAGGCAAGTTTTTGACTTAGTTTCCAAATTCGAGATGGGTTAAAATTTAGGAATTCCCAGATTGGAAAATACCTAGATTGGAAAGTTTCCCGAACTGTGGAGATCTTCCAAGAAAGATTTGATTGCGAGATCCCTTATAATTTTGGGAAATTTCCCAAAATTGAAATTCCGCTAGATTTGGGGCGTTTCCTTTTGCAGACTTTTCCAAATTCGGAAGATTTCTAAAGATAGAAATTCTTCTAAAGAGGAAACTTCTAAGAGGGGAAACCCTAATTTAGCAAAGTTTCAAGATTTTAGAATCTTTTCAAAAATCGCAAATCCTGGATTGGTGATTTCTAAAAATCTACAGAATATGAAACCCTAATTTTTTTTTTTGAATTTTGAATTTATTATTTTTTTGGTATTTTCCACTTAATCTAGGGTTTCTAAAAAACCCTAGAACAAGATCTAGCAGTTATATGGAAAGCAGTAAAATTCCTAAATTATTACAAATTGCACTCGGCCTTCCGAGGCATTAAAAATAGTAATTTAAAAACTGATAAAAATCAACAAAAACAAAAAATAGAAAGTTTCCCGAAAAGGTCAGGCTGGCCAAATTGAGCAGCTTTTCGCTTCAACAACTTTCTAATTCCGTCTTTAAGTCCTTTTTCGCACTCCTGAACACCCGAGCGGCAGCGGCGCCATTTGAAAGTAGGGTTTTTCTGTCGTTGAGAGAACGACCCTAGAATCAATAAGATTTGTAATTTGATCCGAAACTTAATTCCTGCAAAAATAGCAATTCTCGCACAATGGAAGTATGTCGGATGTCGAATCCGCACTCGGAGTTAGGGTCAGTGAAATAAGGAGCATAGAATGACGAAAAATTGCCAAAAAATCATGGTGAGGTGAGAAGGGTGGTAAAGAAAAGGGTGATTTTAAAACACATATTTTGGAGAGAGAAGCTAACATGAATTACTAGAAGAAAAACAAAAGAAATAATATAAGACTTTAAATAACAACTTTATTAATTATTAATCATTTCTTACAAAAATCAAACTAAATTCAAACAAAAAAAACTAATAAGCAATAAAAATTGAGACAAAAGAAGGGTGGAGATGAGAGAGAAAAATGGAGAGTTAGAGAGAGAGAGTAAAATAGAAAAATCTCTAGAGAGAGAAACTATTGGTGTAGAGAGAGAAAGTGGAGAACCTAAAGAGAGAAAGGGCTAGAAAGAGAGAAAGTAAGATGAGGACGGGCAGCAGATTTTTTTGAGAAGTTGCATGCGGTTTTTCAGATTTTAGAGAGGAGCAAGCTGGGTTGTGAAGAAGACGGCTTGTCTTTCTTCCAAGATGAGATAAGCGGCTAGGTTTCCAATGAGGATGGAATGGCGAAGGAGATCAGTTAGAATCAAAGGCATCACAGCCTGCTGCCCTTGTTAACGGTGATGGAGGAGGACCAACAGGTGGGGGTGCTGGTTGCTGTCACAGCAAGGTGGAGACGGACTGGAGCGTTAGCTGGTTGTGTGGGGTCGTGATGGACAGGGCAGCATTCCAAAGAGAGAAGCCTCACCGGTTTCTCCTTCTTTCCTCCTTTCTCTTTTTTTTTTTTTTTTTGGTTTTTCTTCTTCAAAACGTGGGGTTTTAGAGGGGAGAAAATGAGAAAACGGGAGCAGTGGGCCCACCGTTAGATGAGAGAACGGGATTCTGTGCAAGGTGGAGGGCGATAATGGTTCGTGTGGAGGTTGAGGAGGACGCTGTGGGTGCATCTGCAGGTGGTACCGCCTGAGAGATCTACCATCACCTGCAATTCCGGTGATGGTTATGTTGCTGTTCGGAATGCACAAGTAGTGCACTCGCAGCGGCTGGAGGGAGGCGTGAAGGTGGTAACTAGCAGCTAGGGGGCTGGCAGTGTGCTGGATGCTGCCTTCTAAAGATGGAGGAACAGTTGGCAGTTGCTGTGCGTGGAGATGATGGAGGGGAGGTGAGCTCGTGGAGGAGAAAGAAAGGAAACAAGATGGTAAAAACGTGGGAGGAATGGCTTGGCTTAATGGAGGAGACGGTGGCTGGGTTTCTAGTTTGCAGAAGATGTGCAACAACTAGAGGAAGGTGATGATGGTTTTTGGAGAATTTTTTTTTTTTTTTAGAGGTCCAGCAAGAGGGAGAGAGGAAGGAAAGCTTCTCTCCCTGTCTTAAATAATAACCGTTAGGTTTCCTTTCTCTCTTCACGATAGGAACCGTGGGTTCCTATAATAGAAACCCATGGTTTCTAAAACACTTCCTCAATCTTAAAGTGGACCCACAACCTTTATTTCTCTTTTTTTTTAAAAAATCTTTCAAAAACAAACATTTCCTTGGCAAAAATCCCTTCATGGTAACAAGGTTTTCAAACTTTTGAGAAAGTTCCCCTTTTGAGTAAATTTGAGGGATTCTTTCTAATAGCGGATGTGGGGTCCACCCCATGACTGGGCCGTTAGTCATTGCTAATGGGCCCATCTCTAGTTTGTTCATGACCCGTATGATTGGATATGGAATGATGAGGGCCATTGGATTCCAAGATCACCGATGGGTGATCGGAGGAAAGATCTGAAGATATGCTGATGATCAGACAGTAGAATGGATGATGATGATCCGATGGATCATCAGAATTTGATGGCAGAGAGAGAATAGGGGTTTAGAAAGAGGAGAGAGAAATTATTACAAAAAAAAATAGGGAGAAAATGCTAGCATAGGGTCTTGAACCCTAGTCTTTGACTTGGTCTTCTTCATGCTTCACCAACTAAGCAATTCTTTGACTTGTGTTAGTTGGTCAAACTTTAATGCCTTTATTCTCTTCTCTTGGGGCTTGATTCTTTCTCTCTCTTGGTCTTTTCCCAGGCTCTTCCGACTCTCTAGCTTTTCCCGCTCTTGGTCTACATTTTCTTATCCTCAGCCTACTGGCTCATGAGCTGTGATTATAGGTTCTGGAGGTTGGTTGTGGGCCCGCATTCTCGAGAATTGTCCCATCGGGGTTTCCTGCGACAGAAGAAGCGCGTAATGAGACTTTATCAGAATGACTCAATGTCTAGACTTCCAAAAATGTGTTTAATGCATGCAAATATACCATTTCGTCCAGAAAAGTGTGTTCTATGCAATAGAAGAGACTCTTACGTAGAAAAGTAGATAAATAGAGTATTTTAACGTAGGAGAATGCAATAACGCTAAAAGGATAATTGCTTAAAATAAGCACTTTTGAGCGAATATCAGAGCCAATGACCAAGAGATGAACCAAAGGGTTTAAAGCCACATGAATCAACAAGAAATGATGGTCTGCTCTATTGGTAAAGCGTGAGGAGCGACACAGTGAAGACCAGGGTTCAAGACCCTCTAATAGCACTTTTCTCTCTATTTTCTGACATTTTCTCTCTCATATCCCTAATTCTCTCCTTTCTTTAAACCCTAATTTTCTCTCTTCTAACTCTAACCAACTCTCTCACCATGGCTGATTATCATCCTCGTAACATCTATCTACCCCCTCAATTCAACTTTCCTATCCATTCGATCACCCTCCTAACCTTGCGAGCATTCCTGATCCAACGGTTCTTCGCCATTTCTCTCTCCTCTCCACCACACTTTCTCTCTCTGAAAACTAACTGTATCCCTTATCCCTCTAATCTCACCCTAACCCAACACTTTTAAACACTCATCCTCAATCTCTTGAGCCCATGACCTCAAAGCCCGCAACCCACTAATCACATTCTCTATCCCTTTGTAAATCTTTAGAATAAAAAGAAAATATGATAGAGAGAGAGATTTTCTCTCTCCTCTCTTGCCCAATCATAGCCTTAAGCCCATGACCCTAACATCTCCTCACTTCCATCTTTCCCAAGCCATCATCGCTAAAAGATCACCATCCAACGGCCTCCTTTGGCCAAAGCCACCCCAACCCAAATAAAAAATAGATAGAATAAAATAAAAAAATTTAGTGAAGAGAGACCCACGGTTTCTCAAACCGTAGATCTCCCCCTCACATCTCTCCCTTATAAATTGGAAATCTTCTAACCCTAACCGAGACCTCTCCCCCCCCTAACCTATCTCTCTCCCATCTATCTCTCACTCTCTTACCCTCATGGTGGCTTTTCTCAAAACAACCACCACTGTCCTCTAACCCTCTCCCTTCTCACGATTGGCTAGAGTTGCAACCTGTAACTCCAGTCCATCTTCTTTCTTTCTCCCACTCTCTTCTCTCTACTCTTCTTTCACCTCCTCCCATTCACGTAGCCGCCTCTCCACATGTCCTCCACCTCTCACAGCCACCTGCACCCTCCACCATCTTCTTCTTCTTCTTCACCGACGAGAAGCGCACCCTCAAAGCACTGCTGTCTTCTTCCTCCTCCAAAAACCAGCCACCAAACGGTGGTGCTCCCTGGACCGGAATCAGCAAATACCGCCACTGCCTCCATCACCTCAAGGAGCTAACGGTTGCTCCATTCCCAAAAAATCATAAAACTTGCAACTTGGCACCGCCTTCTCCTCCAAAACTCGCCGGTCACCTCTACAACTCCAGCCAACAGGTGTGCAAGGAGGCGGACCACCTCCAACCTACAGAACGGCACCATAGTCCACCATTCAGACAGGTAGATCTGCTACGCAAGTGCAGAACCAGCATATCGTTCCTGTCGCTACCCCTTCTACCCTCCTTTTGGGGTGCACCATAAATCATTTACAAACCGTTGTCTCTCCAATCCAAATGTCGGCGAACTGCATTAACGCCGACGTTACTGGCGACAACACCACCTTCTCCTTTCCTTTCTTTTTCTTTTTCTTCACGTTCTCAACCACCTTCACTTCACGGCCTGCAAGTGCAGACCGTTGCCGCCTCCTTCTTCCTCGTCTTTCCCCTCCAAGAGAGCCACCCAAGTCACCACAGCCTCACATGGCCCATTTTCATAGCCATCCCATTCTCAGATTGATTCACTCAAGGTAAGTCCAAAAAAAAAAAATCCCTTTCTCTCTCTTCCACTTTCTCTCTTTCCCTAGGTTCACTCTCTAAAAGTTCTTCTTTCTCTCTCTAAATCTCTCTCTCTAGATCTCTCTAAACTTTCCATTTCTCTCTCTACTTCCTCTTTTCTCCCTCTAAGTTTTAGAATTTTCTCTCTTATGATTTTTTCTCTCCACCTCTCATCTTCTCTCTCTATATTTCTCTCTATTTAATGCTTTTTAGATAGCTTTATTTAATAGTTTGTTTTATTATTCAAGACCTTGTAATCTGATATTTTGAATTTGATAAATGCAGTTTATTATTGAGTAGTTATTTCATCATTTATTGATATGGTTGATATTCGCTCAAAAGTGCTTATTTTAAGCAATTAGCCTTTTAGCGTTATTGCATTCTCCTACGTAAAATGCTCTATTTATCTACTTTTCTACGTAAGAGTCTCTTCTATTGCGTAGAACACACTTTTCTGGACGAAATGGTATATTTGCATGCATTAAACACATTTTCGGAAGTCTAGATATTAAGCCGTTCTGATAAAGTCTCATTACGCGCTTCTTCTGTCGCAGGAAACCCCGATGGGACGATTCTCGAGACTTGTGGGCCCAAATCGATCATGAAAGCCCATTATCAAAGCTTAAAGATCCCACATGCTATGACTAGAAGATATGGGCCAAATATGGGCTGAATAAGAGGACCAAAAAGTCGGCCCAAAGAACGAAGAGAGCAGGAGAGCCAATGACCAAGAGACGGACCAAAGCGTTTAAAGCCACATGAGTCAGCAAAGAATGATAGTCGACTCTACTGGAGAAGCGTGAGGATGGTCATAGTGAAGACCAGGGTTCCAGACCCTCTGCCAGTGCTTTTCTCTCTATTTTCTGATACTTTCTCTCTCATCTCTCCTTATTCTCTCTCTCTCTTCATCTCTCGGTCCTCGAATCTACTGACCTAACCCCAGAACTCTTGCCCATCGGCTCTATCTCATCTCCCTTAGCTTTCTGACCGTTGGATCTTCCATCGGACCGTTGGATCTTCAATCGGACCGTTGGATCTCTCTAGATCCGTCGATCTACCAATCTGGGTCCCAATCAAGTCACCATCCATCCGATCGCCATCAGACTGTCTGTCACATCATCTTGTGAGACGATGGACATCATCAATCCATGTGGGCCAGTAGCCGGGCCCATCATCATCGACCCGCTGTCCGACCAGTTAGTGGACCCCGTGAATTTCCAAAGAATTTTAATTAAATTTCAAAAAAAATGGGGGGTCCACTAATTGGGGAGATTCCCCATAGAAAAGTAGATTTTTACTTAAAAAAAAAAAAAAAAAAAAATATTTTTTTATTTTCAAAAATACCCTATTTCCATTAAAGGAAATAGGGAGCTTTATAAGAGGAGGGAGAAGGGTTCGTTCGAACCCTAATCCTCCTCTAATCCCCTCCTTTCTCTCCCAAAACTCTCTGCCCCCTCTTTCTCCTCGGTTTTTGGCAATTTTTCCATCTTCTTCTCACCTTCTTCTTCATCTTCTTCACTATCTACCACCGGAGTTGCAGCCTGCAACTCCGGCCACTACCACAGCAGGTGCACTGCTCCACATACCTCTCTCTTGACTGCCCCCTCTCCTCCATTCTCTCTCTCCCGATTCTAGCGTCCTCCACGATCTCTTTTGGAGGTCCACAGCACCGCCATCACCACCGTGCAACCTCTCAAAAAGCTTGTTGGACCTGTAACTCCGGCAAGTCCGCCCTCCTCTCTGCACGTCCCACACCATCTCCACCGTCTTCTACATCTCCAAGAAGCCATCACGCCTTCATCTTCTCCTATTCCTATCGCCTGCAAATCTTCTCTCCACCTGAACGTTCACGGTTCTATCCGAACCCAAAGAGTGCCGCTCCAACCTCCAGCCAGCCACCTCCCTAACATCCTCTTCTTCTTCACGTGTTATTCTTTGTTGCAGGTCTGGTTGGCGATCTCATCTCCGGTAATCTCAGTTCACATCCTCTTGCAAACTGCACGCACCAGCCAATCTCTTAGTGGGCGTTCATCCTTCAACGTCCTCCCCTGCTCTCCATTGCTGCCACCACTTGCAACTCACTATTGCTCCACTAACGGAAAGCTCAACTCCAGCAAGCTTCATCTCCCACGCCGTCTCCTCTCCAGACTGGACTACTGGCCAACACCTACCACATCTTCATCACGACCTTACCGGGCAACCAAGCCTGCAACTTCGGCCGATTAAGCTACACCGCCCCTCTTCTTCCACCTCCTGCAACTCCGGTCGTCTTCAAACGGACCTGCAACTCAGGTAGGTCCATCTCCATCTCCATCTCCATCCCCTGCCTTTCACCTGCAAGAACACCGGCAACCTTCTTCACCACAGGCCAAAGCTATCGCGCCTCCTTGCTGGACATGTACCCCGTCTTCCAATCCTTGAAGCACCACCTCTTGTCCGGCCGAACCTCCATTGTTGAATCCAACAATTCCGTGTAAGCTCAAGGTAAACCATTCTCTTTCTTCTCTCTACAATTTATCTCTTTAGACTCTCTCTCTAGTTTTTCTCTCTAGAATAGGTTTCTCTCTCCTCTTCTTTTAAACTCTCTCTCTAGTTTCTCTCGCTAAATCTTACATGCTTTATAGATCAATCCATTACATTTAGTGTTTGTTATTATTGTTTTAATTTTTCACAAGTTATATGAAACATTTCGAATTAATGAATAAAAGTAAGGGTTGTTTCTGCAATTTTTCGTTATTATTTGAGTAGCTATTTTTCTCTCTAAAATCAACCAATCATGTTTTAATCCATCAGGATTCTCACCTCTCCATGTTTTTCTGAGAAAATTTCGTCATTTCATGTTCACTGCTTGCACAAACTAACCCCGAGTGCGGATCGACATCCGACACGAGCCACTATGCAAAACTGCTCATTTTACAGGTTAAATGTCTCGGATTAATTACAAATAATGTTGAGATTAGGGTTTCCGTAACCAACGACGCGGAAAAATCCTATTTTCAATGGTTATAATCTTTCTCACTCTAAAATCAAGCATGTTTTAAACCTTTCTCATCACCATTTTATGGAAAAATCTATCATTTTATGTTCTTAAATTGTGCAAACTAACCTCGAGTGCGGATCGACATCCGACGTGAGCCACTGTGCAAAATTGTAAATTTTATAGGTTAAAAGTCTTGGATAATTACAAATCTTGTTGGAATTAGGGTTTCTGTAACCAACGACGCGGAAAAACCCTACTTTCAATGTTCTTGAGCAATATGATATTCCAATCATGAGATCTTCTTCTGTTAAAGATGTCTTTCCTTCAAATAATACATATGTGAGATCTTTTCTTTTATATATCAACACATCTCCTCACATATAAATTGAGAGAAAAGACGAAAACTATTTGATATTCGCTCAAAAGTGCTTATTTTAAGCACTTATCCTGTTAGCGTTATCGCACTCTCCTACGTAAAACTGCTCTAATTATCCACTTTTCTACGTAAGAGTCTATCTCATTGCGTAAAACACACTTTTCTGGACGAAATGGTATATTTGCATGCATTAAACACATTTTCGGAAGTCTAAATATTAAGCCGTTCTGATAAAGTCTCATTACGCGCTTCTTCTGTCGCAGGAAACCCCGATGGGATGATTTTCGAGACTTGTGGGCCCAAATCGATCATGAAAGCCCATTATCAAAGCTTAACAAGCCCACATGCTATAACTAGAAGATATGGGCCAAATATGGGCTGAATAAGAGGACCAAAAAGCCGGCCCAAAGAACGAAGAGAGCAGGAGAGCCAATGACCAAGAGACGGACCAAAGCGTTTAAAGCCACATGAGTCAGCAAGGAATGATAGTCGACTCTACTGGAGAAGCGTGAGGATGGTCACAGTGAAGAACAGGGTTCCAGACCCTCCGCCAGTGCTTTTTTCCATTTTTTTTGATACTTTTTCTCTCATCTCTCCTTATTCTCTCTCTCTCTTCATCTCTCGATCCTCGAATCTACTGACCTAACCCCAGAACTCCTGCCTATCAGCTCTATCTCATCTCCCTTAGCTTTCTGACCGTTGGATCTTCCATCGGACCGTTGGATCTTCAATCGGACCGTTGGATCTCTCTAGATCCGTCGATCTACCAATCTGGGTCCCAATCAAGTCACCATCCATCCGATCGCCTTCAGAATGCCTGTCACATCATCTTGTGAGACGATGGACATCATCAGTCCATGTGGGCCAGTAGCCGGGCCCATCAGCATCGACCCGCTGTCCGACCAGTTAGTGGACCCCGCGAATTTCAAAAATAATTTTAATTAAATGGGGGGTCCACTAATTGGGGAGATTCCCCATAGAAAAGTAGGTTTTTACTTAAAAAAAAAAAAAAAAAAAAAAAAAAAAAATATTTTTTTTATTTTATTTTCAAAAAAATACCCTATTTCCATTAATGGAAATAGGGAGCTTTATAAGAGGAGGGAGAAGGGTTCGTTCGAACCCTAATCCCCCTCCCATCTCTTTCTCTCCTCTCCAAAATCATTTTCAAACAATTTCCTATCATTCTTCTCCTTCTTTTTCTTCTTTTTTTTTCTCCTCCTCTTCATCTTCTTCATGTCTTCGCCGGAGTTGCAGGCAACTCCGGCCGTCTGGTGAGGCCTCCTCTTCTTCTTCTTCTTCTTCTTCTTCTTCCTCTTCCGCTTCCTCTTCTGCTCCTTCCTCTTTGCTTCTGTGTGCAGCACGTCCTCCTTCCTCTTTGCTGCTGTGTGCAGCTCGTCTTCCATCATTCCTTCACCGCCTGAACCAGTCCGTCAACCACCGCCTGCCTCCACCCTTTTCAATCCGTGAGCTCCTCTCATCTCCGCCCAGCACCCTCCTTGGACTGCTGCCCATCTCCACCACCGTGTGCAACTCCTCAAACTACCAACCACACACCACTACCGTCGAAGTTGCGGGTTCACCTTCCACTACCGCCCTCACCGGAGTTGCGCCTGCAACTCCGGTCGTTCGTGCCACACCTGCAGGACCTCTCTACTCTCCACGATCTCTCCACCTTCTCCTCCTAAACCGCCCATCTTCCCTTGGGATAGACGGTGGCTGTTCTTCCAACAGCCACCATCGTTTCATCCCCTTCTCTCTCCCAAAAACGAAAAAAAAAAAAAAACCAAAAGAAGAGGAGAAGAGGAAAGAAAGGATGTACCTGTGCGCTCCACCTCCTTCCACAACCACCGAATCTTGCTGCTAAGTGCAGCAAGCAAACGCCACCCCTACAGCACTACTCCACCTCCATTAACACCGGTGACCGCCTCACGAACCAGCAAATGTCCACGCCCTCTTTACGGTAAGTCCTTGACAGTTCTGACTTTTTCCTCTCAAGTCCGGCCTGCAACACGCCGGAAACCACCGTTGAACCAGCAGATCCACACAAGTTGCAGCCCTCCTTCGTCCCTCCATCATTACCACCATCAATGCAACCTCAAAGGCTTCACCATCTTGTTGGCTCCACCCACAATCTCCACTCCATCAATGATCGAGTCAATGGCCGAGTCCTCCTCTCACTTGGCTGATCTCATTGCTACAACTCTCGGTAAGTGTGAAAGGTAAAACCTTCATTCTTCTCTCTCTAGTTTCTCTCTCTCAAAACCCCTTTCTCTCTCTACATCCCTCTCTTATTAAAATGCTTTCTAGTTTAGTTATTTTGTTAGATTTTTGCTGTAAAAGACAATTTTGATTGAATGAAGTTGATTTGAATAAAATTATGTTCCATTCTCTATAAATTTCCCGTCATTTTATGTCATTATTGCGCTAATCCGACTAATCCCGAGTGCGGATCGACATCCGACACGAGCCACTGTGCAAAATTGCTCATTTTACAGGATTTGAGTGAAAAAGAATCGGATAATTACAAATATTGTTGAGATCTAGGATTTCCGTAACCAACGACGCGGAAAAATCCTATTTTCAAATGGCGCCGCTGCCGCTCGGGTGACCGGAAGTGCGAAAAAGGACGTAAAGACGGAATTGGAAAGTTGCTGAAGCGAAAAGCTGCTCAATTTGGACAGCCTGACCTTTTCGGGAAACTTTCTATTTTTGGTTTTTAGTGATTTTTAGCAGTTTTTAAATTACTATTTTTAATGCCTCGGAAGGCCGAGTGCAATTTGTAATAATTTAGGAATTTTATTGCTTTCCATATAACTGCTAGATCTTGTTCTAGGGTTTTTTAGAAACCCTAGATTAAGTGGAAATTACCAAAAAAATTAAAAAAAGCAAAATTCAAAAAAATTAGGGTTTTATATTCTGCAGATTTTTAGAAATCACTAATCAAGGATTTGCGATTTTTGGAAAGATTCCAAAATCTTGAAACTCTGCTTAATTAGGGTTTCCCCTTTTAGAAGTTTCCTCTTTAGAAGAATTTCTATCTTTAGAAATCTTCCGAATTTGGAAAAGTCTGCAAAAGGAAACATCCCAAATCTAGCAGAATTTCAATTTTGGGAAATTTCCCAAAATTATAAGGGATCTCGCAATCAAATCTTCCTTGGAAGATCTCCACAGTTCGGGAAACTTTCCAATCTAGGTATTTTCCAATCTGGAAATTCCTAAATTTTAACCCATCTCGAACTTGGGAATTAATTCAAAAACTTGCCTAAATTCAGTGCTTGTTCAGTGAACCCTAAAAAGGCAAGGATCTTCCAAATAGAATCCCACATACCTAGACCGTGCGATCTAACTGTTTCTGCAGGAACACGATCCAGTGTGGGTAGAGAGCGAAAGCTCAAAGAGGTGGAGTCGGGCCCAAGCCCATTAGGATACCCCTCTCTAACCCACGGAGGAGACCCCGTGGCGTGGCCCACGGGAGGTAAGTCTCTATCCTCGCCTTGAGTGCGATACAGAGCATATTGGGTGCATCATTGCCGCTTGTCTATTTGTTTTATAGCAACAACTTATTCGACTTGCGTGGAGTGGCCGTTAATCAATCAACTCTAAGAGAGCAGACCCAGCTCCAAAATTGAAACTGGTGGGATTTCATCACCCACCTCATCACTCCAGCTGATATTGATCCCCAGGATCCATCTATAATAAAAAGAATCAAGAAGTAGAGCCAATTAGCCCGGTGTTCGAGGAAAAATCCACACACAGCGAACCCGCTTAACATCCAATCGAAATAAGACCACGAGCGCGGGTCCCTGTTGTCTAACACACCCATAAGTCCCTGCTACTCAAGTACACTGAGCTCGACGTGGCATCTTGGACTATTCGGCGGTTAGTTACGTGTGGACTAGGAACACGCACCAACCCTAGCTTAACCCGAGGGAACACTCTTCTTATACACTTGACCAATCCGGTTAGTCTGGGACGTACTTAAGTCAGCCATTGTGCCGCACGTCTGTCTAGGCTTCGGATTGCCTTGTTGTTAACTAGAGCTAGTACTAAAGGATTCGCTCTGAAGAGTGTAGCCTGGTGAGAACCTCTGAGTGCAAAACAGTTAGTCCGGCGGTTAAAAGATAAACCAGTGGTCCGCCCACTGTCATAATCTACTCTAGCCCCAAAACTAACAAAGATAATTCCTAAAATATATCCTGATTGCTTAGAATAGGATTATCTGTGCTTGGTGTGCATCATTTAGGATAGTGTTCCTCTCTGGCAACTTTTTGCCAAGTATAGAGCTTGCCTCATTCGCGTATGCCCGTTTGGAATCGTCCGAACAAACGCTTGGTTCGATCTGAGAATCACGTCCCTACAGTGGATCCTCCACTGAATTCTTCCCCATCTCTTTCACCACCCGCCTCCCCCAGTACTACTACCTTTGTAGTCATGGCAGTCGAACGACCTCTTATCGAGCCGTTCGCTCCTATCTCTGCCAATCCGCCCACTTGCATTGTTCTCCCACCTACTACGGCGGTACAATTTGAGATCAGGCCACAGACGATCCAAATGCTGCCAACCTTTCGTGGTCTCCCAAGAGAAGACCCATATTCCCATATTAGGGAATTCCAACATGTCATCCTACTTTTCAAGAATCAGAACCTCGATGATGACAATGTCCGTCTGCGAGTTTTCCCATTCTCGCTCAAAGACCGAGCCTCAGATTGGCTCTACTCCTTACCCGCTGATTCAATCAGCAGTTGGAAAGAGTTGGTAGGCAAATTCATGTCTAAATTCTACCCCATGACTCGGACCAACCAAATGAAGCAACTCATCCAGGACTTTCGACAAAAGTCCGATGAGAAATTTTTTGAAGCATGGGATAGATTCCAAGACTACCTGACTAAGTGTCCCCACCATAGCATCGACAAGGGCAATCTTGTCCACGTCTTCTATAAGGGACTTACTGATGAGTCCCGGACCATGGTAGAGTCAATGTGCCAAGGAAAATTCCTGCACCAAACTCCGACAGATGCATACAAATTCTTGGGAGAGTTAGGAGAAAACTCTCAACATTGGACGACTGACTCAGAGTTTAGTCGAACCACTTCGGTCCAAAGGACAACCAAGGGACATGATGCTATAGCTGATACTGAGCTTCGATCAGTCATTCAAGAGTTGAGCAAGTCAGTCTCGGCACTGGCTGTGTCTGTACAAAAGCCTACTCAACAATCTACCCCAGTCATGCATGTGGGACACGAGAGCCCTATGGAATCCTGTACCCTCTGTCTGCAACCCTCCCATACTACTGAGCATTGTCCTTTGAATGAAGGGTGGTCTAATCCTCTTCAGGAAGAAGTTTGTGCTTTTAGCACATACAAACCACCCACTCAGAACTCGTATAGTCAATCTTATCATCCGGACACGAGAAACCACCCTAACTTTTCTTGGAGGCCTCAGTCTACTCAACCACAAGCTCAACCTCCACGTCAACCTCAGGGCATGTATCCTCCTGGGTTCAATCAACTCAATAGACAATTCAATCAGGGTCAGTACCAGCAGAATCAGTACCCATCTACTCAGAACCAGCAATTCCAACAGGGTCAATACTCTGGACAATCGAGCACATTTCAGAATCAGCAAAGAGTCCCACAGACCTTTCAGAACCAACCGATTGTCCCAACTAATTCTCCAGCCTATAACTATATTGCCCCAATGAGCTCGAGTCGCGAATTGGTGCCTCAGCTCCCATTAGCTGCCCCCCAACAGTCGGTCCCCAAATCTGGTATAGAGGACCTTCTAGCTCAACTCATTACTCAGCAACAACAATCTATGCAACGCCTAGAGCAACAGCAACAGCAATCCATGCTTCGTCTAGAGCAACGCTTAGGCAACTTGGAAGCTGAGAAAGCTAAAGGCATTTTTCCTAGCCAACCCATTGCTAACCCTAAAGGAAATGCCAAAGGAGCAGTATATGAGATCGGATCCCAATCTCAAAGCCAGAATGAGAACTGTCAAGGGGAGGTGCAAGCTGTAACCACCCTACGATCTGGAAAAATTGTGGACATGGGAGTCCAACCACCGCCGGTGCCATCTCCAGCACCTATCACTCGCACAGAGGAAACTAGTCCTAATCCTACCTCTGCTTCTTCTACCTCTGCACCAACATCAGATATCCCTGTGCAGAAATCTAAGGCTAAAGACAAATCCATTTGTCGAGTAAAGCCTCCCTTCCCGGACAGACTTGTCCAAGATAAGCGGGATCAGCAATTCTCTGAGATCTTAGATGTCTTTAAAGACGTCCAGATCAATATCCCATTCCTTTCTGCTATCAAGCAAATCCCTTCCTATGCCAAATTCCTCAAGGACTTGTGCACAGTTAAGCGGCGTACGCATGTACCCAAAGCTGCCTTCTTGGCCGAAAAAGCTACCGCGTTCATTCAACGCAACAGTGTGATCAAACACAAGGATCCAGGTAGCCCAACTGTCCAATGTGAAATTGGCGACAACTTTAGCTGCACTGCCTTGCTAGATTTAGGGGCTAGCGTTAACCTCATACCATTCTCGGTATATCAGCAGTTAGGACTGAAAGATATGAAGCCTACCAATGTCACCCTGAAATTGGCTGATCAGTCCATCAAAATTCCAAGAGGAATCATTGAAGATGTCCTAGTAAAAGTCGCTGACTTTTATTATCCTGTGGACTTTATCATTCTAGACACCGAGCCGTGTCAGGATAACCGCATTCCGGTCATCTTAGGCCGTCCATTCCTTGCCACCGCGAATGCACACATCGGTTGTCGGGACGGAAACATGTCCATTGCTTTCGGAAACCTCAAAGCTGAGGTCAATATCTTTCGTTTAATGCAACAAGATGCCGATCGCGAAGTGACCGATGAAATGTGTGCCGTTGAGAGTCTAATCCCGGACTCCACCGAAGATATTCTTAAACAGTGTCTAGCACACTTTGGGGCTGACTTTGCAACAGAGTCAGCTATTTCTGATCTCAATGATCTTTTGGAGACTGCTCCACTGCTAGAGATCCCCGCTCCACTCATCGAGTTCGAGCCTCTGATAACCATGGCCAGAGAACCCATCATTCCTTTTACTACTGAAGTCAAACCTCTTCAATCCGTGTCTTCTGTGACACCTACTTCAACTCCATCTGCTCCAACATTGGAGCTTAAGCCTCTTCCCACAGAACTTTCCTATGCCTATCTTGGTCCTAAGGAAACCTACCCTGTCATTCTTGCTTCCGCTTTGTCTGCAAGTGAACGTAAGAAGCTTCTTGAGCTACTCAACGAGCACAAATCTGCGATAGGTTGGACTATAGATGATATTCGTGGCATAGACCCCTCGGTGTGCCAACATCACATCTACCTCGAGGATGAATCCAAAACCTCTCGAGAACACCAGAGGCGGTTGAACCCCGTCTTGAAGGATGTAGTCCGGGATGAGGTCCTTAAACTGTTAGATGCGGGTATCATTTACCCCATCTCCGATAGCAAATGGGTGAGTCCTATTCATGTCGTCCCTAAAAAGGCAGGATTCACAGTTGTGGAAAATGAGAACAAGGAAATGGTCACCCAGCGCCTGAAGAAAGGGTGGAGAGTCTGCATCGATTACCGACGACTCAACACCAACACGAGGAAGGACCATTTTCCTTTACCCTTCATAGACCAAATGTTGGAGAGATTAGCAGGTCACTCCTATTACTGCTTCCTCGATGGTTACTCAGGGTATAATCAAATACCAATCGCCCCTGAGGATCACGAGAAGACAACCTTCACTTGTCCCTTTGGCACTTTTGCCTACAAGCGCATGCCCTTTGGCCTCTGCAATGCACCCGCGACCTTTCAAAGGTGTATGATGAGCATATTCTCTGACATGGTGGAAAAATTCCTCGAAGTCTTTATGGACGACTTCTCAGTTTTTGGGTCATCCTTTGATGACTGTCTGACCCATCTAGGGCTGGTACTTCAACGCTGTCAGGACAAGCGACTTGTCCTCAATTGGGAGAAATGCCACTTCATGGTGAAGAAAGGCATAGTTCTGGGACATGTCATTTCCCATCAGGGCATTGAGGTCGACAAAGCTAAAATCGATATCATCTCGACCTTGCCCATTCCTAAGTCCGTGCGTGACATCCGATCCTTTTTGGGACACGGAGGATTCTATAGGCGATTCATCAAGGACTTCTCTCAAATCGCTCGACCTCTGTCCCATCTTCTAGCTAAAGATAGTCCTTTCGACTTTAATGCTGACTGTGTCAAGGCATTTGAGCGTCTCAAATCTGAGCTCACTACTGCGCCCATTATCCGTCCCCCGGATTGGACTCTACCTTTTGAGGTAATGTGCGATGCTTCTGACTACGCGTTAGGCGCCGTTCTAGGGCAGAGAATTGACAAACGATCCCATGTGATCTACTACGCGAGCAAAACTCTTAACTCTGCCCAAATGAATTACTCCACCACTGAGAAAGAACTCCTGGCGGTAGTCTTCGCC
The DNA here is from genome assembly GCA_035048495.1 of Euptelea pleiosperma. Taxonomy (NCBI): domain Eukaryota; kingdom Viridiplantae; phylum Streptophyta; class Magnoliopsida; order Ranunculales; family Eupteleaceae; genus Euptelea; species Euptelea pleiosperma. Next base: position 20,229,799 of record CM068547.1, read on the forward strand.
CTTGATAAATTTCGTCAGTACCTCTTAGCCACTAAGGTGGTTGTGTACACTGATCATGCAGCCCTTCGTTATCTCATGTCGAAAAAGGAAACCAAACCTCGATTAATTCGATGGATTCTCTTACTGCAGGAATTCGACCTCGAGATTAAGGATAAGAAAGGAACTGAGAATGTAGTGGCTGATCACTTGTCTAGACTGACTTTAGAGTCATCCTTCGACACCCAGCCCATCCCTGAAACCTTTCCAGACGAACAACTATTCGCCATCTCTGTTAATCCTTGGTATGCTGACATTGTCAATTACCTTGTCACCGAAGAAATGCCGTCACACTGGTCAAAACAGGACAAAAGCCAATTCCTAGCAAGAGTTAAGTACTACTCTTGGGATGACCCTTATTTGTATAAATACTGTCCTGACCAGATCATTCGTCTCTGTGTCCTTGAGTCGGACCAACTCAATATCTTATCCTCGTGTCATGACCAACCTTGTGGTGGTCATTTCAGCACTAAGAAGACTGCAGAAAAAGTGCTGCAATGCGGATTCTACTGGCCCACATTATTTAAAGATGCCCACATCTACAGCAAAACTTGTCCTAATTGCCAGCATCTAGGCCGCATCTCCCAGAGGAACATGATGCCCCTCACTCCCATCCAGGTCGATGAAATATTTGACATTTGGGGCATCGACTTCATGGGCCCCTTTCCCATTTCCTATGGTTTTGAGTACATTCTCCTTGCGGTAGACTATGTATCCAAATGGATAGAAGCCATTCCCACCAAGACCAATGACCACAAAGTGGTGGTCAAATTCGTAAAGGAGTTCATCTTCGCTCGATTCGGTGCCCCTAAGGCCATCATTAGTGATGGGGGCACCCATTTCTGCAATAAGATATTCGAGAACTTAATGAAGAAGTATGGGGTAACCCACAAGGTTGCCCTAGCTTATCATCCGCAGACTAGTGGTCAAGTAGAGGTCTCTAATCGTCAGATCAAGCAGATCTTGGAGAAGACAGTCAATACCACACGTAAAGACTGGTCTACTCGTCTCACTGATGCTTTATGGGCATACAGAACCGCCTACAAGACCCCACTCAATATGTCTCCCTATCGTCTCGTCTTTGGGAAACCCTGTCATCTACCGGTAGAGATTGAACATCGTGCTCTGTGGGCCATTAAGAAGCTCAACTTCGACCTCGACTCTGCAGGGGAAGAGCGAAAACTTCAAATGAATGAGTTAGAAGAACTCAGAAATGATGCCTACAACTTGTCCAAGAATTACAAAGCCAAAATGAAGTGGATACATGACAAGAGCATCCTCAGGAAAGAGTTCCATCCAGGACAGAAGGTCCTTCTTTATAATTCTCGTCTCCATCTCTTCCCTGGGAAACTGAAATCTAGGTGGACCGGTCCTTATACGGTCACCGCAGTCACACCCTTTGGGGCAATCACTATTGAGGATCCCAAGGATCACTCCTCATTCCAGGTCAATGGGCAGCGTCTAAAACAGTTCCATGAACTTGACGTATTGTTCATTCAGACTTTTGAGATCGATCTAATCGATCCTGCTTATGTCGACTGATGATCTACTCAGTCTCCTGTGCTCCAACTTGGTTGGGGGTGCCTGTCACCCCCGTCATGTCTGGCTGAAGACGTAAAACTTAGCGCTTTCGGAAAGGCAATTCCGGTATTCCTAGAGTACATGAGTCTCATGCATTTGTTATTACTGTTATATCTCTGGAAATGCAGGTACAGTCATTCTTCCGATCATCAGGTACCACACACTGTCGAGTTTCTGCCGACTTGGTAACATCCTTCCTGAATCTTTGCATCATCATCATTGATTTGTTATCATTTTATGTCCCGGTCATGAGCACCGAGGATGGTGCTGTATTTTGGTTGGGGGTGGGTATTTACAAAAACTCATGTCTCTAAAAAAAAAAAAAAAAAAAAAAAAAAAAAAAAAAATTTTTGTTTTTGGGGTGATTTCCGATGTTCTCCAAAAGTTTTCTAGAATTTCAAAAATGTGTCAAATACCCTGACTTTGATTAGCTGAAAACCTCCGTTAAGTCAGTATTGAGGATGTCAATTTTTGTTTAAAGTTAGCGTTGAGTCAATTCAAGCGTGACTACAGCAGGTTTGAAAACTCAGAAAAAATCAGATTCGGCACAATTGTACACTATCAACATCAGAGTCATCCTAAGTTTGGAAATTCTAGAGATCCTGTGAGAAGAATTGTGGAGACCTAACCCAGTGAGCTTTCGAGCCTTTAATCAATTCAGAGTGTTATACCAAATTCTGAGTCACAAGATGACTCACTATTCTTCATGCCCGCAATATTCGTTGAGAGATCTCATTATCTTTTGCTTCGATCATAAAACTCGGAACGACATCAACATTGGATTACTACGACAGAACCTTCTTTGTATCCAGTCAAGACAATATACATGATAGTGCAAACCCTAGAAAATGATTTAGGCCATTTTTCTGAACCATTCAGCCTTTTTACTCACCTGAATTATACTTCACTAGAAACCCCTTGAACCTTTCTATAAAAGCCTTTTATTTGCAAACCCATCAACCTAAAATCCAGTCTAGCTACGAAACAAGACTGGCTACCCTTATTTTGATGGACAAAAGAATAACTGATGTGGGTGTACCGTGAAAAGAAAAGTAAAGAAGAAGAATCAAAAGGAAAAGAAAGTGGTTCAAGCCAAAAACAAAATATAGAAAGAAAGTATGAAGAAGAGCTGAAAAGAAATTGAGCAGTCTCAGAAATATCAAGAAAAAGAGAAAAATACGAAAAAAAGGAAAAAGAACCAGATAATGGTGTTACGTCGCAGGAAAAATTCAAGAAAATGGCAATATCCTCTCAAGATCTTTGAAATCCTGTATACCTTTATTTTTCTACACCTGACCTAAGCCTCATTACAACCCAGGAAAGTCCTACTTGATTCTAGGAGAGCACGATCATAAAATGTGGAGATTGGAGAAGGAGAAGCTATAGAGTTTGATCTAACGTTCCCGAGTGAAGTGGTATTCCAATCATGAGATCTTCTTCTGTTAAAGATGTCCTTCCTTCAAATAAAACATATGTGAGATCTTTTGCCTCTTTATATTAAATATATCTCCTCACATATAAATTGAGAGAAAAAGAAGAAAACCCTTCTTGTGTGATTCTATTCTGAGTGCTAAACATGTGAGATTTGAGGTCGAGGCAGAAAAACTTAGAGGTGATCTGGAAATCTTTACTGGCAGATGATGAGAATGTTGAGCACACACACACGCAGAGTCTGACTATTCTGGGTCATGATTATCAGTCTGTAGTCTTGCCAAAACTTTCAAACTCTTCGCTAGCATGTAACTGTTTTTGCATCCATTCAATAATTTGACGAACGGTGTTTTCCCTGAGCTAATATGAAAAAGTGTGCAGCATGTGCAGAGCCCTTTTAAGCTCATTTATTTCGCACTAATTGCCAAGGATTGGCAATATGCTGGTTGGGGGTTGTGATATTCGCTCAAAAGTGCTTATTTTAAGCACTTATCCTGTTAGCGTTATCGCACTCTCCTACGTAAAACTGCTCTAATTATCCACTTTTCTACGTAAGAGTCTATCTCATTGCGTAAAACACACTTTTCTGGACGAAATGGTATATTTGCATGCATTAAACACATTTTCGGAAGTCTAAATATTAAGCCGTTCTGATAAAGTCTCATTACGCGCTTCTTCTGTCGCAGGAAACCCCGATGGGATGATTTTCGAGACTTGTGGGCCCAAATCGATCATGAAAGCCCATTATCAAAGCTTAACAAGCCCACATGCTATAACTAGAAGATATGGGCCAAATATGGGCTGAATAAGAGGACCAAAAAGCCGGCCCAAAGAACGAAGAGAGCAGGAGAGCCAATGACCAAGAGACGGACCAAAGCGTTTAAAGCCACATGAGTCAGCAAGGAATGATAGTCGACTCTACTGGAGAAGCGTGAGGATGGTCACAGTGAAGAACAGGGTTCCAGACCCTCCGCCAGTGCTTTTTTCCATTTTTTTTGATACTTTTTCTCTCATCTCTCCTTATTCTCTCTCTCTCTTCATCTCTCGATCCTCGAATCTACTGACCTAACCCCAGAACTCCTGCCTATCAGCTCTATCTCATCTCCCTTAGCTTTCTGACCGTTGGATCTTCCATCGGACCGTTGGATCTTCAATCGGACCGTTGGATCTCTCTAGATCCGTCGATCTACCAATCTGGGTCCCAATCAAGTCACCATCCATCCGATCGCCTTCAGAATGCCTGTCACATCATCTTGTGAGACGATGGACATCATCAGTCCATGTGGGCCAGTAGCCGGGCCCATCAGCATCGACCCGCTGTCCGACCAGTTAGTGGACCCCGCGAATTTCAAAAATAATTTTAATTAAATGGGGGGTCCACTAATTGGGGAGATTCCCCATAGAAAAGTAGGTTTTTACTTAAAAAAAAAAAAAAAAAAAAAAAAAAAAAATATTTTTTTTATTTTATTTTCAAAAAAATACCCTATTTCCATTAATGGAAATAGGGAGCTTTATAAGAGGAGGGAGAAGGGTTCGTTCGAACCCTAATCCCCCTCCCATCTCTTTCTCTCCTCTCCAAAATCATTTTCAAACAATTTCCTATCATTCTTCTCCTTCTTTTTCTTCTTTTTTTTTCTCCTCCTCTTCATCTTCTTCATGTCTTCGCCGGAGTTGCAGGCAACTCCGGCCGTCTGGTGAGGCCTCCTCTTCTTCTTCTTCTTCTTCTTCTTCTTCCTCTTCCGCTTCCTCTTCTGCTCCTTCCTCTTTGCTTCTGTGTGCAGCACGTCCTCCTTCCTCTTTGCTGCTGTGTGCAGCTCGTCTTCCATCATTCCTTCACCGCCTGAACCAGTCCGTCAACCACCGCCTGCCTCCACCCTTTTCAATCCGTGAGCTCCTCTCATCTCCGCCCAGCACCCTCCTTGGACTGCTGCCCATCTCCACCACCGTGTGCAACTCCTCAAACTACCAACCACACACCACTACCGTCGAAGTTGCGGGTTCACCTTCCACTACCGCCCTCACCGGAGTTGCGCCTGCAACTCCGGTCGTTCGTGCCACACCTGCAGGACCTCTCTACTCTCCACGATCTCTCCACCTTCTCCTCCTAAACCGCCCATCTTCCCTTGGGATAGACGGTGGCTGTTCTTCCAACAGCCACCATCGTTTCATCCCCTTCTCTCTCCCAAAAACGAAAAAAAAAAAAAAACCAAAAGAAGAGGAGAAGAGGAAAGAAAGGATGTACCTGTGCGCTCCACCTCCTTCCACAACCACCGAATCTTGCTGCTAAGTGCAGCAAGCAAACGCCACCCCTACAGCACTACTCCACCTCCATTAACACCGGTGACCGCCTCACGAACCAGCAAATGTCCACGCCCTCTTTACGGTAAGTCCTTGACAGTTCTGACTTTTTCCTCTCAAGTCCGGCCTGCAACACGCCGGAAACCACCGTTGAACCAGCAGATCCACACAAGTTGCAGCCCTCCTTCGTCCCTCCATCATTACCACCATCAATGCAACCTCAAAGGCTTCACCATCTTGTTGGCTCCACCCACAATCTCCACTCCATCAATGATCGAGTCAATGGCCGAGTCCTCCTCTCACTTGGCTGATCTCATTGCTACAACTCTCGGTAAGTGTGAAAGGTAAAACCTTCATTCTTCTCTCTCTAGTTTCTCTCTCTCAAAACCCCTTTCTCTCTCTACATCCCTCTCTTATTAAAATGCTTTCTAGTTTAGTTATTTTGTTAGATTTTTGCTGTAAAAGACAATTTTGATTGAATGAAGTTGATTTGAATAAAATTATGTTCCATTCTCTATAAATTTCCCGTCATTTTATGTCATTATTGCGCTAATCCGACTAATCCCGAGTGCGGATCGACATCCGACACGAGCCACTGTGCAAAATTGCTCATTTTACAGGATTTGAGTGAAAAAGAATCGGATAATTACAAATATTGTTGAGATCTAGGATTTCCGTAACCAACGACGCGGAAAAATCCTATTTTCACTATTCCAGAGTGATCCCATTCTGAGTAGTTTACAAGTGAGAATTGAGGTCGAGGCATATAGTCTTATAGATGATCTAAAAATCTTTACTGCAAGATGATGAGAATGTTAAGCACACACACATGCAGAGTTTGACTATTCTGGATCTTGATTATCATTCTGTAGTCTTACCAAAACTTCCCAACTTTTTGCTAGCCTGTAACTGTTTCTACATCCATTCGATGATCTGACGAACAGTGTTTTCCCTGAGCTAATATGAAAAAATGTGCAGCATGTGCAGAGCCCTTTTAAGCTTATTTATTTTGCACTAATTGCCAAAGATTGGCCATATGTCGATTAGGGGTTGTGATATCGCTCAAAAGTGCTTATTTAAAGCAACTATCCTTCTAACGTTATCACACTTTCCTATGTAAAACTGTTCTATTTATCGATTTTTCTACGTAAGAGTCTCTTCTATTGTGTAGAACACACTTTTCTAGACGAAATGGTATATTTGCATGAATTAAACACATTCTCGGAACTTTAGATATTAAGCTGTTTTGATTAAATCTCATTACGTGCTTTTTCTGCCGTAGGGACACCAATCGAACGAGTCTTATGGAATGTGGGCCCATAATCAACTTCCAAAACCTAGGATCAAAGCTCAAGAGCCAACAGGCCGAGGATGAGAAGATGTAGGCAGCGAGAAAAGCCAGAGAGTCGAAAAAGCCTGAGGGAAGATCAAAAGAGAAGGAGAGCCAAGCACCCTGAGTAGAGATTGAAATTTCACCGGTCTGTTCTCTTTAATCCAATATACCTAGAAGGGGGGGTTGATTAGGTATTTAAAATTAATTATACCTACATAGTTTTACTGGCCTATGGTAAGGGAACAAAATCGTATGCCTTAATTATTTGATAAAAGATTATCACAATCGACTCAAATCGAATATACTTCCGTGGTATATTTTATTTTTGTCGTTTGATCTAATCAAGATAGATTGTAGAATACAAACAAACAATCACACAAGATAAGAGATTTTTACGTGGAAACCTTAGCTAAGGAAAAACCACGGGACCATGTCCAAACGGAAAGTATCACTAACTGAAAAGTTAAACGAAATAAAGGTTACCTACGCAGCACGGTTGCAAATACAACTTCCAACCTTAGCCAAGGCCTACTGCCAATGCGTCAACGTCCTCTGAATCAACGCTACGAATCCATGTGCGACCTTTCAGCCAAGAAGCCTTGTCAGCTTGTTCAGTTTGGTATACCCCAAACCTACCGTCGATTGGCTCCTCCGATCTTAATTCTCAACACTCCCGCCTTTGTAGAAGGTGAAGGATTCAATACACCCTGAACCCTAGGTTGCTCAAATGGTGTTGAGTCACACTGGTACACTCAGGCTACTAGGTCAAATATAGAAGTGGAAGACCTAAGCTGAGGAATGGATCAAGCACTTGACTTTGATTAAGAAGAGAACAAGCTCACAAGATGTGAATGGGAAACAAGCTTATTGCTCTTCAAATGGACATTCTAATAAATAAAATATTTTCTTCTCTCTCTTGAAGATTGAGTCACTCTGTGTCTCTGTGTGTATTTAGAGAAGGTAAAAAAGGGTGTATTTATAGAATTCCATGACCCTGAGTCGTGTAGAACGTGGGATAATGGAACCAAGAATTTTGGATCTGAGAAAGACTGATTCTGTGCATAGTCCAATTGATTGTACTCTGGGTCCAATCGATTGGGCCATGTCCAATCAATTGGAGATAACTGTCTAATCGATTGGGCTCAATAAGTTTCCTATTTCGAAGGCTCCAATCGATTACACAGAGGCCTCAAATCGATTTGACTCAAATAAGTTTCTGTCTCGAAGACTCCAATCAATTTCACAGAGTCTCCAATCGATTTGACTTAACTAAGTTTCTGTCTTGAAGACTCCAATCGATTTCACAGAGTCTCCAATCGATTGGGTTGAAATAAGTTCCTACCTCGTAGCTTCCAATCGATTACATAGAGTCCTCCAATCGATTGGGTATAAGTGTCCAATCGATTGGACTATCCCAATAGTCAATATCTTTAACTCAGACTCGGGTCTGTCCAATGACTAGGTTTGACCATTATATTTTATTTATTTTAACCAATTCCTAGGGCCACTAAGTCACTTACCTTCCTAATCGAGCATACACGATCTTTAACTGACAAATGGGCCGTTACTCAGATGACTCCTGTCGTCAACCATCTGATTCTTGCTATCTCTGTCTTCTAGTTTTCAAGTAGTCGGCGAAATATGCGTACTACGACATCTTCACACTATAGTGGTGCTCGTAGGAAAGGTTACAAGAATGTTTTTATGTCAAATGAAATCTTTGTCAAATTGAATGTGAAAATATTCCTTACAATCTCACCCTTTGGCAATTCCCTGACAAAAAAAATTTAATCATATAGAAGATAAAAAATAAAAAATACAATCCCACCCTCTTACATGATTCACTTACTATCTCACACTCTCTCGGAGATAATCGAAGTGATAATGTGAAAGACGAGTTTTTCCGCGTCGTTGGATACGGAAACCCTATAGTCAACACATTTGTAAATTATCCGAGATTTCCTGCAATATTAAGTAATTCTTTGCACAGTGGAAGTACGTCGGATGTCGATCCGCACTTGGGGTTAGTTCATGCAAATAAGAATATAAAATGACAGGTTTTGGCTTGAAATTGTGCGGAGAGGTGAGAGCGGTGGAGAAATCATGGTTTTAAACCATTCTTCAAGATTAAGAGATTCATTATAACTATTCAACAATAAAAAATAATTAATCTATAAAATTACGAAAACAAACTCCATTCATTAATTAAAATTTTCCAATAGCAACAGAAGAAATTACATTGTAATGAAATAACTAGAAAGCAATCTTTCGAGAGAGAAACTAGTAGAGGGAGAAAGTCTATCCTAGAGAGAGAAGGTGATCCTAAAAGGGTCTAGAGAGAGAAAATGAATCTAGAGAGAGAGAGAGTTGAAGAAGTACCTTGGACTAACCGAGAGTTACATTTGGCCAACGATGAGAGTATGTGGAGAAGGTGATGGTTGAGGTTTTGCAGATTCGGCCAAGTATCAAAACGACCCTCCATCCGTTTTCTCCTCCTTTATTTTCTTCTTTTCTTCTCTCTTCTCTTTGTTTCTTTTTTTTTTTTTTTTTTTTTGTTTAGCAAGTAGAAGAGAGAAAATGACTTGCAAGAGATGGAGATGTGGGGGGAGTGGTTGGCGGTGTGAAGTGGTGCAGCAAAGTGGAAGGAGGGGTGCAATCAATTGGAGGCAGCACCAGGTGATGGGGCAATCAGATCAAGCTGCCACGGTGGAGATGATGGAAGGTAACACACAACAAAGGATGAGAAAGTTGTTGGAAATAGTTGAAGACGCCCGACCTTTCAATGGTGAAGACATGCATAGGGGGCATTGCTGCCCGGAAATGATGAAGGTCCAAGGTGTTGCAGATGGCAAGAAGGTGATGGAGCCGCTGGTTCTATCGATTACACCTGCACCGGCTTCAATGGAGATTGCCGGAGTTGCAGGTATGCAGCTCCGGCCAGTAAAAGATGCAGCTAGCATGAAGAAGAGGCTGGGAGAAGGACTGTCGCTTGAAGGAGCAGCAGCAACAAGCCACCGCCTCCCCTTTCTTCTTCTCCTCCCTTCTTCCCTTCTTTTTCTTTTCTTTTCTTTTGCTACTTTTAACGACTTGGGAGATGAGCATGGGCAGCTTGGGTTTAGATGGAGGGGAGATGGAAATGGGGGCGGTCATGGAGAGGAGAATGGAGTGGACGGCTGGGGTTTGTTTTCTTTTCCAGAGAAAACATGGAGAGAGACGGTCGGCCGGAGTTGCAACCAATAACTCCGGTGGTGGAAGATAATTTGGGCAGCAACCAAAGTTGCAATAACGGGGAACCCACCATTGGGTTCTGATGGAAGGTATAATGGCTGCTAGTGGTGGAGAGAAAGGGGAAAAAAATGGAAGGCCGGAGTTGCGTCCTCTGATGAGGACGTGAAAAGAGAAGACGAAGAAGATGAAGAAGAAAGTGAAGAAGGGAAATGGGACCAAAAAAGGGGGGAATGATGAGAAGAGAGTTTTGGGGAATGAGAGGGGAATAAAGGAGAGGGATTAGGGTTCCAACGAACCCTTCTCTTTCCCTTAAAAAGCTTTTCTATTTCCTTTAATGGAAATAGGGGATTTTTCGAAAATAATAAAATAAGAAAAATATTTTTTTTTTAAACCCTTTCTTTGGAGGATTTCCCCATTTAGTGGACCCCCCTTTTTTATTTTTAAAAATTAATTTAAAGCATATTAAAATCGCAGGGTCTACTAAATGGCCGGACCGCAGGTCGATGATGATGGGCCCAGCTGTTGGCCCTGAAAGTAGGTTTTTTCCGCGTCGTTGGTTACGCAAACCCTAGAATCAACACATTTGTAATTATCCGAGATTTCAATCCTGCAAAATTGACAGATTTGTATAGGGATTCGTGTCGGATGTCGATCCGCACTCGGGATTAGTCGGATTAACGCGAATAAGAACATAAAATGACAGATAATATACAAGAGAAACGTGGAAGGATGAGAATGGCGAGTCGAGATTAAAAACACATCCAAGAGATCCAGAAAATACTAAAATTATCGAAATCAAATTGCATTAATCAAACTGTTGCTTACATGAAATAAATGACAGAAATAAATAAAGCGGTAAATCTATTCTAGAAAGCATGTAAGAAAGCATGTAAAAAGAGATTTTAGAGAGAGAGGAAGAAGGTAGAGAGAGATTTTTCACACCTCAGTCGTTTACCGGCCGATAAGGTAGAGGTGAGAGAAAAACTCACCCTCTTGCATTCACCGAACGGAGTCAGTGGTGCAAAAAGGCGATCAGCCTGGGGAACTTAAAGAGAGAAAACATGAACTCTAGAGAGATAACATGTTTCTAGAGAGAGAAAGTGGAAGTAACCTTGGAGAACTCACATTGAGTGCTCGGATCGCCCGGTGAGTGGTTCGGCCCGGTTGATCGACCATGCGATCAAGTGCACATGAGGGTGCGCCATGAGTAGGGATGCAGCCATGATTGCTATGGAGGATAAGATATTGGCTGGAGTTGCTATGGAGATGATGGATGGTCAACGTGATGGTGCACAGCCAATGGATAGAGAGCGGTTCCTCTTTGTGGTAGAGGAGATGATCAACGATGCCGTGTAGCAAGTGTTCGAGCCAAAGGATGCACAGGTTGGAGATGCGTTTTAGGTCAAGGCATGGGTCGAACATGACCTGCAAAGATGAGGACGTGCAGATCTAGAGCTGCAAGTTGTGCACGAGCTGTGTCATCCACCGTTGATGAAGGAGCGAAGGGCGGTTGTGATGGACAGCAGATCGGTGATGTGAAGTTGCTGCAACCGTGGGCAGCTCCTTGCTGGTTCAAGATGGAGTTGCGGATGGTGTCTGCTGATATTCGCTCAAAAGTGCTTATTTTAAGCACTTATCCTGTTAGCGTTATCGCACTCTCCTACGTAAAACTGCTCTAATTATCCACTTTTCTACGTAAGAGTCTATCTCATTGCATAAAACACACTTTTCTGGACGAAATGGTATATTTGCATGCATTAAACACATTTTCGGAAGTCTAGATATTAAGCCGTTCTGATAAAGTCTCATTACACGCTTCTTCTGTCGCAGGAAACCCCGATGGGACGATTTTCGAGACTTGCGGGCCTAGATCGATCATGAAAGCCCATTATCAAAGCTTAAAGAGCCAACAGGCTATGACTAGAAGATATGGGCCAAATACGGGTTGAAAAAGAGGATCGAAGAGCTGACCCAAGGAACCACGAGAGCGGGAGAGCTGATAACCAAGAGAAGGACCAAAGCATTTAAAGCCACATCAAATGATGGCCTGCTCTACTGGCAAAGCTCAAGTGAAGAACAATGGAAAACCAGGGTTCATGACCCTCTGCCAATACTTTTTCTGATATTTTCTCTCTCATCTCTCCTTATTTTCTCTCTCTTCATTTCTCGGTCCTCGAATCTATTGACTTAACCCCAGACCTCCTGCTCATTGGCTCTGTCTCATCTCCCTTAGCTTTCTGACCGTTGGATCTTCCATCGGGCCGTTGAATCTCTATAGATCGCCATGTGATCTATCAATTCTATGCATCCGACCATCCGATCATGCTACTGATCAGTCAATCATCCATCCTATCAACCACCCGATCTCCAGTGTAAAATATCAGTCCCTAAGGCAGGTTTGATTGTAGAGTAATGCCTCAGATTATTGATCGTGGCTGAGAGCGTAGAGCTCGATTTCCGAAGAAAGGAAAATACATCTTTCCTTGATGGGTATTTCAAGGGGAAAAATGCATTTTTCTCCCCTGGCAACCAAACGCACCCTAACCCACATCCATCGAGCCTAGTGGCCCACTATCCTTCTCACCTACCTTCTGGCCCATGGCCGATGCACTCTGGGCCCACGATTTTGAGCATTCCCATTGGCCAACCACTGGCCGACTCGTGGCGTCTTCTCTCGGCCAACCACTGGCCAACACGTGGCATCAGCTTTTGGCCTGGTGGTCATGGCCAAATAGCCCACGAGCCCAAGCCCGTAACCCACATCACTTTTCAAAAATAAAAATTAAAATAAAAAATAAAAAAAAAAAAATGAAAAAAAAAAAAAAATTGAATTTTTTTAGAAACCGTGAGTTTCTAAGTGTAGAAACCCACGGTTTCTACTTAAGGGGAGGGTTGAAAAACCCTCAAGCTCTCTCTTCCTCCTCCTATTTTTCCTCTTGCTTCCTCTTCTGCTCCGCCCCTTCATCTCCGGCGAGCCACCACCGGACTGGTTCGCCGGCCTCTTCTTCTTCTTCTTCTTCTTCTTCTTCTTCTTCTTCTTCTTCTTCTTCTTCTTTCCCTCTTCCCCCTCCTCTTCGTCTTCTTCGTCTTCTTCCTATTCTGCATAGTCGCCGGAGTTGCAGGCAGCAACTCCGGTCGTCGTCGTCACCACCACCGCCAGCACGTCCTCTCTTCCCCCCTTCTTCTCCTCTTCTTCCTCCTCTTCCTTCTTCTTCCTCTTCTCTTTCTTCTGGCTTCTCTTCTTCTTCTTCCTCTTCTCTTCTTCTATTTTTTTTCCTTACCGGAGTTGCAGGTCTGCAACTCCGGTGTTCATGGTGTTGACACCAGCAGCACGCTAATCGCTCCTACCGGTCCATCTTTTTCCATTCTCTCTCTTCACGGTGCTTTCCCTTGCACCACCAGCAGCTACTACAGCCTCCACTGCCAGCCGGATTGGCTCTTCTCATTTAGGCTCCACCGCCTGCAACTAACGGACTGGTTTTGAGCCAGTCATCACCGGTCAACCGTTGCTCCAACCACGTCAACACCAGCCTAAAACTAACGGACTGCAAGCTTGCAGTCCGTGCTGCCCATTTCCCCCACCGCATGAGTTGCAGACCATCTCCTTCGTCGTCATCACCACCACGTCTGCAACTCCGGGCGTACAAGCCACAACAACACCAGCCCATGAGCACCGCCGCCCTCCTTCTTCTTCTCTCTTTTCCGATCACCAGCGCACCTCCTGCGCATACCGCCTAGAGCTCCACCACAACTTCACCACCCCTTCCCTTCTCCTTCATCACTTCGTCAATCTACAACACCTATCCATCCTTAGAGGAACCCACGAGCTCATCCCTCTAACCGATGCCTTGCAAGCTGGTCTACCTGGGATCGAACATCACCACCGGTACTCTTCTCCACCACATGCAAATCTTCTCCAAGAATCACAAAGGGTACCAACTCTTGGGCCGAACAACTCCTGTGATGGGTTAGTATGTCAAGGGTAAACCATTCTCTCTCATCTTTCTCTCTCTCCATGTTCATCTATTTTTCTCCCTCTCTTTCTCTTTTTATCTCTCTATTTCTCTCTCTCTCTCTAGACCTCTCTCTAGGATTAGATTTCTCTCTTCTTCTACCACTTTCTCTCTCTCTTTAACATTTTTCCAACTTTCTCTCTCTAGTTTCTCTCTCTCAAAACCTCTTTCTCTCTCTACATCCCTCTCTTATTAAAATGCTTTCTAGTTTAGTTAATTTGTTAGATTTTTGCTGTAAAAGACGATTTTGATTGAATAAAGTTGATTTGAATAAAATTATGTTCCATTCTCTACAAAATTCCCGTCATTTTATGTTCATTATCGCGCTAACCCGACTAATCCCGAGTGCGGATCGACATCCGACACGAATCCCTATACAAATCTATCAATTTTGCAGGATAATCGGATAAAAATTACAAATATGTTGAAGTTAGGGTTTCCGTAACCAACGACGTGGAAAAATCCTACTTTCAAATGGCGCCGCTGCCGCTCGGGTGACCGGAAGTGCGAAAAAGGACGTAAAGACGGAATTGGAAAGTTGCTGAAGCGAAAAGCTGCTCAATTTGGACAGCCCGACCTTTTCGGGAAACTTTCTATTTTTTTTTGTTTTTAGTGATTTTTAGCAGTATTTTAAATTACTATTTTTAATGCCTCGGAAGGCCGAGTGCAATTTGTAATAATTTAGGAATTTTACTGCTTTCCAAATAACTGCTAGATCTTGTTCTAGGGTTTTTTAGAAACCCTTGATTAAGTGGAAATTACCAAAAAAATAATAAAATCAAAATTCAAAAAAAATTAGGGTTTCATATTCTGCAGATTTTTAGAAATCACCAATCAAGGATTTGCAATTTTTGGAAAGATTCTAAAATCTTGAAACTTTGCTAAATTAGGGTTTCCCCTCTTAGAAGTTTCCTCTGTAGAAGAATTTCTATCTTTAGAAATCTTCCGAATTTGGAAAAGTCTGCAAAAGGAAACACCCCAAATCTAGCAGAATTTCAATTTTGGGAAATTTCCCAAAATTATAAGGGATCTCGCAATCAAATCTTTCTTGGAAGATCTCCACCGTTCGGGAAACTTTCCAATCTAGGTATTTTCCAATCTGAAAATTCCTAAATTTTAACCCATCTCGAATTTGGAAACTAATTCAAAAACTTGCCTAAATCTAGTGCTTGTTCAGTGAACCCTAAAAAGGCAAGGATCTTCCAAATAGAATCCCGAATACCTAGACCGTGCGATCTAACTTTTCTGCAGGAACACGATCCAGTGTGGGTAGAGAGCGAAAGCTCAAAGAGGTGGAGTCGGGCCCAAGCCCATTAGGATACCCCTCTCTAACCCACGGAGGAGACCCCGTGGCGTGGCCCACGGGAGGTAAGTCTCTATCCTCGCCTTGAGTGCGATACAGAGCATATTGGGTGCATCATTGCCGCTTGTCTATTTGTTTTATAGCAACAACTTATTCGACTTGCGTGGAGTGGCCGTTAATCAATCAACTCTAAGAGAGCAGACCCAGCTCCAAAATTGAAACTGGTGGGATTTCATCACCCACCTCATCACTCCAGCTGATATTGATCCCCAGGATCCATCTATAATAAAAAGAATCAAGAAGTAGAGCCAATTAGCTCGGTGTTCGAGGAAAAATCCACACAAAGCGAACCCGCTTAACATCCAATCGAAATAAGACCACGAGCGCGGGTCCCTGTTGTCTAACACACCCATAAGTCCCTGCTACTCAAGTACACTGAGCTCGACGTGGCATCTTGGACTATTCGGCGGTTAGTTACGTGTGGACTAGGAACACGCACCAACCCTAGCTTAACCCGAGGGAACACTCTTCTTATACACTTGACCAATCCGGTTAGTCTGGGACGTACTTAAGTCAGCCATTGTGCCGCACGTCTGTCTAGGCTTCGGATTGCCTTGTTGTTAACTAGAGCTAGTACTAAAGGATTCGCTCTGAAGAGTGTAGCCTGGTGAGAACCTCTGAGTGCAAAACAGTTAGTCCGGCGGTTAAAAGATAAACCAGTGGTCCGCCCACTGTCATAATCTACTCTAACCCCAAAACTAACAAGATAATGCCTAAAATATATCCTGATTGTTTAGAATAGGATTATCTATGCTTGGTGTGCATCATTTAGAATCACTACTCCAGTGTCTCCTTTTGGCAACTTTTTGCCAAATCTTGGGCTTACTTTTTCAAGTAGAAGCCCGGTTGGACCTGTCCTAACCTTTTACTGACTCGATCTGAGAGTTAGTCCACCACACCCCTCTATCGCCTCTAATGGCAGATGAACGGCCTCTGTATGAGACCTACTACAATTTCTGTGAGAATCGAGGTGATCACTCTCAACAATGGTATGACAATTCTGCATATCATCATGATACTCCAGTCTCGCACACTTCTACAGGGTATGATAATCACCGAGATCCGGAGTACAATTCTGTACTCCAAGAGCTTAAAAATTCAGTCTCTGCCCTTCGTGCCGCGGTCCAGCAACCTGTGCACCATTCCCAGTCTGTAGGATATTACCCTCCTATCCAGCAAGATGTCAGTACCTTTCCATCTTCAATGCAGACCTCCTATGACAACACTTATTATCCGGATAATAGGAGTCACCATAACTTTGGTTGGGAACAGTCTGCCCTCCCGCAGCAATTGCCGCAGGATAATTATCCTTCCGGGTTCCATAAACCCAATGGAGAGTATGACTGGCAATACTCGCAATCCCAGTACCCGTCATATCCACAGAATGACTATTCTGATCAACAGTGGGCCCCTCAGGATTTTCAGAGTCAGCAACTAGTCCCAGACTCCACTTTGCCTTACAACTTTCATACCCAGTCGGACTACAATCAAGAGTTCGCACCTCAGCTCCCCTTGGCTGAACCACCTCCGTTGGCTACTAAACCTGGTCTAGAGGACCTTCTCTCTCAGTACATTGCCCAGCAACAACAGTATTTCCAAGGTCTAGAGCACCAACAATAGTTATCTATGGAGAGCTTGGAGCAACGTCTAGTTCAATTAGAAAATGAGAGAGAGGAAGTCAACTTCACTAGCCCACCAATAGCCTATCTAGAGGAGAGTGACATGGCCACTGTCTATAATGACGAGTCGTACAATTGGACCAAGTACCAGAATTGCCAGGATGAAATTGAAATTGTACCCACCCCTAGATCGAGCCAGACTATTGAGGAACCAGTGTATCCTTATACGGTGCCTTTAAAAGCACCACATCCTGAACCTACCTCAGAGCAACCCATTTCTCAATCTCCCACTGCTGCTTCTAACCTGGACCCTGAAGTTGATCATCATGACACTGAGTTTTGTCTCGATTGTAGGATCCCTGCTGTCAAAGATCTACCGTTCCTCCCCACCTCCCTTGGATTGTGCAACAATTGTGATGAACCCGAGTCTCAATCTTTGGTGCCCTTAACAGCACCAACTTCTGGACTGAGCACAGAGGAACTTAGTCCCATCTCTATCTCTGATAACTCTCTCTCTGCTCTGAATGCAGACATTCCTACTGATGACCCATGTCTAGAAAATGGGCCTCCCGCTGTCCTGGACCTACCGATCCCCACCGAGGAGGGACATATTGAGTGTAGGGATTGGAACATCCCTATCACATTAGGAAACATCGAGAAAGAGGTCAACAGTTTTCACCTGTCACCCTACGTCGATATTATCGATGACCCGTGTGCCGTAGAGAGTCTAACTCAGGACTCTCCCGAAGATATATTATCCAAGTGTCATGAACACTGTGAGTCTGACTTCATCTCAGAGTCCAACATTTCTGGTATTACTAATCTGCAGGAGTCTGCTCCATTCAGATATATTCCCGCAAAACTCAATGAGTTTGCGGCTCTGCTAACCACGGTCAGAGAACCCATTACTACTCCCTTCTCAGTCTTTACTGAGAAGCTTCTATCCCTCCCCGCTGAACTAAATGTTTTTGCGGGTCTGCTCAGAGAAACCGCTCCTACTCTCCTCTCAATCTTTACTGAGAAGCTTCGATCCCTCCCAGATCAACTCCGTACTTTTGTCAGTCTGCTCAGAGAGCTCAATGCCCTTCTCTCAATTTACACTGAGAAAGACCTGTTCTACACAGGTATACCTAGACAAGGGATAGGATAATTGTTTCCGTTCCACCTTAGGTGTCAGGAAGACTGCAGATTCACTCAGTCTCCATGAGTTTTATCCTGGTTGGGGGTACTTGATATACCCCCGTCATGTCTGGCTGAAGACGTAAAACTTAGCGCTTTCGGAAAGGCAATTCCGGTATTCCTAGAGTACATGAGTCTCATGCATTTGTTATTACTGTTATATCTCTGGAAATGCAGGTACATTCATTCTTCCGATCATCAGGTACCACACACTGTCAAGTTTCTACCGACTTGGTAACATCCTTCCTGAATCTTTGCATCATCATCATTGATTTGTTATCATTTTATGTCCCGGTCATGAGCACCGAGGACGGTGCTGTATTTTGGTTGGGGGTGGGTATTTACCAAAACTCATGTCTTCATTTAAAAAAAAAAAAAAAAAAAAAAAAAAAAAAGAGGTTTTTGGGGTGATTTCCGATGTTCTCCAAAAGTTTTCTAGAATTTCAAAAATGTGTCAAATACCCTGACTTTGATTAGCTAAAAAAACCTCCGTTAAGTCAGTATTGAGGATGTCAATTTTTGTTTAAAGTTAGCGTTGAGTCAATTCAAGCATGACTACAGCAGGTTTGAAAACTCAGAAAAACTCAGATTTGGCACAATTGTACACTATCAACATCAGAGTCATCCTAAGTTTTGAAACTCTAGAGATCCTGTGAGAATAATTGTGGAGACCTAACCCAGTGAGCTTTCGAACCTTTAATCATTTCGGAGAGTTATACAATAATCCTGAGTCACAAGATGACTCACTATTCTTCATGCCCGCAATATTCGTTGAGAGATCTCATTATCTTTTGCTTCGATCATGGAACTCGGAACGACATCAACATTGGATTACTACGACAGAACCTTCTCTGTATCCAGTCAAGACAGTATACATGATAGTGCAAACCCTAGAAAATGATTTAGGCCATTTTTCTGAACCATTCAGCCTTTTTACTCACCTGAATTATACTTCACTAGAAACCCCTTGAACCCTTCTATAAAAGCCTTTTCTTTGTAATCCCATCAACCTAAAATCCAGTATAGCTACGAAGCATGACTAGCTACCCTTATTTTGAGATGGACAAAAGAATAACTGATATGGGTGTACCGTGAAAAGAAAAGTAAAGAAGAAGAATCAAAAGAAAAGAAAGTGGTTCAAGCTGAAAACAAAATATGAAAAGAAAGTATGAAGAAGAGCTGAAAAGAAATTGAGCAGTCTCAGAAATATCAAGAAAAAGAGAAAAATACGAAAAAAGGAAAAAGAACCAGATAATGGTGTTACGTCGCAGGAAAAATTCAAGAAAATGGCAATATCCTCTCAAGATCTTTGAAATCCTGTATTCCTTTATCTCTCTACACCTGACCTAAGCCTCATTACAACCCAGGAAAGTCCTACTTGATTCTAAGATAGTACGATCATAAAATGTGGAGATTGGAGAAGGAGAAGCTATAGAGTTTGATCTGACGTTCTCGAGTGAAGTGGTATTCCAATCATGAGATCTTCTTCTGTTAAAGATGTCCTTCCTTCAAATAAAACATATGTGAGATCTTTTGCCTCTTTATATTAAATACATCTCCTCACATATAAATTGAGAGAAAAGAAGAAAACCCTTCTTGTGTGATTCTATTCTGAGTGCTAAACATGTGAGATTTGAGGTCGAGGCAGAAAAACTTAAAGGTGATCTGGAAATCTTTACTGTCGGATGATGAGAATGTTGAGCACACACACACGCAGAGTCTGACTATTCTGGGTCATGATTATCAGTCTGTAGTCTTGCCAAGACTCTCCAACTCTTCGCTAGCACGTAATTATTTTTGCATCCATTCAATGATTTGACGAACGGGGTTTTCCCTGAGCTAATATGAAAAAGTGTGCAGCATGTGCAGAGCCCTTTTAAGCTCATGTATTTCGCACTAATTGCCAAGGATTGGCAATATGCTGGTTGGGGGTTGTGATATTCGCTCAAAAGTGCTTATTTTAAGCACTTATCCTGTTAGCGTTATCGCACTCTCCTACGTAAAACTGCTCTAATTATCCACTTTTCTACGTAAGAGTCTATCTCATTGCGTAAAACACACTTTTCTGGACGAAATGGTATATTTGCATGCATTAAACACATTTTCGGAAGTCTAGATATTAAGCCGTTCTGATAAAGTCTCATTACACGCTTCTTCTGTCGCAGGAAACCCCGATGGGACGATTTTCGAGACTTGCGGGCCTAGATCGATCATGAAAGCCCATTATCAAAGCTTAAAGAGCCAACAGGCTATGACTAGAAGATATGGGCCAAATACGGGTTGAAAAAGAGGATCGAAGAGCTGGCCCAAGGAACCACGAGAGCGGGAGAGCTGATAACCAAGAGAAGGACCAAAGCATTTAAAGCCACATCAAATGATGGCCTGCTCTACTGGCAAAGCTCAAGTGAAGAACAATGGAAAACCAGGGTTCATGACCCTCTGCCAATACTTTTTCTGATATTTTCTCTCTCATCTCTCCTTATTTTCTCTCTCTTCATTTCTCGGTCCTCGAATCTATTGACTTAACCCCAGACCTCCTGCTCATTGGCTCTGTCTCATCTCCCTTAGCTTTCTGACCGTTGGATCTTCCATCGGGCCGTTGAATCTCTATAGATCGCCATGTGATCTATCAATTCTATGCATCCGACCATCCGATCATGCTACTGATCAGTCAATCATCCATCCTATCAACCACCCGATCTCCAGTGTAAAATATCAGTCCCTAAGGCAGGTTTGATTGTAGAGTAATGCCTCAGATTATTGATCGTGGCTGAGAGCGTAGAGCTCGATTTCCGAAGAAAGGAAAATACATCTTTCCTGATGGGTATTTCAAGGGGAAAAATGCATTTTTCTCCCCTGGCAACCAAACGCACCCTAACCCACATCCATCGAGCCCAGTGGCCCACTATCCTTCTCACCTACCTTCTGGCCCATGGCCGATGCACTCTGGGCCCACGATTTTGAGCATTCCCATTGGCCAACCACTGGCCGACTCGTGGCGTCTTCTCTCGGCCAACCACTGGCCAACACGTGGCATCAGCTTTTGGCCTGGTGGTCATGGCCAAATAGCCCACGAGCCCAAGCCCGTAACCCACATCACTTTTCAAAAATAAAAATTAAAATAAAAAATAAAAATAAAAAAATGAAAAAAAAAAAAAAATTGAATTTTTTTAGAAACCGTGAGTTTCTAAGTGTAGAAACCCACGGTTTCTACTTAAGGGGAGGGTTGAAAAACCCTCAAGCTCTCTCTTCCTCCTCCTATTTTTCCTCTTGCTTCCTCTTCTGCTCCGCCCCTTCATCTCCGGCGAGCCACCACCGGACTGGTTCGCCGGCCTCTTCTTCTTCTTCTTCTTCTTCTTCTTCTTCTTCTTCTTCTTCTTCTTCTTCTTCTTTCCCTCTTCCCCCTCCTCTTCGTCTTCTTCGTCTTCTTCCTATTCTGCATAGTCGCCGGAGTTGCAGGCAGCAACTCCGGTCGTCGTCGTCACCACCACCGCCAGCACGTCCTCTCTTCCCCCCTTCTTCTCCTCTTCTTCCTCCTCTTCCTTCTTCTTCCTCTTCTCTTTCTTCTGGCTTCTCTTCTTCTTCTTCCTCTTCTCTTCTTCTATTTTTTTTCCTTACCGGAGTTGCAGGTCTGCAACTCCGGTGTTCATGGTGTTGACACCAGCAGCACGCTAATCGCTCCTACCGGTCCATCTTTTTCCATTCTCTCTCTTCACGGTGCTTTCCCTTGCACCACCAGCAGCTACTACAGCCTCCACTGCCAGCCGGATTGGCTCTTCTCATTTAGGCTCCACCGCCTGCAACTAACGGACTGGTTTTGAGCCAGTCATCACCGGTCAACCGTTGCTCCAACCACGTCAACACCAGCCTAAAACTAACGGACTGCAAGCTTGCAGTCCGTGCTGCCCATTTCCCCCACCGCATGAGTTGCAGACCATCTCCTTCGTCGTCATCACCACCACGTCTGCAACTCCGGGCGTACAAGCCACAACAACACCAGCCCATGAGCACCGCCGCCCTCCTTCTTCTTCTCTCTTTTCCGATCACCAGCGCACCTCCTGCGCATACCGCCTAGAGCTCCACCACAACTTCACCACCCCTTCCCTTCTCCTTCATCACTTCGTCAATCTACAACACCTATCCATCCTTAGAGGAACCCACGAGCTCATCCCTCTAACCGATGCCTTGCAAGCTGGTCTACCTGGGATCGAACATCACCACCGGTACTCTTCTCCACCACATGCAAATCTTCTCCAAGAATCACAAAGGGTACCAACTCTTGGGCCGAACAACTCCTGTGATGGGTTAGTATGTCAAGGGTAAACCATTCTCTCTCATCTTTCTCTCTCTCCATGTTCATCTATTTTTCTCCCTCTCTTTCTCTTTTTATCTCTCTATTTCTCTCTCTCTCTCTAGACCTCTCTCTAGGATTAGATTTCTCTCTTCTTCTACCACTTTCTCTCTCTCTTTAACATTTTTCCAACTTTCTCTCTCTAGTTTCTCTCTCTCAAAACCTCTTTCTCTCTCTACATCCCTCTCTTATTAAAATGCTTTCTAGTTTAGTTAATTTGTTAGATTTTTGCTGTAAAAGACGATTTTGATTGAATAAAGTTGATTTGAATAAAATTATGTTCCATTCTCTACAAAATTCCCGTCATTTTATGTTCATTATCGCGCTAACCCGACTAATCCCGAGTGCGGATCGACATCCGACACGAATCCCTATACAAATCTATCAATTTTGCAGGATAATCGGATAAAAATTACAAATATGTTGAAGTTAGGGTTTCCGTAACCAACGACGCGGAAAAATCCTACTTTCATCTGCAACTTGGGTGGTGGGCTTGTCGGACTGGTTTAATTTGTGGTGGCTGGCAGTGGTGTTTATTGAAGAATGGGCTGAGAGATAGGTGTTGCTGTCCAAAAGAGGAGCGGCTGGTTCCGGAGATGAGATCGCTACCCAGACCGTGGAAAGGATGTTCTTCACGGAGTTTCTTTGAACACCAACCGTTGGAGAACACCACCAATGAAGGAGAGTGTTTGGCTGGCGGCTCGGAGCGATAGGAGAGAAGGGCGGTCTGCAACTTGTTGTGCCGGCCAGCAGCTATGCTGTGAGGAGGATGAAGTGAGGGAGATCGCCCAACGGCTTTTGAGGGACCGTCCTTGCAGCCCGTTCTTCTTTGCTGGAGGAGGTGTTAACGTTACAGGAAAGCAACTGAGTTGCGGGTTGCACCGGAAGAGATGGAGTTCAGGGCGCAGGAGCACGTGGAAGAAGCGGTGTGGATGGCAGTCGCGCAGAGGCGGCCGGAGAAGGGTGCTGCGGCGTTCAGGCGGTGGAGTGTTGCAGCGGCCGGAGAAGACGCACGCAGGTGGTGTTGCGTGGGCAGCAACCGAAGTTGCAATAGCTTGGAAACCCATTGTTGGGTTCTGTGGAGGTGCTGGCTATCCAACAGGGTCAAAAGAGATGGAGAGAAGAGGGGTAAAACAAGGTAGAAGATGGCCGGAGTTCTGCAACTCCGGCAAGAGACAATGACGAAGAAGAAGGTGAAGAAGATGGAAAAATTGTCAAAAACCGAGGAGAAAGAGGGGGCAAGAGCGTTTTGGGAGAGAAAGGAGGGGATTAAAGGAGGATTAGGGTTTGGAAATTAGGGTTCGTCCCCCTCCTTCCCCCTTTTAAAGCTTCCCTATTTCCTTTAATGGAAATAGGGGGTTTTTGAAAATAAAAAAATAAGAAAAATATTTTTTTTTTTTTTTTTTAAGTAAAACACTACTTTTTTATGGGGAATCTCCCCAATTAGTGGACCCCCTATTTAATTAAAATTATTTTGAAATTCACGGGGTCTACTAACTGGTCGGACAGCGGGTCGATGAAGATGGGCCCGGCTACTGGCCCGCATGGATTGATGATGTCTATCGTCTCACAAGATGATGTGACAGACAGTCTGATGGCGATCGGATGGATGGTGACTTGATTGGGACCCAGATTAGTAGATCGATGGATTTAGAGAGATCCAACGGTCCGATTGAAGATCCAACGGTCAGAAAGCTAAGGGAGATGAGATAGAGCTGATGGGCAGGAGTTCTGGGGTTAGGTCAGTAGATTCGAGGACCGAGAGATGAAGAGAGAGAGAGAATAAGGAGAGATGAGAGAGAAAGTATCAGAAAATAGAGAGAAAAGCACTGGCGGAGGGTCTGGAACCCTGGTCTTCACTGTGACCATCCTCACGCTTCTCCAGTAGAGTCGACCATCATTCTTTGCTGACTCATGTGGCTTTAAACGCTTTGGTCCGTCTCTTGGTCATTGGCTCTCCTACTCTCTTCGTTCTTTGGGCCGACTTTTTGGTCCTCTTATTCAGCCCATATTTGGCCCATATCTTCTAGTCATAGTATGTGGGCTTGTTAAGCTTTGATAATGGGCTTTCATGATCGATTTGGGCCCACAAGTCTCGAGAATCGTCCCATCGGAATTTCCTGCGATAGAAGAAGCGCGTAATGAGACTTTATCAGAACGGCTTAATATTTAGACTTCCGAAAATGTGTTTAATGCATGCAAATATACCATTTCGTCCAGAAAAGTGTGTTCTACGCAACAGAAGAGACTCTTAAGTAGAAAAGTAGGTAAATAGAGTATTTTACGTAGGAGAATGCAATAACGCTAAAAGGATAATTGCTTAAAATAAGTACTTTTGAGCGAATATCAGGCCCTCAAGGACTAATGAAGTCTATCATCTCATAAGATGATATGACGGGTGATTTGCTGATGATCAGACTGAAGATGACTGGATCAGGATCCAGATTGGCAGGCCAACGGATTTAGAGAGATCCGACGGTCTGATGGACGATCCAACGGTCCGATGGAAGATCCAATGGTCTGATAGCTCAGGGAGATGGGCCAAAGCCAACGGGCAGGAGTTTTGGGGTAGGTCAGTAGATCCGAGGACCGAGAGATAAGAGAGAGAGAGTAAGGAGATATGAGAGAGAAAATTAGGGGGAGGAGAGAGAAAATATCAGAAAATGGAGATAAGAGTATTGGCAGAAGGTCTCACTGTGACCATCCTCACACTTCTCCAGTAGAGTAGACCATCATTCCTTGTTGATTCATGTGGCTTTAAACACTTTGGTCCGTCTCTTGGTCATTGGCTCTCCTACTCTCTTCGTTCTTTGGGACGACTCTTTGGTCCTCTTATTCAGCCCATATTTGGCCCAAATCTTCTAATCATAGCCTGTGGGCTCTTTAAGCTTTAATAATGGGCTTTCATGATCGATTTTGGCCTGCAAGTCTCGAGAATCATCCAATCGGGGTTTTCTACGACAGAAAAAGCGCTAATGAGACTTAATCAGAACGACTTTATATCTAGATTTCCGAAAATATATTTAATGCATGCAAATATACCATTTCATCCAGAAAAGTCTGTTCTACGCAACAGAATAGACTCTTACGTAGAAAGATAGATAAATAGAGCATTTTACGTAGGAGAGTACGATAACGCTAAGAGGATAATTGCTTAAAATAAGCACTTTTGAGCGAATATCACAACCCCCAACCAGCATATTGCCAATCCTTGGCAATTAGTGCGAAATAAATGAGCTTAAAAAGACTCTGCACATGCTGCATACTATTTCATATCAGCTCAGGGAAAACATCGTTCATCAAATTATCGAATGGATGTAAAAACCGTTATAGGCTAGCAAAGAGTTGGGAAGTTTTGGCAGGACTACAGACCGATAATCATGACCCAGAATAGTCAGACTCTGCGTGTGTGTGTGCTTAACATTCTCATCATCTTGCAGTAAAGATTTCTAGATCACCTATAAGTTTGTATGCCTTGACCCCAAATCTCATTTGTAAAACTCTCAGAAATGAATCACTCAGGAATGCTTTTCTTCTTTTCTCTCAATTTATATGTGAGGAGATGTGTTGATATATGAAAGCAAAGATCTCACATATGTATTATTTGAAGGAAGGACATCTTTAACAGAAGAAGATCTCATGATTGGAATATCAATTCACTCGGGAACGTCATATCAAACTCTATAGCTTCTCTTTCTCCAATCTCCACATTTTATGATTGTGCTATCCTAGAATCAAGTAGGACTTTCCTAGGTTGTAACGAGGCTTAGGTCAGGTGTAGAAAAATAAGGGAATACAGGATTTAAAAGTTTTGAGAGGATATCTCTATTTTCTTGTATTTTTCCTGCGAGTGTAACACCATTTCTTTTCATTTTCCATCTTTCGTATTTTTCTCTTTTTCTCGATATTTTTGAGATTGTTCAATTTTTCAGCTCTTTTTCATACTTTCTTTCCATATTTTGTTTTGAAACTGAGTGACTCTACAATCTTGCTGACACCTAAGGTGGAACGGAGACTATTATCCTATCCCTTGTCTAGGTATACCTGTGTAGAATAGGTCTTTCTCAGTATAGACTGAGAGAAGGACAGTAGGCTCTCTAAGCAGACCCCCAAAAACATTTAGTTCAGCGGGAAGGGATCGAAGCTTCTCAGTAAAGACTGAGAGGAGAGTAATAGTGAGTTCTCTGACCGTGGTTAGCAGAGCCGCAAACTCACGGAGTTTAGCGGGAAGGTATCTGAATGGAACAGACTCCTACAGATCAGTAAAAGCATAATTGTTTGACTTTGAGATGAAGTCAGCTGCAAAGTGTTCTTGACACTGGGATAATTTTTCCTCTTGAGAGTCCTAAATCAGATTCTCCATGACATATGGTTCATCGACATAGGGAAGCAGATGAAAACTGTTGACTTCTTCCTCGAGGTGTCCTAATGTGATAGGGATGTTCCAATCCCTACACTCAATATGTTCATCCTCGGTGAGGAACGGTAGGTCCAGGACAGCTGGAGTCTCATATTCTAGAGATGGCTCAATGGTAGGAATGTCTACCTCCAGTGCAGAGGCAGAATCATGATAGATAGAGATGGACATGGGTATCTCTGTGCTCGGTTCTGAAGTGGCTGCATGTAAGGGCACCAGAAATGGATACTCTGGGTCATCACTCTTGTGGCACACTCCAGTGGAGGTCAGGAACGTTAGATCTAGGACAGTTAGGCTCCTACGATCTAGACGCAGCTCAGTGTCAGGAATATCGCCTCCCTATTCTAAGGCAGCAGAGGTATAGTGAAGAAGAGACTTCTCTGAGAGAGGTGCAGGATTTGGTACTTGTAAGGACACCGAAAATGGATACACTGGCTCCTCAATAATCTGGTTTGATCTAGGAATGGGAACAATTTCTATGTCTTCTTCGCAATTCTGGTATTGGATCCAAGGTAGCGAATCCTCCTCATAGATGGTGGTCATGTCATTCCACTCTGGATAAGCATTAGGTTGACCAGGGTAGTTGACTTCCACACTCTCAAACTCTAATTGACCTAGACGATGGTCCAACCTCTCCATGAAATGTTATTGTTGGATGATATACTGAGAGAGAAGATCTTCTAGACCGGGTGTAACAACAGAATGTGGCGGTTCAGCTAAGGGAAGCCGTGGTGCCAACTCTTGATAGTAGTCCAAAGGATTATGACGATGGTAGGCCGGTAATGAGTCCGAGACTGGCTGCTTACTCTGGTAATCCTGATGGGTCCACTGTTGACCAAAATATTCAGTCTGTAGATCTGGCTGGTACTACGACTGCGAGAATTGCCAGTCATACTCTCCATTGCGTTGATGAAACCCGGAAGGATAATTATCCTGCGGAAGTGGTTGCTGGAGAAAAGGCTATCCCAATCAAAGCTATGGTGACTCCTATTGGCCGGATAATAAGTGTTATCATAGGAAGTCTGCATTGGAGATTGAAATGTACTGAAAGTACAGACATCTTTCTCGACAAGAGGGTAATATCCTACAGACTGAGAATTGTGCACAGGTTGCTGGACCGAGACAGCAAGGACGGAGACCGACTTGGTAAGTTCCTGAATTAGGGATTGTAGCTCGGGGTCACCCTTTGCCTCACATCCCATAGAAGTCCGTTGGACTGGAGTGTTACTACTGCACACATAATTTGTATTCCAATGTTGGGAGTTTTCACCTAGGTCTCATAAGAAAATGTAGGCTTCTGTTGGAGTCTTGTGCATGAATCTGCCTTGTCACATCAACTCTAGTAGAGTTCGAGACTCATCAGTGAGTCCTTTATAGAACATGTGGACTAGACTCCCCTTATCAAAATTATGATGGGGACATTTAGTGAGAGTGTCTTGGAACCTGTCCCATGCTTCATGGAATCTCTCATTCGACCTTTGTCGGAAGTCTTGAATGATCTGCTTCATCTCGTTTGTCCTTGACATGGGGTAAAATTTGAATACAAACTTTCGAGCTAGTTCGTCCCATGTGGTAATCTAATTCTCGGGCAAAGAATAAAACCAATCAACGGCTCTATCTTTCAGAGAGAATGGGAAAAGTCTCAATTTGACACTCTCGTCATCAAGGTATTGAAGTTTGAAGAGATTGTAGATGTTCAGAAACTGCCTTAGATGAGTGTACGGGTTGTCTCTTGGAAGACCATGAAAGGTAGGCAACAATTGTACTATGTGCAGTTGGATTTTGAACTAAACCGCCGTCGTGGGTGGAAGTACAATACAAGTGGGTGGGTTTACAGAGATAGACGCATACATTTCAATGAGAGGTCGTTCAGCCGCCAATTAGACCAAGGTAGTTTCTCTGGGAGAGGAGGGGAGGGTAAGAGATAGAGTAGGCAAAGCGACTGGTGAAGAATCTAAAACGTTGGACTGACTCTCAGATCGAATCAATCTTCGGTTGGATCGGGTCCAGACGGGCATATGCTTGAAAAAGTAAGCCGTAAACATGGCAAAAAGTTGCCAAAGGAGAACACTAACCTGAAGTAGATTATATGATGCACAAGGAGCAAACATGATAACCCTATTTCTAAAACACTCAGGATATTTGTAAGGGATTTATCTTGTTAGTTTGTGGGCTAGGGTATATTATGACAGTGGGCGGACCACTGGTTTATCTTATTACCCATCGGACTAACTATTTGCACTCATGGGTTCTCACCAGGCTACACTCTTCAGAGCGAATCCTTTAGTACTAACTCTAGTCAACAACATGGCAATCCGAAGCCTAGACAGACATGCGGCACAATGCCAGGCTTAAATACGTCCCAGACTAACCGGATTGGTCAAGTGTTTAAAAAGAGTGTTCCTTCAGGTTAAGCTAGGGTTGGTGCGTGTTCCTAGTCCACACGCAACTAACCGTCGAATAGTCCAAGATGCCACGTTGAGCTCAGTGTACTTGAGTAATAGGGACTTATGGGTGTGTTAGACAACAGGGACCCGCGCTCGTGGTCTTATTTCGATTGGATGTTAAGCGGGTTCGCTTTGTGTGGATTTTTCCTCAAACACCGGGCTAATTGGCTCTACTTCTTGATTCTTTTTAATTAAATGGAGCCTTGGGATCAAATCAGTTGGAATGATGAGGTGGGTGATGAAATCCCACTAGTTTCAATTTTGGAGCTGGGTTTGCTCTCTTAGAGTTGATTGATTAACGGCCACGCCACGCAAGTCGAATAATATGTATGCGAAAGCAAATAGACATGCGGCAATGAGTCACCCAATAACATCGTATCGCACTCAAAGCGAGGATAGGGACTTACCTCCCTTGGGCCACGCCACGGGGTCACCTCCGTGAGCTAGGGAGGGGTATCCTAATGGGCTTGGGCCCGACTTCACCTCTTTGAGCTTTCGCTCCCTACCCACACTAGATCGTGTTTCTGTAGAAAAGCTAGATCGCACGGTCTAGGTATTTGGGATTCTATTTGGAAGATCCTTGCCTTTCTAGGGTTCACTGAACAAGCACTGGATTCAGGCAAGTTTTTGAATTATTTTCCAAATTCGAGATGGGTTAAAATTTAAGAATTCCCAGATTGAAAAATACCTAGATTGGAAAGTTTCCCGAACTGTGGAGATCTTCCGAGAAAGATTTGATTGCGAGATCCCTTACAATTTTGGGAAATTTCCCAAAATTGAAATTCTGCTAGATTTAGGGTGTTTCCTTTTGCCGACTTTTCCAAATTCGGAAGATTTTTAAAGATAGAAATTCTTATAAAGATGAAACTTCTTAGAGGGGAAACCCTAATTGAGCAAAGTTTCAAGATTTTGGAATCTTTCCAAAAATTGCAAATCCTTGATTGGTGATTTTTAAAAATCTGCAGAATATAAAACCTTAATTTTTTTTGAATTTTGATTTTTTGATTTTTTTGTATTTTCCACTTAATCTAGGGTTTCTAAAAACCCTAGAACAAGATTTAGCAGTTATTTGGAAAGTAGTAAAAGTCCAAAATTATTACAACTTTGCACTCGGCCTTCCGAGGCATTAAAAATAGTAATTTAAAAGACTGCAAAAATTGCTAAAAATCAAAAATAGAAAGTTTCCCGAAATGATCGGGCTGTCCAAATTGAGCAGCTTTCCGCTTCAGCAACCTTCCAATTCCATCTTTACGTCCTTTTTCGTACTCCTGTAAACCCGAGCGGCAATGGTGCCATTTGAAAGTAGGGTTTTTCCGCGTCGTTGGATACGGAAACCCTATAGTCAACACATTTGTAAATTATCCGAGATTTCCTACAACATTAAGCGATTCTTTGCACAGTGGAAGTACGTCGGATGTCGATCCACACTTGGGGTTTGTTCATGCAAATAAGAACATAAAATGATGGGTTTTGGCTTGAAATTGTGCGAAGAGGTGAGAGTGGTGGAGAAATCATGGTTTTAAAACATTCTTCAAGATTGAGAGATTCATTATAACTATTCAACAATAAAAAATAATTAATCTATAAAATTACGAAAACAAACTCCATTCATTAATTAAAATTTTCCAATAGCAATAGAAGAAATTACATTATAATAAAATAACTAGAAAGCAATCTTTGGACAGAGAAACTAGTAGAAGGAGAAAGTCTATCCTAGAGAGAGAAGGTGATCCTAGAAGGGTCTAGAGAGAGAGAGAGAGTTGAAGAAGTACTTTGGACTAACTGAGAGTTGCATTTGGCCAACGATGAGAGTATGTGGAGAAGGTGATGGTTGAGGTTTTGCAAATTCGGCCAAGTATCAAAATGACCCTCCTTCTGTTTTCTCCTCCTTTCTTTTCTTCTCTCTTCTCTTTGTTTTTTTTTTTTTTTTTTTTTTTTTTTTTTAAAGCAAGTAGAAGAGAGAAAATGACTTGCAAGAGATGGAGATGTGGGGGGAGTGGCTGGCGGTGTGAAGTGGTGCAGCAAAGTGGAAGGAGGGGTGCAATCAATTGGAGGCAGCACCATGTGATGGGGAGATCAGATCAAGCTGCCACGGTGGAGGTGATGGAAGGTAACACGCACCAAAGGAGGAGAACGTTGCCGGAAATAGTTGAAGACGCCCAACCTGTCAACGGTGAAGACATGCACAGGGGGCGTTGCTGCCCGAAAATGATGAAGGTCCAAGGTGTTGCAGATGGCAAGAAGGAGATGGAGCCGCTGGTTCTATCGATTACACCTGCACTGGCTTCAATGGAGATCGCCGGAGTTGCAGGTATGCAGCTTCGGCCAGTAAAAGATGCAGCTAGCGTGAAGAAGAGGCTGGGAGAAGGACTGTCGCTTAAAGGAGCAGCAGCAACAAGCCACCGCCTCCTCTCCTTTCTTCTTCTCCTCCCTTCTTCCCTTCTTTTTCTTTTCTTTTCTTTTCTTTTGCCGCTTTTAACGGCTTGGGAGATGGGCATGGGCAGCTTGGGTTTAGATGGAGGGGAGTCATGGAGAGGAGAATGGAGTGGACGGCTGGGGTTTGTTTTCTTTTCCAGAGAAAATGTGGAGAGAGAAGGTCGGTCGGAGTTGCAAACAGTAACTCTGGTGGTGGCTTTTGAGAAGGAGACGGTGGTGGAAGACGATTTGGGCAGCAACCAAAGTTGCAATAATGGGGAACCCACTGTTGGGTTCTGATGGAAGGTATAATGGCTGCTAGTGGTGGAGAGAAAGGGGAAAAAAAACGGACGGCCGGAGTTGCGCCCTCCGATGAGGACGTGAAAAGAGAAGACGAAGAAGATAAAGAAGAAAGTGAAGAAGAAGGGAAATGGGACAAAAAAAGTGGGGAATGATGAGAAGAGGGTTTTGGGGAATGAGAGGGGAAGAAAGTAAAGGGATTAGGGTTCCAACAAACCCTTCTCTTCCCCTTAAAAAGCTTTTCTATTTCCTTTAATGGAAATAGGGAATTTTTCGAAAGTAAAAAATAAGAAAAATATATATGTATATATATATATTTTTTTAAACCCTTTCTTTGGGGGATTTCCCCATTTAGTGGACCCCCCTTTTTATTTTTAAAAATTAATTTAAAGCATGTTAAAATCGCGGGGTCCACTAAATGGTCGGGCCGCGGGTCGATGATGATGGGCCCGGCTGCTGGCCCTCAAGGACTAATGAAGTCTATCGTCTCATAAGATGATATGATGTGTGATTTGCTGATGATCAGACTGAAGATGACTGGATCCGGATCCAGATTGGCAGGCCAACGGTTTAGAGAGATTCGACAATCTGATGGACGATCCAACGGTCCGATAGCTCAGGGAGATGGGCCAGAGCCAACGGATAGGAGTTCTAGGGTTAGGTCAGTAGATTCGAGGACTGAGAGATGAAGAGAGAGAAAGGAGAGATGAGAGAGAAAATTAGGAGGAGGAGAGAAAATATCAGAAAATGGAGATAAAAGTATTGGCAGAGGGTCTGGAACCCTGGTCTTCACTGTGACCATCCTCACACTTCTCCAGTAGAGTAGACCATCATTCCTTGTTGATTCATATGGCTTTAAACACTTTGGTCCGTCTCTTGGTCATTGGCTCTCCTGCTCTCTTCGTTCTTTGGGCCGGCTCTTTGGTCTTCTTATTCAACCCATATTTGGCCCATATCTTCTAATCATAGCCTGTGGGCTCTTTAAGCTTTGACAATGGGCTTTCATGATCGATTTTGGCCTGCAAGTCTCGAGAATCATCCAATCGGGGTTTCTTACGATAGAAAAAGCGCTAATGAGACTTAATCTGAACGACTTTATATCTAGACTTCCGAAAATGTGTTTAACGCATGCAAATATACCATTTCGCCCAGAAAAGTGTGTTCTACGCAACAGAATAGACTCTTACGTAGAAAATTAGATAAATAGAGCATTTTACGTAGGAGAGTGCGATAACGCTAAGAGGATATTTGCTTAAAATAAGCACTTTTGAGCGAATTTCATAATAGAATGGCTTTTGATTTGTTCCCTACACATTCTACTAACAATACATACCATGTAATATCATCGGCAGTCAATAAATCATTAAAATGCAGTGAGTTAATTATGCACATCACAAGTAGAGAAATTGAGAAATAATGCAAAAATTTTCTCTCCCTAAATTTCTCTTCCCTATCTCATGCATCAACTTATTTTTACCTCTATGATTTTCTTTCCCCCTTTTTGTCACAGATTGACAAAGGTACATAAATATAAGTAAATAATAGACATGCAATGAATGTCATCATGAAGAATAAGTGCATATATACATATCCAACCATAATAAAGTTAATTAACAGTAATCATCAAATTATAGTAGATCTTGACAAAAGGTTGAACCTTGGAGATTCGTGACATGAATATCAATTAAGATGAATTTATTTCTAAAAAAAAATATATTGAAACTTGGTTGATTAATACTGACTAAGAGTGACGCAAAATACAGAACTTAAGTAAGTTATAATTCTAACTCGTTCATGAGATAGATATAATTTTGTATTCGTCAGTTAGTCCAAAAATACTAAGTCAATGAAAGTAATAAAATCATTGCACTTGAGAACCAGTAGTAGATAACATGCTGACATCATAATCGACACAAGATAAGATAAATAATTTCAATAATATTCCAGAAATCAAATTCTAGAAATCCTAGAGGTATCCTGTATCCAGATATGAAATCTTCATTAAAGCTATTAAGGGTTCTCACATACACTCATGTATACGGGTATTTATTGATGGATAAGAATTTTTCTAGCAAATTGGCTATCTTTTACACCCTTTTTATTCACTTTGAATATAGGTAGCTTTCACTCTCCATGTAGGTAGCTCTTTTTTGCAGCAATGATAATCAGATTTCAATTTCAAACAAGGCCATACAGATGGCTTTCACTTTAATTTTTGTGGAGGTAGCTGTTTCCTTAGAATAACTTTCATTGGAAAGCAAACAGTCGACTATAGTGCAGTTTTGAAATCAACTGAAGGCATGAACACTGCTAATTTGAAGTCATATCTAGTAGAGGTTTATTCCTTATTCCTGAAATAGCACTAGAAATAATACTAAAATCATATCTATTCCTGAAGAAAAATCAATCAGTGTGTAGTGTGTAAAACATACGTTTGCAAGAGATAATTTTATCCACTGAGAAAAGGTAGGAACACTACTAGAAATAATGCTAATTTGAAGTCATATCTAATAGAGGTTTATTCTTTATTCCTGAAATAGTACTAGAAATAATACTGAAATCATATCTATTCCTGAAGAAAAATCAATCAGTGTATAGTGTGTGAAACATACGTTTGCAAGAGATAATTTTATCTACTGACAGAGAAAAGGTATAATGGATGATCTTGATAGAACCTATGTCAAGCCTGAATTTAGATCATTCAAAATCAGTTCTAATCAACCAAATTAATATGAAAGCAAAGAAAACATAAACACAAAATACAAGATCAATCAATCAAACTAATACCGATAGATTTACGAAAAAATTCGAATCTAACGACATCAAGATGTTTTGTAAAAATATCCGCTAATTGATTTTCTGTTGCGACATGCTCCAAGGTGATAATTTTTTCTTCAACAAGATCTCTAATAAAATGATGACGAATGTTCATATGCTTAGTTCTAGAATGTTGAACAGGGTTTTTTGATATATTTATAACACTCATATTATCACAAGTCATCAATCCTTGATTGATCCCATAATACGTTAACATTGGCTTCATCCATAGCAGTTGAGTACAACAGTTTCCAGTTGCAATATACTCAGCTTCAGCAGTAGATAAAGAAATACAATTCTGTTTCTTACTTTGCCAACTAACTAGGCTATTACCAACATAAAAACACCCACCACTAGTACTTTTTTTATTATCAATATTTCTAGCCCAGTCAACATCAGAATAACCTGCAAGCACTACGGTAGTATCAAATAAATACCAGAGACCATATCCTACAGTTCCACTAACATACCTGATGATACGTTTGACTGCAAGAATATGAGATTCTTTGGGATTAGCTTGAAATCTAGTACATGCACCCACATTGAAGGAAATATCAGACGACTAGTAGTGAGATATAGTAAGCTTCCAATCATGCTTCTATACAGAGTTTGATTAACATCCTTACATTTAATGTCTTCATTCAGCTTTGTAGTAGTACTCATAGGAGTACGATGATGTTTAGCTGATTCCATACCAAATTTCTTAACTAGGTCTTTGTTATATTTAGATTAAGAAATAAAAATTCCATCATCCAAATGTTTAACTTGAAGACCCAGAAAATAGATCAGTTCACCTACCATACTCATTTCGAATTCCTTTTTCATTTGTTCTGAAAATATTTGAGCATGATCAACAGACGTGGACCCAAATACAATATCATCAACATAAATTTGAGCAATCACATAAATCCCCTGAATAGTTTTAACAAATAAGGTCTTGTCCACTTCTCCTCTGATGAAACCTTGATGAAGTAGAAAAGTGGTCAATTTCTCATACCAAGCCCTCGGAACTTGTTTTAAGCAATACAAAGCCTTTTTGAGGCTATAAACTTGATTAGGAAATTTTGGATTCTCAAAACCTTTGGTTGTTCAACATAAACTTCTTGAAGAACACCATTCAAGAAGGCGCTCTTAACATCCATCTGAAAAAGTACAACAGCAAGCAAGATACAAATGGATTCCAATCTAGCAACAGGAGCAAAAGTTTCATCAAAATCAATGCCTTCAATTTGAGTATAGCCTTGAGCTACAAGTCTGGCTTTGTTTCTGACAACAGTTCCATTCTCATCTGATTTGTTTTTGAAAATCCATTTAGTGCCAATAACATTAGTATCTTTAAGTCAGGGCACTAAATACCAAACATCATTTCTAGTAAATTGACTTAGTTCTTCTTACATGTCACTAATCCAATTTTCACTAATAAGAGCTTCAAAAATATTTTTTGGTTCAATCTGAGAAGTATAACACACAAAGTTAACAACATTTTCAATCTGTCTTCTAGTTTGAACTCTGCTTCCTGCCTCACCAATGATATCAACACTAGGATAATTTTTCTTAACCCATAAGGGAAGAAATTTATCAGCATGAGAATCACTAGAAGGAGAAGTAACATGAATGTCATCAATACTCTGACAGATATCATCACAGTTGTTATCCTATGAGGAATTTTTTTCGATATTTAAATCATCAATAACCACATTAATAGACTCCATGATAGTTTTGGTTCTTTGATTAAGAACCTGATAAGCTCTACTATTTGTGGAATAACCAAAAAAAATTCATTCATCTCCTATTTTATCAAACTTTCCCAGAGATCCTCTATCTCTAAGAATATAGCATTTGCTCCCAAAAACCTTAAAATATTTGACATTAGGCTTTTTTACCCGACCAGATTTCATAAGGAGTGTTCAAAGTTCCTAGTTTCAGATAAACTCTATTAAGAGTATAACAAGCAGTATTTACTACTTCAGCCCATAAGTTTTGAGGTAAGTTTTTGCTGTGAAGCATCATCTGGGCCATTTCCTGAATCACCCTATTCTTTCTTTCAACCACTCCATTTTACTATGGTGTAATAGGTGCAAAAAATTTATGCTTAATGTCAATGGCATTACAGTACTCAATGAGACGAAAATCTTCAAATTCTCTTCCACGGTCAGTTTGAATCCTGACTATACTGTAGCCTTTTTCATTTTGAATTTTTTGGCATATCTTTTTACATTTTTCAAAAGCATCTAATTTTTCTCTAAGAAAAACAATCCATGTAAATCTAGAGTAATCATCTACCATGACCAGAATGTATCTTTTTCCTCCCAAACTTTCAGTCCTCATAGGACCTATAAGATCCATGTGAATCAGATCAAGCACTTTGGAGGTAGCATAATAATTTACCTTTTTGTGAGAGCTTTTGATTTGTTTATCAATTTAACAAGCTCCACAAATAGTGCCAGTAGGTTTTTTCAATTTGGGCACACTTCTCACTAATTCTTTATTAGTGATTTTAACTAGGTCATTTTGGTTCATGTGACCTAGTCTTTGGTGCCATAAGTCAAAATTATTTAATTTGGCAAACTTACAGATAATCTTGTGATTTCTACCAATAATATAACAGTTCTCAGAGGTTCTTGAACCTCTCATAACACATTTTCCAGATTCATCAATAACATCACATCCTTGGCTAGTGAATTTAACTGTATGATTATTATCACATATTTGACTTATGCTAAGAAGATTGACTTTGAGTCCTTCAACACAGAGAACGTTATCAAGCTTAG
Source organism: Euptelea pleiosperma (assembly GCA_035048495.1). Lineage (NCBI taxonomy): Eukaryota > Viridiplantae > Streptophyta > Magnoliopsida > Ranunculales > Eupteleaceae > Euptelea > Euptelea pleiosperma. The sequence continues at coordinate 20,267,398 of CM068547.1, forward strand.
GAATACTTGAAGCTTGAATACATCTCTGACCAATGACCTTAGCCATACTTCCATCCCCAAAAGTTACACTCCCATCCTTGTGATCTTCAATATGATAAAACATAGACTTGTCTCCAGTCATGTGCCTAGAACAACCACTGTCCAGATACCATTTGTTGTTTTCTAAAGCTTTGAAAGCAGAGTGAATCATAAGGCATTTTTTATCATCTTTTCTCACCCAACTGGTCTTATACTTAGCAAGTTTTACAATTTATTTGGGAAGAAGTGAATTGTTCATTCTTTTGTCATTTCTGGACCCTTGATTCTTAGCAACATGACTATCAAACAAAGTTTTTCTCAATCCAGAAATTTTAAAAATTTCTCTCTTTAGTTCATTGGATTTCACGTATAACTCACTTAGCCTAGAATTATGATGACCAACTAATTCAGTTTCTTTGAACTTTGTTGTCATACATTTTCCTGTAGAACATGTGAGTTTTACATTATTCTTATGTGAACTAAGATGAGAATCAAAATTCTTAGATTTAGTAATATCATACTTGTTTATCAATTGATTCTTTAAGCGCTCTTGGAACTCTTTTTTCAACACTTTATGTTTCATTAGAAGCAATTTCTTTTCTTCTTCCTAGTGTCTCCTTTCATCAGTGAGTTCAATATTTGCCAATTTCAATAAAACATTTTTAAAATCCAATTTCTCCATTTGTAAGGATAGAACTTTATTTTCTTTGATCAATCTAAGACTTTCTAAATACAGTTTCTCATAAGCTATATTCAAATAGTCCTCAGACAATGGAGATCTGGATGTATTTTCACATTCTCTTTGCATTTTGACAAATTAATGAAAATGGACTAGTTTATCAAGAATCTAAATTCAGGTGATTAAACCTTAAATAGAATAACCTGGCTCTGATACCAATTGAAATTTCACCGGTCCGTTAACTTTAATCCAATATACCTAGAAGGGGGGGTTGATTAAGTATTTAAAATTAATTATACCTACTGTGAGTACCATAATTTGACCTCTGTGGCGCGAGGCGGATTCGGGGCACAACAGTCTTTTATTGGACAATCCATAGGAGTACAGACCAGCTGGCGGCTTGTGACCAGCTAGTGGCCAGTGACCAGTTGACGGCCAGTGACCAGCTGGTGGCCTTCGACCAGCTGGCGGCTCGCGACCAGATGGCGATTCGGACCAGATGGTGACCCGGATCCAGCTAGCAGACCATAATCACCAGACGGTCTTAGATCACCAGATGGGACAAACCCAATGGTCGAGCCTTACTGGCAAGATATTCATGAACCCTAGGTCAGAGACAGGGCGAGGACGGACAAGAGTAGCCCGAGCTGGCTCTCCCTTTTCAGAACAGAGAGGGACACTCAGCAAACACAGAAATAGATCGCTAACGAGAGGCGCGAAGGAACAACAGTGAGCGGGCCACCTTCGGTCCCACCAATGAAAAGAGACCTAAAAAAATATAACAGAGAAAAGAAGAGACGGAGGGTCTATAAATAGAGGACTCCTCCCCTACAGAAGGGGGGATCTTTTTCCAGAACAATTCCCTCACCAATGAAGGGAAAAGGGAGAGAACCAAATCATATCAGAAGAGAAAAAAAAGATAAGTCTAGGAAGAGGAGAAACGACCTTTCCTTTTCCTGGAGAGATAGCCTTTGTGTGTATCTTGCCATAGTAGAGCCTTTCCTGACTTGATTGTCGGAGTGTCTTTGGCAGGTACACCACCCACCTTGCTTTGGAGGAGGTAATTGAGGAGCAGGAGCGGATCTGGAGTCGCAGCAGGCAAAAGGATGGAGTCCTAAAGGTGGAGAAGGCTTTCTACAGCTACTCTCTCGTTGGCAACCGACCTCAACCTTGTGTAGGCGATCTTCTTGGAGTCGGACATCTTGTGCTTGAGATTTGTAAAGCTAATCAGAGTGTGAAGAGGTTTTATGTACAAAAAGAGAACATTCTATTAATAGAAGTATCTATTGACTTTAAGATTACAGTTTCTGTCCCCACATCTTTTGGTGCCGTCTGTGGGAAGTGACAAGAAGCTTCCTAGCACGATAGAGAAGAAGTGATGGTAGTAACACGACAAACGAGTGCTCGAAGAAGAGAGGCCGCGAATCGCGATGCGGATCTAAGAGACACCTTGACAGAAAGAAGGAGAGCCAGGAATGAGCAGGAAGCTCAGCTGCTAGAAATAGAGAAACTGCAGAGGGAGAATAATCGGCTCAGACGCCAAATAGATAAGCAGCCCATCAACGCGGACTATGCATCAGATAATGATATTCGCTCAAAAGTGCTTATTTTAAGCACTTATCCTGTTAGCGTTATCGCACTCTCCTACGTAAAACTGCTCTAATTATCCACTTTTCTACGTAAGAGTCTATCTCATTGCGTAAAACACACTTTTCTGGACGAAATGGTATATTTGCATGCATTAAACACATTTTCGGAAGTCTAGATATTAAGCCGTTCTGATAAAGTCTCATTACGCGCTTCTTCTGTCGCAGGAAACCCCGATGGGACGATTCTCAAGACTTGTGGGCCCAAATCGATCATGAAAGCCCATTATCAAAGCTTAAAAAGCCCACATGCTATGACTAGAAGATATGGGCCAAATATGGGCTGAATAAGAGGACCAAAAAGCCGGCCCAAAGAACGAAGAGAGTAGGAGAGCCAATGACCAAGAGACGGACCAAAGCGTTTAAAGCCACATGAGTCAGCAAAGAATGATGGTCGACTCTACTGGAGAAGCGTGAGGATGTCACAGTGAAGACCAGGGTTCCAGACCCTCCGCCAGTGCTTTTTTCTATTTTTTTTGATACTTTTTCTCTCATTTCTTCTTATTCTCTCTCTCTCTTCATCTCTCGATCCTCGAATCTACTGACTTAACCCCAGAACTCCTACCCTTCGGCTCTATCTCATCTCCCTTAGCTTTCTGACCGTTGGATCTTCCATCGGACCGTTGGATCTTCAATCGGACCGTTGGATCTCTCTAGATCCGTCGATCTACCAATCTGGGTCCCAATCAAGTCACCATCCATCCGATCGCCTTCAGAATGCCTGTCACATCATCTTGTGAGACGATGGACATCATCAGTCCATGTGGGCCAGTAGCCGGGCCCATCAGCATCGACCCGCTGTCCGACCAGTTAGTGGACCCCGCGAATTTCAAAAATAATTTTAATTAAATGGGGGGTCCACTAATTGGGGAGATTCCCCATAGAAAAGTAGCATTTTACTTAAAAAAAAAAAAAAAAAAAAAAAAAAAAAAAAAATTAAAAATATTTTTTTATTTAAAAAATACCCTATTTCCATTAATGGAAATAGGGAGCTTTATAAGAGGAAGGAGAAGGGTTCGTTCGAACCCTAATCCCTCTCCCCTCTCATCCTCTCTTCCCCCCTTTCAATCCCCCCCACGTTCTCCCTCCACCGGGCCGTTTTTCTTCTTTTCTTCTTCTTCTTCTTCTTCTTCTTCTTCTTCTTCTTCTTCTTCTTCTTCTTCTCCCTTCTCTTCTCCGGCGAGCTGCTCCACCAAGCATCTACGCCCCTGCCCCTTTGCTGCAACGCCTCCACAGTCCATCCACGACTGCCTGGTGCAGCCCATCATCCATCCACGACCGCCTGGTTGCAGCACAAGGTTTCATACCGTCTTCCTTCTCTGTTCTCGCCGGAGTTGCGCCTGCAACTCCGACCAGCAACACCATCACCAGCGTCTTCTTCTCCTGGTTCTTCTTCTCCTCCTCTAACCGCTGCCCAACCCCCTGCTCACCACGCCAAGAACCATCATCGCCTTCTCTTTCTTCTTCTTTCTTCTTCTTTCTTCTTCTTCCTTCTCTGTTCTCGCCGGAGTTGCGCCTGCAACTCCGACCAGCAACACCATCACCAGCGTCTTCTTCTCCTGGTTCTTCTTCTCCGCCCTCTACTTCACGATCTGCCAGCCACCGTCCAGCCTTCTTACTTCTCTTACCGTTTTCTCTCTTGACCGCCCCTCTCCATTGCAAAAACCCAGCAAGCCGTTCTCCTCTCCTCTTCTCACGTTTTTACCGGAGTTGCAGGCTGCAACTCCGGCAGGTCACGAACCCCACCACCAGCGCCTCCATCACCGGTTCTCTTCTCCAAGAACCGTTGCTGCATCTCCAAGCCGTCATCACCTCTCTTCTCTTGGCCACAAATAAAAAAAAAATAATAATATAGAAAAAAAAAGGAAAGAAAAGAAGAAGATGAGGGGAAGCCATTAACGTCCCTCCTCGGAGCTTGCTGGGTTGTTGCCCTGGACAACGCCACCAGCGTCTCCACTTTGCTGCTGCTCTCACCTACGAACACCACCTTGCTAGTGCGTCCTCCATCCTCCACATCTCGTCGGGCTGGGTGCAGACCTCCCTTGCTGCTCCTCCTTTCCAAGCGACTCCCAATGTCCAAGAACCTGCAACCCATCTCTGGCAGGCTGGGTCAAATCTCCTCCAAGCCGTTCAGATCTGGATGTTCAACCCGTGCTGCTATCACGGCCTGCTACATCTAGGCCGAAGCCCATCTCCTCTAAGGTGGAGACCGCTTCACTCCACCCACCTCACACCGCTGTCTCTCCACTACGGACTGCAATGTTGATCTTTGTCCCTTGGGCCGATTCCAGCCACCCATTTTAGCCACCACGAACCACCAAAACTCTCCCTCAAGCCTGGAATGCCATCTACAAACCATGTATCCATGGCCGATTCTCCAAACTTTGAGCAGCATGTCATCTTCTCCGGCCGATCCTATCTCCGGTAAGTAGAGAGAGGTAACTTCCTCCCTCTATCTCCATCCCTTTCTCTCTCCTCCCTTAGTTTCTCTCTCTAGGTTTCTCCCATTCTCTCTCTAGCTTAGTTTTAGGTTCTTTACAAATTTGTTTATTTTTGTTTGATGTTTTGAGCATTGTAAGAATTTTTAATGTTAATGGATGAATTCTCTTTTCGGGTGTTATTTGATTTCCTTCATTATTGTTTTTAATAGTCTGTGATAATCTAAAAAAAAAAAAAAGGGTTTTAAATCCCATTATCACCATTCTCATCCTGCCATTATTTCTAACATCATTCTGTTATTTCATGTTCTTTATTAAGCGTGCCCTAACCCCGAGTGCGGATCGACATCCGACACGAGCCACTGTGCAAAATTGCTAATTTTACAGGTCAAAAGTCTCGGATAAATTAAAAATGTGTTGAAGTTAGGGTTTCCGTAACCAACGACGCGGAAAATACCTACTTTCAAATGGCGCCGCTGCCGCTCGGGTGTTCGGGAGTGCGAAAAAGGACGTAAAGATGGAATTGGAAAGTTGCTAAATCGGGAAGCTGCTCAATTTGGACAGCCTGACCTTTTCTGGAAACTTTCTATTTTTTGTTTTTAGTGATTTTTAGCAGTATTTTAAATTACTATTTTTAATGCCTCGGAAGGCCGAGTGCAAAGTTGTAATAATTTAGGAATTTTAACTGCCTTCCAAATAACTGCTAGATCTTGTTCTAGGGTTTTTTAGAAACCCTAGATTAAGTGGAAATTACCAAAAAAAATTAAAAAATCAAACGTGGCATCTCGGACTATTCGGCGGTTAGTTGCGTGTGGACTAGGAACACGCACCAACCCTAGCTTAACCCGAGGGAACACTCTTCTTATACACTTGACCAATCCGGTTAGTCTGGGACGTACTTAAGACAGCCATTGTGCCGCACGTCTGTCTAGGCTTCGGATTGCCTTGTTGTTGACTAGAGTTAGTACTAAAGGATTCGCTCTGAAGAGTGTAGCCTGGTGAGAACCTCTGAGTGCAAACAGTTAGTCCGGTGGCTAAAAGATAAATCAGTGGTCCGCCCACTGTCATAATCTACTCTAGCCCCAAAACTAACAAGATAATGCCTAAAATGTATCCTGATTGTTTAGAATAAGATTATCTGTGCTTGGTGTGCATCATTTAAAATCACTACTCCAGTGTCTCCTTTTGGCAACTTTTTGCCAAACCTTGGGCTTACTTTTTCAAGTAGAAGCCCGGTTGGACCTTTCCTAACCTTTTACTAACTCGATCTGAGAGTTAGTCCACCGCATCCCTCTATCGCCTCTAATGGCAGATGAACGGCCTCTGTATGAGACCTACTACAGTTTCTGTGAGAATCGAGGTGATCACTCTCAACAATGGTATGACAATTCTGCGTATCATCATGATACTCCAGTCTCGCACACTTCTACAGGGTATGATAATCACCAAGATCCGGAGTACAATTCTGTACTCCAAGAGCTTAAAAATTCAGTCTCTGCCCTTCGTGCCGCGGTCCAGCAACCTGTGCACCATTCCCAGTCTGTAGGATATTACCCTCCTATCCAGCAAGATGTTTGTACCTTTCCATCTCCAATGCAGACCTCCTATGATAACACTTATTATCCGGATAATAGGAGTCACCATAACTTTGGTTGGGAACAGTCTGCCCTCCCGCAGCAACTGCCGCAGGATAATTATCCTTCCGGGTTCCATCAACCCAATGGAGAGTATGACTGGCAATACTCGCAATCCCAGTACCCGTCATATCCACAGAATGATTATTCTGATCAACAGTGGGCCCCTCAGGATTTTCAGAGTCAGCACCTAGTCCCAGACTCCACTTTGCCTTACAACTTTCATACCCAGTCGGACTACAATCAAGAGTTGGCACCTCAGCTCCCCTTGGCTGAACCGCCTCCGTTGGCTACTAAATCCGGTCTAGAGGACCTTCTCTCTCAGTACATTGCCCAGCAACAACAGTTTTTTCAAGGTCTAGAGCACCAACAAAAGCAATCTATGGAAAGCTTCAAGCAACGTCTAATTCAATTAGAAAATGAGAGAGAGGAAGTCCACTTCACTAGCCCACCTATAGCCTATCCTGAGGAGAATGATATGGCCACTGTCTATAATGAGGAGTCACACAATTGGAACCAGTACCAGAATTGCCAGGAAGAAATAGAAGTTGTACCCACCCCTAGATCGAGCCAGACTATTGAGGAGCCAGTGTTTCCTTCTTCGGTGCCTTTAAAAGCACCACATCCTGAACCTACCTCAGAGCAACCTATTTCTCACTCTCCCAGTGCTGCTTTTAACCTGAACCCTGAAGATGATCATCATGACACTGAGTTTTGTCTCGATCGTAGGATCCCTGCTGTCATAGATCTACCGTTCCTCCCCACCTCCCTTGGATTGTGCAACATTAGTGATGAACCCGAGTCGCAATCTTTGGTGCCCTTAATAGCACCAACTTCTGGACTGAGCACAGAGGAACTTAGTCCCATCTCTATCTCTGATAATTCTCTCTCTGCTCTGAATGCAGACATTCCTACTGATGAGCCATGTCTAGAATATGAGACTCCCGCTGTCCTGGACCTACCAATCCCCACCGAGGAGGAACATATTGAATGTAGGGATTGGAACATCCCTCTCAAATTAGAAAACATCGAGGGAGAGGTCAACAGTTTTCACCCGTCACCCTACGTCGATGTTGTTGATGAACCGTATGTCATGGAGAGTCTAATTCAGGACTCTCTCGAGGATAAATTATCCAAGTGTCAAGAACACTTTGAGTCTGACTTCATCTCAGAGTCAGACAATTTTGGTATTACTGATCTGCAGGAGTCTGCTCCATTCAGATACATTCCCGCAAAACTCAATGAGTTTGCGGCTCTGCTAACCACGGTCAGAGAACCCACTACTCCTGTCTTCTCAGTCTTTACTGAGAAGCTTCTATCCCTCCCCGCTGAACTAAATGTTTTTGCGGGTCTGCTCAGAGACACCGCTCCTACTCTCCTCTCAATCTTTACTGAGAAGCTTCGATCCCTCCCAGATCAACTCCGTACTTTTGTCAGTCTGCTCAGAGAGCTCAATGCCCTTCTCTCAATTTACACTGAGAAAGACCTGTTCTACACAGGTATACCTAGACAAGGGATAGGATAATTGTTTCCGTTCCACCTTAGGTGTCAGGAAGACTGCAGATTCACTCAGTCTCCATGAGTTTTATCCTGGTTGGGGGTACTTGATATACCCCCGTCATGTCTGGCTGAAGACGTAAAACTTAGCGCTTTCGGAAAGGCAATTCCGGTATTCCTAGAATACATGAGTCTCATGCATTTGTTATTACTGTTATATCTCTGAAAATGCAGGTACATTCATTCTCCCGATCATCATGTACCAAACACTGTCGAATTTCTGCCGACTTGGTAACATCCTTCCTGAACTTTTGCATCATCATCACTGAATTTTTATCATTTTATGTCCCGGTCATGAGCACCGAGGACGGTGCTGTATTTTGGTTGGGGGTGGGTATTTACCAAAACTCATGTCTTCATTTTGATAAAAAAAAAAAAAAATGTTGGTTTTGGGGTAATTTCCGATGTTCTCCAAAAGTTTTCTAGAATTTCAAAAATGTGTCAAATACCCTGACTTTGATTAGCTAAAAACCTTCGTTAAGTCAGTATTGAGGATGTCAATTTTTGTTTAAAGTTAGCGTCGAGTTAAGTCAGGCGTGACTACAGCAGGTTTGAAAACTCAGAAAAACTCAGATTTGGCACAATTGTACACTATCAATATCAGAGTCATCCTAAGTTTAGAAATTCTAGAGATCCTGCGAGAATAATTGTGGAGACCTAACCCAGTGAGCTTTTGAGCCTTTAATCAATTCAGAGTGTTATACAATAATTCTGAGTCACAAGATGACTCACTATTCTTCATGCCCGCAATATTCGTTGAGAGATCTCATTATCTGTTGCTTCGATCATAAAACTCGGAACGACATCAACATTGGATTACTACGACAGAACCTTCTTTGTATCCAGTCAAGACAGTATACATGATAGTGCAAACCCTAGAAAATGATTTAGGCCATTTTTTCTGAACCATTCAGCCTTTTTACTCACCTGAATTATACTTCACTAGAAACCCCTTGAACCCTTCTATAAAAGCCTTTTCTTTGTAAGCCCATTAACCAAAAACCCAGTTCAGCTACGAAGTGTTACTAGCTACCCTACTTTTGAGAAGGATAAAAAAATAACTGATGTGGGTGTACCGTGAAAAGAACAGTAAAGAGGAAAAATCAAAAGGAAAAGAAAGTGGTTCAAGCTGAAAACAAAATATGGAAAGAAAGTATGAAAAAGTGCTGAAAAGAAATTGAGCAGTCTCAGAAATATCAAGAAAAAGAGAAAAATACGAAAAAAGGAAAAAGAACCAGATAATGGTGTTACGTCGCAGGAAAAATTCAAGAAAATGGCAATATCCTCTCAAGATCTTTGAAATCCTGTATTCCTTTATTTCTCTACACCTGACCTAAGCCTCATTACAACCCAGGAAAGCCCTACTTGATTCTAGGATAGCACGATCATAAAATGTGGAGATTGGAGAAAGAGAAGCTATAGAGTTTGATCTGACGTTCCCGAGTGAAGTGGTATTCCAATCATGAGATCTTCTTCTGTTAAAGATGTCCTTCCTTCAAATAAAACATATGTGAGATCTTTTGCCTCTTTATATTAAATACATCTCCTCACATATAAATTGAGAGAAAAGAAGAAAACCCTTCTTGTGTGATTCTATTCTGAGTGCTAAACATGTGAGATTTGAGGTCGAGGCAGAAAAACTTAGAGGTGATCTGGAAATCTTTACTGTCGGATGATGAGAATGTTGAGCACACACACACGCAGAGTCTGACTATTCTGGGTCATGATTATCAGTCTGTAGTCTTGCCAAAACTTTCAAACTCTTCGCTAGCATGTAACTGTGTTTTGCATCCATTCAATGATTTGACGAACGGGGTTTTCCCTGAGCTAATATGAAAAAGTGTGCAGCATGTGCAGAGCCCTTTTAAGCTCATGTATTTCGCACTAATTGCCAAGGATTGGCAATATGCTGGTTGGGGGTTGTGATATTCGCTCAAAAGTGCTTATTTTAAGCACTTATCCTGTTAGCGTTATCGCACTCTCCTACGTAAAACTGCTCTAATTATCCACTTTTCTACGTAAGAGTCTATCTCATTGCGTAAAACACACTTTTCTGGACGAAATGGTATATTTGCATGCATTAAACACATTTTCGGAAGTCTAGATATTAAGCCGTTCTGATAAAGTCTCATTACGCGCTTCTTCTGTCGCAGGAAACCCCGATGGGACGATTCTCAAGACTTGTGGGCCCAAATCGATCATGAAAGCCCATTATCAAAGCTTAAAAAGCCCACATGCTATGACTAGAAGATATGGGCCAAATATGGGCTGAATAAGAGGACCAAAAAGCCGGCCCAAAGAACGAAGAGAGTAGGAGAGCCAATGACCAAGAGACGGACCAAAGCGTTTAAAGCCACATGAGTCAGCAAAGAATGATGGTCGACTCTACTGGAGAAGCGTGAGGATGTCACAGTGAAGACCAGGGTTCCAGACCCTCCGCCAGTGCTTTTTTCTATTTTTTTTGATACTTTTTCTCTCATTTCTTCTTATTCTCTCTCTCTCTTCATCTCTCGATCCTCGAATCTACTGACTTAACCCCAGAACTCCTACCCTTCGGCTCTATCTCATCTCCCTTAGCTTTCTGACCGTTGGATCTTCCATCGGACCGTTGGATCTTCAATCGGACCGTTGGATCTCTCTAGATCCGTCGATCTACCAATCTGGGTCCCAATCAAGTCACCATCCATCCGATCGCCTTCAGAATGCCTGTCACATCATCTTGTGAGACGATGGACATCATCAGTCCATGTGGGCCAGTAGCCGGGCCCATCAGCATCGACCCGCTGTCCGACCAGTTAGTGGACCCCGCGAATTTCAAAAATAATTTTAATTAAATGGGGGGTCCACTAATTGGGGAGATTCCCCATAGAAAAGTAGCATTTTACTTAAAAAAAAAAAAAAAAAAAAAAAAAAAAAAAAAAATTAAAAATATTTTTTTATTTAAAAAATACCCTATTTCCATTAATGGAAATAGGGAGCTTTATAAGAGGAAGGAGAAGGGTTCGTTCGAACCCTAATCCCTCTCCCCTCTCATCCTCTCTTCCCCCCTTTCAATCCCCCCCACGTTCTCCCTCCACCGGGCCGTTTTTCTTCTTTTCTTCTTCTTCTTCTTCTTCTTCTTCTTCTTCTTCTTCTTCTTCTTCTTCTTCTCCCTTCTCTTCTCCGGCGAGCTGCTCCACCAAGCATCTACGCCCCTGCCCCTTTGCTGCAACGCCTCCACAGTCCATCCACGACTGCCTGGTGCAGCCCATCATCCATCCACGACCGCCTGGTTGCAGCACAAGGTTTCATACCGTCTTCCTTCTCTGTTCTCGCCGGAGTTGCGCCTGCAACTCCGACCAGCAACACCATCACCAGCGTCTTCTTCTCCTGGTTCTTCTTCTCCTCCTCTAACCGCTGCCCAACCCCCTGCTCACCACGCCAAGAACCATCATCGCCTTCTCTTTCTTCTTCTTTCTTCTTCTTTCTTCTTCTTCCTTCTCTGTTCTCGCCGGAGTTGCGCCTGCAACTCCGACCAGCAACACCATCACCAGCGTCTTCTTCTCCTGGTTCTTCTTCTCCGCCCTCTACTTCACGATCTGCCAGCCACCGTCCAGCCTTCTTACTTCTCTTACCGTTTTCTCTCTTGACCGCCCCTCTCCATTGCAAAAACCCAGCAAGCCGTTCTCCTCTCCTCTTCTCACGTTTTTACCGGAGTTGCAGGCTGCAACTCCGGCAGGTCACGAACCCCACCACCAGCGCCTCCATCACCGGTTCTCTTCTCCAAGAACCGTTGCTGCATCTCCAAGCCGTCATCACCTCTCTTCTCTTGGCCACAAATAAAAAAAAAATAATAATATAGAAAAAAAAAGGAAAGAAAAGAAGAAGATGAGGGGAAGCCATTAACGTCCCTCCTCGGAGCTTGCTGGGTTGTTGCCCTGGACAACGCCACCAGCGTCTCCACTTTGCTGCTGCTCTCACCTACGAACACCACCTTGCTAGTGCGTCCTCCATCCTCCACATCTCGTCGGGCTGGGTGCAGACCTCCCTTGCTGCTCCTCCTTTCCAAGCGACTCCCAATGTCCAAGAACCTGCAACCCATCTCTGGCAGGCTGGGTCAAATCTCCTCCAAGCCGTTCAGATCTGGATGTTCAACCCGTGCTGCTATCACGGCCTGCTACATCTAGGCCGAAGCCCATCTCCTCTAAGGTGGAGACCGCTTCACTCCACCCACCTCACACCGCTGTCTCTCCACTACGGACTGCAATGTTGATCTTTGTCCCTTGGGCCGATTCCAGCCACCCATTTTAGCCACCACGAACCACCAAAACTCTCCCTCAAGCCTGGAATGCCATCTACAAACCATGTATCCATGGCCGATTCTCCAAACTTTGAGCAGCATGTCATCTTCTCCGGCCGATCCTATCTCCGGTAAGTAGAGAGAGGTAACTTCCTCCCTCTATCTCCATCCCTTTCTCTCTCCTCCCTTAGTTTCTCTCTCTAGGTTTCTCCCATTCTCTCTCTAGCTTAGTTTTAGGTTCTTTACAAATTTGTTTATTTTTGTTTGATGTTTTGAGCATTGTAAGAATTTTTAATGTTAATGGATGAATTCTCTTTTCGGGTGTTATTTGATTTCCTTCATTATTGTTTTTAATAGTCTGTGATAATCTAAAAAAAAAAAAAAGGGTTTTAAATCCCATTATCACCATTCTCATCCTGCCATTATTTCTAACATCATTCTGTTATTTCATGTTCTTTATTAAGCGTGCCCTAACCCCGAGTGCGGATCGACATCCGACACGAGCCACTGTGCAAAATTGCTAATTTTACAGGTCAAAAGTCTCGGATAAATTAAAAATGTGTTGAAGTTAGGGTTTCCGTAACCAACGACGCGGAAAATACCTACTTTCAGATAACAACAGTGAGGACCATCCAGTAAAACATCGAGACATAACAAGGAGCCGACGTAAGAACTTCACTTCAGAAGAGTCTGACCTTAGGAACCATCGGCACAAAGAAAGAAATGAATCCCTCACCAGACCCCACTTACTATGGTGGAAGCTCCCAATCGTCGGAGTAGGTTACCAAAGGGCAAATAGCGAACATGGTCGAGGAGCTGTTAGGCAAAAAAGAGATGTTTGCCGACAAGATGACAGCCATAGCCACTTGCATATCTCGGGATTCCCTGTTTGTAGAGGATATTCAGAAATATCAAGCTCCGAGCTCGTTTTCTTACCCAAAGTACCCGACCTACGTGGGAACATCTGATCCGGTGAACCACGTGCTACGCTTCAGAAAAGCAATGACAATGTGGGAGTTCGAGGACTGATTATTGTGCCAAATGTTTCCTTCCACCTTAAGCGACGGAGCCCTTTGTTTGGTTCAACCAGCTGCCCCCCCGTTCAATCCGTAATTTTACTGAGCTTAACATCAAGTTCATCGCTTACTACTCTTGTAACAAGTTGTGTAGCAAGGACGTGGACGTACTCTTCGACATTAGGAAAAACTCCGACGAAACAATCAGGGAGTTTACTAAAAGATTCTGGGCGGTGATGATGACAATAGAGCAGTGCGACGATAAGCACGCCATCACCGCCTATTGATATTCGCTCAAAAGTGCTTATTTTAAGCCATTATCCTTATAGCGTTGTGGCATTCTCCTACGTAAAACTTGTCTTTTCGTCGACTTTTCCACGTAAGAGTTTCTTTCATTGTGTAGAACACATTCTTTAGATGAAAATCGACTATTTGCATGAAATATACGCATTTCAGATAGTCCAGTATCAAGCCATTTTAGTTGAATCTCATTACGCGCTTTTTCACTTGAGGAGACCCTATCGGGCGATTCTCGAGGACTAGCTAGCCCACGATCAACCATAGAAGACTTCTATCAAAGCTTAAAGAGCCAATAGGCTAGGATAAAAAGATAGAAGACATGTACGGGCAAAGTTAGAAGATCATAGAGTTGGAACAAGGACTAAGAGAGAGAATAATAGCTGGAGACCAAGAGCAGGACTTAGGTATTAAAGGCCACACTAAAAATAGGGTTTTTCCGCGTCGTTGGTTATGAAAACCCTAAAGTTCAACAGTATTTATAATCTTCCGATTTGGTACACTTAATCTGCAAAAATGCGGATTTGCACAGTTGCTCGTGTCGAATATCGTCCACACTCAAGGTTAGGGCAAATAAAGAACAAATTAACGAAAATCTGCTAAAAATGATGGAAGGGTGAGAATGGTGAAAATCGAGATTAAAACAAGCTTTTGTGATTTTTAGAGAGAGAATATTCACAATTTAACTAAAACCATAATGAAAGCATAACAATAAAAATCAACTCATTTGAAAGACTACGAAAATAGGAATAATTGCATTGATTGAATTGTCAATACATTGAAATAAAACATGCATATTCAAATTAATCTAGAAATTAGGAAAATATAGAGAGAGAGATAAAAGTAGAGAGAGAAAGTGGAAGAAGAATAAATTTAGATAGAGAAAATGAAATAGAAGATAGGTAGAGAGAGAAGAAGAGAGAGTTAGAGAGAGAAAATAGGAATGGATAGTGAAAACTTGGAGATTCTAGAGAGAGAAACAAGAGAATGAGAGAGAGAGATAGAGAGAGAAAGTAACCTTAGGACTTACCGGGGGTGGTCGGAATGTGATCGGCCAATTGGATCGGCCAATGATGCATGAGGTTTGGCTCGGATGATCAGCTGTTGCAGAGATTGGCAATGAGAAAGTTGATCGGAGAAATGTTGCATTCACACTACACGGCTTGATCGTGGGTTGCATGCGATCACGAAACAGTGGCTGTCCAAGGAAGGTTGGAGAAGTCCATGGATCCTGGAGTAAATCAAGGTGTTCCACATGGAGGTTGATGGCATGCATGGACTGGGGGGCGTAGGTGAAGCACGTGGCTGCAAGGAGGGTTGAGGCGGTGTAGCAGTCCACTGTGTGGACTGTTGTAGGTGGTGACGTGGAAGGATGGAAGACCACACGGTGGTTGTGGTTCAAGGGGATGGAAATGCCATGGTTTTTGTGGTAGCTGAAAGTAGGGTTTTTCCGCGTCGTTGGTTACGGAAACCCTATTATCAACAAGATTTGTAATTTATCCGAGATTTCCTGCAAAATTCAGAGATTCTAGCATAGGGATTCGTGTCGGATGTCGATTCGCACTCGGGATTAGGGAACGTGCAGTAAAGAACATAAAATGATTTTTTTTTTTTAAATAAACTAGATTTATTCAATTAAAATGTCTATTACAATGCGTAAAACCAAATTTACTAAATAACATGAAATAAACTAAGCTAAAGAAACTAATTAAAAGTTACCTAAACTAGAGAGAGAAAGTGGAGATAGAAAGAGAAAACTAGAGAGAGAAGGTGAAGATGATCTAGAGAGAGACTTACCGTGATGGGGAAAGCCGGCCAAGGTGGTGCTTATGGTGAATGGCAGCAGCAAGATAATGGCGTTTTGACACCAGCAAAGATCTTGAGGTATTGGAAGCAACTCCCCAAAAGAATAACAAGCCGTGGAGAAGAAGGGAGGGGCGCTGGTTTTAGGTAGGGGCGGACTGGTTTGGGCGACACACAGCAGCAGTGCACGTTCAGACGTGGTTTGAAGGAGGCAGGTGGAGGCGTTGGCTGGTGCAGGTGTTGCTGCTAGTGCTGGAGACGGAATGCAGCAGCACCTTGGAGTGAGGATGGTGGCAGCAGCAGCACAGGTGAGGATCGCCCTCCTCCTCTTCCTCTCTTCCTCTTCTTTTTCTTTTCTTTTCTGCCTTCTTTTCTTTCCCTTTTTTTTTCTTTTTGAAGAAGATGAAGATTGTGAAGAAGAAGAGAATGAGGATGTGCACAGGTAGCCCACGGACTGGTGATGGTTTCCCAGCCTGCAATTTCTCTCGATTTGCAAGTCGTGAATGGTGGCTTTATGGTGTAAAACTCCCAATGGAGATACACTCACGGTGGTGGTTGGGTTGGTAATCACTAGCAGCGTGGTGGAGACGTTGATGACGGCTTCTAATGGTGGAGGTAGGGTGGTTAAGGGGGATGAAGAGGAAGAAGGATGGAGTTAACGTGGAAGAGAGAGAGGGGATATGGAGCAGGCGGTAATGGAGTGGAGGCGGTTTAGGTAAGTTCAGAGCTTCCTCCTCTCTTCTTCTTCTCTTCTTATTCTTTTTTTTTTTTGTGAATAACGGAAGAGGAGAGGACGGTGGAGAGTGAACCGCTTGTTCACTTGGAAGAGCAGCAACTTGCTGTTCTTGGAGCAATGAGGAGGCGGCTTAGGGTGAAAACGTGGAGAGAAGATGATGAAGAGAGAAGATTTTTTCTTTAAGAAGAAAACATGGGGGGGAGAGAGAGGCGTTAATGGACTCATGAGAGTTTATATGGGCACATTTAGGGTTAGGGGTATGGCGGAGAGAACCGTTGGATCCCATGAGATCAAACGGTGTAGGATGAATAAAACACAAGAGAGAGGAACTCGTTGGATCCACCCCTTTATTCAACCCCCCTATTTTTTGGTCATTAACTCACCCTCTCTATTATTTCTTAAAAAAAAACCTTTGGATTTATTCCCTGCCAAAAATGTTTTATACTTTTATATCTTCCCTCTTCAATTGTTGCCACCTCAATTATCCTCAAAGAAAATTCCTTTCTGATTTGAAAATCTTTCTTTTAAGGCTTTTAGTTTCCAAAATTTGTTCTCTTTTCCTTTTTTTTCTTTAAAAATAGTTTCCATTCATGCTAGGCATGTGGGTCTCACTGAATGGCTGGGCCGTGGGTAATGGGCCCATACTATAGCGCAACTTTGGCCCATATGATATGAACAAGTAATGATGAGGGCCATTGGATGGCAGATGGATGATTAGATGGTGAGCAGATGATCTACTCGCAATCGTACGATAGAGATGGATTGGTGATGATCGGGCAATGGACATCGACTGGCGATCAGACGGTAGACTAAGATGGCGATGATCGGATGGATCATCAGACGGTGGAGATTGGCTGAGGTAAGCCGCATGATCGAGTGATTGTGAAGGGAGAGGGGATCTGGTGATTGATATTGAGAGTAGAGGATTTAGAGAGAGGAGAGAGAAATTATTACAAAAATAAGGAGAAAATGCTAGCAGAGGGTCTTGAACCCTGATCTTTGACTTGGTCTTCTGCATGCTTCACCAACTAGCAAGCACTTGCCTTGTGTTTGTTTATAAGCTTTAATCTCCTAGTCTCTTCTTTGAGAGCTTGTCATTCTTTCTCTCTTGGTCGTCCCTTGATTCTTTCGACTCTCTGGCTCTTCCTGTTTTTGGCCTATATCTTCTCATCCTCAGTCTATTGGCTCTTGAGCTTTGATCTTAGGTTCTGGAAGTTGATTGTGGGCCCGTATTCCGTCAAAATTGCCCAATTAGTATTCCTGCGATAGAAAAATCACGTAATGAGAATGACTTCGCATGTGGGTCAAATAAATGCGTATGAATGAATGCGAATATACCATTTTAACCAGAAAAGTGTGTTCTACGGAATGAGAGAAACTCTGACGTAGAAATGTTGATAAAAAATGTAGTTTTACGTAGAAGAGTGTGACAATGCTAAAAGGATAATTGCTTAAAATAAGCATTTTTGAGCGAATATCAGTAGCGGTACAGCAGGTGGTGCTTGCAGGTTTGCAAGTTGTGGAGACAACAAGAGGTCCCAAGGGAAATGATGAACGCAGCATTGCTTGCCTAGTGCAAAGGGAAAAAAGGAGACCATGGTCCGTGAGGGAGGGTGCTGTAAGATGCACCAGTCAAGGGAGATCGCCTGTAAGAGGACCACCAGCTGGTGTTGTGAAGCCGCAACGAATGGAGGCGCGTTTGGTTGTTGATTGCTGCAACATAGAAGCGCTGTGGAGATAACTAGAGGAAGAATAGAAGAAGAGAAGCACGAGAGAAGGAGAACTAGACGGCCGGAGTTGCTGCCTGCAACTCCGGCGAAGATGGAGGAAGAAGAAGAAGAAGAAGAAGAGAATGCAGGAAGGAAAAGAAGGAGAAGGGGAAGGAGGTGCACCGTCTGGTGGAGATTTGGAGGAGCGCCTGGCCTGTAACTAAGTGTTGCAGGTGTTGGAAGTTTTGTAGCCGACTGAAGAGATGACGGCCGGGGTTGCAAACTTGCAACTCCGGCGAGTATGGGATGAAATCACAGAGAAGAAGGAGAAGAAGGAGAGGTTTGGGGCGTCTGATTGAGACTCCAGCGAGTTGGGATTGAGAGAGGGAGAAGGTGAGGACATGGGGGAGTTGCCGTTCAAGTTTCAAGCAGCAACTTTCCGACAAGGAAAAGGATAGGAGAGAGGAGAAAGATTTGGGTTTTGCAGGCGGTAGCTTGATGGAGAAGGATTCCAAGTGGTTGGTCGGACTGTGGAGAACAAGGCAGCGATGTAGCAAGCCGTGGGGGAGTTGCTGGTAGGTGGAGTGTAGATTCCGGCGAGCTTCTCGCCGGAATTAATGGTGAGGAGAGGTGGGGGGTGCTGGCTGTCACACAGCCACCCAAAATCTTCAAAGGAGAAGTGAGAGAGAAGAGAGGGGTAAGAAGATATGGAGTTTTAGAGGGGGAGGGAACCGATCCTTTCTTAGGGTTTCAACCCTTTAAATATCAAGGGGAGAGATTTTCTCTCCACGATTTCTAAAACCGTGGAGATAATTGTTGAATGGGGGGGTCCACTAGATATTAGGTCAAGGGCAAGTTAAAGGGTAGGCCATGGGCCATGGGAGAGATTGACCACTAGGCCGAAAATGGTGCCGGGTTGTGGGCTATGGAAAGAATATGGCGTGGGCCCGTTAGTGGATGGGTTGTGGGCCATTGGATTGATTGCCAAAAATTGTGGGCCCAGAGTGATTGGCCATGGGCCAGAAGGTGGGTGAGTAGGATAGTGGGCCACTAGCTTGAGGATAAGCGGGCTAATGGGCTAGATGGATGTAGGCCTCTCGCGAGGCCATGGGTTAGGGTGCGTTTGGTTGCCAAGGGAGAAAAATGCATTTTTCTCGTGAAACACCCATAAAGGAAAATGCATTTTTCTTTCCTCGAAGATCGAGCTATGCGTTCTCAGCCACAATCAACCATTTGGGGCATTTCTCTATAATCAAACGCGCCCTAGGGATTGAGATTTTACAATGGAGATCGGGCGGTTGATAGGATGGATGATCGACTAATCGGTGGCACAATCGGATGGTCGAATGCATAGAATGGATAGATTAGATGGCGAACAAACGGTGGATTTAATGGATAATGGTGATAGGTCAAGGAGAGAGAGTCGATTAGAGCTAAGAGAGAGAAAATTAGGATTTAGAGAGAGGAGAGAGAATTAAGGAGATGAGAGAAAATGTCAAAAAAATGGTGAGAAAATCACTGGCAGAGGGTCTGGAACCCTGGTCTTCATTGTGACCATCCTCATGCTTCTCCAGTAGAGTAGACCATCATTCCTTGCTGATTCATGTGGCTTTAAACACTTTGGTCCGTCTCTTGGTCATTAGTTCTCCTGCTCTCTTTGTTCTTTGGGCCAGCTCTTTGGTCATCTTATTCAGCCCATATTTGGCCCATATCTTCTAGTCATAGCCTGTGGGCTCTTTAAGCTTTGATAATGGGCTTTCATGATAGATTTTGGCCTGCAAGTCTCGAGAATCATCCAATCAGGGTTTCCTGCGATAGAAAAAGCGCGTAATGAGACTTAATCAGAACGACTTTATATCTAGACTTTCGAAAATGTGTTTAATGCATGCAAATATACCATTTCGTCCAGAAAAGTGTGTTCTACGCAATAGAAGAGACTCTTACGTAGAAAAGTAGATAAATAGAGCATTTTACGTAGGAGAGTGCGATAACGCTAAAAGGATAATTGCTTAAAATAAGCACTTTTGAGCGAATATCACACACCAATTAACATCAAAGGATAAGTTTGACTAATTGGTGGAGCGGATGAGAGAGAATAAAGAAGACCAGGGTTCAAGACCCTCCAATGCTTTTATTTTTGTATTTTTCTCTCACCTCTCTCCTATTTCTCTCTCTATCTATCTTGGCCCATGACTAGGCCCATGACCGAGGCCCATGACCCATGAACCATGACCCATGCCCATTACCCATGACCCATGACCCATGACCCATGCCCATGCCCATGCCCATACCATACCCATGACCCATGCCCATGCCCATGCCCATTTGCAACAAGAAGAGAGAATTGGTCTCACTTGACCGATGCTTCTCTCCTCCATATCTCTCTATCCTAGTCACTCTCTCTCTCATCTAACTAACCCATTCCCAACCGTTGGATCTCTCTAGATCCAATGATCATCATTTTTACAATAAGCAAAAAGGAAAAAAAAGTCTATAAGAGATCTACGATCTCTCCTTCTTGGGTTGGTTCCCTCCCCCTTCTCTTCTTCACTTTCTTCTTTCTTTCTCTTCTTCTTCACCCTTCTTCTCCGGCGAGCAACTCCGGCAAGCTCACCATTAACGCCTCCACCTCGAGGTACAAAGCGTCAAACAGCAACGTCTCCTTGCTGTCCATTCCATCCGCCACAATCAAAGGCTACAATCCTCAATCCTATTGAGGTCTATCCAATCGGAGTTACACCATCTATCTCTTCAATGGTAAGCTTCTCTCTAATTCATCTCTCTAACCTTCCTACCTTCTTTCTCTCTCTTCTTTCCCTCTCTACCTTTACATGCTTTCTAGGGTAATATTTTAATGGCTTTTTAGATTAATTTAGTTTAATGTTATTTCCGTTGTAAAGCATTTGAACAAACATTGTAAGTATTTCTTTTTAGTTTAATGAACAAGTTTTAAATTCAAGTTTAAGTTGTTTTCATTTGTTGTGTTTTTCATTCTCGTTTCTCTTATATTTTTTTTCATTCTAATAGTTTTAACAATCTCAAGCATATTTTAAATCAACCTCCACCATTCTCACCCTCCTATTTATTCTGAGCATTTTCTGATTATTCTTGTTTCTTATTGTGCTAACTAATCCTGAGTGCGGACGATATCCGACACGAGCCACTGTGCAAGTCTGCTTATTTGTAGATTAAGTGAACCAATTCGGAGAAATTATAATATTGTTGAACTTTAGGGTTTCCGTGACCAACGACGCGGAAAACCCCAATTTGAAATGGCACCGTTGCCACTCAGTTGACGAGATTGCAAAAAGACGAACAGGAATTCGGAAAGTTGCTTAATCTTGAAGATCCGATCCAAATCGGAAACTTTCCATTTTATTTTTCACGTTATTCACTTATTATTTTAATGCCTCGGACGGCCGAGTGCAAAGTTGTAATAACTTAGGAATTTATTTTCTCTCTTTTTACAATAACTGCTAGATTAATTAATTAATTAAAAAAATACAAAAAATATTAGGGTCAGATTTCAATTCTGCTATTTCTAGTTAGATCACCATCGGTTATTTGATTCATTTTGGAAGGTTTCCAACTCCGGGTAATTCAAAAGTAGATATTTCTGAACCCTAATTCGGGTATAGCTAAAGTTGAATTTCAAACCCTAATTGGAACTAATTCACAATACCAGCCCTAAATCATTGAGTGTTTCTTGAAATCCTAAAGGCGGTATACCTTTCAAATCCATACCGTAGACCATTGTGGACTAATTTGATTGCGAATTGCGTTTACCAAGTGAGTAGGGAGAGAAAGCTCAAAGAGGTGGAGTCGGGCCCAAGCCCATTTGGATACCCCTCCCTATCTTACGGAGGAGACCCCGTACGTAGCCAACGGGCAGGTAAGTTTCTACACCTTGCTTTGAGTGTGATCATGATCATTGTGCAAATACTGTGCCGATTGTTTATTTACTTCTGCAAAACTTATCAGAATTGCTTGGTTTGGCCGTAATAAAATACATAAAGAGCAAACCCAGCTCTAACTTGAAACTGGTGGGATTTCATCACTCATATCGTCATTCTAGCTTTTGTGCAACCACAGCCAAGAATTAAAATCAATCAAGAAGTAGAGCCCACTTAGATCGGTGTTCGAGGAAAACTCCACATAAAGCGACCCCTTCAAAGATCAAGTCGATTAAGTCCATGAGTGTGGGTCCCTGTTATCTAACACACCCATAGGTCCCTACTACTTAAGTATACTGATATTCGCTCAAAAGTGCTTATTTTAAGCACTTATCCTGTTAGCGTTATCGCACTCTCCTACGTAAAACTGCTCTAATTATCCACTTTTCTACGTAAGAGTCTATCTCATTGCGTAAAACACACTTTTCTGGACGAAATGGTATATTTGCATGCATTAAACACATTTTCGGAAGTCTAAATATTAAGCCGTTCTGATAAAGTCTCATTACGCGCTTCTTCTGTCGCAGGAAACCCCGATGGGACGATTTTCGAGACTTGTGGGCCCAAATCGATCATGAAAGCCCATTATCAAAGCTTAACAAGCCCACATGCTATAACTAGAAGATATGGGCCAAATATGGGCTAAATAAGATGACCAAAAAGGCGGCCCAAAGAACGAAGAGAGTAGGAGAGCCAATAACCAAGAGACGGACCAAAGCGTTTAAAGCCACATGAGTCAGCAAAGAATGATGGTCGACTCTACTGGAGAAGCGTGAGGATGGTCACAGTGAAGACCAGGGTTCCAGACCCTCCGCCAGTGCTTTTTTCCATTTTTTTGATACTTTTTCTCTCATCTCTCCTTATTCTCTCTCTCTCTTCATCTCTCGATCCTCGAATCTACTGACCTAACCCCAGAACTCCTGCCTATCAGCTCTATCTCATCTCCCTTAGCTTTCTGACCGTTGGATCTTCCATCGGACCGTTGGATCTTCAATCGGACCGTTGGATCTCTCTAGATCCGTCGATCTACCAATCTGGGTCCCAATCAAGTCACCATCCATCCGATCGCCTTCAGAATGCCTGTCACATCATCTTGTGAGACGATGGACATCATCAGTCCATGTGGGCCAGTAGCCGGGCCCATCAGCATCGACCCGCTGTCCGACCAGTTAGTGGACCCCGCGAATTTCAAAAATAATTTTAATTAAATGGGGGGTCCACTAATTGGGGAGATTCCCCATAGAAAAGTAGGTTTTTACTTAAAAAAAAAAAAAAAAAAAAAAAGAAAAAAAAAAAAAATTCTTTTTTATTTTCAAAAAATACCCTATTTCCATTAATGGAAATAGGGAGCTTTATAAGATGAGGGAGAAGGGTTCGTTCGAACCCTAATCCCCCTCAAATCTTCTCCTTTCTCTCCCCCTATCAATCCCGCATTCACCCTTGGCCCCATTCTTCTTCTTTTTCTTCTTTTCTCTTTCTCCTTTTCTTCATCTTCTTCTTCTTCTTCGCCGGAGTTGCCTGCAACTCCGGCCGTCTGGTAAGGCATCCGTCTTCTTCTTCTTCTTCTTCTTCTTCTTCTTCTTCTTCTTCTTCTTCTTCTTCTTCTTCTTCTTCTTCTTTTCCTTTTCATCTTTTTCGTTTTCGTTTTCGTTTTTTTTTTTGTCATTACCGTTTTTTTTTCAACGCCGGAGTTGCAGACCTGCAACTCCGGCCGTCAGTGCTCCCCACCTCCTTGCTACCGCCCCTCACCTACAGGTTCACAGCCTGCAACCTTTGCAGGCCGTTAAACTTTGCACGAACCAGCACCGTTCTCTCCTTCTCGATCTCCATCTTCTAAAAAATAAAAAAATAAAATAAAACAAAACCAGAAAAACAAAGAAAAAAAAAGAAGAAAAGAAGAAGAGGAAAGAGAAGAGGAGAAGAAGAATAGAGGAGATCGCACTCTACTCTGTGCACCGCTAGCCACCTCACGGACTGCACGTCCTTGCTCCTCCATCCTATCCTCCATGTTGCTGCCATCTTCCCTACACCATTCTTACAGCCATAAACGTCTTGCACTTCAAGCCGGTTGCCCCTCACAACGAAATAGCACCTCCACTCCATCTCAGCAACATCGTTGGATCGATCCAACCTTCTTGGCCAAGTGTAGCAAGCTTGCAAACATCTCGATCAAAGTTTGGTATTAATCTCACTTATTTCCCTTCTCTATTTTCTTTATTTTTCTACTTTCTCTCTCTAGGTTAGGTTTCTCTATCCTTCTCTAATTCTCTCTAAATCTCTTTCTCCTTTTACTTTCTATCTCTTCTCTCTCTCACTAGATCTCTCTCATATCCTCACTTTCTCTCTCTAGTTCTCTCTTTCTCTCTCTGCAATTTTCTTTCTCTCTTTATCACTCTCTCTCTCTTCCTTAGGTTCTCTCTATTTTCCCTCTCTAAATCCTCCATTTCTCTCTCTAATTTTCATGCTTTCTAATTAGGTTTTCCTGATGTTTTATGATTGTATGCACATTTGATAAATTAATAAAGCAAGTTGAATATTATGTTTTGGAGTTTTTTCCAGTGCATCTTAATCTAGAAATTATCTTTAAAATCATGTTTTCAATCACTTACAATCACCATTCTCACCTCTCCATGATTTTCTAGCATAAATTCCATCATTTTATGTTCGAATATGCGCTAATCCGACTAATCCCGAGTGCGGATCGACATCCGACACGAATCTCTATACAAATCTATCAATTTTGCAGGATAATCGGATAAAAATTACAAATATGTTGATTCTAGGGTTTCCGTAACCAACGACGCGGAAAATACCTACTTTCATATACCGAGCTTGTAAGTGGCCTCCTTGATTGTCTGTAGGATTAGCTTAGTGTCGGATTAGGAACACGAACCAACCCTAGCTCCTCTTCTGGGAAAACTCATCTTCACACTTGACAAATCTAGTTAGTCTGGGGCGTACTTAAGTCAGCCGATGTGCTGCACGTCTGTCAAGGCTTCGAATTATCTTGCAATCAACTTGAGTTAGTACTAGCAGATTTGCTTTAAAGAGTGTATCCTAGTGAGAACCTACAGAGTAAAAAGTTGGTCCGGTGGGTAATTGAAGATAAACAAGTGGTCCGCCCACTGTCATAATCTACACTATCCCTACACTAACAAGATAATTTATAATACTATCATGATTGTTTAGGTTAAGATTATCTGTTGCTCTGTGTGCATCATCTAGGCTCATTCAGTTTCATAACCTCTTGCCGACTCTAGGGGCTTGCTTTTTCAAGCATATGCCCATTTGGATTTGATCCAACCCAAGACTAATTCGATTTAAGAGTCAGTCTACTGCACCTATCTCTTTCACCTAATCTATCTCCCTTCTCTGAGAGACTCACATATCTCTGATGGCAGCGGAACGGCCTCTATTCGAGACCTACCACAATTATTTTGAAGATCTCGGCGATAACTCTGAGCACTGGTATACTAATTTTGAGTGTCGTCATGACACTACAGTCTCACAGAGTTTTATCGGATATGAAGCACAGGGAGATCCAGTGCTAAAATCCCTACTTAAGGATTTGAGAAAATCAGTTTCCGCCCTTGATGTTGCTGTCCAAAAGCCTGTTTATCACTCCAACTCTGTGGGATATTTCCCTCATGTCCAAGAAGAGGTCTATAATTTTAGTACATTTGAAACTCCACTACAGACCTCTTACAATAATATGTATTATTCGGACAATGGTAGTCACAATAACTTTAACTGGGAACAACATTCTTTTCCCCAACAGGAACGGCAACAGGATCTGTATCATTATGGGTTTTAACAAACCTGTGGACAATATGATGGGCAGTACTCGCAGTCGCAATATGAGCTAGATCCACAGACTGAATATTTTGGTCAATAGTGGACCCCGACAGTGAAGAGCACGGTTGGGAGGTGAACGGTTTTGGTGGGGGCGCTGCACCATTTGCCAGTGGTGGAGTGGCCAAAACCAGTCTATTTTTGGACTGTGGTGCTTGCTGCTAATGCAGTAGTAGGCAGAGGTGGAAGAGGAGAACGGATTCAAGAAGAAGAGGAAGGAAGAAGAAGCGGAAAAAGAAGGCGGAGGAGTAGTGAATGAAGAGCTCGCCGGAGAAGACGAACCAGTCTGGCGAGCTTAACGGTGGAGAAAAAGAAAAAGAAGAATAAAGAAAGAAGAAGAAGAAGAAGAAGAAGAAGATAGAAATAAAAAGGTGGTGGAGCCAGAGCACAAGTCCGGTGGTCGCTCGTCGGAGAGGAAGGAATGGAGAAGATGAGGAAGAAAGAAGAAAGCGAAAAGAAGATAAAAAAGAGGGAACCTTAGGGTTTCTCTTCTAAAGGGTTTCTCCTTTAAAAACCCACGGTTTCTAAAAAGAAAATTTTTTTTTTTTGAGGAATGATTTAGTGGGTTGCAGGCTCGAGCTCGAGATTTATGGGCTGTTTGGCCACCAGGGGAGAAAAATGCATTTTTCTCATGAAACACCCATCAAGGAAAATACATTTTTCTTTCTTCGAAGATCAAGCTATGGGCTCTCAGTTACATTCAACCATTTGATGCATCTCTATACAATCAAACACGCCCTAAGGACTGAGATTTTAAACTAGAGATCGGGTGGGTGATCAGATGGATGATCGATTGCTCGGTGGCATAATCAGATAATAGGATGGATAGATCAGATGGCAATCGAACGGTGGATTTGATGGGTGATAGTGATATGTTAAGGAGAGAGTTGGTTAGAGCTAGGAGAGAGGAAATCAGGATGAGGCTTCACTACCTTGGACTCAATACCAGAATTGGCAGAATGAAATAGAAGTTGTTACCACTACTAGAACGAGCCAGAACTTTTATGAGCAAGTGTCTCCATTGTCGATACCCTTACAAACATCAACTCCTGAACCTCTCCCAGAGAAGCCTATTCTTCACTATACCTCTGCTGCTTCCAACCCAGACCAAGAAGTAGATCTTCATGACAATGAGCTTTGTCTCGATTGTAGGATCCCAACTATCCGAGATCTACCGTTCGTGACCTCCACTGAAGTATGCCACAGGAATGATAAACCCATGTCTATATCTATGGTGCCCTTACAGGCAGCCACTTCTGAAACGAACATAGAGAAACCTAGTTCCATCTTTGATAATTCTATCTCTACAATGGATGCAGACATTCCTACCGTTGACCCATGTCTAGATAGTGCGGTCCCAGTTGCTCTGGCCCCACCGATCCTCATTATCGCTGATGCACACATCGGGTGTGGGAACGATGACATGTCGATAGCATTTGACAACTTCCAGGAAGAGGTTACTAATTTTCAACATCCAACGTACATCAATATTGTCAATAACCCGTGTGCCGTAGAGAGTCTACTTTTAGACTCTCCCGTGGAAAAATTATCCCAGTGTCAAGAACACTTTGAGCCTGACTTCATCTCGGAATCAAACAATTTTTGTATTACTGATCAGCAAGAATATGCTCCATTCAGATATATTCCTGCTAAACTCAATGAGTTTGCAGCTCTGGTAACCATGGTCAGAGAACCCACTACTACTCTCCTATCAGTTTTTACTGAGAAGCTTCACTCCATCCCCACTGAACTAAATTTTTTTGCGGGTCTATTCAGAGCACTTACTGTACTTCTCTCAGTTTACACTGAGAAAGACCTGTTCTACACAGATATACCTAGACAAGGGATAGGATAACAGTCTCTGTTCCACCATTGGAATCGGAAGACTGCAGATTCACTTAGTCTC
The DNA here is from genome assembly GCA_035048495.1 of Euptelea pleiosperma. Classification (NCBI taxonomy): domain Eukaryota; kingdom Viridiplantae; phylum Streptophyta; class Magnoliopsida; order Ranunculales; family Eupteleaceae; genus Euptelea; species Euptelea pleiosperma. The sequence continues at coordinate 20,294,921 of CM068547.1, forward strand.
TATGAGTTTTAACCTGGTTGGGGGTATTTGATATTCCCCCGTCTGTCTAGCTGAAGACGTAAAACTTAGCGCTTTCGGAAAGGCAATTCCGGTATTCTTAGAGTACATGAGTCTCATGCATCCGTTATTACTGTGATATCTCTGGACATGCAAGTACATGCATTCTTTCTATAATCAGGTACCACACACTGTCAAGTTTATGCCAACTTGGTAACATCCTCCCTGAACCTTTACATCATCAATACCGATTTTCCATCATTTTATGTCCCGGTCATGAGCACCGAGGACGGTGCTATATTTTGGTTGGGTGTGGGTTTTTACCAAAACTCATGTTTTCATTTTGATAAAAAAAAAAAAAAGAGAAACGTTGTATTTTTAGGTGTGATTTCATGTGATTTTCGAAAATGCCCTAACTTGATGAGTAAAAAGTTTTCAGAAAGTCTATTTATTGAAAAGGATGTCTGTTTTGAAAAATCACTTATTAGCTATTCATTCAGTTTAAAAGCAAACATTACTACAGTGGATTGAAAAATCTTTGAAAACTCAGATCCAGCAAAAATGTTCACATATCAATGTTAGAATTATCCGAAGTTTAGATTATCGAGAGATCCAAGAAGAACAATTATGGAGACCTAACCCATTGAGCTTTTGAGCTTTTCATTTCTGAGGGTTATAAAATTATTCTGAGTCACAAGATGACTCACAATTCTTCTAATCCCCAAATGTTTCCATTGAGTGATCTCATTAACCTTTGCTTTGGTCATGGAACTCAGAACGACATCAAATTCGGATTATTATATAAAGAACCTTCTCTATATCCATTCAAGACATCGAAGATGAAAGTACAAACCCTAAAAAATGATATAGGCCATCTTTCTAACCAAAAAGACTTTTTAGCTTCCCTAACATCTATACCATTAGAAACCATTTTTGAACTTTTGATGGAAACCTTTTCTAGTTAACCCATCAACCAAAAACCCAATCCCAAAAAAGAATTCAATACGATAACCTACTTCTGAGAGGGATCAAAGAATATTTTGTATAATTACTCCATGAAAAGATAGAAACCAAGAAAGGAAAAGAAAACAAAACAAAACAAATGGTTCAAGCTGAAAAGAAACATGATCAGAAAGAAAGAAGGAAATGAAAAAGAATCTGAAAAAGGTTGAAGAATATTCTAAAAGAAAAAAATCGGAAAAAGAAAAGAAGAAAAGTCAAGAAAATGCTATACCTGGGAAAAGTTGCAAAGAATAGTGAGATATTTCTCATAATTTTTGAATTCCAGAACACACTTCTTTTTCGAACCTATCCTAAGCCTCAATACAACCTATACAAGTCCTACTTGATTCTAGATTAGTACCACCATCAAGTGTGGAGAATGGAGAATGGAGAAAAGAGAAATTATAGAGTTTGATCCGACGTTCTTAAGAGATATGACATTCCAATCATAAAATCTTAAATCTTCTTATACCCTCTATTCAAGAACTATACATGTGAGACGTTTGCCAATTTTTATATTCATCTCCTCACATATAGTTTGAGAGAAAAGTATAAAATCATTTTTGAGTGATTCACTTCTGAGTGGTATATAAGTGAGGATTGAGATCGAGGCATAGAGTCTCTAAGGAGATCCAAATATATCTACTACTAGATAAGGATGATGTTGAACACACACACACACAATGAGTCTGAGTAATCTTTTGTTTGAAGGTCCATTTGTAGAAGTGTTGCATTTTGCTGATTAGTTCTAATTTGTGAATGATTTCTTTCATCCTTGAAATCAACTGACAAAACGGAGTTTTTTCTGAGTAAAGCAAATAAGTTTTTTAGCATATTATGCCAAGCCCTTTTTAGCTCACTTATTTCATAGTAATTGCCAATGATTGGCAATATGCTAATTGGGGTTGTGATATTCGCTCAAAAAGTTCTTATTTTAAGCCATTATCCTTATAGCGATGTCGCATTCTCCTACGTAAAACTTGTCTTTCCGTCGACTTTTCTATGTAAGAGTTTCTTCCATTGCGTAGAACGCATTCTTTAGACGAAAATCGACTATTTGCATGAAATATATGCATTTCGGATAGTCTAGTATCAAGTCATTTTAGTTGAATATCATTACATGCTTTTTCACTTGCAGGAGACCCTATCGGGCGATTCTCGAGGACTAACGGGCCCACGATCAACCACAAAAGACTTCTATTAAAACTTAAAGAGCCAACAGGCTAGGATAAAAAGATAGAAGATGTGTACAGGCAAAGCTAGAGGATCGTAGAGCCGAAACAAGGACTAAGAGAGAGAATAATAGCTGGAGACCAAGAGAAGGACTTAGGTGTTAAAGGCCACACCAATTGACATCAAAGGATAAGTTTGACTAATTGGTGGAGCGGACAAGAGAGAATAAAGAAGACCAGGGTTCAAGACCCTCCAATGCTTTTACTTTTGTATTTTTCTCTCACATCTCTCCTATTTCTCTCTCTATCTATCTATCTTGGCCCATGACCTAAGCCCATGACCCATGACCCATGCCCATGCCCATGCCCCATGCCCATTTGCAACAACAAAAGAGAATTGGTCTCACTTGACCGATTCTTCTTTCCCACATCTCTCTCTATCCTAGTCACTCTCTCTCATCTAACTAACCCATTCCCAACCGTTGGATCTATAAAGATCCAACGGTCATCATTTTTACAAGAAGTAAAAAAAAAAAAAAAAGTCTATAAGAGATCTATGATCTCTCCTTCTTGGGTTGGTTCTCTCCCCTCTCTCATAACCTACAATCCTCTAGGATACCTCTTCCCTTCTTCTCTAAACCTCTCTATATCTCTCATTTCCTTGATTCGGTTCACTTCTAAAAAATATCAAAAATACAGTTGTGCAAACCTCTTCTCCATTGGTAATCACCAAGGTAAATCTCCATTTTCTATCTTCTCTTTCATTTTCTCTTTTTAAAATCTTGTTCTTTCTCTTTATATTTCTTCTCTTATAATGCTTTCTAAAGTGATGGTTATTTATTTTTATTTTCTTTTATGAATAAATTAGATTCAAGCATTGTAATTTGCATTATTTTAATAAATAAGTTTCACTTTTCTGCTTATGGTGTTTCTTTCTCTTTACTTATGTTAATTAATTAATAGAAATCTCTCCAAAAAGATTATTTTAAATCTCAATCATTAATCACCACTCTCACCCTTCCATCCATATTTTCAAGCACTTTCTATTGTTCTAATGTTCTGATAAATTGTGTTCCCTAACCCCGAGGGCAGATTCGACATTCGACATATCGCTATACAAAGTCTGTATTTTTGTAGGATTTAAAGTGAATCGAAATTACAAATATTGTTGAAATCCAGGGTTTTCGATCCGACAATACGGAAAACCTTAATTTTAATTGTGATGAGATTCCAAAATTGTCTGCTATTGATTCTTGAATTGTCCCTTTCGGACAGTTTGGGAATGCATAATCTCTGGTATAGTTAGTAACTAAAGTGGTTATTTCTATTTGAATGATAATTTCGACAAGCATTGATATTCGTTCAAAAGTACTTATTTTAAGCAATTATCCTTATAGCGATGTCGCATTCTCCTACGTAAAACTTGTCTTTTCGTCAACTTTTCCACATAAGAATTTCTTCCATTGCGTAGAACGCATTCTTTAGACGAAAATCGACTATTTGCATGAAATATATGCATTTCAGATAGTCCAGTATCAAGCCATTTTAATTGAATCTCATTACACTCTTTTTCACTTGCAGGAGACCCTATCGGGAGATTCTCGAGGACTGGCGGGTCCACGATCAACCACAGAGTACTTCTATCAAAGCTTAAAGAGCCAACAGGCTAGGATAAAAAGATAGAAGACATGTACGGGCAAAGCTAGAGGATCGTAGAGCCGGAACAAGGACTAAGAGAGAGAAGAATAACTAGAGACCAAGATAAGGACTTAGGTGTTAAAGGCCACACCAATTGACATCAAAGGATAAGTTTGACTTATTGGTAGAGTGAACGAGAGAGAATAAAGAAGACCAAGGTTCAAGACCCTCCAATGCTTTTATTTTTGTATTTTTCTCTTACATCTCTCCTATTTCTCTCTCTATCTATCTATCTTGGCCCATGACCTAGGCCCATTACCTAAGCCTATGACCCATGACCCATGCCCATGACCCACACCCATGACCCATGCCCATGCCCATTTGCAACAACAAGAGAGAATTGGTCTCACTTGACCGATTATTCGCTCCTCCATCTCTCTCTATCCTAATCACACTCTCTCTCATCTAACTAACCCATTCCCAATCGTTGGATCTAAAGAGATCCATCGGTTATCATTTTTACAATAAGAAAAAAAAAAGTCTATAAGAGATCTACGATCTCTCTTTTTTGGGTTGGTTCTTTCCCTACTCACTTCTCTCATCTTTTTTTTCTTCTCTCTCTCTCTCACTCACAAGCATACCTTGGACAGTTGCTCATCAACCCCTACTCATTTGCAACACCGGAACCACCTGCTACCATCTCATTCACAAGGCTACAATCCTCAATTTTATTGAGATCGATCCAATCGAAGTTGCACCATCTACTTCTTCAATGGTAAGCTTCTCTCTAATTCATCACTCTAACCTTCCTACCTTCTTTCTCTCTCTTCTTTCCCTCTCTACCTTTACATGCTTTCTAGGGTAATATTTTAATGGCTTTCTAGATTAATTTGGTTTAATATTATTTCCATTGTAAAGCATTTGGACAAGCATTGTAAGCATTTGTTTTTAGTTTAATGAACAAGTTTAAAATTCAAGTTTAAGTTATTTTTATTTATTGTGTTTTTTCATTCTCGTTTCTCTTATGTTTTTTTCATTCTAATAGTTTTAACAACAATCTCAAGCATATTTTAAATCAACCTCCACCATTCTCACCCCTCTATTTATTCTGAGTATTTTCTAATTATTCTTGTTTCTTATTGTGCTACCTAACCCCGAGTGCGGACGATATCCAACACGAGTCACTGTGCAAATCTGCATTTTTGCAGATTAAGTGAACCAAATCGGAGAAATTATAAATATTATTGAAATCAAGGGTTTTCGATCCAATGACACGGAAAGCATTCCTCTTGTTCTCTGAGTACATATTTAGACAAGTAGCATGTTTGCCCTAGTCTAAATCGTGTACTTGGAGAACTATGGGGAAATGCTGCCAAAATTTTCTTTTAAATGGAAATAACCACTTGGTTATTGAGTGTAACGGAGATTATGCATTCCTGAATGGGATAGGATCAACCCACATATTAGAGAGGAGATAGGATGTATGATACATGTGCATTTGAGTTATGTTTGACAATGTGTTTAATTTTGGTTGAAGGTAATATCGCTTTGAAGGAGACATGTCGATAGATAAAAGTTGGGTTGGAAAGCCAAGAAATAGCCCTGAGTATCTAGCCGGAGTATGAAAATTCTTGGATTTTGCATTTTCTCATTCAAAGTTTGGGGACAAAATCCAGTGTCCATGTAAAAAATGTTGTAATGCATTCAAAAAGAATCGTCTAGAAGTATATTCAGACTTAGTATTTATTGGGATAATGCCCAATTACACCACCTGGTTGTACCATGGAGAGAGTATGTATGATCCTGAATATATGAGTGATGAGGCTGATGAAGGTGATGATATGCAAGAAATGTTACAAGATGCATATGGAATGACGGACTTTGATCGTGAAGAGGATAATGAATCAACTGAGACTGGATCGATTGTGCCAAATCGGGAAGCAAGTAAATTTTATGAATTGTTGAAAGATGCCAAAACTGAACTGTACCCAGGTTGCACTAAATTTTCAAAACTATCATTCCTTGTACGATTATTACACTTGAAGTGCCTCAACGGATGGAGTAACAAATCATTTGACATGTTGCTTGATTTGTTAAAAGAGACACTTTCTATTGGTGAAACGTTGCCCAAGAATCATTATGAATCAAAGAAGATCCTTCAAGATCTTAGCATGTATTACAAGAAGATAGATGCGTGCCCGAATGACTGCATGTTATACTAGAAAGAGCACGAGAATACAAATGAATGCGTCGTATGTGATGAGTCTAGATGGAAACCGGTGACACGTCAATCTACTGAAGAGGCTTCCACAGATGATAAGAAAATACCCGCAAAGATTTTACATTATTTTTCATTGAAACCAAGGCTTCAGAGGTTATTTATGTGTTCAAAACATCTAAACACATGAGATGGCATGCTGAGTGTCATACAAAAGATGGCGTGTTGAGACATCTAGCAGATTCAAAGGCGTGGGAAACTTTAGATCAAAAATACTCGTTGTTCGCCTCAAAATTGATGAATGTTAGATTTGGGATTGCGTGCGATGGCTTCACTCCTTTTAGTTATACGAGCAGTACTCCCACAGTACATGGCCCGTTGTTCTTAATCCATACAATTTGCCGCCATGGATGTGTATGAAGCAAACATCTTTTATGTTGACATTACTTATTCCTAGTCCCAAGGCTCCTAGGAATGACATTGATGTGTACCTGCAACCATTGATAGATGAGTTGAAGGAATTATGGACAGATGGATTTGAGGTATACGATGTCTCTTTAAAACTAAATTTTCGATGTCGTGCAGGAATCATATGGACTATTAATGACTTCCCTGCATTTGCGAACTTGTCAGGGTAGAGTACTAAAGGAAAACTTGCATGTACATCTTGCCGCAAGGACACTTGTTCGGTTAGATAATTGCAAGAATGACACAAAGAATGTTACTTGGGACATCGTTGATTCTTATCACCTGATCATAAATTTCAACAGAATAAAAAGTCTTTTAATGGCAAAAAGGAATTGAGTTATTCGCCAAAACCATTATCCGGTGAGGATGTGCTCGATCAGTTACAAGAGTATGAGCAGATCATATTTGGTAAGGCAAATAAAGATAAAACTGGGAGGAAGAGAAAGAGAGATGATTGCAAGTTACCATAGAATTGGAAGAAAATGAGCATTTTTTTTAATTACTGTATTAGAAAGATTTCTTTTGCGACACAATTTGGATGTTATTCACATTTAAAGAAAAAGAATGTGTGTGATAATGTGATTGGGACACTGTTGAATATGGAGGGTTCAAAAGACAACTTGAAGGCTCGTTTAGATATGAAATTAATGGGTATAAGGAATGAACTTCACCCCGTATCAGATGAAAAAAAAATTTACTACCTGTTGCATGCCACACGATGTCGACAGTTGAGAAAATGAAGTTCTGTCAAATCTTGAAAGAGCTCAAGATTCTAGATAATTATTCGTCGAACTTCTCCCGATGTGTTAATGTCAAACAATGTAAGATCTCATGACTCAAGAGTCATGATTGTCATGTTCTTATGCAACAATTTCTTTCGCTTGTAATACGTGGTAACTTACCCATTTGAAAGTAGGGTTTTTCTGCGTCGTCAAATCAGAAACCCTAATCTCAACACATTTGTAAATTAATCCGATTCACTTTAACTTGAATCCTGCAAAATTACAGAATTCTTTGCACAATGGAAAGTCGGAGTCGTATCCGCACTCGGGATTAGTCGGATCAGCGCAATAAAGAACATAAAATAACAGGAATTTATCGATATTGAATCAAAATAAACTTTATTTCATGAATTCAAATGTAACTTATAATTCAAACATGAAACAATTAATCTAGAAAGCAGTAAAACTGAATCAGAGAAAGAGAAGAGAAATGAAAGCTAAGTAGAGAGAGAAAGTAGGAAATTCTAGAGAGAGAAGGTGGAGTCTAGAGAAGAGAGGATAAGAATGATGCCTAGAGAGAGAAATTAAGACCTAGAGAGATGAAGACTCGCCATTAAAGCTTACCTAGAATCGGCTCGAGATGGATTGCCATGAGGAGGAGATAGCCACGCTGGTGAAGCCGTTCAAGAGTTGCAAGTGGAGGATACCGGAGCATGTGAGGTGCATTCATCAACTCGTGAAGGAGGTAGATCTTAGTTGCTGGTGCTGGTATGTGGTGAGGATGGTGGTGTTGTTGGCTACAACTAGTAGGTCCAACAACCGTTGAGGAGGGATGGAGAGATGGAGAAAGATCGTGAAGATGAAAGGGAGGAGGATGGTGACGTTGGTGGTGGTGCTCCAAACAGTGGAGCAACAAGCAAGAGGGAAGTGGAACGAGGTGTGTGTTCCTGCTGGAGGTGCTCCAAGAAGAGCAACAACAAGTGAGGTGCTGTTGTGGGTTAAAAATGAGGGGGTTGCAAGTTTCGCCAGAGTTGCAAACCTGCAACTCCGGTGATGGTGTTCTAGGTGAATACGGTGGCTAGAAGGAGTCCTAAACAGTGGAGAAACGATGGGGATAGAAGGAGAGGTGAAGGCAGCACACAATCGCACAGAGCAACAAGCTGCAGGCGGTAGTGGAGGTGCTGGAGGGTGAAGCGCCGCTGATTGAGAGGAAGTTGCAGGTTGATGGAGGAGCTTGTACGCTGACCTGCTGTTGGGGTAGGAGGAAAGTGGTGCTGCAAGAGGGGGGCAGCAGCGTGCAGGCAGAGAAGGGAGGTGCTGCCGGAGTTTCAGAAGTGTTGCAGGCGGTGCAAACCAGGGAGGAACGTTGCTAGTCGTGGAAGGCGGTGCACCAGGGGGTTGGCGGTGTGGAGGTGTTGTTGTAGCGTCAAGAGAAGAGGGATGCGGCTGTGCTTCACACAGCAGCAGGGAGCGCGGACGAGAGGAGGAAGAAGGAGGCTGAGACAGAGGGTGGGGGGAATGGTTCGCCGGCCAAAGTTGTAGGTTTGCAACTCCGGCAAAAGCAAAAGAAGAAGAAGAAGAAGAAGAGAGAAGAAAAAAGAGGAGGAGAGGGGTTTGGAGATTAGAAGAGAAGGGAGGGGGATTAGGGTTCCAACGAACCCTTCTCTTCCCCTTAAAAAGCTTCCCTATTTCCTTTAATGGAAATAGGGGATTTTTCGAAAATAAAAAATAAGAAAAAATATTTTTTTTCTATTTTTTTTTTAAGTAAAACCTTACTTTTCTTTGGGGAATTTCCCCATTTAGTGGACTCCCTTTTTTATTTAAAAAGAATTAATTTAAAGCATTTGAAAATCGCGAGGTCCACTAAATGGTCGGGCCACGGGTCGATGATGATGGGCCCGGCTACTGGTCCACAAGGATTGATGATGTCCGTCGTCTCACAAGATGATGTGACAGACAATTTGATGACGATCGGATGGATGGTGACTTGATTGGGACCCAGATTGGTAGATCAACGGATCTAGAGAGATCCAACGGTCCAGTGGAAGATCCAACGGTCCGATTGAAGATCCAACGGTCAGAAAGCTAAGGGAGATGAGACAGAGCCAATGGGCAGGAGTTCTGGGGTTAGGTCAGTAGATCCGAGGACCGAGAGATGAAGAGAGATAGAATAAGGAGAGATGAGATAGAAAATTAGGGGGAGGAGAGAAAAAATATCAAAAAATATAGATAAAAGTATTGGCAGAGGGTCTGGAACCCTGGTCTTCACTGTGACCATCCTCACACTTCTCCAGTAGAGTAGACCATCATTCATTGCTGACTCATGTGGCTTTAAATGCTTTGGTCCGTCTCTTGGTCATTGGCTTTCCTACTCTCTTCATTTTTTGGGCCAACTTTTTGGTCCTCTTATTTAGCCCATATCTTCTAGTCATAGCCTGTGGCTCTTCAAGCTTTGATATTAGGCTTCTATGGTTGATCGTGGGCCCGCAAATCTCGAGAATAGCCCGATCGAGTTTTTTGCAAGAGAAAAGCACGTAATGAGACTTGATCATAACGTCTTTATACCTAGACTTCTAGAAATGCGTTTAATGCATGCAAATATACTATTTCGTCCAGAAAAGTGTGTTCTGCGCAATGAAATAGACTCTTACGTAAAAAAATAGATAATTAGAGCAGTTTTACGTAGGAGAGTGTGATAACGCTTAGAAGATAACAGTGGAAAATATGTACTTTTAAGCGAATATCAGTATGTTCAATTTTGATCGAGTTGTCCATGTTCTTCAGATAGTTATGTTCCAAGGTGTTAAATGTGAGAGAATTGGAACAACTTGAATCACAGATTGCGATAACACTTTGCAAATTGGAAATGATATTTCCGCTGACCTTTTTTGATATTATGGTGCATTTGCCCATTCATCTAGCTAATGAAGCCAAGGTGGTTGGACCAGTGCAATATCGGTGGATGTATCCAATCGAGAGGTACTTGCACAGGCTAAAGATATATGTCCGAAATAAGAATTATCCTGAGGGTTCAATTGCCGAAGGGTATATTTGTGAAGAATCTTTAATATTTTGCTCAAGATACTTGCATGACATTGAGACAAGGTTCAACCGACCGCAACGAAATAGCGATGCTGTTAATGCTGAATCACGTGAGAAGTTATCCATTTTCGCCGGAACTGGTTGTGTTGTAAAGAAGGCAACATCACATATGCTAAGCGACCTTAACTGGCAACAAACTCATTTCTACGTGCTCAACAACTGCCCCAAAGTTGCTCCATTTATTGTGTAACACTAATCATTTCAAATCTATTTCCAATATGTATTTCAATACATTGGTACTTAGTGTTTGTATTATATATTGTACAGGCGACACAAAGAAATAATCAGTGCCAATAATAAACATATGGGTCCTAGGGATGTGGATCTGAAACATATTAAGGAGTTTGCTTCATGATTTAAAAACCATGTAAGGTTTCGATATCATACAACATTTATACTTTATAAGTGTAATTATATATTGTATTAAATGTATTAATTGACCTTATTTTTCAATTTGAATAGGTCTCACAGATGCCGTTAAATGGTGAGCAAATAGATGAATCTCTCAAATTATTATCTTTGGGTCCTTCTTGGATAGTGAATTCATATAAGGGGTACATTGTAAGAGGGTATAGATTTCATACACAAGATAGAATGAAATGAAGGAAAACTCAAAATAGTTGAGTTTTTATAACTGCAGAGACTAATAGTTTTGCAAGCGCGAGAGATACAAACCCGACAACATACAATGTTGAATACTATGGCATAACTGATGTTATAGAGTTACAATATCCTGGCGAGAATCGGATCGTGTTATTCAAATGTCATTGGTATGATGTCCTAAATCATGGGGGATTCCACCAAGATGAGTATGGGTTCAACTGTGTGAATATCAAATGAACCTTAAATACCAACGAACCATTTATTCTTGCAACTCAAGCACAACAAGTTTTTTATATCCAAGACATCACCAATGACGATTAGCGCATTGCAGTAAAGACACAACCAAGAGACACGTATGATATGAAGTCGATCGAGGATCCAGAAGATGAGCCTTTCCACATAAATGAGCCTGGGATGTACCAAGATCCTACTGACTCCAATGATAATGTCACTTGGGTCAGGGATGATGTTGACGGAGTTGTTGTTGAAGCTTATGAAGTAGATCAAGCTTTCATCGATGATGATGATGATTAAATGTAATTTTGAATATTTTTTTATTTTAATTTTCGTCTTGTAAGATGTTTGATTATTTAAATTGACGTTTATGCTTCTACGTTGACCTAATATTATTCATGCAGGAAGTTAAAATATAAAATGCCTCGACGTGACAAGTCTAGGCGTATTCCAGCGGTCCCATTCACATTGGCGACCCCATCGGTGGTGGCGGTGACGTCGTCGGTCCCATCGATGATGGCAACCCCATCGGCGGCGGCAGCGGCGACGTCGTCGGCCCCGTCGATGTCGGCGACCCCTTCATCTTCACAGGGGGCGAATCCCCCACAGTCGACGCCTGGTAGTTCTGGTATGATAAGTTGCTCATTATTATTGTTTGAAGTTATAATCTTGTATATTCGTTGACATGTTTGTGTTTAATTTTTTAAACAGCTTCAACTAGGGTTTGTAGGAGAGGGCCCACCCAAGGCGTGGGTAATTTTGGAATGGAATATGGTTAGAAAATGCAGCTATAATAGAATGACAAAGGCCAACCGGTAACTGCAATAGGTGGCTCATTTGGGCATTTATTGGGCACGACTATTAGGTATTCTGGCAACGACACGTTGCAGGCCAAGAGATGGGCTAACATTCCTAACCATGCAAAGGATAGGATGTGGAAAGGAATAAAAGTAAAATCATCTTAATATATGTGTTTCACATTTAGTAGAGGACATGATTTACTTAATATAATTTTTTTTCACATTTACTTAATATAACTTTTCAAGCAAAAGTTGATATCACCGACGAGCATAGACCGTGGGTCATTGAAAGTAGGATTTTTCCGCGTTGTTGTTTACGGAAACACTAATTCCAACCAAATTGTATCTTTTCCGATTTAATTCCTGCAAAAATAGTAATTCTTGCACAGTGGGAAGTTTCGGATGTCGATCCGCACTCGGGTTTAGTTAACGCAATCAAGAACATAAAATGACGGATTTTTACCAGAAAAATGCCAGAAATTCATGGAGGGATGAGAGTGGTGGATTTGTGATTTTTTTTTTAAAACATGATTTCGGGAATTTTCTAGAGAGAGGATTTATCAAAACTGCAAACTAAATCAACAAACATAAAAAAAAAAAAATTTAAGAGAGAGAGAGAGCAAACATGCCAAAATCAATTTTTATTCTTCAAACAAAATAAAGTCTACAGTGCCTGGATCCCATTACTGAAGCAAATAAAAAAAATTAATCTAGAAAGAATGAGTAAAAGAGATACTAGAAAGAGAAAATTAAAAATTCTAGAGAAAGGGAGACTGATTTAGAGAGAGAAAGTTGAGATCCTACCGGGGGTGGCTGAAGCTTATGGTGGCAGCACTTGCTGATGTTTGCAAGTTGCAACACCAGCTCAAGAGAGAGAGACCGTACCTCCTCTCTCTTCTTCCTCTTTTTTTTTTTTTTTTTTTATAGATGAAGAGAGGAGGGGATCATGAAACTATGGTGGAGGGGCTGCTGCCTGTGTGGAGGCGTTGCAGTAGGCAGCAACGAGGAGGGGCGCACCAGGTTTGCACCCCTTCCTCCTTCTTTTTCTTCTCTTCTATCCTCTTCTTTCCCCTTTCTTTTTTTTCTTTTTTTTTTTTTTTTTTTGACTGAGATGAAGATGTTGAGAAGACGAGATGAGCACCTTGCTGGTTCGGCCAGCAAGGGTGTGGTGAGGTGTAGGCTGTGCTGGTGGCAATATGGAGCAGGAAATTATAGGCCGGTGGAGGAGCACTACTTTAGGTTGTTTGCTGGTAGGAAAAACGATGGTGAATCCGGGCAGCAATTGGATGAAGACTCCACCGTCTGGAGTTGCAGGTTGCACTCCAGCAACCGTTGAATGAAGGTGGATGGCGATGGAGGCTGGATAGGGGCGGCAAGAAGAGGGCGATCTTCCCTCTTTCTTCTTCTCCTTTTCTCTTCTATATTTTTTTTCCTTTTTTCTTGACTGCTGAACCATGAAGAAGAAGGGGAGGGTGACGGTGGCTGGCTGTTGAAGGGGGCAGCGTGGATCGATGGAGGATAGCAGCTTGGTGATGGTGGTAATGGTGATTACGGCTTGGAGATTGGAGCGTTGATGGATGGTGGCTGGGTTGTTGAACATTGAGGAACGGCTGGTGATCCTTTTCGTCGGTTTTAATGGTGCTTGCCATAGTTGCAACCTGCAACTCCGGTGATCTCTTTTTTTTTTTTATAAAAAGGCAGCAAGGAGGGGCGCTGGTTTTTGTGATGGATGGAATGGGTGAGATGGGAGATGAAAGGGGCGGCAGTGGAGGAGGACGGTGGTGAATGGGATGGCTTGTGATGGGCGGTTCTTTTTCAGCAAGAAGAGGAGACTCTTCTCTCAAGGAAAAACGTGGAGATGGGGGCTGGGTTTTTTTTTTTTTTTTGGTTCCAACGTGATGGAGAATGGGAGATATCCCTCCGAAAATTTGGAACGTGGGTAGAGAGTTGGAGAGGAGAGAGAACAGGGTTTTTGGGCTCGCCCCCTTGTATGGGAACCGTGGGTTCCTAGTATAGAAACCCACGGTTTCTAATTTGAAAGCTTCTCTCTCCCTCCTTCATTTGGAAAATAGACTTTTAAAGAAAATATATTTGTTTCCAAAAGTTTTCCTCTCGCTATTCATTCCCATTAAAAATATTTACCAATAAAGTCTAATATTTCTTTCCAAAAACTCAACTTTCTAAAAATCTCCCTCCCAATGTTCTTTCTAAAAAATTCTCCTTATTTTCCAAAACTTTCTTCTGTAAAAATTTTTAGAATGTAATGTGGGCCGTCCATCTTCTCAGCAATCGTGATCACATTGGCCAACACTACGGACCATGGCTGTAGGATATAAATTTATGAGAAGGATGGCCGTCAGATTCTAAGATTGCGAGATCGATGATCGGATGATATGGAGGATGATTTGATGATGATCAGACGGTCGAGATCGACCAAGGTAGGCCGTAAGATTGAGTGATTGCGAAGGTAGAGAGGATCGGATGATTCAGATTTGAGAGAGGAGAAAGAAAATATTACAAAATAAAGAGAGAAATGCTAGTAGAGGGTCTTGAAACCCGATCTTTGACGTGGTCTTCTGCATGCTTTACCAACTGAGCAAGCACTCGCCTTATGTTGGTTTATAAGCTTTAATCTCCTTAGTCTCTTCTTTGAGGGCTTGTCTCTCCTTCTCTCTTGGTCGTCCCTCGATTCCGTCGACTCTCTGGCTCTTCCCGTCTTTGGCCTATATCTCCTCATCCTTAACCTGTTGGCTCTTGAGCTTTGATCCTAGGTTCTACAAGTTGATTGTGGGCCCGCATGCCATCAAAATTGCCCAATTAGTGCCCCCGCGATAGAAAAATCGCGTAATGAGAATGACTTCGCATGTAGGTCAAATAAATGCGTATGAATGCATGCGAATATATCGTTTTAACCAGAAAAGTGTGTTCTACGGAATGAGAGAAACTCTGACGTAGAAATGTTGATAAAAAATGCAGTTTTACGTAGAAGAGTGTGACAATGCCAGAAGGATAATTACTTAAAATAAGCACTTTTGAGCGAATATCAGTCATGCAGAGTATGGGAGTCAAATACAAAGAGTGGAAGAGTGATTTGAAAAAAAATTATGACGCGATGGACACTAATGAGCATCGACTGCAAAATAAACCTATAGGCATCAGCGATGAGGATTGGGCCTTTCTTGTTACATACTGGAGTAGTAATGAGTTTAAGGTATTTAAAACATAAAATTTTATCCACAATTTTTGGGTCAAAAAATTATTGTAATGTCATTGAATTTGTACAGGCTTTATCAACACAAAATAAGGCAAATCGCAGTAAACAAACAATGAAACATACTAGGGGGACGAAAAGTTTTGCACGACATAGAGAAGAAGAAGTGCGTATATGGTTTCATCCACTCACTTTTTTTTATATGGTTTCATCTACTCACTTTTTTTTAAGTCACAATAACATATAACTATGTAACAATTTGTATATTTTCTTTAATGATAGGCTCGGAGTAGGAAAGACGGGTACTACACCAACACAAATCGATTTATTCTTCCGAACCCATATTAAAAAAGATGGGTCACCAGTTGATTCTACATCTGGTGAGATCATGGTATGTAAAATGTCTACCTGATCATAGAAATATAATTGTCTTCTACTCATTTATTTGCTTTGAATACAGTCAAAATTTTAAGAGCTTTCACAGAGTTAGATGTCACAAAATGGGGAGTCTTCTACTCCCACACTCACACCTGATGACATCTATACCATTGTGATGCCCCCAGAGCGACATGGTAGGGTACGCGGTTTCGGCTTAGGCCCGATGCCTACTACGGCCTTTGGCTCATCATCCCGCTCATCCAGTTCTAGTTATACGAGTCTTCAAAATGAGATGACAGAAATGCAATAATCAAATATGCAACTTCAAGAGCAAATGAAGCAAATGCATCAGTGATATTCGCTTAAAAGTGCGTATTTTCCATTGTTATCTTCTAAGCATTTTCACACTCTCCTACGTTAAAATGCTCTATTTATCTACTTTTCTACGTAAGAGTATCTTTTGTTGCGTAGAACACACTTTTCTAGATGAAATGGTATATTTGCATGCATTAAACACATTTTTGGAAGTCTAGACATTGAGTCGTTCTGATAAAGTCTCATTACGCGCTTCTTCTGTCGCAGGAAACCCCGATGGGACAATTCTCGAGACTTACGAGGTCACATCGATCAGGAAAGCCCATTATCAAAGCTTAAAGAGCCCACATGCTATGACTAAAAGATATGGACCAAATATGGGCTGAATAAGAGGACCAAAAAGTCGGCCCAAAGAACGAAGAGAGCAGGAAAGCCAATGACCAAGAGACGGACCAAAGTGTTTAAAGCCACATGAGTCAGCAAAGAATGATAGTCGACTCTACTGGAGAAGCGTGAGGATGGTCACAATGAAGACCAGGGTTCCAGACCCTCTGCCAATACTTTTATCTCCATTTTCTGATATTTTCTCTCTCATTTCTCCTTATCTCTCTCTCTTCATCTCTCGGTCCTCGAATCTACTGACCTAACCCCAGAACTCCTGCCCATTGGCTCTGTCCCATCTCCCTTAGCTTTCTGACCGTTGGATCTTCAATCGGACCGTTGGATCTTCCACCGGACCGTTGGATCTCTCTAGATCTGTCGATCTACCAATCTGGGTCCCAATCAAGTCACCATCCGTCCGATCACCATCAGATTGTCTGTCACATCATCTTGTGAGACAATGGACATCATCAATCCATGTGGGCCAGTAGCCGGGCCCATCATCATCGACCCGCTGTCCGACTAGTTAGTGGACCCCGTGAATTTCAAAATAATTTTAATTAAATTTTAAAAATGGGGGGTCCACTAAATGGGGAAATTCCCCAAAGAAAAGTAGTGTTTTACTTAAAAATATATATATATTTTTATTTCAAAAATTCCCTAATTTCCATTAATGGAAACTAGGGAGCTTTAAAAGGGGAAAGAGAAGGGTTCTTTGGAACCCTAATCCTCCTCTAATCCCTTCCATTCTCTCCCCCAACTCTCTTGCCCCTTCTTCCCCTCGGTTTTTGGCCGTTTTTCTTTCTTCTCCTCTTCTTCCTTCTCATCTTCTTCATTTTCTTTTTACCGGAGTTGCAGCCTGCAACTCTGGCCGGTAGCAACAACACCACAGCAACGCCCAGCCCCCTCTCCTCCTCACCTGTGCGCGCCTCTGCAACGCCTCTAGCACCACCGTTTGCAACTCACACCATCGCCCGGAATCCTAGCAAGCTTCCACGGTCTTTCTTGCTGGTGTGCGACCTGCAACTTCTTCGCCTGCCTTGCGCCTTCTCTGGCACACCGCCTGAACCTGAGCTCTCCCACGGCTCTGACTCCCTCTTCTCTTCCATCTCTCTGATCTCTCTCTTCTCCAATACCATCTCTTGCAAAAGGAACTCAAAAAAAAAAAAAAAATAGAGAAAACAAAGAGGAAGAGAGGAGGAGAAGGAGTTCTCCTTGCTGCAGGTTTAGGGGTGGTCGATTTCCTCCATTGCAATCACCACAGCACCTACCAACCTTCAACGGAGCAGCACGTTCGATGCTCCTGTCAAAAGGTGCTGGAGTTGCAACTTGCAACTCCGGCTACCTCCATTAATGCCGGCAAGGTGCCTTTCCATTGCTGCCAGCCACTTCATCCAAACACACCAACTGAACACCTTCTCCACCCTATCAGCCGGTCACTTGCCGCCTCCCTCACTTGCCACAACTAGCATCTGCTCCTCGAAGCTTCAATCCCTGCTCCATCTTCATCTTGCTGGACATACAGCAAGCACCTCCATTACCGTGCATGACCTACAACTCAATGTTGCAGGTCTATAAATCTCCATCACCACCGCTTGAAGAAGAAGGGGAAGTTGCAGACTCCCCTCTTGAAGATTGCTACACCACCGCCCAGTACTTCTCCACCTCATCTCCACGGATTGAAGCCGCACTAAAACTCCATCTTTCTCACCAACGAACAAGTTTTCTACTTGTTTCTCATGGCCGAATTCAAATCATATTTGCCCTTCGTCAGTGGCCGATCTCGCCGACCTCCAAGCAATCCACCATGGTAACTCACTCTAGATCTAGCTAGTAATTTCCCCCTCTTTTTCTAGCTTTATCTCTCTAGTTTTTTTTTTCACTTTCTCTCTCTAGCTTATTTTTATATGCTTTGTAGCTTGAGTAAGATTTGCTTTCTAGTTAGTTTTTCATGTTTGATTCAAGTTTGTAAGACTTTTGATCAATTACGAAAAGCAGTTTGATAATTATGTTTTAATTGATGGTAGCATTTTCTCTCTCTAAAAATCTGAAAAAATCGTGTTTTAAAAAAATCACAAATCCACCACTCTCACCCCCTTTATCAATTATTTTCATAAAATTCTTGTTAGAAGCCGTCATTTTATGTGCCTGAATTGCACAAACTAACCCTGAGTGTGAATCGACATCCGACACTTCCCACTATGCAAGAAGTTCTAAATTTTGCAGGATAATCGGATCAAATTACAAATCTTGTTGATTCTAGGGTTTCCGTAACCAACGACGCGGAAAAATCCTACTTTCAAATGGATCAGCAAATGCAACAACAAATGCAATAGCAAATGCAAGAGTTTATTCACTCCATGCAACACCCCAACATTTTGCCTCCTAGCCAAGATCAGGATTAGGTATGTCCACATTCTTCTTTTAGGATTGAAAGTAGGGTTTTTCCGCGTCGTTGGTTACGAAAACCCTAATTCCAACAAGATTTGTAATTTTTATCCGATTATCCTGCAAAATTGACAGATTTGTATAGGGATTCGTGTCGGATGTCGATCCGCACTCGGGGTTAGTTTGTGCAAGCAGTGAACATGAAATGATGAATTTTTCTCAGAAATTTTTACTAAAAAGGATGGAGTGGTGAGAATGATGATCGATTTAAAATAATTGTTGGCGATTTTTAGAGAGAGAAATTGACCTGAGCTACTTAAGAAACAACCACAGAATAAAAGACAGTACTTTGCATGAAATAAACAATTTTATTTATTTGAATAACTTGAAAGTAACTTACAATTCCAAGAAAGATGAACTAGTTACAAAGCATTAAAGATGACTCCTAAGCATTAAAAAAAATCTAGAGAGAGAAAATTAAAAATTCTAGAGAGAAGGAGACTGATTTAGAGAGAGAAAGTTGAGATCCTACCAGGGGTGGCTAAAGCGTATGGTGGCAGCACTTGCTGATGTTTGCAAGTTGCAGCACCAGCTCAAGAGAGAGAGACCGTACCTCCTCTCTCCTCTTCCTTTTTTTTTTTTTCTTTTGGATTTGCAGGCTTTGGAGGCTTGGGCTGCTTGCTAGTGAGAGATGACGATGGGTTGCTGAACAGCCAACCCAAGATGAGGAAGACGTGAGGTGGTTGCAGCAGGTATGAGCTTCACGGTGGAGAAGCAGGTTATGGATCAACGGTTCAAGGAGAACCAGCAGTAAGTTGTGGGGTGAGCTGTGAAGCGTGCTGATCGGAGATGGAGGTAGCAACGGCGGAATAAGCAGGTGGTTGGGAGCCGTTATAGGCAGTGGATGGAGCAAGGTTTAATGGCCTACAACTTGCAGGCCGTGAAACCAACAGGTGGCGGTGAAGGAGATGGAGGAGGACGGTGAAGAGAGGTCGGCTTGGAAAGGAGAAGAGAACGGCTGGATGGGGGCGGTAAGGTTGAAAGATGTGGAACGGTGCTGTTGCAGAGGTGGAGGAGAGCATGAGGTACAGCAAGTGTGAGGTGGCTGGAGTCGTGGAGGCAGTAGAGGCAAAGACGAACCAGTTTTTGGCCGTAGTTGCAGGTAACGACGGTGTACAGCAATCCTTGATGGAGGCGGATTGGTTTTCCACAGAGAGATGGATGAGCAGGATCGTTAGGAGCAGTTGATGAAAGGGGCGGTGAAGGAGCTCTTGGGTAGCAAGGTGTTCGAGTAGGAGAGGGGTGGCTGGCGTTGCAGGCCGGAGTTGCAGGCTGCAACTCCGGTAGACAACGTGAAGAAGATGACGAAGAAGAAGAAGGAAAAGAAGAAAAAGAAGGAGAAGAAGAAAGGGAAAACGTGGGGAGAAGATTCGGGGAAGGAGAGGAGCAGAAAGGAGGGGGATTAGGGTTCGAACGAACCCTATTTTCTTTGGGGAATGTCCCCATTTAGTGGACCCCCCATATTTTTAAAATTTAATTAAAATTATTTGGAAATTCACGGGGTCCACTAACTGGTCGGACAACGGGTCGATGATGATGGGCCCGGCTACTGGCCCACATGGATTGATGATGTCCATCATCTCATAAGATGATGTGACAGACAGTCTGATGGCGATCGGATGGATGGTGACTTGATTGGGACCCAGATTGGTAGATCAACGGATCTAGAGAGATCCAACGGTCTGTTTGAAGATCCAACGGTCCAATGGAAGATCCAACAGTCAGAAAGCTAAGGGAGATGAGATAGAGCCGATGGGCAGGAGTTCTGGGGTTAGGTCAGTAGATTTGAGGACTGAGAGATGAAGAGAGAGAGAGAATAAGGAGAGATGAGAGAGAAAGTATCAAAAAATTGAGAAAAGTATTGGCAGAGGGTCTGGAACCCTGGTCTTCACTGTGACCATCCTCACGCTTCTCCAGTAGAGTAGACTATCGTTCTTTGCTGACTCATGTGGCTTTAAACGCTTTGGTCCGTCTCTTGGTCATTGGCTCTCCTACTCTCTTCGTTCTTTGGGTCGGCCTTTTGGTCTTCTTATTCAACCCATATTTGGCCCATATCTTCTAGTCATAGCATGTGGGCTCTTTAAGCTTTGATAATGGGCTTTCCTGCTCGATGTGGGCTCGCAAGTCTCGAGAATTGTCCCATCGGAGTTTCCTGCGACAGAAGAAGCGCGTAATGAGACTCTATCAGAATGACTTCATGTCTAGACTTCCGAAAATGTGTTTAATGCATGCAAATATACTATTTCGTCCAGAAAAGTGTGTTCTACGCAACAAAAGAGACTCTTACGTAGAAAAGTAGATAAATAGAGCATGTTAACGTAGGAGAATGCAATAACGCTAAAAGGATAATTGCTTAAAATAAGCACTTTTGAGCGAATATCACAACCCCCAACCAGCATATTGCCAATCCTTGGCAATTAGTGCGAAATAAATGAGCTTAAAAGGGCTCTGCACATGCTGCACACTTTCACATTAGCTCCGGGAAAACACTGTTCGTCAAATCATTGAATGGATGCAAAAACAGTTACATGCTAGAGAAGAGTTTGAAAGTTTTGGCAAGACTACAGACTGATAATCATGACCCAGAATAGTCAGACTCTGCGTGTGTGTGTGCTCAACATTCTCATCATCCGACAGTAAAGATTTCCAGATCACCTCTAAGTTTTTATGCCTCGACCTCAAATCTCACATGTTTAGCACTCAGAATAGAATCACACAAGAAGGGTTTTCTTCTTTTCTCTCAATTTATATGTGAGGAGATGTGTTGATATATGAAAGCAAAGATCTCACATATGTATTATTTAAAGGAAGGACATCTTTAACAGAAGAAGATCTCATGATTGGAATACCACTTCACTCGGGAACGTTAGATCAAACTCTATAGCTTCTCCTTCTCCAATCTCCACATTTTATGATCGTGCTATCCTAGAATCAAGTAGGACTTTCCTGGGTTGTAATGAGGCTTAGGTCAGGTGTAGAAAAATAAAGGTATACAGGATTTCAAAGATCTTGAGAGGATATTGCCATTTTCTTGCATTTTTCCTGCGGCGTAACACCATTATCTGGTTCTTTTTTCTTTTTTTGTATTTTTCTCTTTTTCTTGATATTTCTGAGACTGCTCAATTTCTTTTCAGCACTTTTTCATACTTTCTTTTCATATTTTGTTTTCAGCTTGAACCACTTTCTTTTTCTTTTGATTCTTCTTCTTTACTTTTCTTTTCACGGTACACCCATATCAGTTATTCTTTTGTCCATCTCAAAATAAGGGTAGCCAGTCATGCTTCATAGCTAGATTGGATTTTAGGTTGATGGGTTTACAAAGAAAAGGCTTTTATAGAAGGGTTCAAGGGGTTTCTAGTGAAGTATAATTCAGGTGAGTAAAAAGGCTGAATGGTTCAGAAAAATGGCCTAAATTATTTTCTAGGGTTTGCACTACCATGCATACTGTCTTGACTGGATACAGAGAAGGTTCTATTGTAGTAATCCAATTTTCGATGTCGTTCCGAGTTTTATGATCGAAGCAAAAGATAATGAGATCTCTCAACGAATATTGCGGGCAAGAAGAATAGTGAGTCATCTTGTGGCTCAGAATTATTGTATAACCCTCTGAATTGATTAAAGGCTCGAAAGCTCACTGGGCTAGGTCTCCACAATTATTCTCATAGGATCTCCAGAATTTCTAAACTTAGGATGACTCTGATATTGATAGTATACAATTGTGCCGAATATGAGTTTTTCTGAGTTTTCAAACCTGCTGTAGTCACGCTTGACTTGACTCTAACGCTAACAAAAATTGACATCCTCAATACTGACTTAACGGAGGTTTTCAGCTAATCAAAGTCAAGGTATTTGACACATTTTTGAAATTCTAGAAAACTTTTGGAGGACATCGGAAATCACCCCAAAAACAACTTTTTTTTTTTTTATCAAAATGAAGACATGAGTTTTGGTAAATATCCACCCCCAACCAAAATACAGCACCGTCCTCGGTGCTCATGACTGGGACATAAAATGATGAAAAATCAGTGATGATGATGCAAAGATTCAGGAAGGATGTTACCAAGTAGGCAGAAATTCGACAGTGTGTGGTACCTGATGATCGGAAGAATGAATGTACCTGCATTTCCAAAGATATAACAATAATAACAAATGCATGAGACTCATGTACTCTAGGAATACCGGAATTGCCTTTCCGAAAGCGCTAAGTTTTACGTCTTCAGCCAGACACAACGGGGGTGGTAAGCACCCCCTACCAAGTTGGAG
This sequence comes from Euptelea pleiosperma, assembly GCA_035048495.1. Taxonomy (NCBI): domain Eukaryota; kingdom Viridiplantae; phylum Streptophyta; class Magnoliopsida; order Ranunculales; family Eupteleaceae; genus Euptelea; species Euptelea pleiosperma. The sequence continues at coordinate 20,317,873 of CM068547.1, forward strand.
CACAGGAGACTGAGTGGATTATCAGTCGACATAGACAGGATCGATGAGATCGATCTCAAAAGTCTGAATGAGCAATACGTCAAGTTCATGGAACTGTTTAAGACGCTGACCATTGACCTGGAATGAGGAGTGATCCTTGGGATCCTCAATAGTGATTGCCCCAAAGGGTGTGACTGCTGTGACCGTATAAGGACCGGTCCACCTAGATTTTAATTTCCCAGCGAAGAGATGAAGACGGGAATTATAAAAAAAGACCTTCTGTCCTGGATGGAACTCTTTCCTGAGGATGCTCTTGTCATGTATCCACTTCATTTTTGCTTTATAATTCTTGGACAAGTTGTAGGCATCATTTCTGATTTCTTCTAACTCATTCATTTGAAGTTTTCGCTCCTCCCCTGCAGAGTCGAGGTCGAAGTTGAGTTTCTTAATGGCCCACAGGGCACGATGTTCAATCTCTACAGGTAGATGACAGGGTTTCCCAAAGACGAGACGATAGGGAGACATACTGAGTGGGGTCTTGTAGGCGGTTCTGTATGCCCATAAAGCATCAGTGAGACGAGTAGACCAGTCTTTACGTGTGGTATTGACCGTTTTCTCCAAGATCTGCTTGATCTGACGATTAGAAACCTCCACTTGACCACTAGTCTGCGGATGATAAGCTAGGGCAACCTTGTGGGTTACCCCATACTTTTTCATTAATTTCTCGAATGTCCTATTGCAGAAATGGGTGCCCCCATCACTAATGATGGCCTTAGGGGCACCGAATCGGGCGAAGATGAACTCCTTTAGGAATTTGACCACCACTTTGTGGTCATTGGTCTTGGTGGGAATGGCTTCTATCCATTTGGATACATAGTCTACCGCAAGGAGAATGTACTCAAAACCATAGGAAACGGGAAAGGGGCCCATGAAGTCGATGCCCCAGATGTCAAATATTTCATCGACCTGGATGGGAGTGAGGGGCATCATGTTCCTCTGGGAGATGCGGCCTAGATGCTGGCAATTAGGACAGGTTTTGTAGTAGATATGGGCATCTTTAAATAGTGTAGGCCAGTAGAATCCGCATTGCAGGACTTTTTCTGCAGTCTTCTTAGTGCTGAAATGACCACCACAAGGTTGGTCATGACATGAGGACAAGATATTGAGTTGGTCCGACTCAGGGACACAGAGACGAATGATCTGGTCAGGACAGTATTTATACAAATAAGGGTCATCGCAAGAGTAGTACTTAACTCTTGCTAGGAATTGGCTTTTGTCTTGCTTTGACCAGTGTGAAGGCATTTCTTTGGCGACAAGGTAGTTGACAATGTCAGCATACCATGGATGAACGGAGATAGCGAACAGTTGTTCGTCTGGAAAGGTTTCAGGGATGGGCTGGGTGTCGAAGGATGACTCTAAAGTCAGTCTAGACAAGTGATCAGCCACTACATTCTCAGTTCCTTTCTTATCCTTAATCTCGAGGTCGAATTCCTGCAGTAAGAGAATCCATCAAATAAATCGAGGCTTGGTTTCCTTTTTCGACATAAGATAACGAAGGGCTGTGATATTCGCTCAAAAGTGCTTATTTTAAGCAATTATCCTTTTAGCGTTATTGCATTCTCCTACGTAAAATGCTCTATTTATCTACTTTTCTACGTAATAGTCTCTTCTGTTGCGTAGAACACACTTTTCTGGACGAAATGGTATATTTGCATGCATTAAACACATTTTCGGAAGTCTAGATATTAAGCCGTTCTGATAAAGTCTCATTACGCGCTTCTTCTGTCGTATGAAACCCCGATGGGACGATTCTCAAGACTTGTGGGCCCAAATCGATCATGAAAGCCCATTATCAAAGCTTAAAGAGCCCACATGCTATGACTAGAAGATATGGGCCAAATATGGGCTGACTAAGAGGACCAAAAAGCCGGCCCAAAGAACGAAGAGAGCAGGAGAGCCAATGACCAAGAGACGGACCAAAGCGTTTAAAGCCACATGAGTCAGCAAAGAATGATAGTCGACTCTACTGGAGAAGCATGAGGATGGTCACAGTGAAGACCAGGGTTCCAGACCCTCCGCCAGTGCTATTCTCTCTATTTTCTGATACTTTCTCTCTCATCTCTCCTTATTCTCTCTCTCTCTTCATCTCTCGGTCCTCGAATCTACTGACCTAACCCCAGAACTCCTGTCCATCGGCTCTATCTCATCTCCCTTAGCTTTCTGACCGTTGGATCTTCCTTCGGACCGTTGGATCTTCAATCGGACCATTGGATCTCTCTAGATCCGTCGATTTACCAATCTGGGTCCCAATCAAGTCACCATCCATCCGATCGCCATCAGACTGTCTGTCACATCATCTTGTGAGACGATGGACATCATCAATCCATGAGGGCCAATAGCCGGGCCCAACTTCATCGACCCGCTGTCCGACCAGTTAGTGGACCCCGCGAATTTCAAAATAATTTTAATTAAATGGGGGGTCCACTAATTGGGGAGATTCCCCATAGAAAAGTAGGTTTTTACTTAAAAAAAAAATATATATATATATATATATATTTCTTATTTTTTTATTTTCAAAAATCCCCTATTTCCATTAAAGGAAATAGGGAAGCTTTAAAAGGAGAAGGATAGGGGTTCGTTCGAACCCTAATCCCTCTCCCCTCTCCTCCTCTCCTTCCCCCTATCCTTTCCCTTCTTCCCCGCGTTCTTCTTTCTCCTCTTCTTCCTCCTTTCTTCTTCGTCTTCTTCCCTATCCTTCGCCGGAGTTGCAGGTTTGCAACTCCGGCCGTTCTTCTTCTTCTTCTTCTTCTTCTTCTTCTTCTTCTTCTTCTTCTTCTTCTCCTCCTCCTTCTTCTTCTTCTTCTTCTTCTTCTTCTTCTCCTCTTCCTCCTCCTCTTCTCCTTCTTCGTCTTCTTCTTCTTCTGCAACGTCGCCGGAGTTGCAGACAGCAACTCCGGTCGTCGTTTTCACGCACCACCGCCAGCACATCCTTCTCCCCCTCTCCGCCTATCCTTCTTCTTCCTCTTCTCTTTCTCCTTTTTCTTCTTCTTCTTCTTCTTCTTCTTCTTCTTCTTCTTCTTCTTCTTCTTTTGCTTCGTGCCCTTCCTCTTCTTCATCTTCTTTAAACCTGCAATCGCCGGAGTTGCCGCCTGCAACTCCGGCCACCTGCTGTGCAATCGTCCACCCTTGGCCACCACTGTTAGACCTGCAACTTGCAGGTGCGCCTCCAGCCGTCTGGTTCCACCTCCGCCTGCTACCAAGCCAAAGAGAATCCTCCTTGTATCGGAGTTGCAACATGCAACTCCGGTGACCTCCATTTAAGCCGGACTGACCACCATCTTCTTCTCAGTTACGGGATTCCATCCCTCGAACCAGCAGACCACCACCACGCTCTCACCATTAAAACCGTTCATCCTTGCACATCCCCACCACAGTCTCCTCCCTTCCTCATGTGTTTCCGGCGTTTAAGCCGGCCAATGCCGCTATAAAACGCACCACCAACGTGCATTTTCTCCACCCTCCTCTTCTCCTTCACGAGGTGTAGCCCGTGAGCACTTCACTTCGTAGCTGTGGAGCGCACCAGCAACCCGTTCTTCACCCAGCAATCCACCACGTCCTGCTGCTCACACCGTCTTCCACATCAACAACTCACCACCAGCCATGAACCTCCTTTCTTAGTGGCCGGCATCTGCACCTCCTTGCACGCTCCACCTTTCACCAAGTCGCTACCTCAAGCATCCACGCCATCAGCAAGGGTAGAACAATTCTCTTGGCTGGATTCTCCATTACATGGCAGACTCACAAGGTCAATCTCCTCCGATACAACTTCGGTAAGCATCTCGAGGTAATCCTTCTTCTCTCTCCTCTTTCTTCCTATTTCTCTCTCTCTACTTTCCCTATCTAAAATCCTCTTTCCTCTCTCGAAAAAAAAAAAAAAACTATTTTCTCTCTTTTCTCCTTAGATTCTCTCTCTAGAACTCATTCTATCATTCATCTCTCACCCTCTCTCTATTTTCTCGCTCTGCCATTTTCTTTCTCTCTCTATCACTTTCTCTCTTTTCCTTAGGTTCTCTCTACTTTCCCTCTCTAAATCTTCCATTCCTCTCTCTAATTTTCACGTTTTCTAATTAGGTTTTCCTGGTGTTTTATGATTGTATGCACATTTGATAAATTAATAAAGCAATTTGAATATTATGTTTTGGAGTTTTTCAGTGCATCTTAATCTAGAAATTATCTCTAAAATCATGTTTTCAATCACTTACAATCATCATTCTCACCTCTCCATAATTTTCTAGCATAAATTCCATCATTTTATGTTCAAATATGCGCTAACCCGACTAATCCCGAGTGCGGATCGACATCCGACACGAATCCCTATACAGAATCTTTGAATTTTACAGGATAATCGGATAATATTACAAATTGTGTTGAAGTTAGGGTTTCCGTAACCAACGACGCGGAAAAAAACCTACTTTCAGGCTGCATGATCAGTGTGTGATATTCGCTTAAAAGTGCTTATTTTAAGCCATTATCCTTTAGCGTTATCACACTCTCTTATGTTAAACTTCCCATTTATACACTTTTCTACGGAAGAGTCTCTTTCATTGCGTAGAATACACTTTTCTGGACGAAATAGTATATTTGCATGCTTTAAACGCATTTCTAGAAGTCTAGATATGAAGCCATTTCGATTAAGTCTCATTACGCGCTTTTCGTTATTGTAGGAAACCCGATCAGGCGATTCTCAAGACTTACGGGCCCACGATCAATCATAGAAGCCTACTATCAAAGCTTAAAGAGCCAACAGGCTATGACTAGAAGATACATGCCAAGTACGGGTCAAGTCAGAGGATCGTAGAGCCAGATAAAGAATCAAGAGAGGCAAAGCTGAAGACCAAGAGACGGGCCAAAGTGATTCAAAGCCGTACCAACTGACATAAAATGACGGCTTACGTAATTGGTGAAGCTGACGGAAGATTACATTGAAGATCAGGGTTCAAGACCCTTCGCCAGCTCTTTTCTCTTTATTTTGTGTTATTTTCTCTCTCATCTCTCCTAATTTTATCTCCATCTCTCTAGACCCTAGCATCTAACCCTTAGATCATATCATCCTACCATTAGATCATCATATCCCTCGTCCGATCCTCAAATCGACTGCCCCGATCCTCAGATCGATCATCCTAACCCTCCGATCTCCATCATCTAACCTCTGATCTTCTCTCCTCTAGCTCTATCACATCTTCCATAGCTTTTCCACCGTTAGATCATCCATTGGACCATTAGATCTTCTATTGGACCGTTGGATCTTTCCAGATCTGACAGTTCACCTATCTTGGCCCAAACCTCCAAGGCCCATGACCTTTAGGGCCCAAACCTATTTTCTCCCCTTGTCCATTACCCATAGGATATGGGAGAAATGGTCTCTCTTGACCGTATCCCATCACACACCATTTCCCCCATCCTATCCTAGCCCCTTAATCTACACCCTTGATCTCACTTTGGCCAACTCATCGTGAAAGCCCATGGCTTCATTAACATCAATCCCATGCCTCGTCACCATCATTCCAAAGTTTTCCCTAAAACAAATCAAACAGCTACAAAGAAAGGGAGACCAATTCCTTCTTTCACACTTTGAATCGGGTTGGCATACAAAAACACGTGGAGAAGAATCCACGTCATAGCAAGGATAGAGTCTCCAACGGCCTCCACATTTCTCTCATCTTTCTTCTCACACGCATCTTGGACTCTCTCTAATACGACGTCTCTCCCATTTGAATCTAAAAATCCCCTCTGCCTTTGCTACAACTACTGGCAGTGCTCCTGCCTTCTCCCTCCATTTCTCCCTCTAGAACCTGTTGGTGCTCTTCTCCGGGCTCTTCCCTTGCTGCTGCAGCCACTGGCTGGTCCCTCCTTCTTCTTCACCGTTCGATCCAGCCACCTACCTTTCCACATCTCTTCTCCACCCTCCTCTACGTGTTGCACTAGCGTCCTCCATTGATGTTGCAGGGCAAGCTTTAACTCCGGCACCCTTCCACAGTTGCTCCATCACGCTGTGCACCAACACCAGCCCGAAGGACCAACAAACCTATTGTGCAAAAACAGACCTTGCTGGTCTTCATCCAATGTCTCAAGCTCTCCTCCCTGCTATCCCAGCAAGCAACCACCATGCACAGCAAGGCTTGCTGTGCACCATCCCAAAGCCCCAGCTGCTAATTCCGGTCGGTTTCCTCCATGGAAACCGACCACCACCTTCCACCTTTCCTCCCCTTTCACCAACTGAGAAGAGCTGCAGATCTGCAACTCTTCTAAACCAGCACCTCACGAGCTTCTCCCCTGCAAGTAGATCGCCTCTTCTTCTCCTCCTTTCTTCTCTCACCGGAGTTGCAAACTGCAACTCCGGTTGTCTTCTCCGGTCACCCACAGCATCACAGGTGACTCTCCAACCTTGGATCAAGCATCCCTTGCTGCTCATCTCCTTGGGTTTCGGCATCCCTTGCCGTTACAGACTTGCACACACCCACCTGCAAAATCCGGTCGATTTCCATGGAGGAAACCGACCACCTCACCATTAACGGATCTGCAACTCAGGTAGGTCCGTCCATCCTCGTCTTCCTCAGTCCGTGGATCTCACGGACTGCTGGTTGCACAGAACTTCACCGTTGTGAGTTGCAGGTCCGGTTCGCCTCTCCTTCATCTTCACCATCAGTTTCTGGAGTTGCACGCCTGCAACTCCAGCCAGCACAAACGTCCTACAACTTTAGTGGGGTTCTTTTCCTCCGGATGAATCTCCTCTGTGGTCTTCTTCCAAATCAGGCCGACCTTGGCTCCTCATTCATCCACCACTACTCTGCCACATGCCATTCTTCTTTCCGGGCAGCAACCTTGCAACTTCCGCAACTTCAACATCCACGCGAAGACTTGCTGGTGCGTCTTCCTTTCTTGCGGCTGATGCTTATGGTTCTTCCACCTCCATACCAGACCACCTGTAATATAGCCAGGTGATCTCCTCTTCATCTCTTCTGGCGTCCTCCCATGCTGTACGTCTTCGTCTAATTCCAGCAAGTATCATCCTTGCTGTCCAATATCTACATCTTTCTCCTCACGATGATGCTGCTGCTCCAACATGCAACCGCCCTGCTCCTTCCAGCCACTGTGGATCTCCCTCTCTTAGGCACATGTTAGCACCACCACCGTCATCTTCCTCTCTTGTTGATGTCCGATCCATTGCATCCTCCATCAACAACCTGCAACACAGTACTTCTCCACCGTTTTGCTGCTCAGGCCAGCACCCCTGCAACTCCACCTGAACCAGCAAGGAGCCACCATGTTTTGCTCCAGATCCGCCTCCTTTAGTGCACCATTTCAAGGGCTTGCTACCCCTCTCAAAGGAGATCAGCAACGCCCTTCCTTCACAAGTTTGTCTCTCCTCTCCATGCCGAAAGGACAACCAGCAACTCGTGGTGCACACTCCCAAGTGATTTTCATCCTCCCGGGCTCCTCCACTGTGCATACATGCACAGCCAGCAGCCAGCAGCCAGTCAACATGCTAGACACCATGCGCCATGTGGTGCAAACAAGCAAGCAATGCACACGACCTCTTCTTTTGGTCGTGTCCTTAATACGTTGCTGCCTATCTCTCATTCATGGCCGAAGCCAAGCTTGGCCGATCCTTTACCACTCTTGTGCACAACATTCATGGCTGATTCACTCCGCCAATTCCTATTCTCTTCTCTGGTAAGTGCGAAAGGTATTTTCTATCTCTTCTCTCACTTTCTCTCTCTAGGATTTCTCTTCTCTCTCTAAAAATCCTAGTTTCTCTCTCTACATTTCATTTTCTCTCTCTCTTTCTCTAACAGACATAGAAGGGACGTCTCATCCCTAAACTTGTGTCCAAACCCTCACTTTCTCTCTCTAGAGTTAGTGACTTTCTCTCTCTACCTAGTTTCTCTCACTTTCTCTCTCTAGACAACATGGAAGGGACGTGACATCCCTAATCCCATGTTCTCTCTCTAGAGTGAGATTTCTCTCTCTAAGTCTATTTTCTCTCTCTAGATCCTCTCACTACATTCTCAGGCCGATCGCCTATTCACTTGGACGACTCCTTTCGGCGAGTGAAAAGGTGAGCTTTTTAGGGCACATTATAGTACATTAGCCAATTCACATCTACCTTGTCGGCCGGTAAGAGTCGATGTGGATTCCACGATTGAGCAGCATTCCATGAAATTTGGATGGTCTTCTTCTTGATCGGTAGCGCCCTTAGCTCCAAAGGTCATGGGATGCTTCTCTGTCAAAACCCTTCTCCATGATTGAAGCATTCATCGGAGTCTTGGACGATCCTCTTCTTGATCGGTAGCGCCCTTAGCTCTGAGATTTCAATGGACGTTTCTTTCCCTTACCCCTTCTCTCGATTAAGTAGCATTCAATGAAATTTGGACGGTCCTCTTCTTGATCGGTAGCGCCCTTAGCTCCAAAGGTCATGGGATGCTTCTCTGTCAAAACCCTTCTCTTGATTGAAGCATTCATCGAAGTCTTGGACGATCCTCTTCTTGATCGGTAGCGCCCTTAGCTCTCAGATTTCAATGGACGTTTCTTTTCCTTACCTCTTCATCTCTCATCCCTTTACATGCTTTCTTTATTTCTGTTATTTTGATTTATATACGCACTCTTTGATGATTAATGAAGTTGTTTTTGATATTCTGGTGTTCTGAATCTCAAATGAATGTTGTTTTTAAATCGACTCGCCCTTCTCATCTATTCCACCATTCTCATTTCTCTCTGTATATTATTTGTCAGTTTTAATTCCTTATTGTGCTAACTCACACCGAGTGCGGATCGACATCCGACACGTACTGCTATACAAGTTACATTTTGCAGATAATCGGATTTTACAAATATTGTTGAAGTTAGGGTTTCCGAATTGACGACGCGGAAAAATCCTAATTTCAGTGTACACGACCACCTTAGTGGCTAAAAGGTACTGACGGAATTTATCAAGGGCGAAGACTACCGCCAGGAGTTCTTTCTCAGTGGTGGAGTAATTCATTTGGGCAGAGTTAAGAGTTTTGCTCGCGTAGTAGATCACGTGTGACCTTTTGTCAACTCTCTGTCCTAGAACGGCTCCTAAGGCGTAGTCAGAAGCATCGCACATTACCTCGAAGGGTAGAGTCCAGTCAGGGGGATAGATAATGGGCGCAGTAGTGAGCTCAGATTTGAGACGCTCGAATGCCTTGACACAGTCAGCATTAAAGTCAAAAGGACTATCTTTAGCCAGAAGATGGGACAGAGGTCGAGCGATTTGAGAGAAGTCCTTGATGAATCGCCTATAGAATCCTCCGTGTCCCAAAAAGGACTGGATGTCACGCACAGACTTAGGAGTAGGCAAGGTCTAGATGATATCGATTTTAGCTTTGTCGACTTCAATGCCCTGATGGGAAATGACATGTCCCAGAACAATGCCCTTCGTCACCATGAAGTGGCATTTCTCCCAATTGAAGACAAGTTGCTTGTCCTGACAGCGTTGAAGTACAAGCCCTAGATGGTTCAGACAGTCATCAAAGGATGACCCAAAGACTGAGAAGTCGTCCATAAAGACTTCGAGAAATTTTTCCACCATGTCAGAGAATATGCTCATCATACACCTTTGAAAGGTCGCGGGTGCATTACAGAGGCCAAAGGGCATGCGCTTGTAGGCAAAAGTGCCAAAGGGACAGGTGAAAGTTGTCTTCTCGTGATCCTCAGGGGCGATGGGTATTTGATTATACCCTGAGTAACCATCAAGGAAGCAGTAATAGGAGTGACCTGCTAGTCTCTCCAACATCTGGTCTATGAAGGGTAAATGAAAATGGTCCTTCCTAGTGTTGGTGTTGAGTCGTCGGTAATCAATGTAGACTCTCCACCCTTTCTTCAGGCGCTGGGTGACCATTTCCTTGTTCTCATTTTCCACAACTGTGAATCCTGCCTTTTTAGGGACGACATGAATAGGGCTCACCCATTTGCTATCGGAGATGGGGTAAATGATACCCGCATCTAACAGTTTAAGGACCTCGTCCCAGACTACATCCTTCAAGACGGGGTTCAACCTCCTCTGGTGTTCTCGAGAGGTTTTGGATTCATCCTCGAGATAGATGTGATGTTGGCACACCGAGGGGTCTATGCCACGAATATCATCTATAGTCCAACCTATCGCAGATTTGTGCTCGTTGAGCAGCTCGAGAAGTTTCTTACGTTCACTCTCAGACAAAGCGGAAGCAATAATGACAGGGTAGGTTTCCTTGGGACCAAGATAGGCATAGGAAAGATCTGTTGGAAGTTGGTTGAGCTCCAATGTTGGAGCAGATGGAGTTAAAGTAGGTGTCACAGAAGACACAGATTGAAGAGGTTTGACTTCAGTAGTAAAAGGAAGGACGGGTTCTCTGGCCATGGTTATCAGAGGCTCGAACTCGATGAGTGGAGCGGGGATCTCTAGTAGTGGAGCGGTCTCCAAAAGATCATTGAGATCAGAAATAGCTGACTCTTTTGCAAAGTCAGCTCCAAAGTGTTCTAGACACTGCTTAAGAATATCTTCGGTGGAGTCCGGGATTAGACTCTCAACGGCACACATTTCATCGGCCACATCGCGATCGGCGTCTTGTTGCATTAGACGAAAGATATTGACCTCAGCTTTGAGGTTTCCGAAAGCAATGGACATGTTTCCGTCTCGGCACCTGATGTGTGCATTCGCGGTGGCAAGGAAAGGACAGCCTAAGATGACCGGAATGCGATTATCCTTACACGACTCGGTGTCAAGAATGATAAAGTCCACAGGATAATAAAAGTCAGCGACTTTTACTAGGACATCTTCAATGATTCCTCTTGGAATCTTGATGGACTGATCAGCCAATTTCAGTGTGACATTGGTAGGCTTCATATCTTTCAGTCCTAACTACTGATATACCGAGAACGGTATGAGGTTAACGCTAGCCCCTAAATCTAGCAAGGCAGTGCAGCTAAAGTTGTCTCAAATTTCACATTGGACAGTTGGGCTACTGGATCCTTGTGTTTGATCACACTGTTGCGTTGAATGAACGTGGTAGCTTTTTCGGCCAAGAAGGCAGCTTTGGGTATATGCGTACGCCGCTTAACTGTGCACAAGTCCTTGAGGAATTTGGCATAGGAGGGGATTTGCTTGATAGCAGAAAGGAATGGGATATTGATCTGGACGTCTTTAAAGACGTCTAAGATCTCTGAGAATTGCTGATCCCGCTTATCTTGGACAAGTCTGTCCGGGAAGGGAGGCTTTACTCGACAAATGGATTTGTCTTTAGCCTTCGATTTTTGCAAAGGGATATCTGATGTTGGTGCAGAGGTAGAAGAAGTAGAGGTAGGATTGGTACTAGTTTCCTCTGTACGAGTGATGGGTGCTGGAGATGGTACCGGCGGTGGTTGGACTCCCATGTCCACAGTTTTTCCAGATCGTAGGGTGGTTACAGCTTGCACCTCCCCTTGATAGTTCTCATTCTGGCTTTGAGATTGGGATCCGATCTCATATACTGCCCCTTTGGCATTTCCTTTTGGGTTAGCGATGGGTTGGCTAGGGAAGATGCCTTTAGCTTTCTCAGCTTCCAGGTTGCCTAAACGTTGCTCTAGACGAAGCATGGATTGCTGTTGCTGTTGCTCTAGGCGTTGCATAGATTGAGTAATGAGTTGAGCTAGAAGGTCCTCGATACCGGGTTTGGGGGTAAACTATTGGGGGGCAGCTAATGGGAGCTGAGGCACCAATTCGCAACTCGAGCTCATCGGGGCATTATAGTTATAGGTGGGAGAATTAGTTGGGATGATCTGTTGGTTCTGAAAGTTCTGGAGAACTCTTTGCTGATTCGGAAATGTGCTCTATTGTCCAGGGTATTGACCCTGTTGGAACTGCTGGTTTTGAGTAGATGGGTACTGACTCTGCTGGTATTGTCCCTGATTGAATTGCCTATTGGGTTGATTGAACCCAGGAGGATACATACTCGGAGGCTGACGTGGAGGTTGAGCTTGTGGTTGAGTAGACTGAGGCCTCCAAGAGAAGTTAGGGTGATTTCTCGTGTCAGGATGATAAGATTGACTATACGAGTTCTGAGTGGGTTGTTTGTAGGTGCTGAAAGCACAAACTTCTTCCTGAAGAGGATTAGACCATCCTTCACTCAAAGGACAATGGTCAGTAGTATGGGAGGGTTGCAGACAAAGGGTGCAGGATTCCATAGGGCTCTCGTGTCCCACATGCATGACTGGGGTGGATTGTTGAGTAGGCTTTTGTACTGACACAGCCAGTGCCGAGACTGATTTACTCAACTCTTGAATGACAGATCGAAGCTCAGTATCAGCTGTAGCATCATGTCCCTTGGTTGTCCTTTGGACCGAAGTGGTTCGACTAAACTCTGAGTCAGTCGTCCAATGTTGAGAGTTTTCTCCTAACTCTCCCAAGAATTTGTATGCATCGGTCGGAGTTTGGTGCAGGAATTTTCCTTGGCACATTGACTCTACCATGGTCCGGGACTCATCAGTAAGTCCCTTATAGAAGACGTGGACAAGATTGCCCTTGTCGATGCTATGGTGGGGACACTTAGTCAGGTAGTCTTGGAATCTATCCCACGCTTCGAAAAAATTTTCATCGGACTTTTGTCGAAAGTCCTGGATGAGTTGCTTCATTTGGTTGGTCCGAGTCATGGGGTAGAATTTAGACATGAATTTGCCCACAAACTCTTTCCAACTGCTGATTGAATCAGCGGGTAAGGAGTAGAGCCAATCTAAGGCTCGGTCTTTGAGCGAGAATGGGAAAACTCGCAAACGCACATTGTCATCATCGAGGTTCTGATTCTTGAAAAGTAGGATGACATGTTGGAATTCCCTAATATGGGAATATGGGACTTCTCTTGGGAGACCACGAAAGGTTGGCAGCATTTGGATTGTCTGCGGCCTTATCTCAAACTGAACCGCCGTAGTAGGTGGGAGAATAATGCAAGTGGGCGGATTAGCAGAGATAGGGGCGAACGTCTCGATAAGAGGTCGTTCGACTGCCATGACTACAAAGGTAGTAGTACTGGGGGAGGCGGGTGGGGAAAAAGATGGGGAAGAATTCAGTAGAGGATCCACTGTAAGTACGTGATTCTCATATCGAACCAAGCGTTTGTTCGGACGATTCCAAACGGGCATACGCGAATGAGGCAAGCTCTATACTTGGCAAAAAGTTGCCAGAGAAGAACACTATCCTAAATGATGCACACCAAGCACAGATAATCCTATTCTAAGCAATCAGGATATATGTTAGGAATTATCTTTGTTAGTTTTGGGGCTAGAGTAGATTATGACAGTAAGCGGACCACTGGTTTATCTTTTAACCGTCGGACTAACTGTTTTGCATTCAGAGGTTCTCACCAGGCTACACTCTTCAGAGCGAATCCTTTAGTACTAACTCTAGTTAACAACAAGGCAATCCGAAGCCTAGACAGACGTGCGGCACAATGGCTGACTTAAGTACGTCCCAGACTAACCAGATATGTCAAGTGGATAAGAAGAGTGTTCCCTCGGGTTAAGCTAGGGTTGATGCGTGTTCCTAGTCCACACGCAACTAACCGCCGAATAGTCCAAGATGCCACGTCGAGCTCAGTGTACTTGAGTAGCAGGGACTTATGGGTGTGTTAGACAACAGGGACCCGCGCTCGTGGTCTTATTTCGATTGGATGTTAAGCGGGTTCGTTTTGCGTGGATTTTTCCTCGAACACCAGGCTAATTGGCTCTACTTCTTGATTCTTTTTAATTAAATGGAGCCTTGAGATCAAATCAGTTGGAATGATGAGGTGGGTGATGAAATCCCACCAGTTTCAATTTGGAGCTGGGTCTGCTCTCTTAGAGTTGATTGATTAACGGCCACGCCACGCAAGTTGAATAAGTTGTTACTAGAAAACAAATAGACATGCGGCAATGATTCACCCAAATTACTCTGTATCGCACTCAAGGCGAGGATAGGGACTTACCTCCCGTGGGCCACGCCACGAGGTCGCCTCCGTGGGTTAGGGAGGGGTATCCTAATGGGCTTGGGCCCGACTCCACCTCTTTGAGCTTTCGCTCCCTACCCACACTGGATCGTGTTCCTGCAGAAATAATTAGATCACATGGTCTAGGTATTTGGGATTCTATTTGGAAGATCCTTGCCATTTTAGGGTTCACTAAACAAGCACTGGATTTAGGCAAGTGTTTGAATTAGTTTCCAAGTTCGAGGTGGGTTAAAATTTAGGAATTCACAGATGGAAAATACCTAGATTGGAAAGTTTTCCGAACTGTGAAGATGTTCCAAGAAAGATTTGATTGCGAGATCCCTTACAATTTTGGAAAATTTCCCAAAATTGAAATTCTGCTAGATTTGGGGTGTTTCCTTTAGCAGACTTTTCCAAATTCGGAAGATTTCTAAAGATAGAAATTCTTCTAAAGAGGAAACTTCTAAGAGGGGAAACCCTAATTTAGAAATTTCAAGATTTTAGAATCTTTCCAAAAATCGCAAATCCTTGATTGGTGATTTCTAAAAATCTGCAGAATATAAAACCCTAATTTTTTGAATTTTGATTTTGAATTTTTTTGGTATTTTCCACTTAATCTAGGGTTTCTAAAAAACCTTAGAACAAGATCTAGCAGTTATATGGAAAGCAGTAAAATTCCTAAATTATTACAAATTTGCACTCGGCCTTCCGAGGCATTAAAAATAGTAATTTAAAAACTGCTAAAAATCACTAAAAACAAAAAATAGAAAGTTTCCCGAAAAGGTCGGGCTGGCCAAATTGAGCAGCTTTCCGATTTAGCAACTTTCCAATTCCGTCTTTACGTCCTTTTTCGCACTCCCGTACACCCGAGCGGCAGCGGCGCCATTTGAAAGTAGGGTTTTTCCGCGTCGTTGGTTACGGAAACCCTAATTCCAACAAGATTTATAATTTTTATCCGATTATCCTGCAAAATTGACAGATTTGTATAGGGATTCGTGTCGGATGTCGATCCGCACTCGGGGTTAGTTTGTGCAAGCAGTGAACATGAAATGATGAATTTTTCTCAGAAATTTTTACTAAGAAGGATGGAGTGGTGAGAATGATGATCGATTTAAAATAATTGTTGGCGATTTTTAGAGAGAGAAATTGACCTGAGCTACTTAAGAAACAACCACAGAATAAAAGACAGTACTTTGCATGAAATAAACAATTTTATTTATTTGAATAACTTGAAAGTAACTTACAATTCCAAGAAAGATGAACTAGTTACAAAGCATTAAAGATGACTCCTAAGCATTAAAAAAAATCTAGAGAGAGAAAATTAAAAATTCTAGAGAGAGGGAGACTGATTTAGAGAGAGAAAGTTGAGATCCTACCGGGGGTGGCTGAAGCGTATGGTGGCAGCACTTGCTGATGTTTGCAAGTTGCAGCACCAGCTCAAGAGAGAGAAACCGTACCTCCTCTCTCCTCTTCCTTTTTTTTTTTCTTTTGGATTTGCAGGCGTTGGAGGCTTGGGCTGCTTGTTAGTGAGAGATGACGATGGGTTGCTGAACAGCCAACCCAAGATGAGGAAGACGTGAGGTGGTTGCAGCAGGTATGAGCTTCACGGTGGAGAAGCAGGTTATGGATCAACGGTTCAAGGAGAACCAGCAGTAAGTTGTGGGGTGAGCTGTGAAGCGTGCTGATCGGAGATGGAGGTAGCAACGGCGGAACAAGCAGGTGGTTGGGAGCCGTTATAGGCAGTGGATGGACCAAGGTTTAATGGCCTACAACTTGCAGGACGTGAAACCAACAGGTGGCGGTGAAGGAGATGGAGGAGGACGGTGAAGAGAGGTCGGCTTGGAAAGGAGAAGAGAACGGCTGGATGGGGGCGGTAAGGTTGAAAGATGTGGAACGGTGCTATTGTAGAGGTGGAGGAGAGCAGGAGGTACAGCAAGTGTGAGGTGGCTGGAGTCGTGGAGGCAGTAGAGGCAAAGACGAACCAGTTTTTGGCCGGAGTTGCAGGTAACGACGGTGTACAGCAATCCTTGATGGAGGCGGACTGGTTTTCCACAGGAGAGATGGATGAGCAGGATCGTTAGAGAAGTGGAGAACCAGGCGGTATGGTGGAGTCTTTTGGCAGCGAACTGCCGTTGGAAGATGTGGAGATGGGGAGCGGTTGCAGGCAGAGGGATGGCTTGGCAACAGCCAAGGTGAAGGGAGGATGCAGCAAGCTGTAGCAGGCGGAGGTGCAGGTGGTGGCCGGAGTTGCAGGCTGCAACTCCGGTGGAAAATGGTGAAGAAGATGACGAAGAGGAAGAACGAAAAGAAGAAAAAGAAGGAGAAGAAGAAAGGGAAACGGTGGGCAGAAGATTCGGGGAAGGAGAGGAGAAGAAAAGAGGGGGATTAGGGTTCGAATGAACCCTTCTCCTTCCTCTTATAAAGCTCCCTATTTCCTTTAATGGAAATAGGGTATTTTTTTTTATGTAAAATGCTACTTTTTCTTGGGGAATGTCCCCATTTAGTGGACCCCCCATTTTTTTTAAATTTAATTAAAATTCTTTGGAAATTCACGGGGTCCACTAACTGGTCGGACAGCGGGTCGATGATGATGGGCCCGGCTACTGGCCCACATGGATTGATGATGTCCATCGTCTCACAAGATGATGTGACAGACAGTCTGATGGCGATCGGATGGATGGTGACTTGATTGGGACCCAGATTGGTAAATCGACGGATCTAGAGAGATCCAACGGTCCGATTGAAGATCCAACGGTCCGAAGGAAGATCCAACGGTCCGAAGGAAGATCCAACGGTCAGAAAGCTAAGGGAGATGAGATAGAGCCGATGGACAAGAGTTCTGGGGTTAGGTCAGTAGATTCGAGGACCGAGAGATGAAGAGAGAGAGAGAATAAGGAGAGATGAGAGAGAAAGTATCAGAAAATTGAGATAAAAGTATTGACAGAGGGTCTGGAACCCTGGTCTTCACTGTGACCATCCTCACGCTTCTCCAGTAGAGTAGACTATCATTCTTTGCTGACTCATGTGGCTTTAAACGCTTTGGTCCGTCTCTTGGTCATTGGCTCTCCTGCTCTCTTCGTTCTTTGGGCTGGCTTTTTGGTCCTCTTATTCAGCCCATATTTGGCCCATACCTTCTAGTCATAGCATGTGGGCTCTTTAAGCTTTGATAATGGGCTTTCCTGATCGATGTGGGCTCGCAAGTCTCGAGAATTGTTTCATCGGGGTTTTCTGCGATAGAAGAAGCGCGTAATGAGACTCTATCAGAATGACTACATGTCTAGACTTCCGAAAATGTGTTTAATGCATGCAAATATACCATTTCGTCCAGAAAAGTGTGTTCTACACAACACAAGAGACTCTTACGTAGAAAAGTAGATAAATATAGAGTATTTTAACGTAGGAGAATGCAATAACGCTAAAAGGATAATTGCTTAAAATAAGCACTTTTGAGCGAATATCACGTGTCTCGGTCAACGTAAACCTAGAAGTCGTCATCTCACGAGTCCTAGGAATGTACTCGTATGAGGTAGACAGACGAGGAATGTCCAACAGGGTAGAAATAAGATCAGGTGTAATAGTCAAGTAAGCCCCAGAGACAAAAGTCTAGAAAGACAACTCACTCGGGTCATCACACTGAATGCGTGCATGTTGGCATAAAGCAGTTTGACCAAAACAGGGTAAAATGGAATGGTCAAGTGAGTGATAGGAATCCACTCGCGAGATACAAACTGTGAATGTACCATCATACCCAAAATGGTACTAAACTCAACAACTCTCTCAGTAGTGAATTTCCGACCAGAGAAATGCTCAAAGCGATCTCTAGTGGAATCGAAAATGAATGGAGAGATAGGAGCACTCACCAGAGGAGTATCGCTATGACCGGTACAACCCCGAGCTATCCTAGGTGCTCTGGATGATTCACCTCGCTCAGAGTGTCGCGACCCACTGAGTCGACCACCCCGTTTGACTCGCGATTGAGTCCATTGAATCAGCTGTTCTTCATCACCACTTTCTTCCTCAGAAAGCACAACAGCTCTTCTACGACGAGGATTAGTCGCCATAAGCACCAAGAAAAGAAGAAAATACCAGAAAATCTCAATTTTTGCTCAAAAATAACCCAAAAGCTCAACGAAGAGGGTGAAGTGAAAAACAAGGAAATCAAGATAATCTCTCCACAAAACCTTATGTGAACAGTAGATCAGGCACCTACGATCGATTGGGAGAAATCTGGGAGACGATCAGATCGATTGGGGTTGAAAATGACCCATTTTGGGTTTTATAAAACCGAACGTCGCACAGTCCAATCGATTGGACTAAGTGGCCAATCGATTGGAGCTTGTCCAATCGATTGGATCGTACTCTCCAATCGATTGGAGATGTCCAATCAATTGGGTTGTTTCCTCCAATCGATTGGACTGGTCCGGAAAAATAAAAAATAAAAATATTTTTTAAAATATTTTTTAAACCAATAGGCTCATTTTCTAGGACCCCCAATAACATTTTTTCAAATAAAATCATTTTTTTAAACTGCTCAAGAAAAGATAAATCGTCAGAAAAATATAGAATCCACTTCATGACTACACTTTTGATAAGTAATAAACACTTATTTTGATTTGAGAGAATTAACTAACACGTTAGTGCAATCTTTTGCTTTATCAAAAATATTAATTCTTTTAGACATTAGCGCAAGTCACAAATCACTAGTAATCATAGATTTAAATATCAACAGTAATATCATCACGTGTAAGTGATCTGAGTCTATTTATGGTACCGGATAAGATTTTAGTAGTAATTTCTCATAAGTATCAGAATCTGGAGGTATCCTGTATCTTATTATAAAATCCTCATTAGAGTTATTTAGGGATCTCACATACTCTCATGTATATAGGTATTTGCTGATGAATAAGAATTTTTCTAACAAATTGGCTGTCTTTTACACCATTTTTATTCACTTTGGATATAGGTAGCTTTCACTCTCCATGTAGGTAGCCCTTTTCTGCAACAACGAGAATCAGATTTCAAATTTTAAGCAGGGCCATACAGATGGCGTTCACTCTAACTTTTGTAGAGGTAGCTTTTTCCTCAATATAATAACTCTCATTGGGGAGCCAACAGTCGACTATAGTACAGTTTCGAATCAACTGAAGGCAGGAACACTACTAATTTAAAGTTATAATCAGTAGAGGTTTATTCCTAATTCCAATACTACAAAATTTTATACTTCTATCAAATCCATTCCCACAGAAATACTCAGTATGCATGTGAATGTGAGATATACTATTTCAATAATCTTCAAATGCATACTAGTAAAACTTGACCAATCATAACAATTAAAAGATATAATACCTGGATTAGCAAAAATTTTATTAATAGTTAAATCATTTTTCTTGTATTGTCTCAGAAATTACTACTCATCAAAATTGTATAGAATAATAATTTTAATATTCTTCTGAACACTAGATCTTTTGATTTTTCTGAAATATTATCAATTTTTATTCTTCAAAAAGAAGCAACATCAAAAACAAAAATTCATCAAAATATAAGAATATGATAACAAGAGGGAATAGAGAGCACATTGCTCAGAGATATGACATTGACGAACATTTCTCCTTCAGAGAATCTTTCCTAACCCATATCCATGTGAGTTTGGTAGAAGGATCAACTCTCTTAGGACCTTTCCTCTTTTAAGTTACATGACTCTGAGGTTGTTTAAATTTTTCAAGAGACTCAATCTCCTTGATTAATTCTTTAGACCTTTTTAAAAGATCTTTCATCTTCTTAAATAGCACATCCAAATAATTTATCTCATAATGTGACTTTATAGGAATTCTCTAACTTTTCACGTTCTGAGTGGTATTCACCATTTTTTCTAGAGGATTTTGATGTCCTCTTCTCAACTTGTGACAGTTTCTAATCACATGATCCATGTTTTTGCAGTACTTGCACTGACGACTGCTTTTGACCATTTTGATTGGGTCATTGATCTGTGTGGGAATAGTTTGGGCTTTCACAAAAATTGTCTTAGATGAAGACCATTTTTCTTGATTATTTTTGTAACCCAAACCCTGTTTGTCTCCATAGACTTTTCCCACATGAAGAATCTCATCAAGCTTTACAGAGTTGGAAGAGAATCCTAACACATCCCTTTTTGATTTGATAACCTTATTCTCTAGGGATTCCTTGCGTGTCATGCAAGTTTGGAATTCACATTCCAGTGACTTGTTCCTTTTTAGCCGAGACGCATTCTCTCGCTCTAAATCAGTAATCAATACTTTTAATTTTTCAGTGTCAATTACTAAGGCTACATTTTCAGAGTCAAGATATTTAACCCTGTCAGATAAAACTTTGTTAGCCTTGATGAATTTTATCGATTCCTCATACAGTTCTTTCATACCAACTGCCGAGTCATCCGAATCCCCATTGTAAGAGTCTTTCGAACTCTCATCATCACTTTTCTTGGACTCTTCATGAGATCCATAGGGACTATTGAAACGAACAACAAAAGCTGTATACTTATCAGTCTTTTCATTGCTATCAGAATTATCAGAATGATCTTCTGATTCTTCATCCCATGTGGCATTGAATGCTTTTGCCATGCCCTTGTATTCTTCTTAATTTGGGCACACATTTGCAAAGTGACAAAAACCCTTACATTTGAAACATTGGGGATTGCTTGAGCGACTTTCCCTAAGGTTCCTGTCACTTCTGCTACCTCTCTCATAAGGTCTGGCATGTTCCACAGTTTTATCAAACTGTTTATTGTTCTTGAATCTATCATTTTTCGAATGAAAGAACTTTTTGATTTTTTTTATGAACAATGTCATTTCTACTTCAGAGTCAACATCTGAGTCTGAATCTTGAGTTTCAGAAACCTTAAGGCAATTCCTTTTGATTTCTTTGGTTGTTTCAAATTCATCTCATAAGTTCGTAGAGACCCAACCAGCTCATCAACTTTAAGCGAGTTAACATCTTTGCTCTCTTCAATCGCAGTGACCTTAGCCTGAAATCTATCATGTAAGGATCTCAAAATTTTTCAAACAACTTTTGATTCCGGAATGATCTCACCCAAGTTGTGAGCAGAGTTCACAATATCACTAAGTTTTGCGTAAAACTCAGTGAAGGTATCATTCTCCTCCATTCTCATGGATTCGAACTTGGATATCAGCATTTGAAGCTTGAAAATTTTAACAGCTAACGTACCTTCATGTGTGACTCTAAGAATGTCCCATGCTTCTTTAGCTAGGGAACAAGTAGAGATTCTTCTAAATTCATTCTTATCAACGGCATTAAAAATTGCATTTAAACCTTTGTAGTTAAGACAACAACAGTCTATGTCATCTTTAGTCCAGTCATTTTTTGGTTTAAGAATGATTTTATCTCCTACTTCCATTGTGGGTGGTGGCCAACCATCCACTACAGACATCCATACTCTTTCATCAATGGACTTTAGAAAAGCCCTTATCTTAGCTTTCCAATAGGCATAGTCTTCTCCATCAAACAATGGAGGTCTGGATGTATTACCACCTTCTCTTTGTATTTTGTCAAATTAATGAAAATGGACTGGTATCTCAGGGATCTAAATTCAGGTGATTAAACCTTAAATAGAAATACACGCTCTGATACCAATTGAAATTCCACTGGTCCGTTCTTTTTAACTCAATATACCTAGAAGGGAGGTTGATTAGGTATTTAAAATTAAATATACCTATACAGTTTTACTGGTCTATGGTATGGGGATAAAATCTCATGCCTTGGTTATTTGAAAAGGATTATCACAACAACTCAAATCAAATATACCTCCGTGGTATATTATCTTTTTGTCGTTTAATCTAATCAGGATAGAATGCGGAATACAAACAAACAATCACACAAGACAAGATATTTTTACGTGGAAACCTTAGCCAAGGAAAAACCACGAGACCACATCCAGACGGAAAGTATCACTGATTGAAAAAAACGAAACAAAGGTTACCTACGCAGCACCGTTGCAAATACAGCATACAACCTTAGCCAAGGCCCACTGCCGATGCATCCACGTCCTTTGAATCCACGCCACGAATCCACGCACGCCCTTCCAGCCAAGAAGCCTTATCTGCTTGTTCAGTTTGGTACACCCCAAACCTACCTTTGACCGGCTCCTCCGATCTTAATTCTCAACACTCCCGCCTTTGCAGAAGGTGAAGGATTTAGTACACCCTGAACCTCAAGTTGTTCAAAAGGTGTTCGAGTCACACTGGTACTCTCAGGCTTACTAGGTTGAATATAGAAGTAGAAAACCTAGGCTGAGTAAAGGTCAAGCTCTTGGCTTTGATCGAGAAGAGAACAAGCTCACAAAATGCGAATAAAAACAAGCTTCTTGCTCTTTAAATTGGACACTCTAATAAATATAACATTTACTTCTCTCTCTTGAAGATTGAGTCACTCTATGTCTCTGTGTGTGTTTAAAGAAAGCATAAAAGGGTTCTATTTATAGAATTCTAAGACCCTGAGTCGTGTGGAACGTGGGATAATGGAACCATGAATTTCGGATATGAGAAAATTGATTCTGTTCAAGGTCCAATCGATTGGGCCATGTCCAATCGATTGGGGACAAGTGTCCAATCGATTGGGCTCAATAAGTTTTCTATTCCGAAGGCACCAATCGATTGCACAGTGTTCTCTAATTGATTTGGCATTTATAACTTTCTGTCCCAAAGGCACCAATCGATTACTCAGAGTCTCTAATCGATTGTACTCAGAAAGATTTCTGTCCCGAAATCTCCAATCGATTATACAGTGTCTCCAATCGATTGTACTCAATTATGTTTCTGCCTCGTAGTCTCCAATCGATTACACAGTGTCTCCAATCGATTGGACTTTTTTACTAGTCAATAAAATTGACTTTGACTCGGGTCTGCCCAATGACTAAGTCTGGCCATTATATTTTATTCATTTTAATCAACTCCTATGGCCACCAAGTCACTTACCTTCCTAATCGAGCGTACACGATCATTAACTGACAAATCGGTAGTTACTCAGATGACTCATGTCATCAACTGTCTGATTCTTGCTATTTCTGTCTTTTAGTTTTCACGTAGTTGGTGAAGTATGCATACCATGACATCTTCACACTACACTTGTGCTCATAGGAACGGTGACAAGAATGTTTTTATGTCAAACGAAATCTTTGCCAAATTGAATATAAAAATATTCATTACAATTTCAACTCATAATCATCCCCTAGATACAAACCATTTTATAGCATAAAAAAGGTTTTCACATGGTGGCATAAGGCCATGTTTTTCCAGCTGAAAGCACCCAAAAATGGGTTGTTTTAACAGAAGAAAATGTCCAGAAAATATATGATTTCCCCCTTTAAAACATCCCTCAAACCAACCCATTTTTGTTCTTTAAAAGCATCCCCAAACACCCTAGTATCTACCCATAAAAATTTCCACCAATGGACTGTTATCACACTCGAAAATAGATTGTTTTCTTAACCGAAAATGAACCAAAAATAGAATTTGATTTGCATAAAAAAAACCCCAAAAGTAGGAAGAAGATATGGAGAAGAGAGG
Source organism: Euptelea pleiosperma (assembly GCA_035048495.1). NCBI lineage: Eukaryota > Viridiplantae > Streptophyta > Magnoliopsida > Ranunculales > Eupteleaceae > Euptelea > Euptelea pleiosperma. Next base: position 20,341,403 of record CM068547.1, read on the forward strand.
ATGAACTACTCACCTTTTGGGGCTTGATTTGTAGCTCCAATGTAGCTTGTTCCAGCCCTTGAATCTCACCTTTCTCTAGTTCCTTCCCTAATTCTATCTCTCTATTTTCTTTTTCTCTTTGGCTTTCTTCACAAGCCAACGACCTCTCTTCTCTTTTGTCTTTTGATTCTTTTAGTTTTGTTTCATATGCGTATATATATTTAATATTTTTAAATTCTTAAATTGCATGCTTTATGACATCACATGTGATGTCTCACATGTGGCACACATTCACCCACGTGTCTTCCAATGGAAAGTTGCTTTGTCTCAAGTCTCATGGGATATGATTGGATGTAACAGCTCCACATAACGACATGCTTGGCATCAACGCACGTGGTTCATTTTGGGACAATGATTGCTTGATGGAGCTAGAATACTTAGATTTTTTACAATCTTATAGTCGAATTTGAGTATTTCGACGAGATCTTTTTATTGGTACGGTCCGATTTGTCCAAGGGTGTATGGTTTGTATCTCGATGTATTAGGTTCTTTATGTGTATAACGAGAGTATGAACGGGCTGATGGAGAAACAAGAATGACTCAAGTGAACTTGGAAACTTTACGATTATGATTTTCTTCAAGTCATGAGATATGACACACAAGCTGAGGAAAAGTAACTGAAAATGGGTCTGGGATCCTGGAAGAGGACCCGAAAACCTCTTAAAAGACCCGAAGGGTCGACTCGAAAATCTAGGTCATTACAGTCATGGTTTTAAAAACGGCCGTTTAAACGGTTTCGGCCGTTTAAACAGTAACGCCCCAAGCCCGTTTCCGTTTAAACCCGTTTTATCGGTTTTGAAAAAAACGGCCGTTTTTTGGTTTTAACGGCCGTTAAAATCGTTTAAATAGCCGTTTAATTTTGAAAAATTTTGTGAAAAAAATGGCCGTTAAAACCGTTTAATTCCGTTAAAATCCATTTAATTTTCGTTAAAATCCGTTTAAATCCGTTAAATTCCATTTTTTTTTTAATTTTCAAATTTCAAAATTTGAATTTCAGCACCACTTTTTCAGTTTTTCTCCGTTAAAATCCATTAAAATCGTTAAAATCGTTAAAATCCGTTAAAATCCATTTAATTCCGTTTAATTCCATTTTTGCCCCTGACCGTTTCAATCCGTTTTAACGGCCGTTTAAACGGTTTAAACGGTAACGCCCCTAGTCCGTTTAACCGTTAAAACGGCCTCCTTTAAACCTTGATTACAGTTACTTTCTCCAAAGTAATTATGGCGGCGATATCGAATTTGTGTTCTTCAAGGACTGTTGGTGATGGGGCAGTTTCCTCAATTCGGATTTTAGGATGGGGTTCCTCCTGCTTGTTAGTACTCTGTACTTGTTTGTCTCTGGCTCCAATTATATTTACCCGTGACTGATCCCTTCTATCACTCTGTATTTGTTCATCTTCGGCTCCAACTACATTCACCCGTGACTGATCCCTTCTATCTTCTGCATCTTCCAACATCTGCTACCTCAGAAGATCGTTCTCTTTTCTTACCTCTTCCATCTCTTTTCTCATGTCCTGCATTTCGGCCAGGAGCCTCTGCATCATCTTATGTTCTCCCGGACTCAATACTTACTCCTGTTGGCCCTCCTCCACGGATTTGCTGACTTCATTCTTAGATTTGGTTTTGGTGTTCTTTGGCTTGGGTGCCATGATAGCCCGAGCTTATCTTTGAAGAGCATGTCGATCTTGAGTATATTTTCCTACAGACGGCGCCAAAGATGTGGGGTAAAAATCCTGCAACTCCACAATATCGAATAAGTTCTCGTTGATGAAGTAAGTCTTCCCGATATAAGTACGCATTTCACTCCCTATCGGTCACTTCGGTGAAGTCGGTGCAGAGCTGACGAGTATACCGAAGACAACTGATGAAAGAGGTACCTGAAACAGAACTCTGCCAGTGGGATTCCACTTTTAGAACCTTCGATGATTAAGTTAGTTTCCTTCTTTGTTTTCGAGGTTTCGTTTAGTGTTTTACATACCCTTTTGGGTTGATCGCTTCTCCTATTTATAGGATCCTCTCCTCCTGACGTGTAAAGATGCTCATACTCGAAATATCTATTTGGTCTGTTAGAAATCTTTTGTCCTTTGCATGACGTGTTACAATCTGTACCCTCAGTGACGAATATGGTTTGTCTGTTATTTTGTTATTATAGTGAAGTCTATCAACTCGGCCGCAACTAACCTCAGTGATCTCGGTAACGTCGAATCTTGTTGGGACGGTTTACTTCATTCATCTCGGTAATGTCGGATCTTCCGGGAATGCTCTACCTTAGTTGTCTTGGTCATGCTTTACCTCGGTTGTCTCGGTCATGCTTTACCTTAGTTATCTCGGTTATGCTCTACCTTGATTATCTCGTCATGCTTTACCTCGGTTATCTCGGTCATGCTTCACCTCGGTTATCTCGGTTATGTCGGATATTACTGAAATGATTTATATTTCTCCTAAAATAGTCCCCACATTTGGGACCCACATATGATCCATAAACTTCCGTTCTTATGTGGGGCCCACATGATTTATCAATTCTAGTTATTATTTGTGGCCCGCACGAACTATCGCTCTTTGTTCTTATGTTGGGCCACGTGATCTATCAACATTTGTTCTTATGTGGGTCACACATGGTCGTGTAGAACTAAACGTCGGTCTTGACCTTTAAAGGTATGCGCCTTGAGTATGTGGACCTTCAAGATGCACTACCAAACACAGCCATGTGTGGTTCTTAGTGCAGTCCGGCCGCTCGCACCTAAAAATGCACATACAGCTAGTCTCACTCTACCCCAAAAAATTCTAGTTACAACCCTAACTAATTGCTTGGACAGATTTTGTAACTCTGTCCATTATTCTGTCCAATTTAGTACACAAAAAAGTATTTTTAAGGCTCTGTTTGTTTTTACCGAACGCGCGGGCATGGGCGCAGATGTCCGCCACCGCGCCTATCGGATGCGAACAACACACCATACTTCGTCTCGACATCAATATCTTTCACACGAAGTCACGAACTACCATTAAATCCCAGGAGGCTGTATCCACTGTCAGATCTGAGGCTTCCAACTTCTAACGATCAAGATCTCACGCGGAGTTACTGCCCGAACTGCCCGAGAGGAGAGCTTCGACTTTCCCTTTCTTAAGGAGACCGTCAACAAAGGCAGAAACCCTCTGCGAAGCGCCAGGGGAGAGACGAAACTCACTCGCTCTCTCTTCTCGCTCTATCTTCTCGCTCTCAAAAACAAAGTAAGATCTCTCTCGTCTTCGATTTGATTTAGTTTATGTTCTTTCGGTACATTTAAAAAACCACGGATTTGGGCTCAGATTAGGTTTGCTTTCCTAAGCTAATTTTTCTCCTGGTCTTTGATGGATTGCTTTTTATCTTGAATGCTCAGATATTCTTTCTATTTTGTATGATTCTTGATGGCAAATAGATTGGATTTTGCAGGATTTTGGATGAGTTTTATAGGCTTTTGATTCTGATGCTTTGCTGCTTAGATTGTTGAGGTTGTTGGTGTCGGTGTGTTAGGGTTTGAACTCTGAATCTAGGGGGTTTGCTTGTTTTCTTTGGTTTTCTATATCAGTCTTCTCTTTTCTCCCCATTCTTGTTTGCTGTTTTTTGAGTGGAAAATTTTGTTTGAAATTGCTCCAGTTTTGTGTTCTTAGCCATTTTAAAGAGTCTCATTTGGGGTGGTTTTCCTCCACCTTTGAATTTTATTTTTGAGTTTTTCTCTAGTGGAGGTCTCTTCCTTTGATTTGATGATCTGATGTATCTGTTACGGTCTGTAGAGATCATTGTTTATTTGGACCAATTGGACTACTGGGTTGGGTTTTTGGTTTGATGTAGATCTTAATGGTTCTGTTTCATTTTTTGTATTCAAGGATGCACTGAGATATTTTCTCGGTAACTCTCTTGAAATTTCTTAATTTCGATCTAGTACCTTTAAATTTGATTCAAATTATTTGTTTCTATTATAACTTAATGGGTTGTTTTTGTAAGTGGTCATAGCTGCGTTCTCTAAAGAATTTCCTGTATTGGGAGCTGGCCAAATATAAGGGTCGTGTGTATTCCAGTTAGAGAACCATTTTATGCAGCCTGTTATTTATTACGATAATATGTTTGTTAACTATTTGAATGCAAAGCTGATGGATAGATTCTGGTTGCTTGATGTTTTGAAGTTTTGATAACTTTGATTGTTTTCTGATTTCCCACTAATGCTATGAACGTGTTATTTATGTTTATTCAGGATCCCCAGTGAATTGAGTGATTAAAGGTTTTAGTTTGGTTTCGTAACTGTGTAAGTGGTGATATTTAACTGCTGCCATAAATCATGTTTGGACGTGCCCCAAAGAAGAGTGACAATACCAAATACTATGAGATTCTTGGTGTTTCGAAAAGTGCAAGTCAAGATGAGCTAAAGAAGGCCTATAGAAAAGCTGCCATAAAGAATCATCCGGACAAGGGTGGAGACCCTGAGAAGGTGAGCCTTTTCCCCTTCTCCATCTTGGTGTGGGTTACTTTTTTGTTACTAGTGTTAGTGGGACCTGATCTTCAAATGACCATATTGGCTGTAATGCATGGAGAGTATGTTTTTCCTTAATGTTGAATTTTTTCATTAGCATTAAAAAAGTAAAAGTGCCTACACCGTTTGGTAAGTTGTATTAGTATTCAATTTAAAGAATCTTCCCTATTTTGCATCTGGGAGAAAAAGAGTATTGTTTTGATGGTCCTGGTTTTATTTCATGACTATCGTCTATATAATCCATGGAGTGTGTGTTTGTTATGATGAATTGTTGCTTTGATAGCATTTGGAGATAGAATATGATACTGGTCGCTTGGGCTGTATTTTTATCACTATATTAAGAATCTTCACTTTACGGTGGGATATATCAAGCTTTTAATTTAGGTTTAAACTTCTGTTGTGTTTCTTACTCTCCTTTTTTCTCTTTGCTACAAAGAGTTGAATGTTTAAGTTGCATTTGGTACGGGGTTTGGGATAAGTATTCACATGTTAATGCTTGAGAAACATGGTTCAAAAGGAGTGTAATATATAAGTTGTAGAAATCGTCTGCAATAAATACTGCTGATACATTTCATTCAAGTGCTACCTTCAGCTGAATTCATTTAAATTTGCCATTTGATAAATGCTACAACATTACTTATTTTAATTTTGTATTAAAAAACCAAGATAAAAAAGAAATATAATAAAAAATAAAAATTTGAATTATTTTAATTTTGGGAAATTTCCCAAATAATTTATAAAATCGTTGTTTATGACCAGAATGTCGATAACTTTTTTGAAATCCACACAAAAGCAACAATTTTTGAGTTTGCCCTTAACCTTTTTGGCAAAACTCGGAAATGCCATGCAAAAGGCATTGACGACGTGCCCGCAACGATCGTTTGCATAGATTCTTCCTAATAAAGCTTGATTTTGGAGGCTTTAAAGTAAACTGTTTGATTGTAGATGGTAGCATCGAACGGTTGGGAGATTAGAAAATTACTATTCATCCTCTGTGAACAGTCACATCTACACGTCGTATGAGCAAACCTTAATGATGATTGTGTACGTGGAGAGAATTTTTTCGTGGTCACGGTCTTCGATGACGGCCCGTTATCAAAGGTTTACTCCGTCGAAACATTCTCATCCCTATCATTTTTCCTCTTAAACTCTCTTTTGAAAATCTTCTCTCTGAGAACGACCTCTGCAACTTGACAAATTGAAACCCTACAACGGGAATGTGAACGGGAACGTGCACGGATTATAGTTCCTTGTCATTGTTTTACCCTTGTCATCGGTTCGATCTTCCTTGTCATCGTTTTGATCTTCCTTGTCATCGGTTTGCACTTCCTTATCATCGTTTTCATCTTTCTTGTCAGCGGATTGCCAGTGATTATCGGTATCGATATCCCTTGTCATCGGTTTTCCCCTTCTTGTCTCATTGGTTTTTCATTCCTTGTCATCAGTTTTCCCTTTCTTGTCATCGATTTGCACTTCTTTTTCATCAATGGACCTAAATACTAAGATTTAATTTATCCATTGGATTAGAGCTTTTCTCATGAGCCGTGTTTTTAATCGTTGAAGTGGCCCACTATTCCCGATCGTTGATCGTATAGATGTTGGGACCAACCTTAGGTGTCCATATATACAATGATGTCATCTTTTTGTAAGAATTTGTTTTTGTTTGTTAGAATCTGTTATCTATTTTCTAGGATCCTGATGCACGTAGATCGTTACATATGATAAGAATATTACATCATTAGTGGAAGAATATACATATTGGTTAATATTATATATATACATTGGTAGGACATCGTTCTTTATCTTCCATTACCCCGTCGTAGAGACGTATGAGGTCCAAACTTTCATTTGAATCCATAGAAAAAGAAAGATGGAGTGAGTTCCTTTGACTTCTTACCGTTTTATGATCTCCGTGAAATGGGAAGCTTCGGAGAAGACGAAAAAAACAAAAAAGATACGAGAAAGAAAGAAGAAATGTTGGAGAAGAAGTGGGTTGCAGAGGAAGAAAGAGAAGAGAGCTTGAAAGCTTGGAGGAGAAGAAAGTTTGGAGGAGAGAAGTGTAAAGAGAGAACATGATTTGAGGTTCTTATGGGGAAGGGAAATTTCCCAAATAATCAAATGATTTGATTGATGTACTTGTACTTTTTTTGATAAGGTAAAGATTTTATTGGAAGGGAGAAACAAGATACAAAGGAGGTCGAGGAAACCTCTTAAGGGAGCAAAACAAAAAGCAAACTAGGCCTCTACACTCTTAAAACAGTTTGGACCAAAGGAAGAGGTAGGAATTGATAGAGATAACTATATCTAGGGAGGACGATTCTTTGCCTCGAAAAATCCTCCTATTTCGCTCATTCCAGAGACCCCACCAGACTGCGAACAGAAGGATACTCCGTAGTCTTCGCCCACAAGGAGGGAAGCACCTAGAGGTCCAACTCCTTATCGTCAAGCTAATTGATGCTTGGAGGATCCATGAGATACCAAAGATACCGAAAAAGAGGCCCAATGAAGGAGAAGATGATTGACTGATTCTCCATTTTCTTTGCACATCACACAATAGTTCGGCACCACCCACTTTTTCTTGATCAAGTTATCCATCGTGAGTATCTTCTCTAGGGAGGCCCACCACACAAAGAAGGCAACTTTCAACGGCACCCTCGAATCCCATACCTTGGCTTCAGGAAAGCCATCACTCTTGGAAGAGATCAGGAGATTCACCGTCAGTCTCCTAGCCTCCTCTACCATTGCATAGAACGATTGGACGGTGAATAAGCTGTTAGATTTTTCGATTCACCATACTGCATCCTCCCTGCACCTGTCTATCGTCACCCCATTCAGCTTCTGAAGAAGAGCCGCCATCTTTGGGATTTCCCAATCATTAAGGTTACGCCTCAGCCCCAAATGCCAAGTCAAACCGGTTCTCTCCTCCACAATGAGCTGCACCATGCTCTCTTTGCGATCTGAGATCTCGAATAACCGGGGGAAATCATCCTTGAGGGGTTTGTCTCTGCACCACACATCTAGCCAAAATTTCACCCTGTCACCCTTGCCTACCTTGAACCGGATGCCCTTAATGAAGGAAGCCAACATCTTCTTGATCCCCTTCCACACCCCACAGCTGTAAGAGGAGCGGACCTCTCTACTTAGCCAACCCATAGAGTTGACTCCATGCCTAGCCACCACCACTTTTCTCCATAAGTTGTCAACCTCCTGAGAGAAGCGCCATAGCCATTTGCCCAGAAGGGCCTGGTTCATGACTCTAAGATTCTTGATGCCTAGGCCTTCATATTTCTTGGGAGAGCACACAAGGTTCCAATCCACTAACAGGTAACCAGTACCCTCATCACTACCAACCTAGAGGAAGTGACGCATCAGCTTATCCATTTTTTTGACTACTCCCGCCGGCATAGAGAAAAGGGATAGGTAAATAGGTGTGAAGATTGGAGAGAGTGCTCTTGAACAACACTATCTCCCACCTTTCGACAAATACTTAGCATTCTGGATGGCTAATCTCTTCTCGCACCTTTCTAAGACTGAATCCCAAAGAGCTTTTGAACAATAGGGGGCTCCAAGAGGCAACCCTAGGTAAGTAGTTGGTAGGTGGCCAACTTCCTCCCCAAGCGTAGAACCAAGGCCCGAAAGGTTCTCGATGTCACCTATAGGGTAGATGTGGCTTTTACCATAATTGACTTTGAGCCCCGACATTGCTTCGAAGCAAACCAGGAGCCCTTTCAGAACTCGGCATTGATCCTTATCCGCCTCAATTAGAATCAAAGTGCCATCGGCGAACTGAAGATGAGAGATCATAAGACCCGAGACCCCAATACTAAACTCGTGAAGCAGTCTTTGATCTATCACTCTGGATACCGGTCTACTCAGCGCCTCAGTCACTATAATAAATAGGAAAGGCGAGAGGGTGTAATGACCCTATTTCTAGCAATATTATAGTAGACTTTTTATAATACTTTGAACATTATATGTATGCTATTTTAAAGGTCTCAACAATAGCTTTCTATCGGTATCAAGTTTGTCCAAATCGGACGTGCGAGTCAAAAGTTATTTTGTTTAGTTCTGGGCAACATTTTAAGTTTTATTAAAATTTGAAAAAAAAAGACAATTTTCAAAATTATAGTCCCACATCGGATATGAATGAAAAGTTCTGAGTTTTCAACCTCTATAAATACAAAGCAATGCCTTGAGAAAATTACATCAATTTGGGTATTTGCATTCTAACCCCTGAGGTAAGAATATTTGCAAAAAAAATCCCTAAACTAGAAGAAATTCTAGAAAAATTCTCAGGAATTCTTGAAAATATTTAGGTCCCTTGACAAGTTTTTGTGGGGCCTACTGCCTCGAGATACGCGTTATCTCGAGATTCGCATCGTACGAGGTTGAAAGATTTGGGATTCTAGCGTATTCACTTGTAAGTACATAGTTATTTATTTTATGCCTTTATTTATTTAATTGATTAATTATTATTTATTTATAAATATTATTTTTATTTTTTATTTTTGAAATAGTAGAAAATTCACAGAATATTGTAGAAAAATTCTATTATTTTTGGGGAAAATGTCTGAAAATGTTATTCTTGTGATCTGTTAAATTTTAGCAAGAAAAAAATCCCAGTTCTTGTATTTTCTACATAAAATGTGTAAATGCATTGATAATTTCTTGGAATCTTAAAAGCATGAAATTATGATAGATGAGGACATTTGTAATCTATTTAGTTGGATGAAGTCATGTTCAAATTTATTTAAAATGAGATATATGCGTTTTTCATCCGTTTTATGTATTCGCTTTCTAAGATATTAATAGGGCTTAAATGTTCTTATTTTTAGTTTCAAAATGCAAAAATATGAATGTTATGCATGTAAAGATGTTTCTACAAATATTATTTCATGCATATAAATACGATTAAGGACATGAATAAGAACGTGATTGGGAATGTGGAATATCAGATTAGTTGGAATCAGGCGTTGTCTCATTTCTTTGAGACCCGTTGGGGTTTTAGTCTCCTAAAGCATCAGGCGTTGTCTTATTTCCTTAAGACCCCTTGGGGTTCCAGTCCCCTAAAGAAGATGCATTGTCTCATTCATGAGATCCCTCGGGTATTTATACCTAAAAGAAAATTAGGGAATCCGGAGAGAGGATACCTAATGAAACAATTAGTGTGTACATTAGGGAGTTTACTTGTGGACTATAAGTGTTGACATCGTACACTAGGACCGATGGAATGTTGGTACGGAATACATCAAAATTGATAGTTTGACTTTATAGAAATGGTCACGGGTATTCTGATAAGAGAAATGTTGACTGTTATATGAAAAGTCTTCATTGTATTCGAAGTTATACTTAAGTAATTGATGAAGAATTGAGTTTTATCGAATTACATGTGAAATTAATTTGCAAATCGTATTTGTTTTAAAATAAACAAAAGTCGCTGATTTAAGTGGTTTTACGCATGAGGAATGTACTTATTGGGCCCTAGCTCATCGTTTTAAAATGTTTTGTTTTCAGGAAAGGATAAGGGGAAGTTGGTCTGATGCTTCCAGCATTTCTGTTGATAGACTTGTGCTAGAGACGATGTTATATTTTGTTTAATTTTTTTATCTTGTAGAAGGATAAATGAGTTATGTAAGTCGTTTGACCGTTTAGTAATATGTATTTGGGAGTACGATATATATACAATGTTTTCTTTTGGATGGGCATATTACGGTTTTGTTTGAGGTGAGAGATCTTCTAACATTATTAATGTGTCAATGAAGTGCGTTTCGTCTTATGGATTGTTAAACAAAATTAAAAAAATTATCCAGTGTATTTCCGCTGCATCGTGATACCAATTTTGTTTAACTGTGTGTTTGTATGATCAGATCGCGCCTCAAGATACGAGAAAGGTCGATATGACCCAATATTGGATTTGGGGGCGTGACAGCTTGGTATCAGAGCTTTAGGTTACTAGTCCTCGGAAATATAGTAACTTAGCCAAATTGAATAATACATTTTCATCAAATCGTATATTAATTAAGATCATAATACGACCTTACGAATGAAGAACTAACAAGATAAAGAACATCATAATACGATTCCTTGTTATTTTTAAAACTATTTATTGTGCTCGTCCCTAACTCGTCCTTTTGTTATAAAGGCAATGAGAAGTGGAAGAGGAAGAGGTAAGAATACCTCATGTACGCCTACTCCAGAGGCAGGTGCAGAGGCTCAGTTAGCTGGCGTTTACGCGGCTTTGGGTCATATCACTGCTGCCTTGGACCGGCATGTTCAGGAGGTTCGTCCCGAGCCAGCTCGTGCTCGCCCGGATGATAGTTTGCAAGAGTTCCAACGACTACGAGTGCCGGAGTTCAGAGGTCTTCCTGAACCAATGGAAGCCGAGGGGTGGTTACGTGAGGTAGATAGGATTTTTCGGGCTATGAGATGCCCTGAGGACCGTAAGGTGGAGTTGGCCACCTTTATGTTGAAGGGCGATGCTATGACTTGGTGGGACATGGTGCGTTCCGTGAGAGACGATGTGGTCTTTATATGGGAAGAGTTTAGGGGACTATTTCTGGAGAAGTACTTCCCCGTTTCTGTCCGAGATCAGCTCGAGGCAGACTTCTTGGCCCTCGAGCAGGGTTCCATGACTGTGGCACAGTATGTGACCCAGTTTGATCGTTTGGCAGATTATGCACCACACATCATCTCGACAGAGGAGAGAAAGGCGAAGAGATTTCAGGCGGGCCTCAAGTCTGGAATTAGGAGGATGATTGTGGGTCAGTTGATTCATGTGTATGCCACCACCGTAGAGATGGCATTGGCGCTGGAGAAGGATACCAGCATTTCCTGAAGGATCGTACAGATCCTAAGGGAAAGGGTCGAGTTGCACCTACTGCTCCCCAGAGATATTCGGATTCAGCTAAGAAGCCGAAGTTATCTGTTCCTACCATTGCTGCACACCCGATCAACTCCGCCCCTCCTCATCAGATTGTGCGAGCAGATAGGCTTTGTTACAACTGCAATGGTGTAGGACACTTATAGAGGCACTGCCCTCGTGCACCATATCAGGAGCCTATGAGCAATACTCAGAGGCCGAATATACCGGGGCGAGTCTTTGCCATTACACAGCAGGATGCGAGTGCATCCAAGAATGTGGTAGAAGGTACTCTTCTGATCTCACACTTGTATGCTAAAGTGTTGATTGATTCGGGTTCTACCCATTTTTTTTATCTATTACGTTTGCATATGCTTTAGGCTTTGAATTCGAGTCATTAGATTTTACGCTTACTGTATCTACACCTCTAGGAGGGAACTGTATTGTAGATCAAATGTGTAAGAGTTGTTTGATTCGGATAGGGGATCATGATTTGACTGCTGACTTGATCCTATTAGAGATGACGGATTTTGACGTTATTCTCGGGATGGACTTGCTGTCAGCATATCATGCGACAGTGGATTGTTATGCGAAGAGGGTGACGTTCTAGATACCGGGACAGCCTCCTTTTCAGTTTGTGGGTGCAAAATTATCACCCCATGCATCAGTAGTATCGGCCTTACGTGTTTATAAGAAACGTCGGGCCGATTGTACTAGTTTCCTAGCCTTTCTAGAGGGGGAAGAGAGCAAGAGGGTACTAGTGGAGCAGATTCCTGTAGTTAGTGAGTTCATGGATATCTTTCCAGAGAAACTACTAGGATTGCCTCCAAAGAGAGAAGTTTTGAGTTTTCCATTGAGCTTATGCTAGGGACTTCACCTATTTCTAAGGCGTCATACAGAATGGCACCTGCAGAGCTCAAAGAACTGAAGGTTCAGGTGGAAGACTTAGGAACTAAGGGCTTCATAAGACCAAGTGTCTCCCCTTGGGGCGCTCTGGTCCTGTTCGTGAAGAAGAAAGATGGTTCCCTGAGGATGTGCATCGACTACAGACAAATCAACAAGGTCACGGTGAAGAATAAATACCCTTTGCCGCGGATTGATGATCTGTTTGACCAGTTGAGGGGAGCCCATTACTTTTCGAAGATAGACTTGAGGTCTGGGTATCATCAGCTCAGAGTGAAAGATGAGGATATCTTGAAGACAGCATTTCAGACACGATATGGCCACTATGAATTTCTAGTCATGCCATTCGGATTGACGAATGCTCCAGCTGCATTTATGGATCTGATGAACCGAATCTTCCGATTGTACCTCGATCAGTTCATCATCGTCTTTATTGATGATATCCCGATCTACTCACGGACTCAAGAAGAGCACGATCAGCATCTGCGACTAGCCCTACAGACGTTGAGAGATCATCGACTCTATGCCAAGTTCAGTAAATGTGAATTCTGGCAAGAGGATGTAAAGTTCTTGGGTCATGTTATTTCCGGGGAGGGAATCTCAGTTGATCCGTCGAAGGTTGAAGCAGTGTTGAACTGGGAGCCCGCCGAGCAGTGTTACTGAAATTCGGAGTTTCTTGGGTTTGGCGGGCTATTGATGGATTCTCCAGCATTGCTACGCCGTTGACATGCCTCACAGGGAAGGGTGTAAAGTTCGAGTGGGACGAGAAGTGTTCTTCTGCCTTTGAAGAGCTGAAGACTCGTCTAACTACTTCACCTGTTCTGACAATTCCGTCCGATGAGGGGGGCTTTGTCATTTACAGTTATGCATCATTGAAGGGACTTGGTTGTGTCTTGATGCAGAATGGGAAGGTGATCGCTTATGCTTCGAGACAGTTGAAGATTCATGAGCAAAATTACCTACCCACGACCTTGAGCTTGCAGCAGTTGTCTTTGCGCTCAAGATTTGGCGTCATTACCTCTACGGTGAGAAGTTCGAGCTTTACTCTGATCACAAGAGTTTGAAATACATTTTCACTTAGAGGGAGCTGAACATGAGGTAGAGACGATGGATGGAGTTCCTGAAGGACTATGACTTCACTCTCCAGTACCACCCAGGCAAGGCCAATGTCGTGGCAGATGCACTGAGCCGAAAACAGAGTGGGACTATATTTTGCCTTTTGGGCCAGGAGGTAGAATGGCCGGATGCTGAGGGGGACCGTGAACCTCAGATTTCGACACAGTACCCCAAGATCCTTGTCTCACACTTGGTGGTCGAACCCTCTTTGGTTAGAAGGATTATAGAGGCACAGCATGGGAAGGGAGGGTCTGATGCCGTCCGCCATACTATCTCGAAGGAGTTGACTTTTCACTCAGATGGCAGTCTAAGGTACCGTGAGAGATTGTGGGTACCTGAAGACAATGATGACCTGAAACGGGAGATTCTCGATGAGGATCATTGTACTCGTTACACGATACATCCAGGCAGCTCTAAGATGTACCAAGACTTATGTAGGCAGTTTTGGTGGAATAACATGAAGAGGGAGATTGCTCAATATGTGTCGAGATGCCTAACATGTCAGCAGATCAAGGTAGAGCATTAGAAACCAGGAGGCACCCTGCAGCCTCTACCTATCCCAGAGTGGAAGTGGGATAATGCGTCAATGGATTTTGTGATGGGTCTACCTAAGACTCGTCAGAACCATGACTCCATTTGGGTAATCGTGGACAGATTGACGAAGTCTGCTCATTTCTTGGCTGTCAGAGCCACTCACAGTGTCGATCTGAGCAGATTGTACGTCAAAGAGATTGCCAAACTACACGGTATCCCAGTCTCCATTGTGTCTGATAGAGATCCGAAGTTCACCTCGAAGTTCTAGAAGAGTTTTCAGAGTGCCTTCGGGACAAAGTTGAATTTTAGTTCAGCTTTTCACCCTCAAACAGACGGGCAAACAGAGCGAGTGAATCAAATCTTGGAAGATTTACTCAGAGCTTGTATAATGGACTTTAAGGGCAGTTGGGAGGATCACTTGCCGCTTGTGGAGTTCGCATACAATAATAGCCATCAGTCAAGCATCGACATGGCACCCTATGAGGCTCTGTACAGAAGACCTTGTAGATCTCCAGTGTGCTGGGTAGAGGTTGGAGAGAGAAGCTTGCTTGGTCCTGAGGTGGTGCAGGAGACCACTGAGAAGATCGGGATCATTCGAGAACGTCTCCTTGCGGCGCAGAGTCGGCAGAAGTCTTATGCTAATCTGCATCGCCGTAAGCTTGAGTTCTCCATCGGCGACCATGTCTTCTTGAAGGTATCACCAGTCAGAGGAGTGATGAGGTTCGGCAAGAAAGGGAAGTTAGCACCGAGGTTCATTGGACCTTTCTTCGTCCTTGATAGGATTGGTGAGGTTGCCTATCGCTTAGCTTTGCCTACTCAGTTGGCCGGAGTTCACGACGTCTTCCATGTCTCGATGCTTCGCAAGTACGAGCTGGATCCATCTCACGTGCTTGATTGGAAGTCTTTAGAGCTCCGAGAGGATGTTTCATATGTTGAACAACCTGTCTGTATCCTCGCCACGAAAGAACAAGTGTTGTGCACTAAAGTGATCCCCTTAGTGAAGGTGTTGTGGCAACACCACAACATTGAGGATGCCTCTTGGGAACTAGAGGCTGACGTCAGAGAGAAGTATCCACATTTGTTTTCGGATTAGGCATGCCTAATTTCGAGGACGAAATTCCTTATAAGGAGGGTGGGATGTAATGACCCTATTTCTAGCAATATTATAGTAGACTTTTTATAATACTTTGAACATTATATGTATGCTATTTTAAAGGTCTCAACAATAGCTTTCTATCGGTATCAAGTTTGTCCAAATCGGACGTGCGAGTCAAAAGTTATTGTGTTTAGTTCTGGGCAACATTTTAAGTTTTATTAAAATTTGAAAAAAAAAGATAATTTTCAAAATTATAGTCCCACATCGGATAGGAATGAAAAGTTCTGAGTTTTCAACCTCTATAAATACAAGGCCATGCCTTGAGAAAATTACATCAATTTGGGTATTTGCATTCTAACCCCTGAGGTAAGAATATTTGCAAAAAAATCCCTCAACTAGAAGAAATTCTAGAAAAATTCTCAGGAATTCCTGAAAATATTCAAGAGGTCATTTGAAAAGTTTTTGTGGGGTCTACTGCCTCGAGATACGCGTTACCTCGAGATTCGCATCGTACGACGTTCAAAGATTTGGGATTCTAGCGTATTCACTTGTAAGTACATAGTTATTTATTTTATGCATTTATTTAATTAATTAATTAATTAATTATTTATTTAATTGATTAATTATTATTTATTTATAAATATTATTTTTATTTTTTATTTTTGAAATAGTAGAAAATTCACAGAATATTGTAGAAAAATTCTAGAAAATTCTATTATTTTTGGGGAAAATGTCTGAAAATGTTATTCTTGTTATCTGTTAAATTTTAGCAAGAAAAAAAATCCCAATTCTTGTATTTTCCACATAAAATGTGTAAATGCATTGATAATTTCTTGGAATCTTAAAAGCATGAAATTATGATAGATGAGGACATTTGTAATCTATTTAGTTGGATGAAGTCATGTTCAAATTCATTTAAAATGAGATATATGCGTTTTTCATCCGTTTTATGTATTCGTTTTCTAAGATATTAATAGGGCTTAAATGTTCTTATTTTTAGTTTCAAAATGCAAAAATATGAATGTTATGCATGTAAAGATGTTTCTACAAACATTATTATTTCATGCATATAAATACGATTAAGGACATGAATAAGAACGTGATTGGGAATGTGGAATATCAGATTAGTTGGAATCAGGCGTTGTCTCATTTCTTTGAGACCCGTTGGGGTTTTAGTCCCCTAAAGCATCAGGCGTTGTCTTATTTCCTTAAGACCCCTTGGGGTTCCAGTCCCCTAAAGAAGAGGCGTTGTCTCATTCATGAGACCCCTCGGGTATTTATACCTAAAAGAAAATTAGGGAATCTGGAGAGGATACCTAATGAAATAATTAGTGTGTACATTAGGGAGTTTACTTGTGGACTAGAAGTGTTGACATCGTACACTAGGACCGATGGAATGTTGGTACGGAATACATCAGAATTGATAGTTTGACTTTATAGAAATGGTCACGGGTATTCTGATAAGAGAAAGGTTGACTGTTATATGAAAAGTCTTCATTGTATTCGAAGTTATACTTAAGTAATTGATGAAGAATTGAGTTTTATCGAATTACATGTGAAATTAATTTGCAAATCGTATTTGTTTTAAAATAAACAAAAGTCGCTGATTTAAGTGGTTTTACGCATGAGGAATGTACTTACTAGGCCCTAGCTCATCGTTTTAAAATGTTTTGTTTTCAGGAAAGGATAAGGGGAAGTTGGTCTGATGCTTCCAGCATTTCTGTTGATAGACTTGTGCTAGAGACGATGTTATATTTTGTTTAATTCTTCTATCTTGTAAAAGGATACATGAGTTATGTAGGTCGTTTGACCGTTTAGTAACATGTATTTGGGAGTACGATATATATACAATGTTTTTTTTTGGATGGGCATATTACGGTTTTGTTTGAGGTGAGAGATCCTCTAACATTATTAATGTGTCAATGAAGTGCGTTTCGTCTTATGGATTGTTTAAACAAAATGAAAAAAATTATCCGGTGTATTTCCGCTGCATCGTTATACCAGTTTTGTTTAACTGTGCGTTTGTATGATCAGATCACGCGTCAAGATACGAGAAAGGTCGATATGACCAAATATCGGATTTGGGGGCGTGACACTTACGATCATGTCTGTTGGGAATTCCTACTTCAAACTCCCTAATATGCCCATCCAAACCGTAATATGCCCATCCAAAAGAAAACATTGTATATATATTGTACTCCCAAATACATGTTACTAAACGGTCAAAGGACCTACATAACTCATGTATCCTTCTACAAGATAGAAGAATTAAACAAAATATAACATCGTCAAAAGCACAAGTCTATCAACAGAAATGCTGGAAGCATCAGTCCAACTTCCCCTTATCCTTTCCTGAAAACAAAACATTTTAAAACGATGAGCTAGGGCCCAGTAAGTACATTCCTCATGCGTAAAATCCACTTAAATCAGCGACTTTTGTTTATTTTAAAACAAATACAATTTGCAAATGTATTTCACATGTAATTCGATAAAACTCAACTCTCTATCAATTACTTACGTATAACTTCGAATACAATGAAATCTTTTCATATAATAGTCAACCTTTCTCTTATCGGAATACCCGTGACCATTTCTATAAAGTCAAACTATCAATTCTGATGTATTTCGTACCAACATTCCATCGGTCCTAGTGTACGATGTCAACACTTATAGTCCACAAGTAAACTCCCTAATGTGCACACTAATTGTTTCATTAGGTATCCTCTCTCCGGATTCCCTAATTTTCTTTTAGGTATAAATACCTGAGGGGTCTCATGAATGAGACAACGCCTCTTCTTTAGGGGACTGGAACCCCAAGGGGTCTTAAGGAAATAAGACAACGCCTGATGCTTTAGGGGACTAAAACCCCAAGGGGTCTCGAAGAAATGAGACAAAGCCTGATTCCAACTAATCTGATATTCCACATTCCCAATCACGTTCTTATTCATGTCATCAATCGTATTTATATGCATAAAATAATAATGTTTGTAGAAACATCTTTTCATGCATAGCATTCCTATTTTTGCATTTTGAAACTAAAAATAAGAACATTTAAGCCCTATTAATATCTTAGAAAACGAATACATAAAACGGATGAAAAACGCATATATCTCATTTTAAATGAATTTGAGCATGACTTCATCCAACTAAATAGATTACACATGTCCTCATCTATCATAATTTCATGCTTTTAAGATTACAAGAAATTATCAATGCATTTACACATTTTATGTAGAAAATACAAGAATTGGGATTTTTCCTTGCTAAAATTTAACAGATAACAAGAATAGCATTTTCAGACATTTTCCCCGAAAATAATAGAATTTTCTAGAATTTTTCTACAATATTCTGTGAATTTTCTACTATTTCAAAAAAATAAAAAAAATAAAAAAATATTTATAAATAAATAAATAAATAAATAAAAAGTAATCAATTAAATAAATAAATAAATAATTAAATAAATAATAATTAATTAATTAATTAATTAAATAAATAAATGAATAAAATAAATAACTATGTACTTACAAGTGAATACGCTAGAATCCCAAAATCTTTGAACCTCGTACGATGCGAATCTCGAGGTAGCGCGTATCTCGAGGCAGTAGGCCCCACAAAAAAAACTTTTCAAAGGACCTCCTGAATATTTTCAGGAATTCCTAGGAATTTTCTAGAATTTCTTCTAGTTGAGGGACTTTTTTGCAAATATTCTTACCTCAGGGGTTAGAATGCAAATACCCAAATTGATGTAATTTTCTCAAGGCATGGCCTTGTATTTATAGAGGTTGAGAACTCAGAACTTTTTATTTTTAACCGATGTGGGACTATAATTTTGAAAATTGTCTTTTTTTTTTTTTTTTTTGAATTTTAATAAAAACTTAAAATGTTGCCCAGAACTAAACACAATAACTTTTGACTCGCACGTCCGATTTGGACGAACTTGATACCGATAGAAAGCTATTGTTGAGACCTTTAAAATGGCATACATATAATGTTCAAAGTATTATAAAAATTCTACTATAATATTGCTAGAAATAGGGTTATTACAGTAAGCCTTCTGCAAGTCCAATTTGCACACAAGTCCTGGCTTACCCGATCTGATTCTCGCATCTATGCACTTGTTGGCAACTAGCACTCCATCAAGGATTTGTCTCCCATAGACGAAAGCCCCCTGGGAGGGGGATATCACCCCTGCCAAGACTTCTGCAAGTCCACGAAAGCCCCCTAGGAATTCCCAACAGACATGATCGTAAGCCTTCTGCAAGTCCAATTTGCACACAAGTCCTGGCTTACCCGATCTGATTCTCGCATCTATGCACTTGTTGGCAACTAGCACTCCATCAAGGATTTGTCTCCCATAGACGAAAGCCCCCTGGGAGGGGGATATCACCCCTGCCAAGACTTCTGCAAGTCCACGAAAGCCCCCTTGGAATTCCCAACAGACATGATCGTAAGCCTTCTGCAAGTCCAATTTGCACACAAGTCCTGGCTTACCCGATCTGATTCTCGCATCTATGCACTTGTTGGCAACTAGCACTCCATCAAGGATCTGTCTCCCATAGACGAAAGCCCCCTGGGAGGGGGAAATCACCCCTGCCAAGACTTCTCTAATTCTAGTAGCCAATACTTTAGCCAAGACTTTGTAGAAGCTGCCCACCAAGCTGATCGGTCTGTAGTCTGAGATATCGGCTGCCCCTTGCTTTTTCGGAACAAGGACAAGGAATGTGTTATTGGACCACCTGTCTAGGACACCTTCCCTGTGAAAATCCTCCATTGCTGCCATGAAGTCCTTGCCCACAATCTCCCAGCAGTGGCTAAAGAAGGCGAGGGAAAATCCATCTGGGTCCGGGGCTTTATTGAAACTATTAAGCAATAATTTACACTATATTTCTATCATTTTGCAAAGTATTGTACAAAATATTTTATGGAATCAAAGTTCATTTTGTTGGCTAAAGAAGGCGAGGGAAAATCCATCTGGGTCCGGGGCTTTATTGAAACTATTAAGTAATAATTTACACTATATTTCTATCATTTTGCAAAGTATTGTACAAAATATTTTGTGGAATCAAAGTTCATTTTGTTGGCTAAAGAAGGCTAGGGAAAATCCATCTGAGTCCGGGGCTTTATTGAAACTATTAAGTAATAATTTACACAATATATTTCTATCATTTTGCAAAGTATTGTACAAAATATTTTGTGGAATCAAAGTTCATTTTGTGAAATATTTCAATGAACAATAAATGTTGATGGAAGCTCAGTTACAAAATTGCAATATTTCAATGGATTTTGATAGAAATATTTGTTTATAATTTTATCAGAATATAAATGAATGAGAAAAATTTAACAAATATTGATTATTATTATTTGTAGGTAGAACTTATAAATTACTTGTAATATTTATTCATTTTTAAAAACTAATGGGTGGCATGTGCATTTGCACGTGATTACAAAATATAAGGGATTGTTATGGTGTGTGTGAGTGGTGCCAAGTTTGGTGTATACCCATGCAAGCTATAGTTGAGTAACATAATTAGGGTTCACATTGCTGAGTAGTATGGGCTATGTCTGTTCCTTAGCACATCAAATAATAGATATTCTTGATGTCGGGTAGGTTTGGCACACCTTACAGATTAAATGACGTAGAAATATACTAAGTCATTATTGATGCTTTTGTGTTCAGATGGGATGAGCTTTTGTTAGGGTCTTCTCCCATTTGACAAAAGGGTCTTCTCCCATTTGAGTTGTATATTGTTTGTGTTATGAGGATCTCATCTTGAGGTCTGCCTCGGTTGTATTTTCTGGGGTTATCCCCTTTCTTAATTATACTTATTACTTGTCAAAGATAAAATAAATTAAAGGAATGAATTGTTAATATGTATGGTGTTGTTTGAAATTAAGTAGTTATAATGGGTAATCTTGAAATTAAGTAGTTGTTTGAAATCAAGTTTGTACTCGCACTTACAAATAATGACCACATTTTTACCTAGCAATTTTAATATGCATTAGAGACATTGTTCTAAACTCATAATCATACAAACAATATATCTTTTCACACAATAAAGAAAAAAAGAAAGTAAAATGTTGTATCTTCAATTCATTGTCAAATTAAACAAGTTTCCATCTCTCATCAACAGTCTAAATTCTAAATTCTCAATCTTTTAAGTTGCGTGCATGGACATGCATTTCTTGTCATCCATGTTGGGTGATGTTTCATGCGGAAACTGCTGATAAATCTGTTTTCTATTATAATTGTATTGCAAAAATTGTTTGTTGTAGTATATTAAGTTTATGCTTCTTACTTAGTATAATAAACTCAATACATTTGAAAGAGAAATAGACAATTGAGGACCCCCTTCTATGTGGAATACATGTACAAAAAATCTTGTTTGTTTTCTTATCTCTAACCCTAATCACATAGGGATTTTTTTTAAAGGCTTTATTAACTTTTTTAATCTTTTAAGGGCACTTTTAACTTGAAATTTTAAATATGGGTCAAAAAACTAAAAAAGGACCTATGGTTGATCGTGGAACTATGTTAAAATGATCTTATGCCTGTCTGGAAAGACATAGCATGATACGTGTTATAAAGTTGGTTGGTTAGTAAAAACAATCATTGATTTTTTTTGGTAACATAGGAGTCATTTTGTGATCACCTGAAATATGCTCCATGTTTTTGTTCAAATCTTACGATTTGAAAGAACTGTGAGATTCAAGCCATTGAATTGTATTCGAATCATAAGATTCACATAGAACTCATATGATTTATATCTAAAGGGATTCAGACATAAGATTCAAATCGTAAATTGTAGTCTCTGTGACATAATGACGGTCGTTTCCGTGTGTGAATAATAGTTATTTTTTCTGTTAAGATCTCAAATACTCCATCAATTGTGTAATAGAACGCCATGGATCTTTATTTCCACACTCCATATTGTTGTTTATTATGGTTTATAAGTGTGTATTTTTGCTAGTTTTATCATTTTCTCAAGTTTCAGCAAACATTTTCACAATATTTTCATCATTTACATGAAAAATGTATTATTTCCTTACTCGTCAAAATATTCCATTGCTGACTTCATGTCCCCAAAATTGAAATGTAATCCCCACATTGTTTGCAAGAAAATGGGCCCTAGAAAAGAAAATTTTCTAGCAAAAAATTATGCTAGGAAAACTTTGATTTTTTTTTTCCATTTGGGTGTAGCCCTGAAAATAGCCTAAAAATCTGCCTTGGCAAAAAACGACGTTTGTTATTAAGGTTGTTTTATCATTTGGAAGTTCTGAAATTCTAGGCACACACCAAGACTTTATTGAATCCATTACTTGTCCAAATCAAAGTAAATTAAATGCCATTATTATCTGAAAATTACTTTTGTTAACGAAAGTCACTGCTAGGGCAGGAAATAGGTCATATTTGGATTAGATCCATTTAAATCCATATCTGGATAGATCCAACAACAATTGTAACTAGATCCACATAACGACATTCGAACACGACCAAAATCTACAAAAAATACCAAGAATTTTCGATTTTTTGAATTCATGAATCAATCGTCGATTAATTGGCAAAATCGACAAACTCTATGATTAATTGAAAAACTTCGGGTTCGCTGATTAATCAGTTGATTTTTTATTTTTCCTCCCTTCTGATTTCGATTTTGCTGATTTCGGAATTTTGATTATGAATGATGAATTATGCATGAGTTATGACTTATTATTATGGAATTATA
The DNA here is from genome assembly GCA_035048495.1 of Euptelea pleiosperma. Lineage (NCBI taxonomy): Eukaryota > Viridiplantae > Streptophyta > Magnoliopsida > Ranunculales > Eupteleaceae > Euptelea > Euptelea pleiosperma. The sequence goes on from CM068547.1 coordinate 20,364,179, forward strand.
GATGTGCTTTTCATCATATAAATGTGTTTTGTTAAAAAGAACATTTCTAACTTGAAATATGCCATGATATATTTTTTATAATTTTGTCGATTTTTCCCGAATTTTCCCGACTTGACCCCTTGCCGATTTATTGCCGAATCCCGACTTTGTGACTATGGGGGGGATGAAGATGGAGACAGAAGAAAGCCATTAGAGAAAATATTTTGTGCAAAAATCGAAGGAAAAGCTTTCCTCCATTTTACAAGAAAAAAGGGTTTAGAGGATGTTTTTCGATGCTTTTGTGTCTAGATGGGCAGAGCTCCTAGGTGGTTTTGATCCTATTTGAAATCTTGTGCTGTCTTTGTTCTCCGAGGCCCTCCTTTGTTGTTCTCTGTGGGGTTCGCCCCTTAATGAATCTTATAAAAAAAAGAGAAAAAAAGAGGGAAACTAGAATTATTTTCTACTTGAAATAAATTTCTTGCACACCAAACACCTAAAAATACTCATTTTCTTTAGAAACTAATTTTGTTGTTAATTTTTTAATGAACCATGAAGAACCTTAATACCTTGATAATGGAATTAGCTTAGAAAAGCTGTAAAATAGTCCTTCCTTTTTAGAAATTGCTGTCAGTATTGGCCATCCAGCTGCTTATATGACAAGGATTTTGTCTTTAGAAAGTACGTGGATGCACGCCATCAAGCTTATTAGGAAAAATTGCTCAATTTTCTTCTTGCCTATATTTTCTATAATATAATTTTTTTGACCGGTAAAGATGAATTTATTAAAGGTAGGGTTTTGACAAAACATCTTACAAAGTGAAGGAAGCTGAAACCGAACACCAAAACCCCCACCCTCCTAAAGACATCACCTCAAAGAGGGCCAAACCTAGGAGATCATACTTTCCCATCGAAAAATAAAATCTTCAAATCTAAACTATTGAAGCTCTGGAATGACTGACCCTCAATGGTACAAAGTGGCTATGATATTCATGAAGATCTCCTCCGAATCTACCTTCTTATCTTCAAAAGTTTGATGGTTTCTTTTGATGCGGACATCAATGCATCACATGGGTTTAACTAGTGGAAGACAAGGAAGAAGATTTTGAAGACCTCACATGCATGTGCATCATGAGGACTCCACATTGGAAAGATGCATGTAGTTGCGTAGGAAGTTTTGAAGAGTTTTTATTTGTTTTCTATGCTTATTTTGATGTTTTTTAGAGTTTTAGGTGTCTTTACAATTAGCCCAGAGTTAGGGGGCTCATTGTAATTTTGGTTAGTTACTTTAAGTTGTACTTTTTTATAGCCATTAGATTAGATGGATGGCTGAGATTAGATTAGGAGTTTTGAGTTATTATATAAACTCTTTTAGTTGTAATCTTTGAGGAATGATGAAATATATTGAATTTTGTTATTGAGAACTCTCTTGTGGACTGCTCTCTTCTTCCTTGGTGAGAATCCAAGCTTCCTTGGTGTGAATCTATGCTACTCGGTGAGAATCCGAAGGTAACTTCTTCTATTTCTATCTCGTTTCTTATTCTCTTTTCTTTCTCCATCTTTGTTTTCTTTATTTTCCTTTTCTTTGGATCAAATTTGACCTAGAAAACCCAACCATATCTCTTCCATCTCTAAACCCTAACCATTGAACAACACTGTGAATAGTGTTGCGTGAATAATAACTTCCCTCCACCAGTTCTCCCTATGGTACTTTAAACCCTCCCAAAACCCTCACCATAAACCCCAAACACTCCCACATCCCTGCGGTAACCATAGAAACCCCTAACCTCTTCTCAAATCTTAATTTTCCATGGATTTCCTTTTTCTCTCGAAACCCGGCTAAAATTTGATACTTGTCAAAAAGCCCCGAAACTTGCCAGAAACCTTCCTGAACTTCAAATAACTTATAATCTCTTAAGAAAGGAAACCATTTCAGATTTGTTTCAGCCTTTAATTGATTCTCTAAGCTTGTTAGAAGTTCCACCTTCCATTAGATCCTCGTCGTTAAAGCAACGGGTCTATTATTGTGGGATTGTGTGAAGGCCTTGAATTTTAATAAATTTATTTGCTTGAATATGATCATTTGCGTGTGCTTAACATGAGAAAATTCTATTTCATTGTTCTTAGTAATTTTCTGTTAATCTCAGCCTTTAGTTTGAGGCCATCACATTCGTTCTGCCTCAACTTGGTATCAGAGCATTAGGTTAGCTTAGGGAGTTTGAGTCTTACACTTAAGATTTTATTTTTGTTTTGTTTTATTTTATTTTAGATTAGTCTTGCATTAGTTTTGCATACTAGCTAGATCACCTTTAGAAATTTATAGCCACGGATATTTCTACATTGGTCCAAAGGGCTCCAATTTTCAATGGCCAATCTGACCCGGTAGCTCTCAGTAACTAGTTATATCACATGGACTACTACTTTAAGCAGTATGTTATGTCCGAAGAGCATAAAGTTAAATTCGCCAAGTGGAAGTTGGTGGGACTAGCTAAGATCCATTGAGATATTGTGGAGCGCCAACTTGAAGAGTGGGACGCGCACCTGTTACCTCTTGGGATGTTATGAAAGAAATACCTCCCAAAGTCCTACCAAGGGCGAGTCATGAGAAATCCATATGTAGAGAAGGAAATCGCAGAAAGTTGGAAGCAAATAAACAACTTGTTGAATCAATTGAAACAAACTGTTAAGTCTTCTAAACCCATTGTTGACCCTACAGTAGAGTCTACTGAGTCTCCCAAAGTTTCTCCTAATGAACCCACCAAGTCTCAAGTTGAGTCTACTATTGAACACATTAAGTCTATTGAGCTTATTGAGTCTACTCCTAAGCACTTTGTTGAGCCTATTGTTGAATCTAGAGATGAGTCCACTGAGCCTGTTAGTGAGTCCATTATTGAGTACAAGTCTGGGATTCTTGTAGATTCCAATCCCACAGCAGCTTTACATAGGCTTCATGACTTGCATGCTGAGACTAATAAGGAAGTTATTTTGAATGATGATTATCATAAATTTCATGTTGATTCATATTGCATTTCTAAGGATTTTCAGGTGAATGATTTTGTTATGGTTCAGGTGAGTGACATACACCCCTATAGTATTGGACACCATATAGCTTTGAAGTATGTTGGATCTAATGCACATGTTTTGGAACTACCACTAGACAAGGGCATCAATCCAATCTTCCACTTGGATGGCCTTGTCCTTTCTCTAGGTCTAGTAGTTGCATCTGTTGCCCCTCTTTGTGTTCCTGGTGTTCTACTTGACCATAAACTTGATCTATGCCAATGGCCTCCTCCTACACCCTTACCCTATGATAGCCCATTTTATGGTTAGACTACCATGCCATACCTATTACCACCACCATGGTCTTCTACCCTACTCGCACCATATCCCAGCAGATATCCATTTCACAGGAGAGGCATAGGTTCACTCATGCCACATTACATTGATGGTATCTTGGTTCACATTGACTACATTATGGGTGAGAGATTGTATTCCACTAGACAAGAGGGTTGCTACGAGTACCTTGTCAAGTGGAAAGGCATACCAGATTTTGTTTGGAGCATTAAAGGCCTTATGTGCACGTATATGACATCCTTGAAGACCCCACACTGAGAAGACGTGAATATGAGATGGTTAGAGACTACTTGGCTTATTGAGGATGAGCCACAACGACTTGATCGTGACATCCCAAATCAGTACTACAGCTTTAATTTGTCGGAGACGAATTCTTTTCAGCTGGGGAGAATTGATGCGGACATCAAAGCATCACATGGGTTTTACCAGTGGAAGACAAGGAAGAAGATTTTGAAGACCTCACATGCATGCGCATCATGAAGACTCCACATTGGAAAGATGCATGTGGGCTGCGTAGGAAGTTTTGAAGAGTTTTTATTTGTTTTCTATGCTTATTTTGATATTTTTTAGAGTTTTAGGTGTCTTTGCAGTTAGCCTAGAGTTAGGGGGTTCATTGTAATTTTGGTTAATTACTTTAAGTTGCTATACTTTTTTATAGCCATTAGATTAGATGGATGGCTGAGATTAGATTAGGGAGTTTTGAGTTATTATATAAACTCTTTTAGTTGTAATCTTTGAGGAATGATGAAATATATTGAATTTTGCTATTGAGAACACTCTTGTGGAGTGCTCTCTTCTTCCTTGGTGAGAATCCAAGCTACTCGGTACGAATCCGAAGGTAACTGCTTCTATCTCTATCTTCTCTCTTATTCTCTTCTCTTTCTCTTTCTCCATCTTCATTTTCTTTTTGATCAAGTTGACCTAGAAAACCCAACCATATCTCTTTTATCTCGAAACCCTAACCATTGATCACAACCATGAATAGTGTCGTTTGAATAGTACCACGTGAATAGTGCTGTGTGAATAGTAACCCTCCCCAAACCCTCACTATAAACCCCAAACACTCCCAGATCTATGCGGTAACCATAGAAATCCCTAACCTCTTCTCAAACCCTAATTTTCTATAGATTTTCTTTTTCTCCCGAAACCCGGCTAAAATTTGATATTTGTCAAAAAGCCCCAAAACTTGCCAGAAACCTTCCTGAACTTCAAATAACTAATAATCTCTTAATAATTTTCTGTTAATCTCAGCCTTTAGTTTGAGGCCATCACATTCGTCTTGCATCATATTACCTTCCAAAGCTCCCAACAAATGGCTAATGGGGTTGGCCTCCACAATGTACGGCCGCGAGCTGAGAAGGCTTTAGAGTACCATCCTTTGGAAGTATCGAACACGGATTTGGGGAAGACCCAATACATGCCGAAGAGGCACAAAAAGCGCTCCCAAATCTTCATAGACACGCTGCAATGAATAAGCAAATGATTAGTAGTCTCCTCATCGCCTCGGCATAAGATACATCTGCTTGGTAGGTGAAGACCATGTTTCCTTAACTTCTCCACAGAAAGGATTTTATCCAACATCGTGCAGCAAATGAAGAAAATGACTTTGGAAGGGATATGGGTCCCCCAAATATTTTTGGAGGGGAAAACGCTGTGCATAGGAGGACCCCTTAGAGAAGTATAGAGAGATTTGACCGAAAATCTGCCCTTCAAGTCATAGTTCCACCATCTACTATCCTCTACATTGTCCGAGAGCTTCCACCCCTTCAAGCTGACAGAGCAAGGAAGCCACAATGTCCACCTCCCAGTTGTTAATCCGCCTTCTAAGACCCAAATCCCGACTCAGAATGCTATTGTCTATAGAAGCAACGTCGCGAACCGAGTCGCCTTTATGATTCGAAATGGCATAAATCGATGGAAACTGCTCTTTCAGAGGAAGGTCCCCACACCAACTGTCTTCTCAGAATCTTACTTTGTTGCCAATTCCCACTTTAAATTTGCTCTCGTTCCTGATCGCCCCGAGCATCTTGGAGATACCTCTCCAAACCCCCGTCGTGTAAGAATAGGTAGGAACTCTGTTGTGCCACCCGAAAGAATTGACGCCTTGCTTGGCCGAGATCACTCTTCTCCATAGGCTCTCAAACTTAACACTGAATCTACATAACCATTTACCAAGCAGGGCGTTGTTCATGAGCTTGATTTGGCGGACCCCCAGACCTCCCTTTTCTTTAGCCTTACAGATCCTCGACCAATTGAGTAGGTGAAACTTGTGGCAATCTACTCTGTCGTCCCACAAGAAATTTTTGATGATGCTTTCAATTCTCTTGGCAACCCTCCATAGGGATAGAGAACGGGGACAAATAGTAAATATGCATGTTAGAAAGGGTGCTCTTGATTAAGGTGAGTCTGCCACCCTTTGAGAGGTACACTCTTTTCGACGAGGCGAGTCTTTTTTGGAAGCGTTCCACAACCGGATCCCATATGTTCTTGGATCTGTAGCTTGCCCCAAGTGGAAGACCAAGGTACACGGTTGGAAGCTTCCCCTTTTTGCAAGCCAAGCTCATCACTACCGCATCATAGCCCTCAACATCACCTACCCCAAAAACTTCACTCTTGGAAGGATTGTTGTATGCCTTTTTTCTATATTATGCATTATGTTATAATATGTATATCATATAGGCTTGCCTACTTGTTGGGTCTCTTCAAGGTACCATGTCAAACATTACTAAGACGTATTTCCATGCCAAAGTTACTCAGTTTGGTTTCCTACGCTCTTCAGCTGTTACAATAAAGGGAGTTGAATGGACATTGACCAGAGATGCCAATTATTTCTTATGAGTGATTGTGTAGAAAATTGTCTATAATGAAATCTGGCAAAAGGTCCAAGCCTCTTGAAGCCTGCCATGCATTTGCATAGAGTGTCATTCCTTTACTTTGAGGAAGTTTCTGTATCCTATTGTTTAATATTTTATCTGTTGATTTGGATCAGTTCAAGGAGTTGGCTCAGGCTTATGAAGTTCTAAGCGATCCTGAGAAAAGAGAAATTTATGACCAATATGGAGAAGATGCACTTAAAGAGGGAATGGGAGGAGGCGGTGCTTCTCACAATCCTTTTGACATATTCGAATCATTTTTCGGTGCAGGAGCTTTTGGTGGTGAGAGATTGTTAAATTCATTTTCCTTTTTAATATGCCAGCCCCCCCCCCCCTTTCTTTATTTAAGTAATCCATTATGCTTATTTTGATTGTTCGTTGTAGGTGGTGGTAGCTCAAGAGGACGAAGGCAGAAACAAGGTGAAGATGTAGTGCACACATTGAAGGTTTCTCTTGAGGACTTGTATAATGGAACATCTAAGAAACTTTCTCTGTCTAGAAATGTATTGTGCCCAAAATGTAAAGGGTATGCCTATTCCTCTCTTTTTCTCTGTCATTTTTGGTATTAGATATGAATTGGCGGAACCATTATCTAATAAGAGTGATGAGTTATAGAGGCAAGTTCTATGCTGAAGTTCTGATTTGATAGTCATTGGAGTCACTCCATTCTACATTGAGCATCTTTACTACATTAGTTTCACCTGATTTATCTGTTTCGTTATTATTCTATAATTTCCTTAACTCATCACTAACAGAGTACCTTCCTAAATTCATACGTGTCTTAACTCAAATTATTTTTATGAATCTTATGATCTTACTATTTGAATTTTGATTTGGGACAAGGCGTAGGTGATGATTATGATTATGATCTTAATATTTGAATCTCAATTTGATCTAAATGCTACTTGATTTTTTTATTCGATTCAACTTTGACAATATTAGTTAAAAAGTTTTAGAGGCTTCATTTTTATTTTTTTTATAAGTAAGATTTTGATGCTTCACTTCGTTGTTTTCTAGTTTTTAAGTGAGGTGGAGCTTCAATTATTTTTATCCTTATGTTCCCCATCCTACCCTGACTCTAGGAAGTTTGTTTACATTACTTGTGTCATTTATAAAATTTGGCTTTTCTTTTTATAATTTGTGCTTGCCCACACAAATTATTACAAGGATTGGTGTAGTTAAAGCTTTGCCGGGATGATGCCTAGGCCACCCCCTAGCGTCTAAAACAATGTTAAGGCAGGCGCTAGCTAAAGTTAAGTTAGCTTTAGACTTTTAGTTAACACACACACGCAAGAAGTTTAGGGTATATGTGTTTTCTTTCTCTTTGAAGAGAAAACGTTGAACTTGCGTCTCTACCATACTTTCCTCTTGTTCACTGAGAAGGCAAAGTAGTGTTGGACTTGCAGTCTTCTGTCTATCACTCTCGTTTTCACCGAGAAGGAATAATGTCCGGGAAAATAGCTTTGTTTTTGTGCGAGCAACAGGATATGGTTGTCTCTATTCTTATTCTTATAACTTGCGATAGTAGCGGCTTACTCTCTGTGAACATGGGCTCTTCTTCATCTTCCTTGTATGTTAGAACAGGTGTGCAGTAAGAACTGCTACTGAATGTTGTGTTCAGCCGTGAAATTCTTCTTCTTTTTTGTTTTTTGGAATATATTATTTGAAGAGAACTATCTGAATTTTGTGAATTAAGAAGAGTGAAATCCTATGTTAATTGAATTCTTTATTTATTATGAATTTAATAAATAATATTAGATTGTGGTTGCCAAGGGAACTCTTGTTGCTTGCCTGATGCCTTACATTAAAAAGGAAATTTCATATTAAAAGAGCATTGATGCATATGTCCTGGGTTAAACACAAGCTGGCATATGCTTGTAAGGACATCTGAATTTTTTCTTTTAATCATAATCAGCCTTATATGGGGTTGGCTGCACAAATCCTATTCCTCCATTCAGTTAACTCCAGGTATACCATTGAGGCAAATTTCTTCAATTTTTTTTATTCAAATCCACATTCCATTTCCTTTTTAGCCTCCTCTTTGCCTTTTTAGAACCTTCAACCAGCCCGTTTTTTCTCACTAATATCATTGTTTCATGTGAATAAACAATCTCTATTGACTATCCCTTATTATTTCTAACAAATGTAAGAGAGAGAGTTGATTGGGGTTTTTGATCTTAAATTGATCACATAACCCAATAGCTATATATAGAGGATCGTATCCCAGATTTACAAGGTAAGGAATTCAAAATACAAAAAGTTTACAATTGTAGCCATTACACTATTGCACACATTCTATCTTGAGAGATAGTATCTCCATAAATAGGTGACGAGATATTATTGCATTCAGCACGTGGATTGGGGCAGTCTTTGGTAAGTTTCTGCTTTGTTGAAGATACCTTACACAATATCTCCAAGAATATTGATGGAGATATTCCTAGAGCTTTCTTTGGTAAGTGCCATCGTCTTGGAGGAAACTGTACAAGCAGCTGTTAGGGCTGACATGGAATACATCTTATTACCCCCCGCAAGTTGAGCAGGGAATCGATGTTCAACTTGGAGCGATTTGATTCAAGAGCCAATCGCGATAAATTTTTTGTGAGAATATCTGCGAGCTGAGTAGAACTGGGAACAAATCGAACCATCAATGCACCAATGGCCACCTTTTCACGAATAAAATGATAGTCCAACTCGATGTGCTTAGAACGTGCGTGAAACACAGGATTAGTAGCCATGTAGTGCACTCTGATTGCCACATAATAGAACTGGAGCAGAGGAAAGAGGAAGAGCAAGTTCACGAAATAAATAAGTAATCCATGTGAGTTTTGCACGAAATAAATAAGTAATCCATGTGAGTTTTGCAGTGGCCCCAGCAAGAGCTCGATATTCAGCCTCAGAGCTAGATCGAGCGATAGTGGGTTGCTTCTTTGCACTCCACGAGATCAGGTTGGAGCCACAAAAAATTGTGAATCCAGTGGTAGACCTACGGGAATCTGGACAACCAGCCCAATCAGAGTCGGAGTAGGCTGTAAGAGATAAATTTGTGGAGCGATAGAGATGAAGACCATGTGAAGCTGTGCCCTTTAGATAGCGAAGAATTCGTTTAACTGCCCGAAAGTGATCTTCAGTTGGAGAGTGCATGAATTGATTGACAGTGTTGACAGAGAAGGAAAGATCAGGCCGTGTAATGGTAGCATACTGGAGGGCACCCACAAGACTGCGATAGAGGGTAGGATCATGGAAGAGAGGACCCTCAGAGGTGAGCTTTTGATTCTGAGGAAGTTGCGTAGCGATTGGCTTGCTGTCAGTCATTTGAGCCCGATCGAGAAGATCTGAAATGTACTTGGTTTGACTTAAGAATAAGCCATTCGGGGTAGTTGTAGCCTCTATACCCAAAAAATAATGTAGGGGGCCAGGATCCTTCATTGCAAATTCGTGATGAAGGCGAGAGATAAGATCATCAATCAAGGTCGGTGAGCTACCTGTGAGAATAATATCGTCAACGTGTAATAGTAATATGATGGAGACGGTCGCAGAACGATAGATAAACATGGAATGATCTGCCAGACTGCAAGTGAAGCCCAAATGTTTTAGGAAGCCACTAAATCTGTCAAACCAAGCGCGGGGTGCTTGTTTAAGGCCGTAGAAGGCGTGCTTGAGCTTGCATACATGATTGGGTTTAAGGGGATCTTCATAACCAGGAGGTTGTTGCATGAAGACTTCTTCACGTAAGGTACCGTGTAAAAATGCGTTTTTAACATCAAGTTGACGTATTCCCTAATTTTTCATCAAGGCCAAGGATAAAATGAAGCGAATGGTAGCTGGCTTAACAACAGGATTGAAGGTTTCGTGAAAATCAATGCCCTGTACCTGGTTGTAGCCTTTGTGGAGGCACCGAAAACCCTTGTGGTAAGGACTATATCCTAAAAAAAACACAAGGTAAACTGCGAGGTTCCAGCTTGTGTTTGGCATATGGACAAAGATAAAGAAAGCAAAGGGAGCCAAAAACACGTAGCATAGTGTAATCAGGTTGCTTACCATGAAGAACTGAGTAGGGAGATTTGTTGTCGAGGACAGTTGTAGGTAGACGGTTTATAAGAAAAATAGCTGTAGAGAAAGCCTCAAGCCAGTATTTTACAGGAACGTGGCCATGAAGCAAAAGAGTCAATCCAGTTTCAGTAACATGCCGATGTTCACACTCGGCACGACCATTTTGGGCTTGCGTGTGTGGGCAAGATTCTTGTTTGAGAATCCCACAGTTTTGCAAGTGAACTAAGAATTCTGATTTTTTGAACTCAGTTCCACCATCACATTGGAAAACCTTAATTTTTGTAGGAAAGTGGTTTTCAACAAGTTGTTGAAAGGAAAGGAAAATAGAACAGAAGTCAGACTTTAAGTGCATAGGATAGAGCCAAGTAAAGCGACTATGATCATCGACAAAAATAACGTTGTAGCGGTAGCCAAGGTGAGAAATAATGGGGGAAGGGCCCCACACATCGCAATGTATTTTGTTTAAAACAAAAGAGGAGCGAGCATCATTAAGTGAGAAAGGCAAACTGTGACTTTTTCCTATCTGACAACTATGACAAATAGTAGTCACTTTTATTCAAACGATCAAAATTGATTGAAGAGTTCTTAAATAAAACCAAGGTAGTTAAAGGCGCAAGGTGCTCTTAAGGCGCTAGGACCTCTAGCGCTTGAGGCGCAAGGCGAGGCACGTGCCTGATTAAAGCGAGACACAATATTAAAAATTATAATAAATATAAGAAATATAAAAAAATAAAGAAAAATAACATCATAAAATAACAAAATAAATAATTATTAGGCCATAAAACATAAAAGATAGCAAATGTCGAAAATCTCAAGTAACCCAAAAGCAGTTCTAGTTAACATTGTCATTATCTAAATACAAAACAAGTAATCAAAAAGCCATTAAACATAAAAGATAGCAAATGTTCAAAATTTCAAATAGCCCACAATTAGTTCTAGTTAACATCGCCATCATTTAAAATATAATCATTAGCTTCATCCCATCATCATCAGATGTGTTAGCCTCCTCAATATATTCTTCGTCTTCTATCTCCTCCAAATTGGTCTCTTCCTCTTGCAGCTCCCTTATTAAAGCCCTTGCTCTTACTCTTGACCTTGATTGTGATCTAGTATTTGATGTTGATTCACCAACTCCAGCAGCTCTCGCAATAACACTCCATGTCAAGCTATCATCCTCAAACACCAATTCATCTTCTGCTACTCCACATTTTGTTTCCATCTCCCCAAGTAGTCATTCATAGCTTTCATCAATGTCTTTCAATGAGATAGGTTCAATTGTATCTCTCCTATCATACCGATATTTAATATAATAGGCCAAAGAATAAAAAATTTACAAAAAAACATGTATTTTAGTGAGGCGCGTGCCTGATTCGCCTGGAGCCTGGTTTGAGGCGCGCGCCTTACTAAATGCGCCTCGCCTTGACCCTTCTAAGGCGCTTTAGGTGTGCTTGGAGCCTGAGGCGCGCGCTTTGACCCTTCTAAGGCGCTTTAGGTGTGCTTGGAGCCTGAGGCGCGCGCCTTGACTACAGAGAATAAAACATCTAAAACTTTAGAAGATGGGTGTCCAAGTCTGTTGTGCCAGATCACAGAGCACACTTTAGTAGGATTGGAAGCAATGGAGACAAGCGCCTTTCGAGAACAATCTAGCACGTACAAACCATCAGACCTATTGCCCTTCGCCAAGGTTCTCCCTGTTCCCTGTTCAATCACAGTAAAACCAGAAGAAGCAAAAGAGAAGATGCTATTAGAATCATGGGAAAATTTACTAACTGAGAGCAAATTTTTTGTAAGAGAAGGGACAAGGAGAACGTCATTAAGAGAAATTGGACCAAAGGAGGTAGAAAGAGATACAGTTCCCGTATGAGTTATGGGAAGTAGGGAACCATTTCCAACAAGAACTTTCTCCTTACCATGATAGGGGGTGAGGGTAGTAAAGAGACCTGCGTCAGGGGTCATATGTGCTAAGACACCACTGTCTGGATACCACTCTATATCAATTGGATCTTGCACCGTGAGGGAGGAAAAGGCTTCTGGAAGACATGCGCTAAAATATGCATGATCAAATCGTTTGTTGCAGTCCGTAGCACTGTGGCCCCCTTTACCACAAATCTGACATGTATGTGGTTTGAAATGGTCTTGTGGAGAGGAGGTATTTGCATGACCTGTAGGCGATGGAGAAGATCCAAGAATCCCTTTTCCAGAGTCGTGAGAGGGCTTGGAAAAGTTAGGTTGATATTGATTGTTCTGAGGAGTATACCGCCCTCCACCACGGCCATGAAAACGACCACCACGACCTCCTCTTTGGGTTTGAGCTTGAAAGGCTGCCGTGGGAAGAGATCCTGGTGTCGAAAAAGAACTAAAGAGAAGTTCTTGACTAAGAAGATGCGCAATAACATCATCAAAAGGGGTGAATGGGTGGTCTAGAGAGCATAGAAATGGAAAACATCTGATATTCAACCCCTAATCCTTTGAATAGGAACATCACCTTTTCTTCATTCTTAACTGGTTGCTCTATTGCTTCAAGAGCATCACAAATTTCTTTGTATTTCTTAAGGAAATCAGTGAGAGAAGACATACCCTTCTTACAATCTGTAAGTTCTTACCTGAGTTGTAGTTCTCTCGCTTTGGAACGGCTAGTGTAGGTATTTTTGAGAGCCTCCCAAACTTGACTGGATTTGTGCAATCCAATAATTTGAGACATTATTTCTTCAGTGAGGGAGGTATAGAGTAGGCTAAGGACCAGTTGATCTATCATTTCCCATTTTTCATAATCGGGATTGATCACTTCTTTTTCTTTATCATTAACAATTATAGGTGGTGGAGCTGGGTAGTTACCATGAATGTAGCCAATAAGCTTTTGGCTCTTCAACAGGGTTTCAATTTGGTTTTTCCAGAGAAGATAGTTGTTGGGATTGAGCTTCACAGAAGGCATGCTCGTCAATTGGTTAAAGGATAGAGAAGTTGGTTGGAGAAGAAACATGAGCCATTTGATTATCTATGAGGAGAAGTGATTAGAAATTATTCAGCAAGAAGAAGAAAGAATTGTAAGAGGGTAAGGGAGAAAACGTGTTGGAGAGACTTTCAGGGATCGGATGGGGTTTCCCTTATTGCTCTGATACCATAACAAATGTAAGAGAGAGAGTTGATTGGGGTTTTTGATCTTAAATTGATCACATGATCCAATAGCTATATATAGAGGATCGTATCCCAGATTTACAAGGTAAGGAATTCAAAATACAAAAGTTTACAATTGTAGCCATTACACTATTGCACACATTCTATCTTGAGAGATAGTATCTCCATAAATAGGTGACGAGATATTATTGCATTCAGCACGTGGATTGGGGCAGTCTTTGGTAAGTCTCTGCTTTGTTGAAGATACCTTACACAGAATATCTCCAAGAATATTGATGGAGATATTCCTAGAGCTTTCTTTGGTACGTGCCATCGTCTTGGAGGAAACTGTACAAGCAGCTGTTAGGGCTGACATGGAATACGTCGTATTAATTTCCTTTTGGGGCTACTCATAAATTTTTACAAATGCATTTATTTATAGTTTTTTACTCTTTTAACTATTTTTAATCCAAATCTTTTGTTAATATATTTAATTCATATTTGTTTTTCTCTATTTGTACATCATCATCATCATCATACGTCTTATCCGAAATGTTTGGGGTCAGTAACATGAATCCAATTTCGCCATTCAACAATATTTAAAGTTTTATCTTCCATCAAATCGTGTTTTAAATATTTTCTTACTACCTCATTTCATGTCATTTTGGCCTTCTCTCCTTTTATGTCCTTTATCTTGCACCAAAGGGCTGCATCTAACCGGCCATATTTTTTCTTTGTTGTACATGCCAAAACCATCTCATGGACTTTTCTTTATTTTCTCTTATTGGGGTTACTCCCAAGTTTTCATGAATTTGGTCTTTTCCTTTTTCTCTTTTCTAGTTTTTCCACTCAACTATCTCAACATCATCATCTCTGCCACACACATTCTATGAACATATTTTAATAGGACTTTAATGGAGCAGGTTTGAGTGGGATCACTGCTGATCTCGTATCGATTTGATAAGAAATGCGCCGATCCGGTACTGATTTGATAAAGATATTGGATCACCTAAATGTGATCCTGAATATTCCGGATCAGGATCTGATCCAATTCACCAAACTAAAGTGAAATTTTATAGTTTCTAAATTAAAATTATAAATCTCAAAAAATTGATAAATTAAATCCTTAATACCATAAAAACAAAACTGAATATAAACGGGTATATTTGTCTTTTTGATAAATATAATACATGTTTTATCATATCTTAAGTTTAGGAACATAATATATTGGGTTGGTCCGGATAAATACAGGATCGATCAGGTACCGATCTGATAGCAAAGCAATATATGGTTCTGGACCCGGTAATATCGAATCGGGTTTTCGGATCGATATGATATATTGATAGCCTTAATATTTAAGTATGTGCATATACATTCAAGTAGACCACTACACTCAAAAACTTATTTGCTAATTTTTTGTTTGTTTCTGTTGTAATCCCTTTCTATTTTCTAGTTCAATCTAGTCTGACTGTTCATGACTGACCCAAATGTCCAAATTATACCTATTATCTTAGGGCGTGTTTGATTGCACAGAAACTTTTCCCTAGAAAATACATCTGGGAAATGCCATAAATTGTCGATTGATTGCAACTGAGAACACACATTTCAATCATGTGAGAAAATAAAGGCGTATTTTCAGGTGGAAATGAATTCTCACCTATCCGGATGGGAAATGAATTCCGGGCTTAGTAGGGAAAATTATCTAGATTTAAATGGCTTGGTAGGGAAACTTATACAAATTTAAAATGGCCCGGATACAAATTTAAAATGCAATTTTCTCACTTGGCAATCAAACACTCCCTTACTGATTTAAGCAATTATTGAGCTCATTTTAGTTTCTTGTTTTCTCAAGTACTTACCTTCCCAAATTTTTGTGTTCGGTTTACTATTTTGAATTAGAATCTGTTCTTAAAGGAAATTTTCAGATGCACTCTAAACACAGCTGACCGTGCTCATGTCCTAGTATACTGGATGTTCTGTATGATCTGCATATTTGACTTGCTTCTAATTTGCACCTGTAACTATTTCAGGAAAGGGTCAAAGAGCGGGGCTTCTGGTAGATGTTATGGATGCCAAGGTACAGGTATGAAGATCTCAACTCGACAGATTGGACCAGGCATGATTCAACAAATGCAACATGTCTGTCCAGAATGCAGAGGCTCAGGTACTCAATTGAAGTCAGGTTGTGTTTCAGTTATCATTTTGGCTTCGATCCCCATCAACATCCCCCAAATGCATTTCTTATTAATGTAGGTGAGGTCATCAGCGAGAAAGACAGATGCCCACAGTGCAAAGGAAACAAGGTTACTCAGGAGAAGAAGGTTCTGGAGGTTCATGTTGAGAAAGGGATGCAGCATGGCCAGAAGATAGTGTTCCAGGGTGAAGCTGATGAAGCTGTAAGCAAAATAAGAATGGAATATGAACTTTTCTATTTCGATGTGGAACCTCATACTGTTTTGAATTTCTAATTGACACTCACAATACCGTGTTCCATTGTATGCAGCCTGATACAATTACGGGGGACATTGTTTTTGTGTTGCAACTTAAAGAACACCCCAAGTTCAAGCGGAAATTTGATGATCTCTATGTAGACCACACACTCAGCTTGACAGAGGCTCTTTGTGGCTTCCAATTTGCTCTAACCCATCTTGACGGCAGACAGCTTCTAATTAAATCAAACCCTGGCGAGATCGTCAAACCTGGTACTATTTTGGGACCTAATGCCCAGCTATTATTTTTCTTGCTTTGCTAGATAGAACACAATTTGTTTTTAGCTCATCCAAATTTTCTGATCCAGGTCAATACAAGGCGATTAACGATGAGGGCATGCCACACTATCAGAGGCCATTCATGAAGGGCCGACTGTACATCCAGTTCAATGTAGAGTTCCCAGATCCTGGGGCTCTCTCCTTGGATCAGTGCCGTAACTTGGAGACAATCCTTCCCCCAAGACCGAGCAACCACTTGTCAGAGATGGAGCTAGATGAGTGCGAGGAGACCACTTTGAATGATGTCAACATCGAGGAAGAGATGAGGCGGAAGCAGCAGCAACAGCAGCAGGACATTTATGATGAGGATGATGAACCATCAATGCCAAGGGTGCAGTGTGCCCAGCAATAAAAGCAAATGCGGGCTCACCCATAGCCCCGCTCCCACCCTACCCATCCTTGAAGGAAGTCATTCATTGTGGAGGTATATTTGCTTTGTTATAGCCATTTAACTAAGCAGGCAGTCTGGTTAGGGAACCATATTAGTTTGTGTGTTATTACCCCGCATTTCTCATGGTTTTTTGGGTTGTGTTATTCAAGGTTTTAGTAATTTTGGATTGGTAATTAGTATGATTTGTATTCTTCAAGTAGAATACAGTGATTTGATATTTCTATGCTAGTTTGCGTGATGTCATCTTAGTCAGATTCCGATGTGATGGAGCCGTGCTATGGAATTTCATATTTTTTCTTTGGTCAGAACACGAAAAGAACTCTCTTGATGTTCCCATCAAAGTTCATAAACTGTCTCCCTCACTGCTTGTTTGGGTAGCCACTTGTGGCCTCTTATGACTATGCCAAGCGTTTGCCAATGTTTCATTGATGGTCTTGACCTACCTGCTCGTGTGCTTACAGAATGAGATACTGTCTGATGTCTGGTGTTCACTTCAAGGGGATGATGTGACACCAAGCAGATCTAGCCCCACATTGAGTCGATTTGTTATCAAGTCAAATAACAAGTGGAATAATGTTTTATAAAAATTCATTTTATTGTAATATTTTTTTACTATATGGACTTGAATAACAGCATGATATTGGATCAGATCAGTCATTGAATCAAGCGAATCATTGATAGCTCCAGGTATCCATACCCCTATTTATAGAAGCTAGACTTGGAGGACCCTGTGTTGTAGTTAATGCATGTTCACAATAAGAGAACAAGGGTGATAACTTGATTTAGCAAATTAGCTAGCTCAATCAGTTTACTACTAGGGATATCTCATTATCCAACTGATCGGGGGTTCACTTTTAAATAAGGTTGTCAATGTATTGGGTATGAGTTGGGAGCTGGATCTGATCCAATTAACATTTTACTTGATCCGAGTTGAACCGGCCAACTTGAGTTCTGATACCAATCCGAATCGAATGTATAAATGTATATAATATTGAGTCTGTCTTGAGTAACGCCCATTTCTTACATCCAATTCCTACATCTGGTGGTTCGGCCTACACAGGGATCATTGAATAATTCGACCGTATATTGAATTATATTTATACTAGTAGGTGGCCCGTGCCCACGGCACTCTTCGACAAAGCGTTTGCCAAAATCGGGTGTGAGTGGCTTAGATATACCATTCATTTGGGGTGATAAGATCTCGGCCATCCTTTGTGAAGACGTAAGAGTGGGGATAAGTGACTTCTTTGTTTTGTTATATAGATGTATAGTGGTTGGCCCGTGCCCTCGGCACTCCCCTACAAAGCATTTCTCAAAATCGGGTGAGTAGTTGAGATCCATAGTCTATTTGGGGGATAAGATCTCGGCCATCCTTTGTGAAGACGATAAGAGGGGTATAAGTTGGGAGACAATTTCCCTGTTAAATTAATCCAACCGTAAATTTTATTTTTTGTAAGGGTTGATACGGGCCTTTGGATATATGAAGCCTATAAGAGGGGGAGACAACTTCCCTGTTTTGTTTTATAGACTAGTAGGTGGCCCGTGCCCACGGCACTCTTTGACAAAGTGTTTGTCAAAATCGGGTGTGAGTGGCTTAGTTCCACCATCCATTTGGGGTGATAAGATCTCAGCCATCCTTTTTGAAGCTGATAAGAGGGGGATAAGTGACTTCTCTGTTTTGTTATATAGATGTATAGTGGGTGGCTTGTGCCATCGGCACTCCCCTACAAAGCATTTCCCAAAATTGGGGTGTGAGTGGTTGAGATCCATAGTCCATTTGGGGGATAAGATCTCGGCCATCCTTTGTGAAGACGTTAAGAGGGGTATAAGTGGGGAGACAATTTCCCTGTTAAATTAATCCAACCATCTAAATTTTATTTTATATAAGGGTTGATGTGTGGTTGTTTGATAGTAGATGTTCCATCACATGATGGGCGACAAAAGAGAAATCCAGTCACTTAGAATTCTATTCTCAGCCAAGGAGGACTTCCTATACTTATGGGAACATTGGTCTGGTGTTGGGACAAAGGTACTGTTCTAATACCACGTTATACCCAAATTGATAATGTTCGCTATGTTGAAGGGATGAAATTCAATTTTTTGGGCATTAGTCAACTACGCGATCAAAAAAATATTGCTCATTTTTCCCAATATGGATGTGATATTTTTTGATGAATATGGGAAATTTGTAATGGGAGGAGATAACATTACGGATAATTGTTATACTCTTACCCCTAAGATTCATGGGGTCAAATGTGATGAAACCATCAATGAGATTCTATCTCGAATGCTTCCCTAATGGAAATCTTCTCCTTCCATGTCCTTTTCTTAATTGATATATCTATTGGTGGGCATGTTTTGTATACTAGTAATATTTGTTTTCTTTCATTTTGCTTTTTTTTTTTTGTGCTTTACTCTGTTTCTAGGTTTGCTTCAGCCTCAATTGTTTTAGCATTTCTAGGTTGTTTCCTTCTATACCTTTGCTTTGTTTTGCGTTTGCAATTAGGCATGCATTCTCGTGTCTACAAAAATAAAATGGGAAAAACTAAAAACTAAAAAAGGTTTTCTTTCATTTTGTTTTGTAAAATGAAGAAATAAAATAATCCATTTCATTCATTTGCAATGCACTACCAACCAATCAGCTAAACTTCATTTGCATCTATTTACATGGTGTGAACCAAACAGTTGTAAGCGACTTACATCCCAAGTGATTGCAATACAATTCATTGTATTTGCACTAAAGTGCAAAATGCATCCAAGTGCAGCGAACCAAGCAGGGCCTTAATGATGTTCATTTACTTCGCACTTTCATGTCATTTCAGCTTGGTTGAATTGACTCTAGACTAGCTAGTTTATCTGGACATAGAACACCTCACTTGAATGAGTATATCATATTGAGCTTCAGTCTAAGCATTTCAGTGCTATAGTCTCACTCATTATTCTAAAGTTAGTGGTTAATTGATTCTTACTGTTATACTGAGGATATTCACATGCACCACTGAACTTCATTTAGTTGGACTAGGTTGATTTTATTAGGATATGACCTAATGCCATCATTGGAATCAAGGATGACCTAAGCTTAGTTCATAGATTAGGTGATTGTCTACCTTACTTACCCAGTGAATGAGTGGAAATGGCTGCCCATGGACATGGTGTAAAAGCCAACTATATGGTACTATGTAAAGATGTCCGTTTCTCTATTTATACAAGAAATGGCTACTTATTTTGTTGGTGTGAAAGCTGCCACTTCTAGAGTGAAAAAAAGAATGATGGTTGGTAAAAGAAGTATGACTACCTCAAAAAGAAGAAAAAATCTAAGAGTTTCTGTTCTTAACATTTCTTAACACTAACTAGGATTTGATTCTTAGCAATGAGAACTTGAGCTACTTTGTTGAGTAAATGTCTGTCCTGATATATAGCTTGACAATATAATCCATCTTTAGTGTTTGGTTCAGGTCACTTACATACCAAAGGAAACCAAATTGGAACATTCTCCTAAGTGTAGACTAGTGACTTAGACTTAACTTGTCGCGCCCCGAATCTGGGCACCCGGATCCGACCTGAATGCCCATGGATCAGCTCGTTTACCCAATATATCTAGGGTGTAAAAAAGAATAATAATAAATAAATCATTCAAAATGATCCAAAGTTATTAACAATATTTCAAATTTAATAAAATGATATTATCAAGTCTTCGTGTTCAAATGTAAATAAATGCCATAAAAAAAGAGGTGTCTAAGCACCACCGTCAGTCCCATCGGCTTCATTAAAAGCCTCATCGGTCGTCTCCACACCATAGTTGGCCTCCCACGCGTTCATTCCCATACCAGTGTCCTCATCTACAAAATCTGAAGGGATCAACATATGCCGTGAGCTAACACTTAATAGATAATCCATAGTACACCGCTCATATCAAGCATGTAATCCATTATGTTGTACTCTTGAATCATATCATCATCACGGATAGGAAAAATATAGCAAGACAAGACATGTAACATTTTACATCATGGCCAAAATCTAACCGTAATATAATGCAATGTAAATATCATAAATTTATGCACAACCCAAAATATGGGTCTCCTCCTGCTCATGATGGGAGAACTCTTCTACAGGAGTTTAAGGCTTTGCAACTAAGGGCACTAGGCCCTACGTGCTTTTCCATTTTCGAACCATTTCTAACGGTATGTTCTCATGCATAATACAATATTTCAATTTAAAGAATATTAAATCCCATATTTTTTTTCAGCACTTATGTCCTGGCTCCAACTGTCATTAAATTCCAACCCCGATTCATAAACATTTCTCAAGAAAATCTAGAGTGTGACGTGTATGTCCCCACATTTCACTCTACTTGGGAAATCTCCATGAGTCGGGGTCGTCGTTGGATTCTTATGATCCAAACCCAATAATGACCGACGTGGTCATGCCCAAATAGAAATAATTTGAACAACGTTTGTCATAACAGAACTTTAATTGTATCTACCATAGCTTAAAGTCAAAATCGAGGTATGAATAAAGAAGCAAAAAATATGAATCCGATACATACTAACGATAATGAAAAACGCACACATAGGAAAGCGTGATCTTAAGCAAGCATGATGGTATTAAACATTTTCAGTACATATCGATAATTCAATCTCATGATTAGGTAAAATTAGAGAGAATGAAGATAATAGATTAGTCTCAACTCGGTAGGTGTACTATTTGTTCTTGAAGCTCTTCGTGTGATGATCTTGTTTGGGTGGTCATGGGGAGAATAACTCCTCAACGTTTCTGGTCCTCCCACAAGTTCAATGCTCTATCATGTGGTGGTTGAGGTTGGAAAATTCTCTTCCCAAAATCCCATAGTTATTGATGTCCACTGGTTTGGTGACTATCTAATAAATTTTTTGTTTTCTCTAAAAAGAAGAGTTTTGCTAGTTATGGTAACTATAGTTAATTAGTGAATGGTAGGCTTTCCAAGATAAAGTTGCCTCAGTAGGTTTAACTTTGGAATGTCCCTATGTGCTACTTGTTTAGAGATTGAAAGTTTCCTAGTGGGTTCTGCTGGATTTCCTAGCCGTTACAATAGAGGTTGTGTGATGAGGTGCCAAGGTCTAAGAGTGATTGAGTCTCTATGTAGGAGGTATAATAGCTTACGGTTCTCTAGATTTCAACGGTCAAGATGTTCTTGATTGATTGTTATCGTGGTAAGTTCTTTGTCCTTAATTAGTAGGCGTTAATTGCCGCCTGACATGATCCACCGACAGGGTTAACCATCAATATTCTATATGATTATCTACGGAGAACATCCTTATTCTGTCGGATCTGAATTTGGCGAGACCCGAGAGTGGCTGTCTCTTAAGGTGCTGACTTGTAGGCTATCGGGATTCGGGAGTCACACTAGTCGGACATCCCTTGACCAAGGTCTTCCTCTCAGGTTTGTGAACATTATTCTCGGCTACGATACGCCGAGCACTAGTTATTCCACGTTTCACTATGGTCATGACCATCAACGTAATCGGGTGCTATTTTCGGTACCCACATTAGCTATGTGAATTTAAACGGGTTGGAGTGCGTCTTGATATATCACTATGGGTTGGAGGGTGACGATGGTCATATATGCCATGGAAGACAAGTAGTTACAATGGGACCATTTAATTATTAGGATATAAATCATGTGGCCACTGGAGAGTAAACAAAACACATTTATAATGATATAAGTCATGTGGCCATCCCATTAGAGAGCGAAAAAGATTTTAGAAGGGCTTGGGTGGCATTGCTAGGGCATGGAATAAAAGGAGAGACCACAAACGAAGCTTCTTTCCAAGGGCAAAGACATTTTAACGCACTACATTTGTTTAGTCACCAAATGTAGGTTTTGGTTTTGAGTCTGTCTAGAGCTAATTAAACCCATTTCTTACATCCAATCTTACAACCCGTGGTCAGGCCATTTTGACATTGGTAACTATATGTAAAAATTTAACTTAAAGTAACGGTTTTGTCATTGGATTGTCTAAATCTTTCAAATTCAAGTCAGTTAACATGAAGTTTGAAATTTCAAAATGGACTGATTTTTTGTGAGGATGATCTTGACAATGTACGGTTTGATTGTTATACATGATTGCTATGTGGGCCGTATGAATTTGATGTCATGGCTCTTTGCTTTTTAATGAAAGTTAGGGTTTTGTGAGGAGACTTTAAATTCCAACCCAATTGGTTTCAATTCACCAGCCTTCTCAATGTCGGTTTCCAAGAAGGATCCTGAGCAGGAACTAGTCCTATTAGTTTGTAGAAAGGACAAGAAGTCCTCACTATGACGTTCCCTTATTTGGAGGAAGAACAACTAGGAATCCCCATTTAGGACTTATTTTTAAATATTGTCATATAATGGGATATACACTACGGGCCATCGGATGACATCCAACTCTATGGCCCTGCTTGTTTCGCTGCACTAGTGCTAATGCAGTGAGTTGCAAGCATTGCAGTCATTTACCACAGTTTTTGGGCCGCACATGCTTGCATCCATTTTCTTAAAGAGTTTGCAAGGGCTTGGCAACCACTTGCACGCCAGCTCATTTGTACGCCCCCAACCAATCACTTCTAATCCCAAAACTGTGGCCAGTGGGTGCATTGCATCCGATTTGCATCGAATCAAGCAGGGCCTATGAACATCCCTGTCTGGGAGATCTGGCCAATAAATTAGGTCCAATGGGACGATCCTAACCATCCGAACAATCGCTCTCATTATGTCTACTATTAATTCAAAAAAGAAATTGATTTAAAAGAAGTTTAATTTGACCTTTGGGTTAGTAGATGCTTAAGTAGGGCCCATAAGTTGAGCAGTCCAGAGTCTTCAAACTTCAGAATTGAGACCCACTAGCACGTGTGCCATGTGAATGGTGGAGACCTGTAGTATTGTAAGAATCTTTTCTTGTTAGTATCCAATCATTCCCTTGTAAAATTTTCCAAATTGGTAATTTTAAACCATTATTGGGGACAACGTAAGAGGCTAATGTCCCTTTCATTTATGTGTCAACATAGTTGTCTTGATCTATAAATAAACAGTGCCCACATGGGATTCTTTTCTTGATCTACTTATATTGACCAATCATCTTGATTCCTATAATCTAGGATTCTGTATAATCAATAATTGAAAAACAACATCGATCTCTATCGACCACCACGATGATGGAGTCCAACACCAGCCACATCATCTGAGGGGACCCACAAAGGGACCCGTGATTTGCAAGCCTTGAAGAGTTGACTCGGAACTCGACTGAGTCGACTCAAAACTCGTTGTTTTTTTTTTTTGAATTTCTAAATGTTTTTAATATTTTTTCAATATATATTTTATGATTTTTCAAAGTTTTAATTTCTATAATATAAATTATTTTTTATACATTTAAATATTGAATAATTGATTTAATGACTCGCCGAGTCGACTCCCAAGTCATCGAGGTTACTTGACCCTATGTACTTCAGAGTCGAGTCCGAGTTCGAGTTTTAAAACATTGGTTTAACTTGGACCTTGGCATTTGGGTTGGTAATTAAGAAACAAATTTTGGACCACCAAGTAGAGGTCCAAAAGTATGGTGAAAGCCTGAAAGGTACACATGAAGAAATTGCCTTCCTCGTGAGTTTTATTGAGATGAAAATAGGGCGAGGCATGGAAACAAGGGTACCCTGCTTGGTTCCCTACAGTGGGATGCATTTTGCACTCGGTTGCAAATGTGGGCCCTGCTTGGTTCTCTGCATTGGGATGCTAATGCACTCACTTGCCACAATTTTGAGATTGCATGTGATTGGTTGGAGATATACAAATGAGCTAAAATGCAAGTGGTTGCCAAGCCTTTGCAAACTTCTTAACAAAATATATAGATGCAAGATACTGCAGCTCAAAAACTGTCGCAAGCCAATGCAATGCAACTCACTCCATTTGCATTGGAGTGCAAAATGCATCCTAGTGCAGCCAACCAAGCAGGGCCGCGGTTTGTGGTGAGTTGCATTGCAGTCACTTACTACAGTTCTTGGGCTGCATATGCTTGCATCCATTTTCTTAGAAAGTTTGCAAGGGCTTGGCAACCACTTTCACGCCAGCTCATTGGTATGCCCCCAACCAATCACGTACTTGTAATCTCCCAAACTGTGGCAAGTGAGTGCATTGAACCAAGCAGGGCCTAAAATTAAAAATTACTGAAGTCATTTTGGTGTCAAGGGTCCATGCTTTTAACTTTTCTCTACTCCAATTCTTAGTAGTATTTTTATTTATATTTTTGGTAAGCCAATTTCTTTTAGTATCATTAAAAGCCTCCCACTATTTTATCTACCACCTTCTCATTCTCACTTTCTAACCTACTCCTCTCACATGGAAGATCCACTGATTTTAGAGTGTAAAGTTCAAACCTCCTTCCCCTCTTCCTCTTCTACCTCCACCCCCACCACCACCTCCTCCTCTTCAGCAACTTTCTCGGGATTCGACGAAAATCCAAAGATCCCAACGGAGGCCACAACGAAGAAAGGCGATGCAAATGAGACTAGGAAGCAGAATAAGCGCGACAGAGACGGCAAGCACCTAACGTACCGTGGCGTACGAATGCGTCAATGGGGCAAATGGGTGTCAGAAATTCGTGAGCCAAGAAAGAAATCCCGAATTTGGCTTGGGACATACCCCACGCCAGAAATGGCGGCTCGAGCCCATGACGTAGCTGCACTTACGATCAAAGGCCACTCTGCTTATCTTAATTTTCCAGAGCTGGCTTCAGAGCTCCCTCGTCCTGCCAGTGCGTCACCTAAAGACATCCAAGTAGCTGCGGCTAAAGCAGCGGCTGCCTCATTCGGTCAACCAAGATGCCGTGTAGCCGAATCCCAGGCGGCGCAACCCAAGCTGTCAAATCCAACTAGAGCATCCGAGGATACTCTAGAATCCTCAGTTTCTACATCCACAGACGATGATGAAACACTGTTCGACCTGCCCGATCTCCTCGTCGACCCCAGCAATCCAATAAACGAGCTTTGTTACTCTTCGTTATCATGGCTACCAGCCGGAGCTGACATTGGATTCCGACTCGATGAGCTATTCTTATGGGAGTACTATTAGACTCCTTGCCCCATAAACAAAGAATTCCCAATCAGGAAACTCACGTTTGGATCATCAGGCAGAGTTTGGTTTCTTGATAGTAAAGTTCAGTTCTTTGCAGGGAGTTTACCCATATATAGTTTGCTAACATGCGCCCCAAGGTGAACAGCCTTAACCTCTACTCCCTTTTTTTTGGTAAAATACCGATGAGTTATAGAATGTAATCTACTAGAGGTGTCTCTTGGGCATTTTGACTGTAAAGTTAGCCTTTTGCTAAATTAGGAAATTGTAAATGCATCATGTAGTAATGATTGCATTGTACCTCCTTTATGCGTATTAAATTGCAAATATAATCTTCCATATAAAGAAGGATCTGCGTCCATGCTTTATTTATTTCCTTTTATATTTATTTATGTGATATTCCCCAAGTTGACATCCATATAAGCACCCTACTTGGGGACAATTATATATGGGAATTTTTGACAAGCCCCCCCATGTTATCTTTAAAATTTGACATACCCCTAATATTTGAAAAATCTGACATACCACCCTATGACTCGGTCCATTGTCCTTTGACCGGTGTTGACTACCAAATTTTGTATTAATTGGCAAAAATGACCTTGTCTTCAACCTTAGAACAAGGGTTTGGGCCAAAACCCAAATCCCAAATCAAATGGCTGGGGTGGATGGCCGGCCAAGAGATTCCAATGGGTTGGCCGCCCATCACCGGCGACCAACCCACCGGAGTCTCATGGCCGGTTGGCCACCACTTCGGCAATAATTTAAAACCCAAGGTTAAAAAAAAGAAAAAAAAAAGCATATAATTTTAGTTTTAATATTTTCATTGACAAAAATGGAAAATAAGACAAAGCAATTTATATTTTAAGCTTTAGAGATGTGGATTTTGGAAAGATGGGTTCTCCCAATTTTAAAATTTTATTCTACAATAAAATCCATAAAAAAATCCCATTCATTCATGAGTTTTATTTATTTTTTGGGGGTTTTTTCTTCTCAATATTTGTTTAATTCATCAAAAAACCAAAAAAATATCTCAAGATTACCGACATGGGTTTTAATTTTTATTTTTAATCTCATCTTTTCATGCTTGATTTGGGGTATGGGTTTTGGCCTAAACCCAAAACCTTGATCTAATGTTGAAGAGAAGGGCACTTTCGTCCTTTAATACAAAATTAGGTAGTCAACTCAGGTCAACACTGGTCAAATTCTGAGTCATAGGGGGGTACTCAGAACCGGAACTAATATTATATTGTCTCTTCTTATTGGTTTTGGTTAGAAACGATGGATCTGGAATTGGAATAATAGATTGTTTGGTTACAGTCGGTTTCGGTTCTAGTTCCTGTTAACTGTTCATAATACAACAAATTTAACACCATATTAATTTAAATATCTGTGTCGGTTCTTGTTCCTATCTGTTTGATTCTAATATCAAACCACCCAGAATCAGAACCATTATTATCGGTTCGGTTCCGGTTCCAGTTCCACCAGAACCCATATTTTATGTTCCGGTTCCAATTCGGTTTCAGTTAAAAAGGTAAAAATTGACAAGCCTAAATTAAACTGAGCGCATTGCTTTTAGTTCTTATTTTTGGGTCGGACTCCAAGGACCCCCATTTTTGACCCCCACCCTGGCTTACCCACATAGAAGATGAATCAATGGCTGACTTTTGGTGAGGATGATCTCTATGGTGAGGAGATCATCCTCACAAAAATTCAAATCATTGATGATTTTTACCGTGATACTTGAAAACCACATATGACGGGGTTAGAAATTTTAGAATGGGCTGATTTTTTTTCTAAGGGCGATCTATATGGTGAGGAGATCATCCTCATCAAAAAGCAGCCATTGATTCATCTTCTATGTGGGTACGCCAAAGTGGGGGTAAAAAATGGGGGGTCCCCGGAGTCCGACCCTTTATTTTTAGTGAAAATGTAAGATGTAACGACGTATAGGACCACGTCCCGTTAAAACAATTGAAGCCACCAAGCAGCGAGTGGTACGTGACCTCACCATCACTATCTCCTTCCTAGTGTACTACCCTATTATAGTACGACCCAAAAATATAGGAAAAAGATGTAACAAGGTATGCCTGAAACTTTTTCAAATGGGGAATCACTATTTTTGTTACTCACTGCTGTCATTGGGCCCACTGACTGTACGGATGTTTATCCCACCTCTTGATGGATATACACACCAAAAATCAAATTGATTAGTAGTAACCATTAGATTTTAGTACTTTTTAAGGCGTGTGGTTGAATTCAATCATTTTTTTTAGTACTAAACCCAACGGCTACAAATCGTCAAACAAGCTGATTATTGGTATGAATGTCTACTAAGGGATGTGCTAAACCATGTGGTCAGTAGGTCTAGATGGCAGTGGTGAGTAACAAAAATCGTGCTTCCGCATTTGAAAAGATCTCAGGTATACCTTGTTACATCACGACCTCGATAAATGGAAACACTTTATGTGCCAGTTGTGTAATGCTAGTCCGTCACCATTTGCACATATTAACTAGAAAATTAGGAGGTATCTTCTCCATTAGTGGTTGCCACCAAACAAGAGATAGTGTCGGGATTTGGCTGGTAATGATCGAATGTTTTTGTTTCTTTAAGAGATATGATAAGACATGCAGCTGGAATACATGTAAGACGCGGGAGACAACGACTAGTGTTCACCTAAGTAATGCAACAATGCAGACCATGCACGGTTATACATGAAACACCATATAGAGCCTAAAAAGAAGATTTTCTGTAGAAAATTTTTCCTGCAAGCAAATACCCGATTAGATAAAATTGATAGTATATAGAATGTTAGATCGAAGAAAATGAATAGACGGGGAAGGAGAAATGAGGGCTGTATTATTCGTTGTCTTTTAAGTTGGAAAGAAGTGCATCAAATGCTTTTTATCAAAATTATGAGATACTAGTATGCTTTTGATGCATGGTGCACCTTTTGTGAGAGGGAGAGAGGTGTGCCCGAGACATACCGAATAAATCATAAGTACATGCCACAGTATCATAACATGTCACTTGTCACCAATTTAGCAACATTATGCATTTTTGTAACACCCCCTATGATCCAATTCTAATTACTCATAAGTCATAACCTTACAAATCAAAAGTCGAGAACACCCCCTCCACCAGACCCAATTCAGTCGGTCTACCTTTGGTCATGGAAGTCCATGGATGTATAAGCCACGTAGCACATTCTTAGAGACCACTGACCATATATATGGATGTTTGTCCCGTCCCTAGATGGACCTACGGACCAAAAATCAGCTCTATTGGCAATTTATAGCTGTTGGATTTAAGTCGTTTTCATGGATTGGTTTTTAGCTGTGCATATATATTCGATCGAGCATAATTTGGAGTAGTCAGATCCAATGGCTAAAAATCACATTTGAGCTAATTTTTAGTATGTAGGTCAACCTTGGAAGTGCCAAGGTTGACCTACATATTTATTGATTTGTCAGGGGTATTGCTAATTAAAATTGAATCATAGGAGGGTGTGTTTCAAAAATGCCCATAAATAAATTAATAAATACTAAATAAAAAACGCTCCTCTACATTTCTCATATGGATTTGTATCAGAATGAAAATTTTGTTGGTTGCACGGTAGTCGTGGAAAAAAAAACGAAAGAGGGGGGGGGGGGGGAAAGATAACATGGGGGGGTATGTCAAAAATTCCCAAAAAGAAAATTGTTACAAGTCGTAAACCTAAGCCACGTCAATCTCATCCCTAAATGATCCTTTATTATCTTTCCTTCATTTCTCTTCTAAAATAAATATATTTTCCTGATCGTGACATAACTTTAATTTGATATGGCGTCAGTTGACGAGTTAGAGAGAAAGATTGGTTGGACGAATAAAGCTACAACTTACAAACACAAGGCCCAGATATATAAATTAAAGAACGACTCTTCAAGATCCGACACCGTAAAAAAATTAACTAAATTACAGTTGAAAATAGTTAATAAACACAACCCTTATATCAATCAACCCTAACACCCACATTGTACATCCACCTGCTGAGGAATGGAGCATACACCGAAGGAAAATGATGGTGTCGCCTTACAGTATCATTTTCCCTAGGTACAGACCATTGGATGGTCTTTGAGATTCGTGTTGTGTGAATCCAGTGGACCATCAGTGATGGTGATGATGTGGTATCAAAATATTAGCCTATAGTCATATTTGCCTGATCTATGAGGTGGCATGTTCATTGAAAGGTTAGGATCAATTAGTTGTTTGGTGGTGGCCATGTGCATCTGAATATATTTTTCCATTAACAAAGAAGGAGAAAAATCATGAAAAATAAAAGACAAACTAAGAGGGGAAGGAAAAGAAAAGAACATGCACCAAAGGAAAGGGAAAAGGGTGGCCCATGTACCTAAACTTGGAGCTCAAGTTAGAATCATACTTTTACACTCAATATATATATATATATAAATTTCGCAGTCCAGTGTCTGTTTGGGTCTACGAAAAATGAGGGTATTTTAAAAAAGAAAAAGAGAAAAGTGAGGGTCGAAGGGCTAGTTTTACAAATCGACAGTCCACTTTTGCTGAGTAGCAATGATCCGCACTACTATTGATCACCCTCTCAACTAAGATTTTTTTTTGCTCATTACCATTTTAGTTGCGAGCATCTGGGGAGCACCTAAAAACGTGATGTCGCACTCTTAGAGACCAATGACCGTATGGATGTTTGGCCCATCCTTAGGTGGACCTACAGACCAAAAATCAGCTTGATTGGTGGTTTCTAATAACCATTTGATTTAGTATTTTTCATGGTTTTGATTTTCTACCCCAGATTCGAGCATTATTTTTTAAGTACTCATATCCAATGACTATAAATCACCAATCAACCTTATTTCACTACAAGAAATTTGGCTTATAGCGACGGAATTTTAGCTACGGCCAGACAAATACGTCGCCATACATATATTTAGCAAGGACCAAAGACCTAGGTATAAGGTTTGGCGTGAAAAAAATTCCACACCTATAGCGACGGCCAGAGGAAAACCGTTCCTACATATATGTATAGCGACGGCCAGACCCAGATCGTCGGTAAAATATGGATATAACGATGGCTACAACCGTCGCTATAAGTTCTTATAGAGACGGTCAGGCACCGGCCGTCGGTAAAACTCTGTATATAAAAAAAAAAAAGGGTTGGGTTTTCGCATTCCGTGCGAAAACCCCCTTCACCTCTTCTTCTCAAAATCCCTCTCCTCCACCCTGAAACCCATTTGCCCTTGATTTCCACCTCTCCTCTTCTCCGTTCGCCACTGTCGACGCCGCCTTCCTCCCTTCAGTCGACGTCTGTGCTTCCGACGTCTTCCCGGTCATCGGACGCGTTATCAAGTGTTTTTTCATTTTTTTTTTTGTTATTTAACTATTTTCATCTCCCCCACTTACCGCAGGGCTGTTTTTCCACTCCTTGGTGGATATATACACCAAACAGCACCTCTGATTGGTAATGATTTCAGTATTTAGGGTTTATGATGGATATTTGGGATAAAACCCATGAAAATGACTACAATCCAACGTTAGAAATCTCTGATCAGGGTGATTTTTGGTCTGTAAATCTACTTATGGTTCGGCCTAACATCCTTACAATCAGTGGTGTCTAAGAATGTGTCACTTGACTCATACCCACACAGATCGAGTAGAACTTGTTGACGGACCTCAATATGAGCTACTTGGCATATTCTTTGAGATTTCTAACAGGATGAATGTTTGACCTAAAACCCTAAATGGATACACAGACTAAAAATTTGCTTGATTAGTGATTTCTAAGCAATGGATTGGAGTTGTTTCCATGAATTTGAGCATTTAATTAAGGTTCAAAGGTTTGAAATCAGTAATCACTGATTTCTTATTGCCCATTTTAGGGTTACAAAGATTTAAAGGTTTGAAATCAGTAATCAAGCTGATTATTGATTTCTTGTTGCCCATTATTAGAGCAAAGGATAAAGGGTAGGGATCGAGGGCACCCATTTTTGACACCCATTTTGGTGTACCCACATAGAAGATGAATCAATGGCTGATTTTTGGTGAATAATGAGTAATGGTCAGCGAAGCCACGTGGCACATTTTTAATGGATACTAACCATATGGATGTGTGTGACCAATCCCTAGGCGGACCTACAAACGAAAAATAACCCTGATTAGTGATTTATAAGTGTTGCATCTGTGTACCTCAAATTCCCACAGTTGAGATCAGCCCATGAAAATAAGTCCAATCCCATGGTGGACTTACAAACCACAAATCAGCCCGATTAGTGATTTAATAAGTGTTGCATCTTTGTACCTCAAATACTGCTCAAATTCCCACAGTTGAGATCAGCCCATGAAAATAAATAAGTCCAATCCCATGGTGGACTTACAAACCACAAATCAGCCCGATTAGTGATTTAATAAGTGTTGCATCTTTGTACCTCAAATACTGCTCAAATTCCCACAGTTGAGATCAGCCCATGAAAATAAGTCCAATCCAAAGCCTATAAATCACTAATTAGGCTGATTTTTGGTTTGTAGGTCCACCATGTGATAGGACAAACATCCATATGGTCCGAGTCCTATAACAGTGTGCCACGTGGCTTATATTGTGTCCCTGTCATTTTATCTATCATTTTAGATCTGTCAACGGAGCCCGACCCATGCCTTAAATGGCTGACTGATTGCACCTGAGAACACATTTTTGACACCATTTTGGTGTACCCATTTTTGGGGCAAAAACTAAGGATTTTGGAGTAATTTGAGGTTGTGGCATGGGTTCCCTTCTAGCCAAGTGAAAAGGAAATTAGGAATCACAACCTCTTAATTTTCTCTTTTCAAACTTGTAATTTGTTTATATTGAGAACTATGCAAGATCCTATCCCTAAATTTGTACCTTCTAGGTATATAGATTATTTATGTAGTATATGTCCTTAATATTAACACGGGCATGAGGCTGGCCATGCATTTATGAAAAGATTATGAAACAACAAAGAAAGAAAAATTAGATCTTTGTTACTTTAATTACTGTTTAGATAGTTGGATTACTTCGATACTAGTATGTTTATATTCTTATGTGTCAAGTGCCAGAATCAATGAAACGACTAGATTAGAGGCATCGTTTAGCAATCATACGAGTTGTTTTACACTTACACACACACGCGTGCGTGCGCACACACATATTATGTTTGCAAT
Source organism: Euptelea pleiosperma (assembly GCA_035048495.1). Lineage (NCBI taxonomy): Eukaryota > Viridiplantae > Streptophyta > Magnoliopsida > Ranunculales > Eupteleaceae > Euptelea > Euptelea pleiosperma. The sequence goes on from CM068547.1 coordinate 20,396,976, forward strand.
TAGACAATATCTTCATATTTTGTTGTTTTGCATTCGTATTAGTGTGATTGAGTTGGCTAGGTCAAGAGATACATAATTTTTGAGTTTTGATTTCTCTACCCTATGGGTGAGAACTAGGGTGAGACATCCTAGATATACTAGTAAAATATTTAATAAGAATGATAAAAGAAAGAACCACTAGGGAAAATTGATGGCCTCTGCTAATTTTAATTGTTGCATGCCATCGATTATAAGGACCCCTTTCTTCATTCTGAGTACAAATGCAATGTCTACTGCACGATCATGCATCAACAATACTTAAAGAGTTCTCAATATTGATGTAAATGTATGAAGTCTAGACACCTAAAACACTAAATCTGTAACTCATAAGACATGTCAAACTTATGTAATACATGTTGTATAAGTAGACCACTGTGTAGAGCCTGTTGGCATACACAAGCTACATGTTAGCCATCTTTATTATGTGAGACAACTAGTTAAAAATTAGCTAAGCTATGGGACTCTGTAGGTTCGTTTATACTAGAGAGACCAGTAAAGTTGATAATTCCATCATATTCGAATTTGTTGTGAGCAACACAACTACTACTCAAAAGTGAGCCACAGAATGATAGAGGGACTATCTTGGGATCCAAGACAAAATGTCATCATAGCAGAACAACAATGTGACAAAAAAGTGGATTGGTGTAACATGTTATACTTGTTAATTACTCTTTCTTGATCTAAATGCCATCCATGTCTAAATGTTCATTCCTCAAAAATAATTAGGGGGTATGAGTGGATTATACACACCATTAATCCACTTGTATCCTATGTTCTTTAATAATTTAATTCCTTAAAACAACGCATTATACCCATTTTTTTTTTTCCAATAAAAATAGACGTTGGACCAAGTCATCATTTTGTCGCTACTGGTCCGTCATTTTGGACGCTACTTGAAAATGACACACCAAGTCCATCGTATTTGAGTAAAAAGGCAGTTTTCAACCGTCATTTTTTAACTACAAAATGTTGATATTGAACCAACCTATTACACCAAGTCCATCTTATTTGAGTAAAAATGCAATTTCATCATTAGCCTATTTATTTTGCGTTTCTTTTATTCTCGTGTATCTTGTTTATATTCATCATTGGGTTTTATTCTCCTATTCTCATGTGTCTTTCCATATGTTTTATTTTTATTTTGATAAGTATGTGTCTTTCCATATTCATCGTTAGCCTAATGGAATAGATTTTGTAATGTATATATGTTGGTAGAAATACTTCATTATCAGACAAAGTAACTAATTCCAAATCCAGTGTTTCTCTCATATTTGATTTATATAGCACCTCTTTTTCTCTAGATATTTGATTAGATTTTTGTCATTATTTATACTTGTTCTTAGTTAGTAATTGTTAATTTATCCTAAGTTTATGTTGTATATAAATGTGAATTGTGCACACATACACACATCATGCATGCATATATATGCATTAAACCTTAGATCTCCCGTTCAAGAATCACTTTGTGACAATTATGTGGCTTATCACCTATTTGTGATACATTAGTTGTAAATTATGACGTTTGGTTCTCATTTGAGACTAAATTCAAGTTAACAACTTATTTGTCTTTTTGGTGATAAGGAGTAATTGTCTGCTGTTGATTCTTGAATTGTCCATTTGGACAGTTTGGGAATGCATAATCTCTGGTACAATTAGTAGTTATAGTGTTTATTTCCATTTGTAGGACAATTTTGGTGAGCATTCCTCTTGTTCTTTGGGTACATATTTAGACAATGTGACATGTTTGCCCCTAGTCTAAGTCCTATACTTGGAGAGCTATGGGGAAATGCTGTCGAAATTTTCCTTCAAAGAGAAATAATCACTTATCTATTGAGTGTACCAGAGATTATGCATTCCTGAATGGGATAGGATCAACCCACCCTTTAGAGAGGAGATAGGAAGCATGATGCATGTGCATTTGAGTTGTGTGTGACAACGTACTTAATTTCAGTTGAAGGTGGCGTCATTTTGAAGAAGATATGCCGATGGATAAAAGTTGGGTTGGGAAGCCAAGAAATAGCCCTGAGTATCTAAACGGAGTAGGACAATTCTTGGATTTTGTATTTTCTCGTTCAGAGTACGGAGACAAGATCAAGTGTCCATGTAAAAAATGTTGTCATGCGTTCCTAAAGGATCGACTAGAAGTATATTGGGACCTAGTATTGATTGGGATAATTCTGGATTATACCGTCTGGTTGTACCATGGAGAATATGATAATGAATACATGAGTGATGAGGTTGACGAGGGTGATGATATGCAAGGAATGTTACACGATGCATATGGAACGGCGAACTTTGATCGTGAAGAGGAGAATGAATTGAATTAGACTGGATTGACTGAGCCAAATCCGGAAGCGAATAAATTTTATAAATTGTTAAAGGATGTTGAGACTGAACTGTACCCAGGTTGCACAAAATTTTTAAAATTATTTTTTATTGTACAGTTGTTACACTTGAAGTGTCTTAACGGATGGAGTAACAAGTCATTCGACATGTTGCTTGAGTTGTTAAAAGAGTCAATTCCTATTGGTGAAACGTTGCCCAGGAATCATTATGAATCCAAAAAGATCCTTCAGGATCTTGGGATGCATTATACAAAGATAGATGCATGCCCGAATGACTGCATGTTATACTAGAAGGAGCATGAGACCGCAAATGAATGTGTCGTATGTGGTGAGTCCAGGTGGAAATTGATTACATGTCAGTCTACTGAAGATGCTTCCACTTCATCTACAGAGGATAAGAAAATACCTGTGAAGATTTTGCGTTATTTTTCATTGAGACCGAGACTTCAGAGGTTGTTTATATGTTCAAAAATAGCCGAACACATGAGATGGCATGCCGAGGGTCGTACAAAAGATGGCGTGTTGAGGCATCCAGCAGATTCGAAGGCGTGGGAAGCTTTAGACGAGAAATACCCATCGTTCGCTTCTGAACAGAGGAATGTTAGAATTGGGATAGGGAGCGATGGCTTCACTCCTTTTAGTTATACGAGTACTCCTCACAGTACATGGCCAGTAATTATTATTCCATATAATTTGCCACCATGGATGTGTATGAAACAAACATCTTTCATGTTGACGTTGCTTATTCCTGGCCCTAAGGCTCCTGGGAACGACATCGATGTATACCTGCAACCATTGATCGAAGAATTGAAGGAATTATGGACAGATGGATTTGAGACATACGATGCCTCTTTAAAATAAAATTTTCGGTGTCATGTAGGAGTCATATGGACTATTAATGACTTCCCTGCACTTGCAAACTTGTCAGGGTGGAGCACTAAGGGAAAACTTACTTGTCCCTCATGCCACAAGGATACTTGTTCAGTCAGATTGCAAGAAGGACATAAAGAATGTTACTTGGGACATCGTCGATTCCTACCAACTGATCATAAATTCCGACATAATAAGAAGTCGTTTACTGGTAGAAAAGAATTAAAAAGTGCTCCAAAATCATTGACCGGTGGGGATGTGCTCGACCAGTTACGGGACTACGAGCAGATAACATTTGGGAAGTCAGATAAGGATAAAATTGGGAGGAAGAGAAAGAGGGATGATTGTAATTTACCTAAGAATTGGAAAAAGAAGAGCATTTTTTTCGAATTGCCGTATTGGAAAGATCTCTTGTTGCGGCACAATTTGGATGTCATGTACATTGAAAAGAATGTGTGTGATAATGTGATCGGGACACTGCTAAATATGGAGGGTTCTAAAGATAACCTGAAGGCTCGTCTGGATACGAAATTAATGGGTATAAGAAATGAACTTCACCCCAATCCAGATGGGAGGAAACTTTTACTTCCCACTGCATGTCACACGATGTCTTTGGTTGAGAAAAGGAAATTCTGTCAAATCTTGAAAGATGTGAAGGTTCCAGATAGTTATTCGTCAAATTCCTCACGATGTGTTCAAGTGAAGCAATGCAAGATCTCGGGGCTCAAGAGTCACGATTGCCATGTTCTCATGCAACAATTTCTTCCGCTTGCAATACGTGGTAACTTACCAAAGAATGCGTGTTTAGTTTTGATTGAGTTGTCCACGTTCTTCAGGCAGTTATGTTCGAAGGTGTTGAATGTGAAAGAATTGGAGCAACTTGAATCGCAGATTATTGTAACACTTTGCAAATTAGAAATGATCTTTCCGTCGGCATTTTTTGATATAATGGTGCACTTGCCCATTCATCTAGCTGGTGAAGCCAAGGTGGCCGGACCCGTACAATATCGATGGATGTATCCAATTGAGAGGTACCTGCATAGGCTCAAAACATATGTTCGAAATAAAAATTATCCGGAAGGGTCAATTGTCAAAGGGTACATTTGTGAAGAATCATTGATATTTTGCTCGAGATACTTGCATGACATTGAAACGAGGTTCAACCGGCCACAACGGAATAGCGATGCTATTGATGCTGAATCACATGGGAAGTTATCTATTTTCACAGGAATTGGTCGTGCCATAGGGAAGGCTACAACATACATGCTAAGCAACCTTGACTGGGAACAAGCTCATCTCTATGTGCTAAACAACTGCCCCGAAGTCGCTCCATTTATTGAGTAAGATTAATTGTTCAAAATCTACTTTCGGCATGTATTTCATATAAATTGGTACTTATTGACGTATTATTTATTGTACAGGCAACACAAACTAATAATTAATACCAATAATCGACGTATGGGACCTAAGGATGTTGAACTGAAACATATCAAGGACTTTTCTTCATGGTTTAAACAACATGTACAGTTTAGATATCATACAAACACTTTTATTTTTTAAGTGTAATTATATATAGTTTAAATGTATTAACCTTATTTTTTAAACATGCCTAGGTTTCGCAGATGCGATTAAATGGCGAGCAAGTACATGAATCTCTCAAAATATTATCTCTGGGTCCTTCTTGGACAGTGAAATCTTTTAAGGGTTATATTGTAAAAGGGTTTAGATTTCACACAGAAGATAGAGAGAGAAAGAGAAAAACTCAAAATAGTAGAGTTTTTATAACTACAGAGACTAATAGCTTTGCAAGCGCGAGAGACACGAACCCAACAACAGGCAATGTCGAATACTATGGCATTTTAAATGATATTCTGGAGCTACAGTATCCTGGCGAAAATCAGATCATGTTATTTAAATGTCATTGGTATGATGTCCTGACTCATGGAGGATTCCGACAAGATGAGTATGGGTTCAATTGTGTGAATGTCAAACGAACCTTAAATACCAATGAACCATTTATTCTCTTAAGTCAGGCACAACAAGTTTTTTATGTCCAAGACAACAACAATGCTGATTGGCGCATTGTACTAAAGACACAACCACGAGACACATACAACATGGTGTCAACCGAGGACCTAGAAGAAGAGCCTTTCCAAGAAAATGAGCCCGGGTTGTACCAACAGGAACCTGATTCCAATGATGATGTTAGTTGGGTTAGGGATGATGTCGACGGAGTTGTTGTTGAAGGTTATGGAGTAGATCAAGCTTTCATCAATGATGAGGATCCATTGCAATTTTTAATATATGTTGTAATTTTCTTTTTGTAATATGTTTGATTAATGAAATTGAGTTCTTTTACATTGATTTATTCTGTGAATATTATTCATGCATATATGGCCTAATATTATTCGTGCAAGAATTTAGATATGCCTTGACAAAATAAAGTGTGTAGGAAGACTACATCAAGAGCCCCATTGCCAGTGTCGGCCCCCATCGACAGTATCAGGCCCATCATCAGCCCCATCCCCAATGGCAGTTCCATCGCCAGCCCCATCCCCATCCCCATCGTCAGCCCCTTCCCCAGTGGCAGCTCCATCGCCAGCCTCATCACCAGCCCTACAGTCGACGCCTGGTAGCGCTGGTATGATATAAGTTGCTGATATTATTATTTGATGTTATAAATTTTGTATACTCATTGACGTGTTTTTGTTTAATTTTTGAAATAGCTTCTACCAGCGTCTAGAGGAGAGGGCCCACATGAGGAATGGGTCATTTTGGCATTCCATTTGGCCAAAAAATACAAATTGAATGAAATGAACTAGGCCAACCTGTAGGTGATGGGGCTCGTTCATTTGGACAAGTATTGGGGACGGTTGTTAGGCATTCTGGTCACGCATCGTTGCAGTTAAAGAGATGGTCTAATATTCCTGATGATGCGAAGGAGAGGATGTGGCAAAAAGTAAAGGTAGATGACATGATTTTTTAACACTATTTTTACTGATTTTGACTTAGTTATTATCCATTTTCACTTTTAGTAAATGATGTGATTTTTAACAGTATTGTTGCTTAACATTTCAGCAACAAGTTGATATCAGCGATGACCACAGACCGTGGGTCATGCAGTCAATGGGAACTAAATACAGCGATTGGAGGAATGATTTGAAGAAAAATTATGATGCCATGGACACGGATGAGCTTCGATTACAGAATAAACCCATAGGCATCTCAAATGCTGATTGGGCCTCTCTAGTCGTATACTGGAGTAGTGATGAGTTTCAGGTATTTCAAAAATAAAATTTCATTAACCGTCTGGTCCTATGTCATGACATTGAATTTGTTGCAGGCAATGTCAAAGCAAAATAAGGCGAACCATAGTAAGCAAACCATAAAACATATTGGGGGCACGAAGAGTTTTGCGCGCCACAAAGATGAGGAGGTGCGTATATGATTTCAATGTATCACTGCTTATTTTTTTAAGTTACTTTGACCTGTTATTGTTTAATAATGTATATGTTTTTTCTTCAAGAATAGGCTCGGAGTAGGACAGACAGTACTACACCGAGTCGAGTTGACTTATTCTTCCGAACCCATCTTAGAAAAGACGGGTCGCTAGTTGATTCTACATCTGCTGATATCATGGTATGTATGATGTCTATTTTAAATAAAAATACAATTGTCTTCTACTAACTAATTTGTTTTGAATGCAGTCCAAATTTAGGGAGCTTTCACAGAGTCGAGTGTCAGAGAGTGGTGAGAGTTCTACTCTTGCACTTACAGCTGACGAGATTTATACCAGCGTGATGCTCCCAGAGCGACATGGACGGGTACGTGGCTTTGGTCTAGGCCCGACACCGACTTCGGTCTTTGGCTCATCATCTAGGTCATCCAGTTCCAGTTATAAGGTTCTTCAAAATGAGTTCCAACAGATGCAAGAGCAAATGCAGAAGATGCAGGAGCAGATGCAAAAACAGGAGGAGATGCATCAGCAAGCCCAATCCCAGATGCAGGAGCAGATGCAGCAGCACGTGAGTAGGATGGTACAAGAGCAGATGGTTGCATTTTTTCGTTCCATGCAATCAGCTAACATACTGCCTCCGAGCCAAGACCAACATCAGTCTGACGACGCAAATGATGATCAGGTACATCTATATTTATGAGATATGATTGTTGTTATTAAGTACTCAAAATGAGGTTTTAAGTTAAGTCAAATTTAAGACCTCGACGTCCAAATTGGGAAAACAAGGTCCAAATCTTCTAAAATTTGTTACAACACTTCTATTGTGTTGAAACAAATATGCTGGAAGAGACGGGGTAAAAAATAGATGTCCAGTTAGAAATCTGTAGTTAGTTATAGGTTTAGGCATTTACAGGTTTTAAGTTAAGTCATATTTAGGACTCTGATGCCCAAATCGGGCAAACGAAGTCCGAGTCTCCCGAAACCTGTTACAACACTTTTATTGTGTTGAAACAAATATATCGAAAGAGATGGGGTAAAAAATAGATGTCCGGTTAGGAATCTGTAGTCAGTTATAGATTTAGGCATTTACAGGTTTTAAGTTAAGTCATATTTAGGACTCCGACGCCCAAATCAGGGTAAACGAAGTCCGAATCTCCCGAAACCTGTTACAACACTTCTATTATGTTGAAACAAATATGCTAGAAGAGACGGGGTAAAAAATAGATGTTCGATTAGGAATTTGTAGTCAGTTATAGGTTTAAGTATTTATAGGTTTTAAGTTAAGTCAAATTTAGGACCTCGACGTCCAAATCGGGCAAACGAGGTCTGAATCTCCCAAAATTTGTTACAACACTTCTATTGTGTTGAAACAAATATGCTGAAAGAGACGGGATAAAAAACAGATGTCCGATTAGAAATCTGTAGTCAGTTATAGGTTTAGGCCTTTACAGGTTTTAAGTTAAGTCATATTTAGGACTCCGATGCCCAAATCGGGCAAACAAAGTCCGAATCTCCCGAAACCTATTACAACACTTCTATTGTGTTGAAACAAATATGTCGGAAGAGATGGGGTAAAAAATAGATGTCCGGTTAGGAATCTGTAGTCAGTTATAGGTTTAAGCATTTACAGGTTTTAAGTTAAGTCATATTTAGGACTCCGACGCCCAAATCGGGTAAACGAAGTCCGAATCTCCCGAAACCTGTTACAACACTTCTATTATATTGAAACAAATATGCTGGAAGAGACGGGGTAAAAAATAGATGTCCAGTTAGGAATCTGTAGTCAATTATAGGTTTAGGCATTTACAAGTTTTAAGTTAAGTCATATTTAGGACTCTGACACCCAAATCAAGTAAATGAAGTCCGAATCTCCCGAAACCTATTATAACACTTCTATTGTGTTGAAACAAATATGCTGGAAGAGACGGGGTATAAAACAGATGTTCAGTTAGGAATCTGTAGTCAGTTATAGGTTTAAGTATTTATAGGTTTTAAGTTAGGTCAAATTTACAACCTCGACGTCCAAACTGGGCAAACGAGGTCCGAATCTCCCAAAATTTGTTACAACATTTCTATTATATTAAAACAAATATGTTGGAAGAGACGGGGTGAAAAACAGATGTCCGGTTAGAAATCTGTAGTTAGTTATAGGTTTAGGCATTTACAGGTTTTAAGTTAAGTCATATTTAGGACTCCGAAGCCCAAGTCGAGTAAACGAAGTCCGAATCTCCTGAAACCTGTTACAACACTTCTATTGTGTTAAAACAAATATGTCAGAAGAGATGGGGTAAAAAATAGATGTCCGGTTAGGAATCTGTAATCAGTTATAGGTTTAGGCATTTACAGGTTTCAAGTTAAGTCATATTTAGGACTCCGACGCCCAAATCAGGTAAACGAATGCCAAATCTCCCAAAACCTGTTACAACACTTCTATTGTGTTGAAACAAATATGCTGGAAGAGATGGGATAAAAAACAGATGTCTGATTAGGAATCTATAGTTAGTTATAGGTTAAAGTATTTATAGGTTTTAAGTTAGGTTAAATTTATGACCTCGTCGTCCAAATTGGGCAAACGAGGTCCGAATCTCCAGAAACCATTTACAACACTTCTATTGTGTTGAAACAAATATGCTGGAAGAGACGAGATAAAAAACAGATGTCCGGTTAGGAATCTGTAGTCAGTTATAGGTTTAGGCATTTACGGGTTTTAAGTTAAGTCATATTTAGGACTCCGATGCCCAAATCGGGTAAACGAAGTCCGAATCTCCCGAAACCTGTTACAATACTTCTATTGTGTTGAAACAAATATGCTGGAAGAGATGGGGTAAAACACAAATGTCCGGTTAGAAATCAGTAGTCAGTTAAACATTTCAAAGTTTTTAAGTTTAACTTTAATTCTTCATTTCGTTTACATTGAATCTTAACATTTTATATGTTAATTATTTTACTTTTATTTGTTTTGCAGGGCCTAGATGCTGATTGATCGTGTCTTCTACTCTTCCAGATTGATTTTTGAAACTTTTATAACATTGTTAAATTTAAAACAATCAATATTCTAGAAATTTAATTATTTAAGATATTGAATTTTTTATTTTCTTTATATTCTGATTTGATTAAATGGACATGGAATAGGGAAATGTGGTATTATATACATTATAGGTACAGGTACAGGTACAGGTACAGGTACAATAAATTATGCAAAAGTAAAATTGGAATTTATACTATCAATCCTTTTAGCGACGGCCAGGAACCGTCGCAATAACATGTATATAGCGACGGCCAGAACATTAACCGATGCTATATATGTCATATAGCGATGGTCGATTTACATGGCCCTCGCTATATATCTTTTACAGCGACGGTCAGTGCTTCTGGCCGTCGCAATATACATGTTATAGCAACAGTTCCTGGCCGTCGCTAAAAGGTTTGGCAGTATAGCACAAATTGAGATATACCGACGGGCATTTTTGAGGTGACCGTCGGTAATACCTTTTACCGAAGAAATTTATAGCGACGGGTAGCGACGGTTGTGTTGGCCGTCGGTATAACATATAGTGATGAATTGTAGCCCTATACTGACGGTCATCGGCCGTCGCTGAAAGTCTTTTTTCCTGTAGTGTTTTTGGTCAGTAGGTCACCTCTACACTTGATAAGCACCCTGACAACCCTGTTTTCAAAAAAAAAAAAAAAAATTAGTAACTGAAATCATGATTGTTATGTGTTCTCAAGGTTAGCGTCTGAAGTGGAGAGGCACTAATCAGCAATGTTGATGATTAGAGCTACTTGTGGGGGGTAAAAACTGTGCAACACTTGTTGACACGTGGACATACGATATTGTGACATGTGTCCCCTGTTTGATTGACTCGTGGAAGACCTTTATAAACTTGGAGTTGGAAAAACTTTACACTCTGGAACCTCGGCACCTCGGGTACCTTGGGCAATTGCCACCTCGAATACCTCGGGTCTCATTATCATAGACACCTCGGGTACCATTACCATAGGCACCTCGGGTACCATTACCTTAGGCACCTCGGGTACCATTCTTTCAGGCACCTCGGACACCTCGGGTACCTAGGGTGCCGTTGCCTTGGGACCTCGGATTCTCGAGTAATATATAGGGGTTTTTGCCCATCTTAAAACAAATCAAACTGTTCCCAGCATCATGCTCGGGAAACTCGGAGATCTTGGATACCTTATTCGGGAACCTCGGGAGTCTTGGATAGGATATTCGGCGGCCTCGGGAACCTCGGACCTAACTTTATACTTCAAAGAATACCATCTGAAGGCACATGGATCATTCCTATTGGTTCACATAAATATCTAGCTTTAAATGCTATAAATAGAGACATTTGCTACAGTAAAAGGGGGGGAATCTTGGAGATTTAAACTTGATCATTCATTCTACACATACTGACTTAAGCATCGGAGGCTCATTTGGTGGAATTCCACCATATCGAGTTATTGCAGGATTATCCAGCTGCCCCGAATCTTCACCTCGGACACCTCGGATCCTGATCTATGATACCTCGGAATCTGACCTTGGACACCTCGGAACCAACTTCAGACACCTCGGAACTTGATCTCGGATATCTCAGAATCTGACCTTGGATACCTCGGAACCAACTTCAGACACCTCGGAATCGGATCTTAGAATCTGTCTCGGGACCTTTGCCCCAACCGCACGTGAAGGAAATCAATCAAGTCCGTGGAAAAGCGCATATTTTGAGGGTGTGTGGATTTATTCCCTACATCTTTTATCACCCCTCTTGGAGATGACACGTCACTCACACGTGTGTACCGCACGTGTAAGACATGTGTCAGCTTCAAGACACTGATGTGTGTGGGTTTCTCTACGACTCTTTGGCTCCTCTACACGTAATAAATACTTGCCATGTGTCAGCCTTCTATTGGTCCGTACTGACTTTCTGCCAGTGTAATTATTATGTCTGCAACTATAAATAGGTTGCTCTTGTCTCATTTGTAACTTTGGAATTTAGACGATTTCTCAAACTCTCTTCCTCGGCATTCTCGGCACTTTCGGCTCCATCTCTTCGGCTCTCTCGGCTTTGCTTGTCGGCTCTCTCGGTTCTCCTTCTCGGTCTTCTCGGCTTCATTTTTCGGTCCTCTCGGCTCTATTCTTCTATACTTCTCAGAGCTCTCGGTTCTTGTAGGTAAGCTTCATCTGAGTTTTAGTTAATTCGATGTCATTTTGTCTTCTCGGGTTTTCTAAGAAAAAATGACCAAAGAATCGTTAAAATCCGTTTTAAAACACGTTGATCCTCAAACTTGGCCTCGACCTGATCTAGATGAGGTCTGAGCTAACTACCATATACCCGAGTTAATTGAACTTGAACACGTGTCAAATTCCCTTCTATATTCCTATCATTCCTTGCCGAATCCAAATGTTATATGTTTAACAGTCGGACAACTTCTCTCGGGTATTCCTCTTCCGCTTACTCCCTTTGCCCGAGAGCTGCTTAATTTTTATAAAGTTGCTCCAGGGTAGGTAAATGCCAATTTTTGGCTCATGGTACGTTCCTATGAACGTATTAGGGTCATATGGGGCCAATGTCCTACCCTTGAGGATGTTCGCCGACAACATTTCCTTAAAAAAGTTCCCAAGGAGCGGGGGGAGAGTCCAGATATAACTTTCTACTTCTTGGCGACTCGGACCCGAAGACTCCCAATCCTAGAGAGGATTTAGGATTGTGACAAATCATGGCAATGCTACCCCGTATTCCTATCAGGGGATTGGGAGAGGATCTAAGGATGACGCCCCAGGTCTCATGTATAAAAGTTTTAATTTTGAAGGTATCTAGGTTTTAATTTTTTAGAAATAATTCATCATTTTGTTTTAGCAAGTCTTTTTAAGTTCTTCATACTATTTTGCAGATGTGAATACAAACAGTTCTTTTGCTTTCCTCGAGGAAACGCTTCCCCTCTGCTTCAACTTACGCCGACTTCCTCCTCTCGTTTATCAACGTCTAGTTGGTCTCAACGCTCTCGAATATTCTCGGACTTGTGTTGATTCGACGTCCGAAGAATTGAGCCAGACCATACCCGAGGAAGAGTTTCTCCGAAAACTTCCTCCCGGATTCTCTACTGACCTAGCAGAATCTCGTCAATCAAAGAGAAAACAAGCTAAGAGGTTAAAAACTCAAGTCTCATCTTCTAATACCCCTGTTGGTGCCGACTCTGAAGCCACGGAGTCCGAGGTAGTTGACGTTGATCCTATCTCTTATTATATTCCTATCTCATCCGATTCAAGCTCGGTCACTCTTTCTTTTGATTTAGGCTCTTCAGTTTCATCTTTTGACCCTCTTCTTGAAATTGCACAGTCTCTCGGGAGATCTTATCGAATAGGATCTCGGGATATGGGCCGTCTTTAGGTGGATATTGGCGCCGACTCCCCCATTCGTCAAAAAAGGAAAAGCTCAGGGCAGGGTTTACCCCGAGTCGCCAAGAAACCTGCTACAAAGAGTAGGGAAGCTGGTTAATCCAGCCAAAGCTCCCAAGCTGCCAGAAATGAACTGCACCTCTTGTAATTATTCTACCTGGTGCAGATGTTCCTGAGTCGGAAGCTCAGCTCCCAGAGTCGGAAAAGTTTTAAGATTAGGCTTCTGGATCGCAGCATTTAGAGCCTGGGAAAGTGGCCCAACGGGAAGGGCAACATGAACAGGTCCAGCACAAAGGTCCTGTCTCCAAACCTTCAGATGCCTTCCGGCCTCGACCAATCCTGAAGTCAGGTAAATCTGTTGTTCTCGGTGATAGCGCCATGAAGAATGCCTCAGTGGCTCGGCAATAGTGGAGCAGATCCGACTCCCTATTGACATAGACCACTTTAATTGGCAAAACGAGGAATCTCTTTTTGGATCATATTATACTTCAACTTTCTCCATAAGTTCTAAAGTTTTTTTCTTTTTGGAGTATATATATATATATATATATATATTTCTTGTTTACCATTTGCATAAACAAACTTATGATTCTATTGTAAAGTATAAATTCGGTCCACTTGCTGGTGGCTAAGCTAAATAACAAGCTTAAAGCGCCCGAGAATGATTTGCACGCCACCCAAGCAAGGTCAGGTGTCCAAAGCAAAGGATGAGGCGGGCAAAGCTCAAGCCGCAGCGAAAACATCCGAGGCCAAAGTCACCCGTCTTCGCCAAGCTTTGGCAGAGTTTGAGTCGGCTCGTCAGGCTCTGGAGAAGATGATGGCCGAGAAGGAGGCCAAATTTGAAGCTGATAAGGAGGCTTTGGACACTGCTCTTGCGGCTAAAATACTAAAAGGAAGCCCAGGACCTAGTTGCCCCTATTCATAAAAGGGTTGATCGCCTACGTGCTGGACGAGATCGTCTACAGAAATTAGTAGACAAATACAATCTTTTCGAGGACGAGGATGAAGAGGTGGCCGAGAAGAAGATTGAGGAGGGAGAATTGCCCGACTCTGAGAAGAAATGATCCATTTGGATCTCTGCATTTTACTTTCAATTGATCTGTAATTAAGATACTTTGTTTGGGGAGGTTAGATTCTACCTTTCCCCTATCGAAATTTAATGTCTTTTTATAAACTTCAAATATATATCATGTTTAAATGCTTTATTGCCATTTATTTTTCGCAGTACTATTGATACTGAATCCGACTTAACTGCTTAGAGTAACAAAATCACTCATTTCAATTTGAATCCGACTCCATTTCTGAAGTGGATCGGTAACTTCAATCCGAATCAGACTCCATTTCTGAAGTGGACTGGTAACTTCAATCCGAATTCGACTCCATTTCTGAAGCGGACCGGTAACTTCAATCCGAATCCGACTCCATTTCTGAAGTGGACCGGTAACTTCAATCCGAATCTGACTCCATTTCTGAAGCGGACCCGTAACTTCAATCCGAATCCGACTCCATTTCTGAAGTGGACCGGTAACTTCAATCCGATTCCGACTCCATTTATGAAATGGACCGGTAACTTCAATCCGAATCCATCTCCATTTCTGAAGTGGACCGGTAACTTCAATCTGAATCCGACTTCATTTCTGAAGTGGACCAGTAGCTTCAATTCGAATCCGACTCCATTTCTGAAGTGGACCGGTAACTTCAATCCGAATCTGACTCCATTTCTGAAGTGGATCGATAACTTCAATCCGAATCCATCTCCATTTCTGAAGTGGACCGGTAACTTCAATCCGAATCCAACTCCATTTCTGAAGTGGTCCGGTAACTTCAATCCGAATCCATCTCCATTTCTGAAGTGGATCGTTAACTTCATGATGGCGAATTTCAAAGTATCCCATCTTTATTGATAAAAAACTTCGAATTTCTTTACAATCTGGTCATAACTAAAATTTCATTGATAGAATTTCTTCAAATTCATTACATTCTAGGGTTTTTCTATGTACTTTCCTTCCATAGTTTCAAGATGATAACTTTCGGCTTGACTGACCTTTTGAATCACATATGGTCCTTCCCAATTGGTTGCTAGTTTTTCAGCATTTACTTCTCTTGTATTCTAGAATACTTTTCTCAGTACT
Organism: Euptelea pleiosperma; assembly: GCA_035048495.1. Taxonomy (NCBI): domain Eukaryota; kingdom Viridiplantae; phylum Streptophyta; class Magnoliopsida; order Ranunculales; family Eupteleaceae; genus Euptelea; species Euptelea pleiosperma. Next base: position 20,412,216 of record CM068547.1, read on the forward strand.
AGGTCTCCTTCTTGGAAATTCCTTTCTTTGACCTTCTTTTGATACTAGTTTCTTAGTTTTCGATGATAATCTTCTATTCGGTCTCAAGCTTGCTCTCTTCATTCTTCTGCCATGTCAATATCAAAAACTTGCATTTTGAATCCAAACCCTTCCTCCATAGCTCTGTGACGGGTTGTCGTTACTACCATTTCTGCTGGTATAACTGCCTCCATCCCAAATGCTAGGGCAAATGGCGAATCTCCAGTTGATCTTTTGGGCATAGTCCGATAAGCCCATAAAACACCATTTAGTAATTCTGCCCATTTCCCTTTGGCTTTTTCGAGTCTTTTCTTCAGGTTTTCTAAGATCACCTTGTTGGTTGCTTCAGCCTGTTCATTGCCTTGGGGGTACATAGGAGTGGAGAACAATTGTTTTATCCCAAATTTTCACAAAAATAGGCGATTTTACTGCTTCGAAATTGTGCCCCGTTATCTGAGATGAAAGCATAAGGGAGACCAAACCTGGTGACTATCCTTTCCCGCAAAAAAATTTTCTACTTCTTCTTCTCTGACTTGCTGTAAAGCCACTACTTCTACCCATTTTGTGAAATAATCGGTAGCAACTAGCATGTATTGTTTCTTTCCTAGGGCCATAGGGAGAGGTCCAACTACATCAAGGCCCCATAGTGCAAATGGCCATAGGCTTGATACCGAGTGTAATTCGCCAGCAGGAGCATGGATTGTTCGTGCATGCTTCTGGCATTTTTCACACTTCTTTGCATATTTCTTTGTATCCTCTTGCATGTAAGGCCAATAGTATCCTTGAGTCCAAGCTTTATGGGCTAAGGATCTTCCTCCAGAATGATTTCCACATTCTCCTTCATGAATTTCGGCCATGATCTGTTGAGCTTCTGAAAGGGTAACACATTTCAACCATGGTCCCCCTACTGATTTTCGGTATAGCTCGCCCCCAACCAGACTATATCGCCTGGCTCTTTCTTCAACTCGTCTTGCTATTTTCTTATCTGGATCTCGGATTCCATCTCTTATAAATCTTATAATTGGTGTCATCCAAGTATTATCTTCTTCTGTCTGAGAATATTCTTCCACGAATGATATGCTCGGGATGGCTAAAAACTCTATAGAATAACCATGAGTCAAGAGGGTTACTCTGTGTCTAGACCTCCTCTATTCAATGGTACTAATTATGCCTACTGGAAGGCTAGAATGAGGATTTTCTTAAAATCCCTGGATGAACGGATTTAGGAAATAGTAGAAATGGGATGGACATCCCTTACTGTAGCAATGACTGTTGGAGAATCAACTACTATTGCTATCAAACCAAAAGGAGACTGGAGTATAGGAAATAAAGATGCATACCAATATATAATCGTGCATTCAATGCAATACATTGTGCTTTTATCTCCTGACGAATTCAAAAGGATAGTTGCTTGTGAAACCTCAAAACAAGCATGGGACATTTTGGAAATGACCCATGAAGGAACAAATTCTGTCAAAGTGTCAAAACTTCAAATGCTCACAACTCAATTTGAAATTATTATAATGAATGAGGATGAAAGTTTCACAGATTACTATACCAAGCTAGGTAAAATAATTAACTCCATGTGGGGTCTTGGTGAAGCTATCCCTGAGCCTAAAATTGTTAGAAAAATTTTGAGATGATTACCGGATAGGTTTCATCGTAAAATTACAACTATTGAAGAAAGTAAGAATGTTGATCTGATAAGATTAGAAGAACTGATAGGATCAATTCAAACATTTGAACTAAAACTTCATACACCCAAAAAGAAATGATTAGCTCTAAAAACCTTTAAGAAACAATTGAGAGAAGAAAGTGACTATGATGAGTCTAATAACATTGATGATGAAGTTGCCATCTTTGCTAAAAAATTCAAAAAGTTTTTCAGAAACAAGGACAATAAAATTTTCACACAAAAGAATAGAAAACCTTTTAAAAAATCTAAAAAATACAAAAATGGAGAAAACAACAAAGATGAAATACAATGTTATAAATGCAAGGGGTTTGAAGGCTACTGCTTGTGACATAAATAGTGATGATTTCGATAATGAAACAAACACATCAAGTGATAGCAGAGAATCATCTAATATTAGAGCACTAATGACTATTGCTAATATGAATGAAAATTGTAATTCTCAAAATGTTATAATGGAAAATGAAACCAATTTATGTGATGATAAAAGCGAAGAAGACATTCAGCTTGCTTTTGATAATTTGTATAAGGAAAGCTTAATTCTGGCAAAATCTTGTGATAATCTAAAGAAAGAGAAAATTGTTGTGTGTTGCAAAAATGCTTCACTAAAAATTGAGTTAAGAGATCTATATCAAACTGTGATGAACAATGAAGATGAAATAACTCAAATCTTAAAATAAGAGCATGAACTTGAAGTAGAAATTGAGAAATTAAGTCTTGAAAGAAATGATTTTGAAATCAAAAATACAACTTTGATTAGAAACATCACTCGAGGAAAGTCTAAACTGGAAAATTTATTAACCATGGGGAAAGCAAGCCATGACAGGAGAGGACTTGGTTACATTGGAAAATCAGCTAAAAATTCAAATTCTAAAACTGTGTTTGTAAAAGCCATTCTAGATTCAACTCAAGATGAACAAATTAAAAGCCAAATATTATTTGTCATTATTGTAGACATTCTGGACATACAAAATATAAGTGTCACATTCTTGAAAAGAAATTAGAATTTCAAAAGAAAAAGGAAGAGAATGATCTAAAAAACTTGGAGAAAACTAAACAAACAAAATGAATTGTTTAAAAAGATAGTAGATTTGAATGCTAAAGCTAAAAACATAAAAGAGAACCTTAATAACTCTCAGATTGAAAAATATTTAGTCATCCATACTGCTCTTATTGCTAATGAAACTTCTAAGTGGTATTTAGATAGTGGATGCTCCAGACATATGATTCGAGAAAAATCTCATTTCTGTTTTCTTGATGAATGCCATGATGGTGAGGTTATATTTGGAGATGGCAGTAGTGCTAAAATAATTGGTAAATGGACTATCCAAGGTCCAAGAATACCTAAAATTGAAAATGTATTGTGTGGATGGTCTAAAACATAATCTTCTGAGCATTAGTCAAATTTGTGACAAAGATCATATCTGCAAGTTTCTAAAAGAAAAGTGTGAAATCATAAAAAATCTTTTAACAAAGTTATTATTCAAGGAAATAGGAATACTGATAATTGTTATGTCATTGAGACTGGTGGTTCGATTAAGTGCAACATGACACTATCAAATGAAACCGAACTGTGGCACCAACATCTAGGACACATAAACTTTAAAGACTTAGCCAAGATTAGTAGAAAAAAATTAATAAGAGGTGTTCCTAAACTCAATAAGAATTATCAAACTGTTTGTGGGTCGTGCCTAAAAGGAAAATAAATTAGAAACTCTCACAAAAAGATAAAAAATATTAGTACCTCTAGAATTTTAGAATTATTTCATATGGACTTAGTTGGACCTAATAGAATTGAAAGTCTTAGAGGAAAAAGATATTTCTTAACTGTTGTTGATGATTTCTCGAGATTTACTTGGGTAGCTTTTCTTAGAGAAAAATCTGAAGCATTTGATGAACTCATGAAGATCTGTAAAAAGATCCAAAATGAGAAAGGTTTGACTATTCTCAGAATTAGAAGTGATAATGGGATGAAAATTGGATTAAACATGAATTCTCTACAATCAAAACACCTCAGCAAAATGGTGTGGCTGAAAGAAAAAATAGGACTCTTGAGAAAATGGGTAGAGTTATGCTTACTAGCAAAAATCTGACAGGAAATTTATGAGCTGAAGCAATCAATACTGCATGCTATACTATCAATCATGTTTATTTGAGAACAGGGACATTGCAGACAGGCTATGAAATTTGGAATGGAGTTAAACTAAATGTGAAGTATTTCAGGATCTTTGGGAGTATTTGCTACAAGAGACAGAAAACCTTAGAAAGTTTGAATCCAAAAGCGATGAAGGTATTTTTCTAGGATATTCTACCATAAGCAGAGCTTATAGGATCTTTAATAAAAAAAACCTTAACCATAGAAGAATTTGTTAATGTGGTCATTAATGATGAATCTCCAAAAATTATTAATAATTCAGATGAGTTGGTAGAACCTACAAATATTGAGAAAGGTGAAACTGTTCACAACCCAGAAAAACCCAGAGAATGGAAATACAATAAAGATCATCCTATTTCAAAAATTATTGGCAACAATGATAGTGGTGTGCGTACAAGAAGTCAATTGAAAAATATATCCAGTCAGTTGTGCTTTACCTCCAAGATTGAACCAGGAAACATTAAAAAAGCTCTCTTAAATGAACATTGGATAAATACTATGCAAGAAGAGTTGAATCAATTCAAGAGAAATGATGTTTGGTTTCTAACCCCTAGACCTTTGGATAAAAATGTGATAGGAACTAAATGGATATATAAGAATAAACTTGATGAGAACGGAGTTATAACGAGAAACAAAGCTAGATTAGTGGCTCAAGGATACTCTCAAGTTGAAGGGATCGATTTTGATCAGACGTTTGCCCCAATGGCTAGACTAGAATCTATTAGGATTCTTTTAGCATTAGCCTATGTCCTAAAATTTAAACTCTATCAAATGGATGTTAAGAGTGCTTTTCTGAATGGGATTTTGGAAGAAGTCTATGTAGAACAATCAAAAGGTTTTGAAGACCCTCATAAAAGTAATCATGTCTACAGACTTAAGAAAGCTCTGTATGGGTTGAAACAAGCACCAAGAGCTTGGTATGAAAGATTAACTCAATTTCTATTAGAAAATTGATTCACAAGAGGAACTGTTGATAAAACATTATTCATTAAGAAAAGAGATAATGATATTTTGATATCCTAGATATATGTTGATGATATTGTTTTTGGCTCAACTACTGAGATACATGCTTTAGAATTTGCTCAAGCCATGAAATCTGAATTTGAAATGAGCATGAAATGTGAACTGAATTTCTTTTTAGGTCTTCAAGTTAAACAATTAGAAAATAGCATTTTCCTTTCTCAATCTAAATATTTTAAAGAATTGCTTAAAAAATTTGGCCTAGAATCATCTAAATCTGCTCACAGTCCTATGAGCACTAGCATTAAACTCACCAAGGATTTAAGTGGTAAATCTGTTGATCAGACTCTATACAAAAGTATGATTGGGAGTCTCTTCTATCTCACAGCTAACAGACCTGATATTGCTTTTAGTGTAGGAGCATGTGCTAGATATCAATATGATCTAAAAGAATCTCATCTATCGACTGTTAAAAGAATCATTAAATATGTCAGTGGTACTATCGAATACGATCTCTGGTATCCTCGTGAGACTAACAGTGAAATTGCTGGCTATTCAGATGTCGATTGGGCAGGAAATGCTAATGATCGTAAAAGCACCAGTGGTGGGTGTTTCTATATTGGAAATTGTTTGGTCGCTTGGCACAGTGATATTCGCTCAAAAGTGCTTATTTTAAGCACTTATCCTGTTAGCGTTATCGCACTCTCCTACGTAAAACTGCTCTAATTATCCACTTTTCTACGTAAGAGTCTATCTCATTGCGTAAAACACACTTTTCTGGACGAAATGGTATATTTGCATGCATTAAACACATTTTCGGAAGTCTAGATATTAAGCCGTTCTGATAAAGTCTCATTACGCGCTTCTTCTGTCGCAGGAAACCCCGATGGGACGATTCTCAAGACTTGTGGGCCCAAATCGATCATGAAAGCCCATTATCAAAGCTTAAAAAGCCCACATGCTATGACTAGAAGATATGGGCCAAATATGGGCTGAATAAGATGACCAAAAAGCCGGCCCAAAGAACGAAGAGAGTAGGAGAGCCAATGACCAAGAGACGGACCAAAGCGTTTAAAGCCACATGAGTCAGCAAAGAATGATGGTCGACTCTACTGGAGAAGCGTGAGGATGTCACAGTGAAGACCAGGGTTCCAGACCCTCCGCCAGTGCTTTTTTCCATTTTTTTTGATACTTTTTCTCTCATTTCTTCTTATTCTCTCTCTCTCTTCATCTCTCGATCCTCGAATCTACTGACTTAACCCCAGAACTCCTACCCTTCGGCTCTATCTCATCTCCCTTAGCTTTCTGACCGTTGGATCTTCCATCGGACCGTTGGATCTTCAATCGGACCGTTGGATCTCTCTAGATCCGTCGATCTACCAATCTGGGTCCCAATCAAGTCACCATCCATCCGATCGCCTTCAGAATGCCTGTCACATCATCTTGTGAGACGATGGACATCATCAGTCCATGTGGGCCAGTAGCCGGGCCCATCAGCATCGACCCGCTGTCCGACCAGTTAGTGGACCCCGCGAATTTCAAAAATAATTTTAATTAAATGGGGGGTCCACTAATTGGGGAGATTCCCCATAGAAAAGTAGCATTTTACTTAAAAAAAAAAAAAAAAAAAAAAATTTAAAAATTTAAAAATATTTTTTTTATTTAAAAAATACCCTATTTCCATTAATGGAAATAGGGAGCTTTATAAGAGGAAGGAGAAGGGTTCGTTCGAACCCTAATCCCCCCCCTTTCTCTTCCATTCTCTCCCCCTATCAATCCCGCACAGATCTCTTCTCCTTCTGGCCCCATCTTCCCTTCTTCTTAATTTTTTTTTTCTTCTTCTTCCTCCTCATCTTCGCCGGAGTTGCAGGCAGCAACTCCGGCCATCAAGGTCTTCCTCCTCCTCCTCCTCTTCTTCTTCTTCTTTTTCTTCTTCTTCTTCTTCTTCTTCTTCTTCTTCTCTTCCTCCTCCTCTTCTTCTTCTTCGTCTTCTTATTTTTCTGCATAGTCGCCGGAGTTGCAGGCAGCAACTCCGGTCGTCGTCGTCCTCACCACAGCAAGCTGGTGAGGGTCCTCCCCCTCTTCTTCTTCCTTCTCTTCCTTCCTCTTCCTCCCTTCCCTTCCTCCTTCTTTCTTCTTCTTCTTCTTCTTCTTCTTCTTCTCTGCTGCGTCTTCTTTGTCTTCTTAGCTCGCCGGAGTTGCAGACAGCAACTCCGATCGTCGTCTCCACCGCCAGCACGTCGTCCTCCCCCCTCTCCTCCTATCCGTCTTCTGCCTCTTCGTTTTCTTCTTCCTCCTAGTCGTTTTCTTCTTCTTCTCATCCTCAGACTCCTTCTTCTTCTTTTCTTTTAATTCCACCGGAGTTGCAGGTGCAACTCCGGTCGTCTTCTACGACGAGAAGCTCGCCGGAAACCTCCATTACAGCGGCTATATCCTGCTGCACCTTATACCATTCCAAATCCACGGCACCCAAGATACCATTTACCACTTCACCCTCGCCTCTCTCACCAAAATAGAAAAAGAAATAAAAAAAGGGAAAGAACGGTGGCCGTCCATTCCATTCTCCTCCCCGTTGACGCCTTCATCACCACCGTTTCTCCACTGCCCGTGCTCCACAACACCGGCCTCATCTTCATCTCCACCTGGTGCTATCTCTCATCCTCTCAGGGTAGCAACGGAGTGCTATTCCTCTTCCATTACCGTGTGGTCCATAGCAGCTCAATCCATTACAAATAGTTGCTGCCTCCTATTCAGCTAGTGATCTTCATCGGTACCTCTTCTTCACCAGGTAAGTGTTATCGAGAATCAACGGATATACATTCTCCTTGCTGCCCCACGGCACATCCTTGATCCACATTCCATAGATCTGCCTGTGCATTCAAGCACGATCCATGGTGCAACTTGCTATCTCCAATCTCCACGGTTTCTTGTTCAAGTTGCAACCTCTGAAACTCAAAGTTCAGCACCTTCCAACGACTGCCATGTGCATTCTTCAAGTCACCACAACCCTCCATTCACAGCCAAGGTAAGAGCAATAGGTTTCTCTCTTCTTCTACCACTTTCTCTCTCTCTTCTTTAACATTTCTCTAACTTTCTCTCTCTATCTTTTTCACTAATTCTTCCCCTTTCTCTCTCTAGGTTTCTCCCTCTCTTTCTCTTTTTATCTCTCTATTTCTCTCTCTCTCTCTAGACTCTTTAGATTTTCCTTTCTCTCTCTACCTCCCTCTCTTATTAAAATGCTTTCTAGTTTAATTATTTGTCAGATTTTTGCTGTAAAAGACAATTTTGATTAAATGAAGTTGATTTGAATAAAATTATGTTCCATTCTCTGCAAATTTCCCGTCATTTTATGTCATTATCGCGCTAATCCGACTAATCCCGAGTGCGGATTCGACATCCGACACGAGCCACTATGCAAAACTGCTCATTTTACAGGTTAAATGTCTCGGATAAATAAAAAAATGTGTTGAAGTTAGGTTTTCCGTAACCAACGACGCGGAAAAAAAATCCTACTTTCACACAGCAAGAAACAGAATGATATATCTTTGTCTACTGCTGAAGCAGAATATATTGTTGCACGCAGTTGCTGTGCCCAGTTGATTTGGATGAAACAAATGTTGTTGGATTATGAAATCAATCAAGAATCTATGAATTTATTCTGTGATTATACGAGTGTGATCTATATTTCTAAAAATCATGTACAGCAGCACTCTAGAACCAAACACATAGATATCAGACATCATTTTATTTGGGGGTTAGTTGAAGAACAAATAATTTTACTAGAGTATGTTGATATTCGCTCAAAAGTGCTTATTTTAAGCACTTATCCTGTTAGCGTTATCGCACTCTCCTACGTAAAACTGCTCTAATTATCCACTTTTCTACGTAAGAGTCTATCTCATTGCGTAAAACACACTTTTCTGGACGAAATGGTATATTTGCATGCATTAAACACATTTTCGGAAGTCTAAATATTAAGCCGTTCTGATAAAGTCTCATTACGCGCTTCTTCTGTCGCAGGAAACCCCGATGGGACGATTTTCGAGACTTGTGGGCCCAAATCGATCATGAAAGCCCATTATCAAAGCTTAACAAGCCCACATGCTATAACTAGAAGATATGGGCCAAATATGGGCTGAATAAGATGACCAAAAAGCCGGCCCAAAGAACGAAGAGAGTAGGAGAGCCAATGACCAAGAGACGGACCAAAGCGTTTAAAGCCACATGAGTCAGCAAAGAATGATGGTCGACTCTACTGGAGAAGCGTGAGGACGGTCACAGTGAAGAACAGGGTTCCAGACCCTCCGCCAGTGCTTTTTTCCATTTTTTTTGATACTTTTTCTCTCATCTCTCCTTATTCTCTCTCTCTCTTCATCTCTCGATCCTCGAATCTACTGACCTAACCCCAGGACTCCTGCCTATCAGCTCTATCTCATCTCCCTTAGCTTTCTGACCGTTGGATCTTCCATCGGACCGTTGGATCTTCAATCGGACTGTTGGATCTCTCTAGATCCGTCGATCTACCAATCTGGGTCCCAATCAAGTCACCATCCATCCGATCGCCTTCAGAATGCCTGTCACATCATCTTGTGAGACGATGGACATCATCAGTCCATGTGGGCCGGGCCCATCAGCATCGACCCGCTGTCCGACCAGTTAGTGGACCCCGCGAATTTCAAAAATAATTTTAATTAAATGGGGGGTCCACTAATTGGGGAGATTCCCCATAGAAAAGTAGGTTTTTACTTAAAAAAAAAAAAAAAAAAAAAAAATATTTTTTTATTTTCAAAAAATACCCTATTTCCATTAATGGAAATAGGGAGCTTTATAAGAGGAGGGAGAAGGGTTCGTTCGAACCCTAATCCCCCTCAAATCTTCTCCTTTCTCTCCCCCTATCAATCCCGCATTCACCCTTGGCCCCATTCTTCTTCTTTTTCTTCTTTTCTCTTTCTCATTTTCTTCATCTTCTTCTTCTTCTTCGCCGGAGTTGCCTGCAACTCCGGCCGTCAGTGCTCCTCCACGGCATCAGTCTCCTTCTTCTTCTTCTTCTTCTTCTTCTTTTTTTTTTTTTTTTTTCGTTTTCGTTTTCGTTTTTCATTACCGTTTTTTTTTAACGCCGGAGTTGCAGACCTGCAACTCCGGCCGTCAGTGCTCCTTACGCCCCACGTTACACAGCACTTCTATCTTCGCCTCCCTCTCCTCATCTCCTCCATCGTCCTATCCTCCTTTGGGATCCCTCAAGCAAACCCAGCCACCGTCACCCTCCTCCTCTTCTTCACCGTTCCACAAACAAAAAGAAAAAAAAAAAGAACCAGAAAAGAGAAGAAGAAGAGGACGTCTGCCCTCCACCTCGCCTTCACATCAGTCTCCACTGGCAGCAACCAGCGCCTCCATCATCACCGACTCCTACCTGCTGGAGCGCCTGCACCAGCCATCGCCCCCCACACCCCGTCTCTCTAACGTGCTGGAGTTGCAACCTGCAACTCCAGTCCGTTGAAGGAGAAGGGGAAGCCGTCTCTCCCTTGGACTGGTGCATCTCCTTTGCACCACCAGCAGGTGTGTCCCACCGTGATCGCCATTCAACTCCGGCATCCTTGCTGGTGCATGGACTTGCAAAGCCAGCAGATCCGCCCTCAACTCTCCACGATTGCTGGCTCCTCCACCACCGATTTCACCCTATGATCTCCATCTTCAGTGACTGCCCCTCTTAGCGCTGCTATGTACGTCCACGACCTGTTGCATCTCCAACTCATATTCAAGGTTAGCCTCTCCACCTTCTAGACCGCCCACAAGTGCACCACCGTGCAACATCACCACTTGCTCACAGATCGCCGCCACTTCTCCAAAGAGCAGCTAGTGCTCTTCTTGCTGCTAGTGCACCATCCACCCCACTCTCTACCAAGCACCAGCTGGCGACCTATCTCCAAAACGTGGAAACTAATCCACGGGTTCTCTTGTCTGGAGTAGATCTTGACCACAGGCGCACCCTCCATTCACTGTTGCTGTGGAGATCATATCTCCTCCTTGCCGCCTACAACCCTCCATTACATGCTCCTCCGTAGTCCAGCACCCCAAAACCCAATAAATCTCCCTTCAACTCCATCTCTACCATGCACTGCCTTCTACTTAGCAGCCCCACAAGAACCACCATCATATTCCGTGCACCACAATGGCCGATCAATGGTCCAATCCCATTCTGGTGAAGTTGCTGAGGTAGTTTCTCCCTTTATTTCCTCAGTTCTCTCTCTAGGTTAAAAATTTCTCTCTCTAAATTAGTTTTCTCTCTCTAGAGAGTAATCTCTCTTTCTAGAGACCTCTTTCTAACTTTCTCTCTCTAACTCTCTTTAGAATTTTCTTCTTTAAAACTGCTTTTTAGTTCATCTTATTTTATTTTATGTTCGATTCAAGCATTGTAATAGACATTTTGATCACTGAATGATGAAGTTCGTTCTTATCTATTATTTCTTGTGATATTCCGTAAGTTTTGTTCTTATTCGCGCTAATCCGACTAATTCTGAGTGCGGATCGACATCCGACACAAGCCACTGTGCAAAATTGCTCATTCTACAGGTTAAAAGTCTCGGATTAATTAAAATTGTGTTGAAGTAAGGGTTTCCGTAACCAACGACGCGGAAAAATCCTACTTTCATATGTAAATACAGAAATTCAACTGGCTGATATGTTGACTAAACCTTTGGATTCGCTCAGATATGAATATCTGAGAAAATCTATTGGAATTTGTCCCATTGATTGATTTGTGTTGGTACTGACTGAAATATTCGATTATCATTGAAAATCATAGTTTCAATATTTTAGTTAGTCTTTGAGTCTAATCATTTGAAATAATGATTGGCTAATATTGTTTGGAAATTTGTTGTGGTATTTCAATTATTTGAAAATCTTGATTGTTTGGAAAATCTGTGTTAATTTGGGATGATTTTGTGTTTAAAAAGGATATTCACAAAAGTCAGGCCGTCGGAGTACATTTTGAGGCATTTGGGTTTTTGAATTTACAGTTTGCAATGTTGGGTCGACCGAACAAAAGGTCCGGTCGACCAAAGGAGTTTGTTTTGTGCGATTTGATTGTTTGCGGGGACGGGCTGACCGAACATTTGGTCCGGTCGACCAAACATGTCCGATCAACCAACCATTATAACCAGTCGACCGCGCCTCGCACCCGAACGGTTTATATTGTGAGTGTGCGGATTGACCCATGTCCAGTCTGCCGACCTTGTTTATAAATAGGCTCTAATCATTTTGGGTCATTTGAAACCCTTTTTGGAACCCTAGAAATTATTTTTGGGGTCTAATATTCGCTCAAAAGTGCTTATTTTAAGCAATTATCCATTTAGCATTATCACACTCTTCTACGTAAAACTGCTATATTTATTCACTTTTCTACGTAAGAGTTTCTTCCATTACATAGAACATATTTTTCTAGTCAAAATGGTATATTCGCATGCATTCATACGCATTTAATTGACGTACATGCAAAGTTGTTGTGGAAATCTCATTACGCGTCTTTTATTGTCGCAGGAAGCCCTATCGGTGATTCTCAAGATTTGCAGGCCCACAATGGATAATAGAAGCCCACTATCAAATCTTGAAGAGCGAGCAAGCTATAAACACAAAAAGAAATGAGCCAAGAACGGACAGAGCCGAAGGATTGAAAAATCAGAAAAAAAAAAAAAAAAAAAAAGACCAAGAGAGGGGAAAGGAGAAGAAACTAAAGAGTGGATAAGCCACAACCGTGAGCAGGCACAACTATCAGCTTGCCCAGTTGGTAAAACTTGCAGGAGATCAAGTGAGAGACTATGGCACACTAGATGCATATCTAGATCGTTGGATCTTAATTTAAGTGAACCAAGATGAACGAGCCACTAAATTGGACCACGGTATTAGCCAAAAGATGAACTAAAAATGAGTTGATTACATATCCAAGTTGTTGGACTAAAACCCATGGCATTCAAGGATGTTATACAACTCGTGAGAAACCATGGTTTGACCATTATATTGCGGAGCGCCGGCCGTACACATGGTTATGAACCCGTGGATCCTTGAGGAGTTGTTCACGTACCCAAGAACGTATCATGATGATCCGGGCCCATTGGTCTTAAAGAGCATGGCTAGACCACACAGCTAGGGCTGAGTTGGGATGGCCCACATTAATATATAGATGATGGAAAGCTGGGCTTAATAAGGGTACAAAATATATTATTGAGATACATGGGATTAATTCCCATGTATATGGTGCAATTAAAGGCTAGAAATGGCTGATATGATGGCGTCCACAATGGATGAAAGCATCCATATTTTCACAAGAAGAATCCAACAGCCTTGAAGAGGAGTATTTCCCATTCTTGTATAAAGGGGGGAAACCCTAAAGAACAAGAGGGCTCCCACTTTCTAATCTCTCTTCACCGTCTCTCTCCCAAAATATCCTTGACTCTCCACATTTTCTGCTCTTCCACGTCCCTCTCTCATTCTCCTATCTCTCTCCCACTCCAAAGAGGAGCCATCAGCTACCACCGTCCTCCATTGGAGGTCTACAACCACCACCATGCTTAACCATCATCCTCTCTCCCCTACAGTCCATTCTCTTCTCTTGCTCTCCAACCGTCTTCTCCTCCAAAAGAAAGGAAAACTAGAAAAAAAAATAAAGAGAAGGAGAAGAAGGATAGAAGAAGAGAGAGGAGAGGGAGATCTCTTCTACCGCCCCATCTACGATAGCCACCATCACCGCCACCAGCCTCACCGCCTTGTACCACCACTTGCTCCTCCATTCAACGCTGCAACTCACACCGCCGGACTGATCTTCCACACATTCTCCCGAATTTGCCAGCAGCAACAGCACTACATCTTCGCCTCCCTCTCCTCATCTCCTCCACCGACCTGCAACCTCCATCACTGCTCGATGAACCACCATCCTGCTCATCCACCCTCCAACTGCTGTTACAGCTTGCAACAAAGCCGCACCATCGGCACACTCATCTCCCTCTGCCAATCTTCCTCTAAAACGAAAGAAAGAAAACTAGAAAAAGGATAAAAAGAAGAAGAAAAGAAGGTAAAGAGGAGGACGTCTCCTCTCACCTTCTACTCGTTGGATGTGGTGGTTGTTGCCCCTCTCCACTTGCCGCCCTTGCTACCATCCATCTCAAGGCCGAAAACCTGCAACTCCGGCTGGCGTTCTTTACTCCCTGCTGGTGCACACCAGTGCCTTATCTTCCGAACTTCTACCTGGGCGGGATCCTCCTCAAGCACTGTCACGCCCCAGATTCCAACTACACGAATCCCAAGGTGTGTGCCACATGTCCTGAATCCAACACTTGAATTCAAGGCACGCAAGGCTATCTCACACTCTCATCTACCATAAGTTATGAAATTTCTGGGAGAATTTTTTTTTTTTGAATGCAGAAGCGCGAATCTACCTAGCAATACACTTATACTTAGTCCATTTCATTTAACATGAAGAATTGAATAAGTTATAACGATGTTAACTATTACCAATTATATTTTCTAAGTGCTATTGTGCGAATCTACCTAGCAATACACTTATACTTAGTCCATTTCATTTAACATGAAGAACTGAATAAGTTATTACGATGTTAACTATTACCAATTATATTTTCTAAGTGCAATCGTGATACAATACTGTAGAAAGGTGTGTAAATCAAATGATACATATTTATAAGCAAACAAGGAAATTGAATAATCTAAGGATAACTATCTACTCAATCATAATACCGAAATCAACATGCTCCATTGCGTCTGGACATCATTCCAAAATCGATCTGGGTAACTCTCAAGTTTTTCTCTGTAAGAGACTGTAAGTGGATGAGCTTTTATGAAAAAGCTCGTAAGTGTGCCCAACTTCTACAACATGTTAGGGAATGAAATATTTTATAAATCGAAACTCAGGCAAATCAGTTTGGCCATGATATGAAGGTATGCACAATTATAAAAGAACTAAAGTTAGAAATATAATGAACATCATGTGTTTGAAATAAAGCAAGAATAATAATGTCATGGATGCATGAGTTTGCAGTTCATAAATCAATAATAGTGGCATGCCCAAGTCGTAACCTCCCGGCCCACACCGAGCGTTACTCATGAGTCTACCTATAGCATGCAATATATATCTGGTTTCCTTTGATGATCTATCATCTTTCCGCTTTATAAATCGGGAC
The DNA here is from genome assembly GCA_035048495.1 of Euptelea pleiosperma. Taxonomy (NCBI): domain Eukaryota; kingdom Viridiplantae; phylum Streptophyta; class Magnoliopsida; order Ranunculales; family Eupteleaceae; genus Euptelea; species Euptelea pleiosperma. Next base: position 20,427,229 of record CM068547.1, read on the forward strand.
CCAGTCCCACAAGTTTATTTGGACTACCACTAGAAATACCGACTGATTTTCTCACCACCACAGCTAAGGTATCTGGTATCTGCTGGTTTTCTCACCACCCCAGCGTGGTATCTGACTGGTTTTCTCATCACCCCAGCCTAGGTATCTCTCCAAATCAATCCCTCATCTCATATCCAACTCATCAGTACCTATATACATAGCTCCCAAGTTCACCGACTGGAGTCTGTCCCGTAACCAATTTCATTGCTGGTCAAACGTTTGACGACTGCAGATTTACTAAGGATCCAAAGCTCATCCGGTGCGGCTGCCCACCTACATCCGTGTCTAATGCCCATCGGGCAAACATATAACTCCAGTGTCCGGTGATCACACAAAGAAAATCATGATTATCTTATTACATGCTCAGTGTCGTTTAAATCTAAAGATTCATCGAATCATGCAACAATCTTAACATTTCAAAATATGCAAGTATAGAGATATATAGTCATAATGCATAAAATAAATCGGATATGCAATTTAAAGCATTTCATTTGAAGAACATTTTCAATAAAGCAATTTTGGTTCCAAGAAATGCCTAATACAAGGCATGAAGGAGAAATGAGGCCACTTACTGTAAAACACTTTTATTCCTCTTCGATAATTGAGTTGCTAGTCTGATTGTTATCAATTTCGATGCTTCCGATCTTTGCTTGAAATTCTCTTCTTTTGTAATTGCTCTCCTTTGAGAATTAATGTCGTTGCCATGAAAGAATTTAAGAGAAACTAAGTTAAGTTTAGAAAATAAGAAAGGTTTAGACTCTAAGAAACCCTAACTAAATTCGGTTAAACATGGTCAACGGTTCATGTAAAGGTGAGTGTGTCAAGCCTAATACGCTGATTAAAATATAGACTTCGGTTAACTCAGTTAGAATTCGAAAGATTTGGTTCCAATTAAGTTTGAATTAGAATATTATCCTAAACGGTAATCCCAAAATTTAGCTGGGTACTCCATTTGAACTCCTACTAAGGCCCTACGTGCGTTAGTTGTTGTTAACATTTATAGTTAATGTTATATTTCATTGAAATTGGTCGGACGCACACTCTATCGGTGAGTCCCATTTTTGCTATTGTAAATCCCCTCCAACTAGGTCTACCCATAACACACTCTGACCATGTGATCAATTATTTTTCCTGACAAGGCATGTTCGCACATGTATCGGTATATAACAATGTGGTTACGTCTTGGCCTCACTGCGCTCTTTTCATTACTTTATTTAATTCTCGCTACATCGACACTTGCAATATATATGGGCGGGTTTGTGTATTTCATTTATGCATATTGTACATATTTCCCTGCCTTCCCACATGCCATATCGATTTTAACATTATAATTACCCCACATATATGGTATCCTTAGTATAACCACTATTTGTTAATGTTCATTATGTGTACTCCTATCTTCATAGTATTTATTTACACTTTTACTAACAATACTTAATTTTTCCTCATAACCTAAGGTGTTACATTTGATAACATTTCTATTATATTATTCTTTTAACTTAGTTCCCATACAATATATATAGTAGTTGTATAGTATATCTTACTATTTCCTTTATTTTAAAAATGGATTTAATCCCATCTCTATTTGTTTATTGTCATTAATTCATATAAGATTATCAAACATTTTATATAAATTTTAACAAAATATATAAGAAAAGAATAGCTCACCAATAATATTCACATGTATATGCCCAAAATACTTGCCAATATGTATAACCCGTGGTTTACATTGTTTAATCCATTTCCCATCTTTTATTCTATTATTTTATCCTTTACTTTATGTTCATTTGTTTTCTAATTCCAATATATGTACTTTCCTCTGCGGGTGTGTACGTGGGTTGGTTAGTGCAGCTGTTGGGTAAAAGAGGTTGATCACGATGGTGCCGTTAGGCAAAGAGCTGCTGGACTCGTGAGTAGTTGTAGCCACATGTTGTTAACTACCAAGGTGGAGCTGACAACCAAGAGCTTGACGACCAGTAGAAGTTGGCCAAGAGGTCAACTAGTCAGTTGTTTGGATGGTCGAGAGGTTGGCTAACTAGACATCGTCAAACCCCACGTACAAGGATTTACCGGTTGGAGAGGTTCTCCTTGTTGCAATACCTTAGCTGGATGCATGGAATAGAGGGCGCTTGATCATGCATCGTGCTTAGTTGGGTAAGGCGCTAAACAAGAGAGTTGAATGGCCAAGATAATTGCTAGATTGATCGGCAAAATAGCGGGTTCATGCATAGCCAAGCTGGGCATGTGGCCCAGAGTGTTATGCGACAACTTGACCCTTGAATGGTAGTCCGCCTACTGTTGCTCATGTTGGTCGGACAGTTGACTGCCAGGCTAGTGTAGTTGGGTGTGAGGGTGGCTAGTAGGTCAGCCGATAAGGGGAACCGACGACAAGTTCTTTATATGCTGCTCGGAGGGGGCCAAAGACCACATGGTTGCTGCACATTTGGGATGAGCAAGTTGGGCGAGGTGGTTAATGGCCAAAGGGTGTGGATAACGGATGGGTGGTGTTATCAACCAACGTATGGGCCACGTGGCCCTCTCTTAGAAACACTAACCGTGTGGATTTTTGACCAAACCTAGGTGGACCTATGAACTGGGAATCACCATGCGTGGTGATTTCCAACCATTGGATTGGAGCCATTTTCAATGGGTTTATTTTAACTGTGGGCACTTGAGTGCCATGGTCCAACTCCTTCCAAATGGAGACTAGCCTATTGTAGTTTTGTTTTTGTTTCTTTCTTTCCTTTTATTTTTTTTTCTTAAATAAAAATCATCATCCTCTCAATGTACGTGTCCCTCCTTTTTGTTTCAGGAACTAAAATAGAGGGTCTCCCCTACCTTTCCTGTACACCCATGGAGGGTCCAAAACATAACCCTATGGTTCCACTAGATTGACTCCACCATCCCGTACAATCTGCCCATGTTTTTATCAATCAAAAGTTTGCTTTATTACCCAGATTTTGGGGCTAAGAAACGTCTTATTGAAGGACTGTTCCATCATTGAAAATGAACCCAGAAATGTCTAGGTTAGACCCAGTCTTTTGTCTATTAAACCTCCTAAAATCTACCATGAGTTACTCCAAAAAGAACTGGATCTAATATCCAGATTGTGCTCAAGTAAACACCCAAACAATGGACTAGTTTACACAAAAATATTACCAAATCAAAATTTGCACTTTTCTTTTTGTGTGTGTGTGTGTCCTAATGCATTTCAAATGGAGATTTTCTAAATCTAATCTACTCTAGATACATAGCTACCAAGGGAAAACAATCAGGACCTTATGAAAGGTTATTAATGAATACAGATTTAAAAACTAATCTTCTATATCCTAATTGACTCCAAAAGTTCTGAAATCTAAAACTTGCAAGACAAAAGGGGAAACTACAAGCAACACTAAAAGTTTAGTTACTAACATAACTAGATTTTCTAAAATAAGAAAAGAAATACTTGGATATAACTTCAGATTTGGGGGTTTTGGAGAATGAACAATTTTTGAAAACGAATGAAGGGGAAGAAGCAAGAAGCAACATGTATCTAATGTAATTTACTTACCGTCCTCGACACTTAAATCCCAAAACCGATGTGCCAAGCCAAAGGCTTGATGATCTTCTCTAGTTCGGTCAGCAAGGAGGGATCACAATGGTGAAATGGTTCCTCAACCTTTTTCAATCTCTCCTACTCTCAGTCTCTCCTAAAGTTCCAAATGCTTTCAAAACTTAGACCAAATTGTCGGGCTTGGAGAGAGGATTGACATAGCTTGGTTTTAGATAAAACCTCCCTCAATAGCAAACCTTGCAAGCTTCTTAATGGAGTTGGTTTGTGTATCATGGAGAAAGAAAAGGTTTAGCTTACAGATTTTGGTTTAATTAACAAGAGGGGTATTTTGGAAATTCCTATGCCAATAGACATGTGTCTCATGACTACCACACACCAACCTTATGTGGTGAATATGGCTTCCATGTATCACCCCATGGTGTATTTCTTGAAGGGCAAGTTTACATGGTGACAATAAGGTGGAGTCAGTTGCATGGCATTATGTTGCATCCAACGACACTGATTCATTTTGGACTCAAATTGACCAATTGAGTTAGAGAATTCTGATTTTTATGATGTCATAGTGTAAATTGAGTATTTCGACGAGCCCTATCCAATGGTACATTTCGATTTGTCTAAAAACCCATGATTTCCATATTGATCTAGAGATCTCTTTACATGTATCTCGAGAAAGTTTAAAAGCTCCATTGATATAACGAAAGTGACTCATCGAGAATGGCCATGGGTACTAGGGTTATTACTACTCCTCCCATTTTATCTTCATTCTGTAATAGAATGATGGTAATATTAAAAAGGGCAAGTTTGTCTTCTCACTAAACTTGGGACACATTTGTCATTTGTTTAACAGTTTTGCTCGACACATGTCGGCATCCTATAGTGCAACTCGGCACATGTCGCAATATATGGTGTGGTTAGCGGGGATGGTTGATATCTCTAAAATGTTCACTACGACGTATGGAGGTTACACCAATCAATTGTACACTCGAAAGTGCTTTCCTTCTAAAATACAATGGGGATCGATCATCAATGATCAGACCATATGAATGTGAAGAGCATTTAGTCCTCTTCAACCTAATGGTCTAGATGAAATTTGGGTGATGAGAGCACGGTGAGATTAAGTTAACATGGTAAATCTGACACCTAATTTAAGTCAATTATGTGTTAAAATAGAAATTCGAACATATTGTAACTCCCGAGATGACTCAAGAAGTGATGTTATTGTGATAAGAGAGTTCCCACAGTTAAGGGCATCTTAGGATCATGAGGTATGACCCAAACTCAAGGAAAAAGTGATCGAAAATGGGTCCAAAGTCCTAGTAGGGGACTCGAATACCTCGAAAAGAACCCAAAAGGTCGACCCAAAAATCTAGGTCCTTACAAGCACCACCATCTCCACCGCATTGCCGCCCTTTTGCTGCTCGAGCATCTCCATCAAAAGGCATGACCTGCAACCCTCCTTCATGACACCTTCATCTTCTCAACAAGCAGCCGCCCAAGGTTGAAAAACCACCCCTTTGGCCGAACCTCAAAGCTTGTTCAATGGCCAAATGACCACATGGCCGATCAAGTGACCCTCATGGGTAAGTTCAAGGTTGGATTTCTCTATCTCTTACTTTCTCTCTCCTCTCTTAGTTTCTCTCTCTAACTTGCTCTCACTTTCCCTCTCTACTTTCTCTCTCTAGTTCTTGGTATTTTCTCTCTCTTAAATTAGGGTTTATTGCTTTGAAGAATTGTTTTAGTTTGATAGCCCTTGTAACCTTCACTTTGATGAATAAAGTTTATTTTTAGCATTTTAATGTTTCTTTTCTTTTCTTATTTATTTCAATTAGTGCATTTCGATTATTATAATCTCAAATCAAAAAATCAAGATTTAAATCTCGATGTCTTCATCACTCTCACCTCTCCATAGTCTCCATGTGTTTCTGATAAAAATTCATCATTTCATGCACTTATTGCACAAACGTGATTAACCCCGAGTGCGGATCGACATCCGACAAGCCACTATACAGTCTGCATTTTTTTCAGGAATTTCAGTGAATCGGATAATTACAAAATGTGTTGAAATTAGGGTTTTCAAATCCAACAACGCGGAAAAACCCTACTTTCAAATGGCGTCATTGCCGCTCGGGTGTACGACAGTGCGAAAAGGAACGTAGTGACGGAATCGGGAAGTTGCTAAAAGTGGAAAGCCCAAACTTGAAAACTTTCTATTCTTTATTTTTTATATTTTTAGCAGACTTTAATTACTATTTTTAATGCCCCAGACGGCCGGGTGCAAAGTTGTAATAGTTTAGGAATTTTTTTCATTCTATTTTAGGACTTATCTGCTAGATCTTGTTCTAGGGTTTTTTTAGAAACCCTAGATTAAGTGAAAAATACAAAATAAAAACTAAAAATAAAAATTCAAAAAAATTAGGTTTTCATTTCTTGCTATTTTTAGATAGATTCTAGGATTTTCTGTTCTTGAATAGTTTCCAAAAATAAAGGAGTCTCAAAATTAGGGCTTCTATTTTTAGGAAATTCTAATTTTGGAGAAATTCTATTTATAGATATTCTCTAATTTGCAAAGATTTCCTTAATTTGAAAAATTTCCAAAATAGACGGGATTTCAAATCTTCACTTTATTTGGAAGGTTTCTTTATCTAAGAACGTTTGAAAAGAGAAAGTTTCGAATCCCAATTCGGAAATTTCTATTTTTCAACTTCAAACCATAATTGGAACAACTCTTATACTGACTCGCTAAGACCAATGCATGCTTCGTGAAACCCTAATAGATGATCATACCTTCCAATACATATCCCACAAACCTAGACCCAATCTAACCATTGAGTGCAGGAACACGATCCAGTGTAGGTAGGGAGCGAAAGTTCAAAGAGGTGGACTCGGGCCCAAGCCCATTTGGATACCCTTCCTTATTCCACGGAGGTGACCCCGTGGCGTGGCCCACGGGAGGAAAGTCTCTATCCTCACCTTGAGTGTGATACGGTGTTATTGGGTGCATCGTTGCCGCTTGTCTATTTGTTTCCGCATACATATTATTCGACTTGTGTGGCGTGGCCGTTAATAATTGAACATTAGTCGAGCAGACCCAGCTCCTTCTAAAACTGGTGGGATTTCATTACCCACCTCATCACTCCAGCTGCATTTTGATATTCGCTCAAAAGTGCTTATTTTAAGCAATTATCCTTTTAGCGTTATTGCATTCTCCTACGTAAAATACTCTATTTACCTACTTTTCTACGTAAGAGTCTCTCCTGTTGCGTAGAACACACTTTTCTGGACAAAATGGTATATTTGCATGCATTAAACACATTTTTAGAAGTTTAGATATTAAGCCGTTCTGATTAAGTCTCATTACGCGCTTCTTCTGTCGCAGGAAACCCTGATTGGATGATTCTCGAGACTTGTGGGCCCACATGGATCATGAAAGCCCATTATCAAAGCTTAAAGAGTCCACAGGCTATGTCTAGAAGATATGAGCCTATTATGGGCTGAACAAGGGGATCGAAGAGCTGGCCCAAGGAACCACGAGAGCGGGAGAGCTGATAACCAAGAGAAGGACCAAAGCATTTAAAGCCACATCAAATGATGGCCTGCTCTACTGGCAAAGCTCAAGTGAAGAACAATGGAAAACCAGGGTTCATGACCCTCTGCCAATACTTTTTCTGATATTTTCTCTCTCATCTCTCCTTATTCTCTCTCTCTTCATTTCTCAGTCCTCGAATCTATTGACTTAACCCCAGAACTCCTGCTCATTGGCTCTGTCTCATCTCCCTTAGCTTTCTGACCGTTGGATCTTCCATCGGGCCGTTGAATCTCTATAGATCGCCATCCGATCTATCAATTCTATGCATCCGACCCCGATCGTGCTACCGATCAGTCGATCATCCATCCTATCAACCACCCGATCTCCATTGTAAAATATCAGTCCCTAAGGCAGGTTTGATTGTAGAGAAATGCCTCAGATGATTGATTGTGGCTGAGAGCGTAGAGCTCGATTTTCGAAGAAAGGAAAATACATTTTTCCTTGATGGGTATTTCAAGGGGAAAATGCATTTTTCTCCCCTGGCAACCAAACGCACCCTAACCCACATCCATCGAGCCCAGTGGCCCACTATCCTTCTCACCTACCTTCTGGCCCATGGCCGATGCACTCTGGTCCCACGATTTTTAGCGTTCCCATTGGCCAACCACTGGCCGACTCGTGGCGTCATCTCTCGACCAACCACTGGCCAACACGTGGCATCAGCTCTTGGCCTAGTGGTCATGGCCAAACGGCCCATTAACCTCGAGCCCAAGCCCACAAAACCCCTGGTTCAAAAATAAAAATAAAAATAAAATAATAAAAAAAAAAAAATAAAAAAAAAAAAATAAAGAATTTTCTTTTAGAAACCGTGAGTTTCTAAGTTTAGAAACCCACCACGGTTTCTACTTAAGGAGAGGGTTAAAAACCCTTCGAGTTCTTCTTCTTCCGCCCCCGCTCGGACACCCTTTCCTCCTCTTCCCCTTCCCCTTCTTCTTCTCCTCCGGCGTGCCATCGCCGGTGAGGAGTGGAGCGTCTTCTCCTTCTTCTTCTTCTTCTTCTTCTTCTTCTTCTTCTTCTTCTTCTTCCGCCCCCGCTCGGACACCCTTTCCTCTTCTTCCCCTTCCCCTTCTTCTTCTCCTCCGGCGTGCCATCGCCGGTGAGGAGTGGAGCGTCTTCTCCTTCTTCTTCTTCTTCTTCTTCTTCTTCTTCTTCTTCTTCTTCTCCTTCTTCTTCTTCTTCTTCTTCTTCTTCTTCTTCTTCTTCTTCTTCTTCTTCCGCCCCCGCTCGGACACCCCTATCCTTTCCCTTCTTCCCCGACCTTTTCCTCTCTTTCTTCTTCTTCCTTTCTTCTTCGTTTCCTTCACCATTCTTCGCCGGAGTTGCAGGTTTGCAACTCCGGCCGTCCTTCTTCCTTCTCCTCTTCTCTTTCTTCTCTTCCTTCTCTTCTTTCCTCTTCCTCTCTTCCCTTTCTTCTTCTTCTTCTTCTTCGTTTTCTTCTCCTTTTGCTGGAGTTGCAGGTCTGCAACTCCGGCCGGCGAACTGAGCACCACCACCGTCCTCACCCACAGCATGCAACGGTGAGAGTCCTCCCCCTCTCCTCCTATCCTTCTTCTTCCGCTTCTCTTTCTCCTTTTTCTTCTTCTTCTTCTTCTTCTTCTTCTTCTTCTTCTGCTCCTTGTCCTCGTTTTTCTTCATCTTGAAGCTCGCCGGACTGGTTCGTCTTCTCCGGCGAGCTCCTCTTAGATCACCTCCATCTTCTCTGTCTCCCTCCTTTCTTCTTCATCTATTCCTCTCTCTGATGCGTAAGGCAGCAACGCAGCATCCCCCGCAACTGCTCCACCGCCTGCTGCAACTCTCCACCCATCTTTGACCGGAGTTGCAGCCTGCAACTCCGGCGTCTTCTTCCAACAATAACAACACGAGCTCCTCTCCACCACCGTGTCTTTTCTCCTCTCCTAATCCCCCTCCCTTCTCATCGATCTCAGATCCTCTTCCCCACGTCTCCCTCTCTTAAAAAAAACAAAAAAAAAAAAAACGCTGCCATTCCCGCCTGCTCCACCGTCTTCTCCCTCATTGCCGGACTGGGTCAGCGTCTCCACATCATTTCGGGTGTTGCATGTTGCAACTCCCGCCCCTCTAGCGCTGCCTCTACCTTCGTCACCTCTTGACGGTGATCTACTTCACCATTAGGGGTGAACAACTCCTCCACGCTGCTGGGTTTCTACCTCCCTTGCTGACCTGCCATAGCATACCTCCATCTCAGCTTGGAAAACCACTCCCCATCAAGTGCCAAAGCACCCTGCTCCTCTAGCCGTTCCACCACAGCATCTCCGGCAACCTCCTTGTCGAAAAGAAAAAGAAAAACAGCAAGGCAAAAGAAAAAAAAAAAAAAAGAGTAGAAGAAGAAGAAGAGAAGGTAGGAAGGATTGAACCATCCTTCTACCACCTGCATCTCCCCAAATTGTTGGATCTACTCGATCATTCCTCATGGTGGGTAAGCGGTAACTTTCTCTCTCTTCTTTTTCATTTTCTCTCTCCTCCTCTTTAGATTCTCTTTCTATCTTTCTCTCCTTATCTCTTGTTTCTCTCTCTAGTTTTTTTTTAGGTGGTTCTCTCTCTACATATTTCTCTCTAGATCTCTTTTTCTCCCTCTAGAGATCTCTCTCTAACTTTCTCTCTCCACTTCATTTTCTCTCTCTAACTCTCTCTAGAATTTTCTTCCTTAAAATTACTTTTTAGTTTATCTTATTTTATGTTATTTTCTATTCAACCATTGTAATAAAACATTTTGATCACTGAATGATGAAGTTTGTTTTTATCTATTATTTCTTGTGATGGTCCGTCAGTTTTTGTTTTTATTCGCGCTAATCCGACTAACCCCCGAGTGCGGATCGACATCCGACACGAGCCACTATGCAAAATTGCCCATTTTACAGGTTAAATGTCTCGGATAAATTAAAAATGTGTTGAAGTTAGGGTCGTTCTCTCAACGACGAAAAAATCCTACTTTCACATTTGATCCCCAGGATCCATCTATAATAAAAAGAACCAAGTGCTAGAGCCAAAATAGATCGATGTTCTAGGACACCCCTACATGTACTTTTTCCATCCATCCTAGGTCGAATAAGTCCATGAGCGCGGGTCCTTGTTGTCTAACACACTCATAGGTCCCTACTACTCAAGTATACCGAGCTCGCTAGTGGCATCCCTGGTTCTCTGATTGGTCTCCTATTTGTTAGGTTAGGAACACGCACCAACCCTAGCTTGACCCGAGGGAACACTCTTCTTAAATACTTGACCAATCCGGTTAGTCTGGGATGTATTTAAGTCAGTCGTTGTGCCACACGTTCGTCTAGGCTTCGGATTGCCTTGTTGTTGACTAGAGTTAGTACTAAAGGATTCGCTCTGAAGAGTGTAGTCTGGTGAGAACCCAAGAGCGACAAGGTTAGTCCGGCGGGTAACAAGATAAACCAGTGGTCCACCCACTATCATAATATACCTCAACCCACAACCTAACAAGATAAACCCCTTAAAATATCCTGATTGTTTTAGAAATAGGGTTATCATGTTTGCTCCTTGTGCATCATATAGTCTACTTTAGGATAGTGTTCCTCTTTGGCAACTTTTTGCCAAGTCTAGGCCTCGCTTTTGCCCAGTTGGACCCATCCTAACTTTTGACTGATTCGATCTGAGAATCAATCTACCTGATATTCGTTTAAAAGTGTTTATTTTAAGCCATTATCCTTTAGCGTTATCACACTCTCCTACGTTAAACTTCGCTATTTATCCACTTTTCTACGTCAATCTCTTTCATTGCGTAGAACACACTTTTCTGGACGAAATGGTATACTTGCATGCATTAAACACATTTCTGGAAGTCTAGATTTGAAGTCGTTTTGATTAAGTCTCATTACGCGCTTTTCGTATTGCAGGAAACCCGATCGGGCGATTCTTGAGACTTGTGGATCTACTCGATCATTCCTCATGGTGGGTAAGCGGTAACTTTCTCTCTCTTCTTTTTCATTTTCTCTCTCCTCCTCTTTAGATTCTCTTTCTATCTTTCTCTCCCTATCTCTTGTTTCTCTCTCTAGTTTTTTTTTAGGAGGTTCTCTCTCTACATATTTCTCTCTAGATCTCTTTTTCTCCCTCTAGAGATCTCTCTCTAACTTTCTCTCTCCACTTCATTTTCTCTCTCTAACTCTCTCTAGAATTTTCTTCCTTAAAATTACTTTTTAGTTTATCTTATTTTATATTATTTTCTATTCAAGCATTGTAATAAAACATTTTGATCACTGAATGATGAAGTTTGTTTTTATCTATTATTTCTTGTGATGGTCCGTCAGTTTTTGTTTTTATTCGCGCTAATCCGACTAACCCCCGAGTGCGGATCGACATCCGACACGAGCCACTATGCAAAATTGCCCATTTTATAGGTTAAATGTCTCGGATAAATTAAAAATGTGTTGAAGTTAGGGTCGTTCTCTCAACGACGGAAAAATCATACTTTCAAATGGCGCCGCTGCCGCTCGGGTGTTCGGGAGTGCGAAAAAGGACGTAAAGATGAAATTAGAAAGTTGCTGAAGCGAAAAGCTGCTCAATTTGGCCAGCCTGACCTTTTCGGGAAACTTTCTATTTTTTGTTTTTGTTGATTTTTAGCAGTTTTTAAATTACTATTTTTAATGCCTCAGAAGGCCGAGTGCAATTTGTAATAATTTAGGAATTTTACTGCTTTCCATATAACTGCTAGATCTTGTTCTAGGGTTTTTTTAGAAACCCTAGATTAAGTAGAAAATACCAAAAAAATAATAAATTCAAAATTCAAAAAAATTAGGGTTTCATATTCTGCAGATTTTTAGAAATCACCAATCTAGGATTTGCGATTTTTGGAAAGATTCTAAAATCTTGAAACTTTGCTAAATTAGGGTTTCCCCTCTTAGAAGTTTCCTCTTTAGAAGAATTTCTATCTTTAGAAATCTTCCGAATTTGGAAAAATCTGCAAAAGGAAACACCCCAAATCTAGCAGAATTTCAATTTTGGGAAATTTCCCAAAATTGTAAGGGATCTCGCAATCAAATCTTTCTTGGAAGATCTCCACAGTTCGGGAAACTTTCCAATTTAGGTATTTTCCAATCTGGGAATTCTTAAATTTCAACCCATCTCGAATTTGGAACCTAATTCAAAAACTTGCATAAAGCCAGTGCTTGTTCTGAGAACCCTAAAAAGGCAAGGATCTTCCAAATAGAATCTCGAATACCTAGACCGTGCGATCTAACTTTTCTGCAGGAACACGATCCAGTGTGGGTAGGGAGCAAAAGCTCAAAGAGGTGGAGTCGGGCCCAAGCCCATTAGGATACCCCTCCCTAACCCATGGAGGAGACCCCGTATCGTGGCCCACGGGAGGTAAGTCTCTATCCTCGCCTTGAGTGCGATACTGCGCCATTGGGTGACTCATTGCCGCGTGTCTATTTGCTTTCGCATACATATTACTCGATTTGCGTGGCGTGGCCGTTAATCAATCAACTCTAAGAGAGCAGACCCAGCTCCAAATTGAAACTGGTGGGATTTCATCACCCACCTCATCATTCCAACTAATTTGATCCCAAGGTTCCATTTAATTAAAAAGAATCAAGAAGTAGAGCCAATTAGTCCGGTGTTCGAGGAAAAATCAACACAAAGCAAACCCGCTTAACATCCAATCGAAATAAGACCACGAGCGCGGGTCCCTGTTGTCTAACACACCCATAAGTCCCTGCTACTCAAGTACACTGAGCTCAACGTGGCATCTTGGACTATTCGGTGGTTAGTTGCGTGTGGACTAGGAACACGCACCAACCCTAGCTTAACCCAAGGGAACACTCTTCTTATACTCTTGACCAATCTGGTTAGTCTGGGACGTACTTAAGACAGCCATTGTGCCGCACGTCTGTCTAGGCTTCGGATTGTCTTGTTGTTAACTAGAGTTAGTACTAAAGGATTCGCTCTGAAGAGTGTAACCTGGTGAGAACCTCTGAGTGCATACAGTTAGTCCGGCGGCTAAAAGATAAACCAGTGGTCCGCCCACTGTCATAATCTACTCTAGCCCCAAAACTAACAAGATAATGCCTAAAATATATCCTGATTGTTTAGAATAGGATTATCTGTGCTTGGTGTGCATCATTTAGAATCACTACTCCAGTGTCTCCTTTTGGCAACTTTTTGCCATATCTTGGGCTTGCTTTTTCAAGTAGAAGCCCGGTTGGACCTGCCTTAACCTTTTACTGACTCGATCTGAGAGTTAGTCCACCGCACCCCTCTATCGCCTCTAATGGTAGATGAACGGCCTCTGTATGAGACCTACTACAATTTCTGTGAGAATCGAGGTGATCACTCTCAACAATGGTATGACAATTCTACGTATCATCATGATACTCCAGTCTCGCACACTTCTACAGGGTATGATAATCACCGAGATCCGGAGTACAATTCTGTACTCCAAGAACTTAAAAATTCAGTCTCTGCCCTTCGTGCAGCAGTCCAGCAACCTGTGTACCATTCCCAGTCTGTAGGATATTACCCTCCTATCCAGCAAGATGTTTGTACCTTTTCATCTCCAATGCAGACCTCCTATGACAACACTTATTATCCGGATAATAGGAGTCACCATAACTTTGGTTGGGAACAGTCTGCTATCCCACAGCAACTGCAGCAGGATAATTATCCTTCCGGGTTCCATCAACCCAATGGAGAGTATGACTGGCAATACTCGCAATCCCAGTACCCGTCATATCCACAGAATGACTATTCTGATCAACAGTGGGCCCCTCAGGATTTTCAGAGTCAGCAACTAGTCCCAGACTCCACTTTGCCTTACAACTTACATACCCAGTCGGACTACAATCAAGAGTTAGCACCTCAGCTCCCCTTGGCTGAACCACCTCCGTTGGCTACTACACCCGGTCTAGAGGACCTTCTCTCTCAGTACATTGCCCAGCAACAACAGTATTTCCAAAGTCTAGAGCACCAACAACAGCAATCTATGGAGAGCTTAGAGCAACGTCTAGTTCAATTAGAAAATGAGAGACAGGAAGTCAACTTCACTAGTCCACCAATAGCCTATCCTGAGGAGAATGATATGGCCACTGTCTATAATGAGGAGCCGCACAATTGGACCCAGTACCACCATTGTGAGGAAGAAATAGAAGTTGTAACCACCCCTAGATCGAGCCAGACTATTGAGGAGCCAGTGTTTCCTTCTTCGGTGCCTTTAAAAGCACCACATCCTGAACCTACCTCAGAGCAACCTATTTCTCACTCTCCCACTGCTGCTTCTAACCTGGACCCTGAAGATGATCATCATGACACTGAGTTTTGTCTCGATCGTAGGATCCCTGCTGTCATAGATCTACCGTTCCTCCCCACCTCCCTTGGATTGTGCAACAATTGTGATGAACCCGAGTCTCAATCTTTGGTGCCCTTAAAAGCACCAACTTCTGGACTGAGCACAGAGGAACTTAGTCCCATCTCTATCTCTGATAATTCTCTCTCTGCTCTGAATGCAGACATTCCTACTGATGAGCCATGTCTAGAAAATGGGCCTCCCGCTGTCCTGGACCTACCGATCCCTATCGAGGAGGAACATATTGAGTACAGGGATTGGAACATCCCTATCACATCAGAAAACATCGAGAAAGAGGTCAACAGTTTCCACCCGTCACCCTACGTCGATATTATCGATGACCCGTGTGCCGTAGAGAGTCTAACTCAGGACTCTCCCGAAGATATATTATCCAAGTGTCATGAACACTGTGAGTCTGACTTCATCTCGGAGTCCAACATTTCTGGTATTACTGATCTGCAGGAGTCTGCTCCATTCAGATACATTCCCGCAAAACTCAATGAGTTTGCGGCTCTGCTAACCACGGTCAGAGAACCCACTACTACTCCCCTCTCAGTCTTTACTGAGAAGCTTCTATCCCTCCCTGCTGAACTAAATGTCCTTGCGGGTTTGCTCAGAGAAACCACTCCTACTCTCCTCTCAATCTTTACTGAGAAGCTTCGATCCCTCCCAGATCAACTCCGTACTTTTGTCAGTCTGCTCAGAGAGCTCAATGCCCTTCTCTCAATTTACACTGAGAAAGACCTGTTCTACACAGGTATACCTAGACAAGGGATAGGATAGTTGTCTCTGTTCCACCTTAGGTGTCAGGAAGACTGCAGATTCACTCAGTCTCCATGAGTTTTATCCTGGTTGGGGGTACTTGATATACCCCCGTCATGTCTGGCTGAAGACGTAAAACTTAGCGCTTTCGAAAAGGCAATTCCGGTATTCCTAGAGTACATGAGTCTCATGCATTTGTGATTATTGTTATATCTTTGGCAATGCAGGTACATTCATACTTCCGATCATCAGGTATCACACACTGTCGAGTTTCTGCCGACTTGGTAACATCCTTCCTGAACTTTTGCATCATCATCACTGAATTTTTATCATTTTATGTCCCGGTAATGAGCACCGAGGACGGTGCTATATTTTGGTTGGGGGTGGGTATTTACCAAAATTCATGTCTTCATTTTGATAAAAAAAAAAAAAAGGTTTTTTGGGTGATTTCCGATGTTCACCAAAAGTTTTCTAGAATTTCAAAAATGTGTCAAATACCCTGACTTTGATTAGCTGAAAACCTCCGTTAAGTCAGTATTGAGGATGTCAATTTCTGTTAGCGTTGAGTCAAGTCAAGCGTAACTACAGCAGGTTTGAAAACTCAGAAAAACTCAGATTTGGCACAATTGTACACTATCAACATCAGAGTCATCCTAAGTTTGGA
The DNA here is from genome assembly GCA_035048495.1 of Euptelea pleiosperma. Taxonomy (NCBI): domain Eukaryota; kingdom Viridiplantae; phylum Streptophyta; class Magnoliopsida; order Ranunculales; family Eupteleaceae; genus Euptelea; species Euptelea pleiosperma. The sequence continues at coordinate 20,443,151 of CM068547.1, forward strand.
AATTCTAGAGATCCTGTGAGAAGAATTGTGGAGACCTAACCCAGTAAGCTTTCGAGCCTTTAATCATTTCAAAGAGTTATACATTAATCCTGAGTCACAAGATGACTCACTATTCTTCATGCCCGCAATATTCATTGAGAGATCTCATTATCTTTTGCTTCGATCATAAAACTCAGAACGACATCAACATTGGATTACTACGACAGAACCTTCTCTGTATCCAGTCAAGACAGTATACATGATAGTGCAAACCCTAGAAAATGATTTAGGCCATTTTTTCTGAACCATTCAGCCTTTTTACTCACCTGAATTATACTTCACTAGAAACCCCTTGAACCCTTCTATAAAAGCCTTTTCTTTGTAAACCCATCAACCTAAAATCCAGTATAGCTACGAAGCATGACTGGCTACCCTTATTTTGAGATGGACAAAAGAATAACTAATGTGGGTGTACCGTGAAAAGAAAAGTAAAGAAGAAGAATCAAAAGGAAAAGAAAGTGGTTCAAGCTGAAAACAAAATATGGAAAGAAAGTATGAAAAAGTGCTGAAAAGAAATTGAGCAGTCTCAGAAATATCAAGAAAAAGAGAAAAATACGAAAAAAAAAAAAAAAAGGAAAAAGAACCAGATAATGGTGTTACGCCGCAGGAAAAATTCAAGAAAATGGCAATATCCTCTCAAGATCTTTGAAATCCTGTATTCCTTTATCTCTCTACACCTGACCTAAGCCTCATTACAACCCAGGAAAGTCCTACTTGATTCTAGGATAGCACGATCATAAAATGTGGAGATTGGAGAAAGAGAAGCTATAGAGTTTGATCTGACGTTCCCGAGTGAAGTGGTATTCCAATCATGAGATCTTCTTCTGTTAAAGATGTCCTTCCTTCAAATAAAACATATGTGAGATCTTTTGCCTCTTTATATTAAATACATCTCCTCACATATAAATTGAGAGAAAAGAAGAAAACCCTTCTTGTGTGATTCTATTCTGAGTGCTAAACATGTGAGATTTGAGGTCGAGGCATAAAAACTTAGAGGTGATTTGGAAATCTTTACTGTCGGATGATGAGAACGTTGAGCACACACACACGCAGAGTCTGACTATTCTGGGTCATGATTAACAGTTTGTAGTCTTGCCAAAACTTTCAAACTCTTCGCTAGCATGTAACTGTTTTTGCATCCATTCAATGATTTTACGAACGGTGTTTTCCCGGAGCTAATATGAAAAAGTTTGCAGCATGTGCAGAGCCCTTTTAAGCTCATTTATTTCGCACTAATTGCCAAGGATTGGCAATATGCTGGTTGGGGGTTGTGATATTCGCTCAAAAGTGCTTATTTTAAGCAATTATCCTTTTAGCGTTATTGCATTCTCCTACGTAAAATACTCTATTTACCTACTTTTCTACGTAAGAGTCTCTCCTGTTGCGTAGAACACACTTTTCTGGACGAAATGGTATATTTGCATGCATTAAACACATTTTTAGAAGTTTAGATATTAAGCCGTTCTGATTAAGTCTCATTACGCGCTTCTTCTGTCGCAGGAAACCCTGATTGGATGATTCTCGAGACTTGTGGGCCCACATGGATCATGAAAGCCCATTATCAAAGCTTAAAGAGTCCACAGGCTATGTCTAGAAGATATGAGCCTATTATGGGCTGAACAAGGGGATCGAAGAGCTGGCCCAAGGAACCACGAGAGCGGGAGAGCTGATAACCAAGAGAAGGACCAAAGCATTTAAAGCCACATCAAATGATGGCTTGCTCTACTGGCAAAGCTCAAGTGAAGAACAATGGAAAACTAGGGTTCATGACCCTCTGCCAATACTTTTTCTGATATTTTCTCTCTCATCTCTCCTTATTCTCTCTCTCTTCATTTTTCGGTCCTCGAATCTATTGACTTAACCCCAGAACTCCTGCTCATTGGCTCTGTCTCATCTCCCTTAGCTTTCTGACCGTTGGATCTTCCATCGGGCCGTTGAATCTCTATAGATCGCCATCTGATCTATCAATTCTATGCATCCGACCCCGATCGTGCTACCGATCAGTCGATCATCCATCCTATCAACCACCCGATCTCCATTGTAAAATATCAGTCCCTAAGGCAGGTTTGATTGTAGAGAAATGCCTCAGATGATTGATTGTGGCTGAGAGCGTAGAGCTCGATTTCCGAAGAAAGAAAAATACATTTTTCCTTGATGGGTATTTCAAGGGGAAAATGCATTTTTCTCCCCTGGCAACCAAACGCACCCTAACCCACATCCATCGAGCCCAGTGGCCCACTATCCTTCTCACCTACCTTCTGGCCCATGGCCGATGCACTCTGGTCCCACGATTTTTAGCGTTCCCATTGGCCAACCACTGGCCGACTCGTGGCATCATCTCTCGGCCAACCACTGGCCAACACGTGGCATCAGCTCTTGGCCTAGTGGTCATGGCCAAACGGCCCATTAACCTCGAGCCCAAGCCCGCAAAACCCCTGGTTCAAAAATAAAAATAAAAATAAAATAATAAAAAAAATAAAAAAAAAAATAAAGAATTTTCTTTTAGAAACCGTGAGTTTCTAAGTTTAGAAACCCACGGTTTCTACTTAAGGAGAGGGTTAAAAACCCTTCGAGTTCTTCTTCTTCCGCCCCCGCTCGGACACCCTTTCCTCCTCTTCCCCTTCCCCTTCTTCTCCTCCGGCGTGCCATCGCCGGTGAGGAGTGGAGCGTCTTCTCCTTCTTCTTCTTCTTCTTCTTCTTCTTCTTCTCCTTCTTCTTCTTCTTCTTCTTCTTCTTCTTCTTCTTCTTCTTCTTCTTCTTCTTCTCCTTCTTCTTCTTCTTCTTCTTCTTCTTCTTCTTCTTCTTCCGCCCCCGCTCGGACACCCTTTCCTCCTCTTCCCCTTCCCCTTCTTCTTCTCCTCCGGCGTGCCATCGCCGGTGAGGAGTGGAGTGTCTTCTCCTTCTTCTTCTTCTTCTTCTTCTTCTTCTTCATCTTCTTCTTCTTCTTCTCCTTCTTCTTCTCCTTCTTCTTCTTCTTCTTCTTCTTCCGCCCCCGCTCGGACACCCCTATCCTTTCCCTTCTTCCCCGACCTTTTCCTCTCTTTCTTCTTCTTCCTTTCTTCTTCGTTTCCTTCACCATTCTTCGCCGGAGTTGCAGGTTTGCAACTCCGGCCGTCCTTCTTCCTTCTCCTCTTCTCTTTCTTCTCTTCCTTCTCTTCTTTCCTCTTCCTCTCTTCCCTTTCTTCTTCTTCTTCTTCTTCATTTTCTTCTCCTTTTGCTGGAGTTGCAGGTCTGCAACTCCGGCCGGCGAACTGAGCACCACCACCGTCCTCACCCACAACATGCAACGGTGAGAGTCCTCCCCCTCTCCTCCTATCCTTCTTCTTCCGTTTCTCTTTCTCCTTTTTCTTCTTCTTCTTCTTCTTCTTCTTCTGCTCCTTTTCCTCGTTTTTCTTCATCTTGAAGCTCGCCGGACTGGTTCGTCTTCTCCGGCGAGCTCCTCTTAGATCACCTCCATCTTCTCTGTCTCCCTCCTTTCTTCTTCATCTATTCCTCTCTCTGATGCGTAAGGCAGCAACGCAGCATCCCCCGCAACTGCTCCACCGCCTGCTGCAACTCTCCACCCATCTTTGACCGGAGTTGCAGCCTGCAACTCCGGCGTCTTCTTCCAACAATAACAACACGAGCTCCTCTCCACCACCGTGTCTTTTCTCCTCTCCTAATCCCCCTCCCTTCTCATCGATCTCAGATCCTCTTCCCCACGTCTCCCTCTCTTAAAAAAAACAAAAAAAAAAAAAACGCTGCCATTCCCGCCTGCTCCACCGTCTTCTCCCTCATTGCCGGACTGGGTCAGCGTCTCCACATCATTTCGGGTGTTGCATGTTGCAACTCCCGCCCCTCTAGCGCTGCCTCTACCTTTGTCACCTCTTGACGGTGATCTACTTCACCGTTAGGGGTGAACAACTCCTCCACGCTGCTGGGTTTCTACCTCCCTTGCTGACCTGCCATAGCATACCTCCATCTCAGCTTGGAAAACCACTCCCCATCAAGTGCCAAAGCACCCTGCTCCTCTAGCCGTTCCACCACAGCATCTCCGGCAACCTCCTTGTCGAAAAGAAAAAGAAAAACAGCAAGGCAAAAGAAAAAAAAAAAAAAAAGAGTAGAAGAAGAAGAAGAGAAGGTAGGAAGGATTGAACCATCCTTCTACCACCTGCATCTCCCCAAATTGTTGGATCTACTCGATCATTCCTCATGGTGGGTAAGCGGTAACTTTCTCTCTCTTCTTTTTCATTTTCTCTCTCCTCCTCTTTAGATTCTCTTTCTATCTTTCTCTCCTTATCTCTTGTTTCTCTCTCTAGTTTTTTTTTTAGGAGGTTCTCTCTCTACATATTTCTCTCTAGATCTCTTTTTCTCCCTCTAGAGATCTCTCTCTAACTTTCTCTCTCCACTTCATTTTCTCTCTCTAACTCTCTCTAGAATTTTCTTCCTTAAAATTACTTTTTAGTTTATCTTATTTTATGTTATTTTCTATTCAAGCATTGTAATAAAACATTTTGATCACTGAATGATGAAGTTTGTTTTTATCTATTATTTCTTGTGATGGTCCGTCAGTTTTTGTTTTTATTCGCGCTAATCCGACTAACCCCCGAGTGCGGATCGACATCCGACACGAGCCACTATGCAAAATTGCCCATTTTACAGGTTAAATGTCTCGGATAAATTAAAAATGTGTTGAAGTTAGGGTCATTCTCTCAACGACGAAAAAATCCTACTTTCACATTTGATCCCCAGGATCCATCTATAATAAAAAGAACCAAGTGCTAGAGCCAAAATAGATCGATGTTCTAGGACACCCCTACATGTACTTTTTCCATCCATCCTAGGTCGAATAAGTCCATGAGCGCGGGTCCTTGCTGTCTAACACACTCATAGGTCCCTACTACTCAAGTATACCGAGCTCGCTAGTGGCATCCCTGGTTCTCTGATTGGTCTCCTATTTGTTAGGTTAGGAACACGCACCAACCCTAGCTTGACCCGAGGGAACACTCTTCTTAAATACTTGACCAATCCGGTTAGTCTGGGATGTATTTAAGTCAGTCGTTGTGCCACACGTTCGTCTAGGCTTCGGATTGCCTTGTTGTTGACTAGAGTTAGTACTAAAGGATTCGCTCTGAAGAGTGTAGTCTGGTGAGAACCCAAGAGCGACAAGGTTAGTCCGGCGGGTAACAAGATAAACCAGTGGTCCACCCACTATCATAATATACCTCAACCCACAACCTAACAAGATAAACCCCTTAAAATATCCTGATTGTTTTAGAAATAGGGTTATCATGTTTGCTCCTTGTGCATCATATAGTCTACTTTAGGATAGTGTTCCTCTTTGGCAACTTTTTGCCAAGTCTAGGCCTCGCTTTTGCCCAGTTGGACCCATCCTAACTTTTGACTGATTCGATCTGAGAATCAATCTACCTGATATTCGTTTAAAAGTGTTTATTTTAAGCCATTATCCTTTAGCGTTATCACACTCTCCTACGTTAAACTTCGCTATTTATCCACTTTTCTACGTCAATCTCTTTCATTGCGTAGAACACACTTTTCTGGACGAAATGGTATACTTGCATGCATTAAACACATTTCTGGAAGTCTAGATTTGAAGTCGTTTTGATTAAGTCTCATTACGCGCTTTTCGTATTGCAGGAAACCCGATCGGGCGATTCTTGAGACTTGTGGGCCCACGATCATCCATAGAAGCCTAATATCAAAGATTAAAAAGCTAACAGGCTATGACTAAAAGATACAGGCCAAGTACGGGTCAAGTCAGAGGATCATAGAGCCAGATAAAGAACTAAGAGAGAGGCAAAGCTGAAGACCAAGAGATGGGCCAAAGTGATTAAAAACCGCACCAAAGGACATAAAATGACGGCATACGTGATTGGTGAAGCCGACTGAAGATTACATTGAAAATCAGGGTTCAAGACACTCTGCCAGCTCTTGTCTTTATTTTGTATTATTTTCTCTCTCCTCTAGCTCCATCCCATCTCACATAGCTTTTCCACCATTAGATCTTCTTTCAGGCCGTTAGATCATCCATCGGACCGTTGGATCTCTCCAGATCCGACGGTTTGCTAATCTTGTCCCATCCCCATTAGAAACCTCAATATCCCATCTTAATGGCTAAGTGGCCCACAAGCCTAATGGCAAAAAGGGCCCACTAAATAAACCCACGGTCTTGTCTGAATAGGCCCAATTCATGCTCTAATCCAACGGCCTAGATCGATTTTCCCTCCATTTTCAACAACCTTCACCCATTTAATATCCACGAGTTCTCAATAGCCCATGTGACATCATGTGGCCCCAAGGCCTTCAATGGTGGCCCACAATGTTAATGGCCAATGCTTCACTTAAACTTGAAGAGCACATGGTCTTTTGGGCCATTTACCCTTACTCTCTCTCAACTATCCCATGTCTAAGCCCACGGCCTAAACAACTTAAAGCCCATGTTGTGGCCCATAATATATACCCATGAGGGAGAAAAGGTCATTCTTGACCGATTCTCTCTCCAAAAACTCCTACGGTTTCTACAATCGTGTATCTCTCTCACCTCTCTTCCACGTCATCCTAAGTTCTCTCTAACCTCTCACACACATCTCCTAATTAAGTCCTAACCTCCTCTCTAATCTCCCAATCTAAGCTCTCTCTCTTTCTCTCTCAGGAGGATCTCAATGGAAGGAAACCATCATCTTTCCTCCACTTTGTTGGCCGGACCTGCAACTCCGACCAGCAACCACCGTTGCAACTCTCCATGCTATTCTCACAGGCATTCCTCCTCTCCTCCACGCTGTCTTCACTTGGAAAGCCAGCAGCACCGAACCTCCTCCTTCTCTCTTGTGTTCCTGTACGAACGGCAGCCACCGTGGAGAACACCTCCATCTCCGGCACCCTGCACGTGCTCTATTCTCCTCCACGTTCAGCCTCCTTAACCTACAACTAGCAGGCTGGATCTTGATCTCCACCACCTTTTCATGCAAAGCAGATCCACTGATCTGATGGTTCCTCCACCAGCAGCCATCCTCATCATCTAATATCAACATTGTTGCCCCTCTCTTGGGCAGCAACGTAGGTTGTTCTCCCCACCGTTCCTCCACCTTTCCAACAACAACAACCTTCTGTCTCCTCCTTCATCGTAGGCAGCAATGTTGCTACACCACTTTGCCTCTACCACCTTCAACTTCACTAAGTTGCAGGCCATCCTTTGATCCTCCCTTTGAGCAATCACCTTCCTCATCTTCTTCATCCTCTTCACATCTTCTTACCGGAGTTGCAGCCTGCAACTCCCGGTAGCACAACTTCAACAGCACCTGCTGGTGTGTCCCTTGAAAATAGGCTTTTTCCGCGTCGTTGGTTACGGAAACCCTAACTTCAACACAATTTTTAATTAATCCGAGACTTTTAACCTGTAGAATGAGCAATTTTGCACAGTGGCTTGTGTCGGATGTCGATCCGCACTCGGAATTAGTCGGATTAACACGAATAAGAACAAAACTTACGGAATATCACAAGAAATAATAGATAAAAACAAACTTCATCATTCAGTGATCAAAATGTCTATTACAATGCTTGAATCGAACATAAAATAAAATAAGATAAACAAAAAAAACAGTTTTAAAGAGGAAAATTCTAAAGAGAGTTAGAGAGAGAAAGTTAGAAAGAGGTCTCTAGAAAGAGAGATTACTCTCTAGAGAGAGAAAACTAATTTAGAGAGAGAAAATTTTTTTTTTTTTTTTTTTTTTTAACAAGAAGTCAAATTGAACTTTATTAACTTGAATGTACTACACTTGTTTAATGCTAAAATGTAATAAAACTAGCTAGAAAACATAAAAAGTTGAGAGAGAAAGTAGAAAAATAAAGAAAATAGAGAAGGGAAATAAGTGAGATTAATACCAAACTTTGATCGAGATGTTTGCAAGCTTGCTACACTTGGCCAAGAAGGTTGGATCGATCCAACGATGTTGCTGAGATGGAGTGGAGGTGCTATTTCGTTGTGAGGGGCAACCGGCTTGAAGTGCAAGATGTTTATGGCTGTAAGAATGGTGTAGGGAAGATGGCAGCAACATGGAGGATAGGATGGAGGAGCAAGGACGTGCAGTCCGTGAGGTGGCTAGCGGTGCACAGAGTAGAGTGCGATCTCCTCTATTCTTCTTCTCCTCTTCTCTTTCCTCTTCTTCTTTTCTTCTTTTTTTTTCTTTGTTTTTCTGGTTTTGTTTTATTTATTTTTTTTATTTTTTAGAAGATGGAGATCGAGAAGGAGAGAACGGTGCTGGTTCGTGCAAAGTTTAACGGCCTGCAAAGGTTGCAGGCTGTGAACCTGTAGGTGAGGGGCGGCAGGCGGTAGCAAGGAGGTGGGGAGCACTGACGGCCGGAGTTGCAGGTCTGCAACTCCGGCGTTGAGAAAACGGTAATGACAAAAAAAAAACGAAAACGAAAACGAAAAAGATGAGAAGAAAAAGAAAAAGAAGAAGAAGAAGAAGAAGAAGAAGAAGAAGAAGAAGAAGAAGAAGAAGAAGACGGATACCTTACCAGACGGCCGGAGTTGCAGGCAACTCCGGCGAAGAAGAAGAAGAAGATGAAGAAAAGGAGAAAAAGAAAAGAAGAAAAAGAAGAAGAATGGGGCCAAGGGTGAATGCGGGATTGATAGAGGGAGAGAAAGGAGAAGATTTGAGGGGGATTAGGGTTCGAACGAACCCTTCTCCCTCATCTTATAAAGCTCCCTATTTCCATTAATGGAAATAGGGTATTTTTTTGAAAGTAAAAACCTACTTTTCTATGGAGAATCTCCCCAATTAGTGGACCCCCCATTTAATTAAAATTATTTTTGAAATTCGCGGGGTCCACTAACTGGTCGGACAGCGGGTCGATGCTGATGGGCCCGGCTACTGGCCCACATGGACTGATGATGTCCATCGTCTCACAAGATGATGTGACAGGCATTCTGAAGGCGATCGGATGGATGGTGACTTGATTGGGACCCAGATTGGTAGATCGACGGATCTAGAGAGATCCAACGGTCCGATTGAAGATCCAACGGTCTGATGGAAGATCCAACGGTCAGAAAGCTAAGGGAGATGAGATAGAGCTGATAGGCAGGAGTTCTGGGGTTAGGTCAGTAGATTCGAGGATCGAGAGATGAAGAGAGAGAGAGAATAAGGAGATATGAGAGAAAAAGTATCAAAAAAATGGAAAAAAGCACTGGCGGAGGGTCTGGAACCCTGGTCTTCACTGTGACCATCCTCACGCTTCTCCAGTAGAGTCGACCATCATTCTTTGCTGACTCATGTGGCTTTAAACGCTTTGGTCCGTCTCTTGGTCATTGGCTCTCCTACTCTCTTCGTTCTTTGGGCCGGCTTTTTGGTCCTCTTATTCAGCCCATATTTGGCCCATATCCTCTAGTTATAGCATGTGGGCTTGTTAAGCTTTGATAATGGGCTTTCATGATCGATTTGGGCCCACAAGTCTCGAAAATCGTCCCATCGGGGTTTCCTGCGACAGAAGAAGCGCGTAATGAGACTTTATCAGAACGGCTTAATATTTAGACTTCCGAAAATGTGTTTAATGCATGCAAATATACCATTTCGTCCAGAAAAGTGTGTTTTACGCAATGAGATAGACTCTTACGTAGAAAAGTGGATAATTAGAGCAGTTTTACGTAGGAGAGTGCGATAACGCTAACAGGATAAGTGCTTAAAATAAGCACTTTTGAGCGAATATCATCCCTCACCAAACCAACAAGCTTCCTTGCTGGGCAACTTCCTTACAGCTCGCCCTTCTTTTCAACCATCCTTCAGTCCACCTGCAAACCTCCCCACGTTGCTACTACAAATGACGTCCACCGTCCTCTTCTGGGTTAATCTCCACCACCCATCAAACCCATGCAATACCGTCTGCACTTCAACCCATCTCCTTCACCGAGCACCAGTAGCGCACTCATCTTCTTCTCCACCCCGCAGTCGTCCACCACAACGCCTGCAACTGAGTGCAGGCCGTTCAGGTGCGCCTCCAGCATGTCCACTGATCTGTGGAACTTCCCCATACACAGGCGCACCTCCCTTCGTGCATGTTAACGCCACCTTGCTAGACTGGTGCATCGATTCCCTGGCTGAGCTTTCACATGGCTGACCTCATGCAGTCCATCACCGGCCATACCTCCTCTTCCTTTCCTTCCATCTATTAGTACGTTGCTGGACGTTCCACACCATTGCAACTCCAGCAACGAACTGGCTCATCTCTCCACCGTTGCTGCAGTGCAACACCGCCCTTTCCTCGTCGGCACCCCTGCTATCAACACTCAGTTTCAAACCTGCAAACGAGGTTTCTTCCTCCCAAGGTGGGTCAGACCTGCTACCACCGCCATTACCTTCCATTGCATGCACTTCTCCACTCCATGGTGCACCCACAACCTCCCTATGTTCTGGCCGAAAATAGCCTGTGAGAACCGAGCCAAGCTCCTCTTCTTGTTGTTCCAACGGCCAGATCTCTTCTTGAGGGCAACTTTTCCTCACCTTTCATCTTTGCTGGCTTCCTTCTCGGCAAGCAAAGACCTGCAACACCATTGAGCAATCACCTCCACCTTTCGGGCGTCACCAAGGTCTCCAACCCGATTGGCTAGTGTGCACATGATCCCTTTCCTTCTCCAAGCACTGGAAACTCCAGCACCTTCATGCAGCAACCACCGGGCAGCGATCACCACCTCTTCATGGTGAACAATGAGTGTGCACACATCTTCATGGCCGAAGCCAAGCTTGGCCGATCCTTCATTACTCCGGCCATAACATTCACCATGGTCGGCCAATCCCGATCCGATCTCATCTTTGGTAAGTATTTGAGGTTAGTTTCTCTCTCTTCTCTTACTTTCTCTCGGATTTCTCTTCTCTCTAAAAATCATAGTTTCTCTCTCTAAAACCACTTTCTCTCTCTAGATTTCCTCTCTCTCTAAATGACATGGACGGGAAGTGACATCCCTAATTCTACGTTCTTTCTCTACTTTCTCTCTCTACCTTTTATTTTCTCCCTCTAAAGTGAGATGTCTCTCTCTAGAATTCATGTTTTCTTTTACTACATTCTCAGGCCGATCGCCTATTTACTTGGCCGACTCCTTTCGGCGAGTGAAAAGGTGAGCTTCTTAGGGCACATCATTGTACATTTGCCAATTCACATCTACCTTGTCGGCTGGTAAGATCCGATGTGGATTCCTCGATTGAGCAGCTTTCCATGAAATTTGGACGGTCCTCTTCTTGATCGGTAGCGCCCTTAGCTCCAAAGGTCATGGAATGCTTCTCTGTCAAAACTCTTCTCTACGATTGAAGCATTCATAGAAGTCTTGGACGATCCTCTTCTTGATTGGTAGCGCCCTTAGCTCTGAGATTTTAATGGACGTTTCTTTCCCTTACCCCTTCTCTCGATTGAACAGCATTCCATGAAATTTGGACGGTCCTCTTCTTGATCGGTAGCGCCCTTAGCTCCAAAGGTCATGGGATGCTTCTCTGTCAAAACCCTTCTCCACGATTGAAGCATTCATCGAAGTCTTGGACGATCCTCTTCTTGTTCGGTAGCGCTCTTAGCTCCGAGATTTCAATGGACGTTTCTTTCCCTTACCTCTTCATCTCTCAACCCTTTACATGCTTTCTTTATTTCTGTTATTTTGATTAATGTACGCACTCTTTGATGATTAATGAAGTTGATTTTGATATTTTGGTGTTCTGAATCTCAAATGAATGTTGTTTTTAAATCGACTCGCCCTTCTCATCTCTTCCACCATTCTCATTTCTCTCTGTATATTATTTGTCAGTTTTAATTCCTTATTGTGCTAACTCACACCGAGTGCGGATCGACATCCGACACGTACTGCTATACAAGTTACATTTTGCAGATAATCGGATTTTACAAATATTGTTGAAGTTAGGGTTTCCGAATTGACGACATGAATAACCTTAATTTCACTACCGCACCCCTCTATCACCTCTAATGGTAGATGAACGGCCTCTGTATGAGACCTACTACACTTTCAGTGAGAATCTAGGTGATAATTCTCAGTAATGGTATGGCAATTCTGTGTATCATCATGACACTCCAGTCTCGCAGACTTCTATGGGGTATGACAATCATCTAGAGTACAAATATGTACTCTAGGAACTTAAAAACTCAGCATCTGCCCTTAGTGCCGTGGTCCAGCAACCTGTGCATAATTCCTAGTCTGTAGGATATTACCCTCCTGTCTAGGAAGAGGTCTGTACTTTTCATCCGTTTCAATCTCTGATGCAGACCTCCTATGACAACACTTATTATCCGGACAATAGGAGTCATCATAACTTTGGTTGGGAACAGTCTGCTCTCCCACAACAACTGTTGTAGGGTAATTATCCTTTCGGGTTTCATCAAACCAATGGAGAGTATGATTGGCAATACTCACAATCCCAGTACCCGTCATATCCACAGAATAACTATTCTGATCAACAATGGGCCCCTCAGGATTTCCAGAGTCAGCAGCTAGTCCCAGACTCCACTCTGTGTTACAACTTTCATACTTAGTCGGACTACAATCAAGAGTTGGCACCTCAGCTTCCTTTGGCAGAACCGCCTTAGTTGGCTACTAAACCTAGTCTAGAGGATCTTCTCTCTCAATGCATTACCCAGCAACAACAGTATTTGCAACACCTAGAGTAACAACAACAACAATCCATGGAGAGCTTTGAACACTATCTAGGTCAGTTAGAATCTGAGAGCGAGGAAATCCACTTCATTAGCCCATTGATAGCCTATCCTGAGGAGAATGACATGGCCACTGTCTATGATGAGGAGTCGCACAATTGGACCCAGTACCAAAATTGCCAAGAGGAAATAGAAGTTGTTACCACCCCTAGATTGAGCCAGATTACTGCGGAGCCATTGTATCCATCTTCGGTGCCTTGAACAGCACCAAATCCTAAACCTAGCTTAGAAAAACCTAGTTCTCACTCTACCTCTACTGACCATGATGTCGATCTTCATGACACTGAGCTATGTCTCGATCATAGGATCCCAACTGGCCTAGACTTACCTGTCCCCACCACCCTTGGAGTGAGCCATAATAGTTATGAACCCGTGTCTCCATCTATGGTGCCCTTACAGGCAGCCACTTCTGAACTGAGCACAGAGATACCCATGTCCATCTCTATCTCTGATGATTCTACCTCTGCACTGGAGGCAGACATTCCTACCATTGAGCCATCTCTAAAATATGGGACTCCAGCTGTCCTGGACCTATCATTCCCCACTGAGGATGAACATATTGAGTGTAGGGATTGGAACATCCCTATCGCATTAGGAAACCTTGAGCAAGAGGTCAACAGTTTTCACCCGCCACCCACGTCGATATTGTCGATGACCCGTGTGCCGTCAAGAGTCTAATTCAAGACTCTCCCAAAGAAAAATTATCCCAGTGTCAAGAACACTTTGAATCTAACTTCATCTCGGAGTCAGACAATTATGGTATTACTGATTTGCCGGAGTCTGCTCTATTCAGATACCTTCCTGCTAACTCCATGAGTTTACGGCTCTGCTAACCACGGCCAAAGAAAACCCTTCTACCCTCATCTTCATTCACATAGAGCAAATTCGATCCCTCCCCGTTGCACTCAATGTTCTTTCACATCTGCTCAGAGCACTTACTGCCCTTCTCTTAGTCTACACTGAGAACGACCTATTCTACACAGGTATACCTAGACAAGGGATAGGATAGCAGTCTCAGTTCCACCTTAGGTGTCAGGAAGACTGCAAATTCACTCAGTCTCCATGAGTTTTAATCTAGTTGGGGGTACTGATATAAACCCGTCATGTCTGGCTGAAGACGTAAAACTTAGCACTTTCGGAAAGGCAATTCTGGTATTCCTAAAGTACATGAGTCTCATGCATTTGCTATTATTGTTATATCTCTGGAAATGCAGGTACATTCATTCTTTTGATCATCAGGTACCACACACTGTCGAGTTTCTGCCAACTTTGGAACATCCTCCCTGAACCTTTGCATCATCATTACCGATCTTTCATCATTTTATGTCCTAGTCATTAGTACCGAGAACGGTGTTATATTTTGGTTGGGGGTGGGTATTTACCAAAACTCATGTCTTCATTTTGATAAATATAAAAAAAAATTGAGAAAAAGAGGAAGCATGGTGTTTTTGGGTGGTTTCCGATAATTTTTGATATTCGCTCAAAAGTGCTTATTTTAAGCAATTATCCTTTTAGTGTTATTGCATTCTCCCACGTTAAAATACTCTATTTATCTACTTTTCTACGTAAGAGTCTGTTTTGTTGCGTAGAACACACTTTTCTGGACGAAATGGTATATTTGCATGCATTAAACACATTTTCGAAAGTCTAGACATGAAGTCATTCTGATAGAGTCTCATTACGCGCTTCTTCTGTCGCAGAAAACCCCGATGGGACAATTCTCGAGACTTGCAAGCCCACATCGATCAGAAAAGCCCATTGTCAAAGCTTAAAGAGCCCACATGCTATGACTAGAAGATATGGGCCAAATATGGGCTGAATAAGAGGACCAAAAAGCCGGCCCAAAGAACGAAGAGAGTAGGAGAGCCAATGACCAAGAGACGGACCAAAGCGTTTAAAGCCACATGAGTCAGCAAAGAATGATAGTCGACTCTACTGGAGAAGCGTGAGGATGGTCACAGTGAAGACCAGGGTTCCAGACCCTCCGCCAGTGCTTTTCTCTCTATTTTCTGATACTTTCTCTCTCTCTCTTCATCTCTCGGTCCTCGAATCTACTGACCTAACCCCAGAACTCCTGCCCATCGGCTCTATCTCATCTCCCTTAGCTTTCTGACCGTTGGATCTTCAATCGGACCGTTGGATCTCTCTAGATCCGTCGATCTACCAATCTGAGTCCCAATCAAGTCACCATCCATCCGATCGCCATCAGACCGTCTGTCACATCATCTTGTGAGACAATGGACATCACAAATCCATGTGGGCCAATAGCCGGGCCCATCATCATCGACCCGCTGTCCGACCAGTTAGTGGACCCCGTGAATTTCCAAAGAATTTTAATTAAATTTCAAAAAAACGGGGGGTCCACTAATTGGGGAGATTCCCCATAGAAAAGTAAATTTTTACTTAAAAAAAAAAAAATATATTTTTTTTATTTTAAAAATACCCTATTTCCATTAATGGAAATAGGGAGCTTTAAAAGGAGAAGGAGAGGGGTTCGTTCGAACCCTAATCCCCCTCCAATCTCTTCCATTCTCTCCCAAAAACTCTCTTGCCCGTTTTTCCCCTCTCTTGGCCGTTCTTCCTCTCCTCCTTTCTTCTTCTTCTTTTTCATCTTCTTCATCTTCTCTTTTCGTAGTTCGCCGGAGTTGCAGAACTCCGGCCATCTTCTACCTCGTTTTACCCCTCTTCTCTCAATCTCTTTTGCCCCTGTTGGATAGCCAGCACCTCCACAGAACCCAACGGTGGGTTCCCAAGTTATTGCAACATCGGTTGCCGTCTACACCATCTACCACCACCGTCTGCAACACCACAGCACCAGCGTTCTCCTCCTCCTCTAGCCGTACAACTGCGCTGCCCTTCTCCTCTTCACGCTCTCCACTACGGTGAGAAACTGTGGTTCAGCCAAAAAAGAAAAAAAAAAAAAAAGATTTTTAAGATCACCGGAGTTGCAGGTTGCAACTCCGGCAACCTCCATTAACGCCGGCCTTGCTGCTGCCACCTCCTTCTCACCTTACCGCCCTCTTCTCCAACTCTCTTCCCACGTTCTCAAACTCTCTCCAATATCCAACGGTTCCTCTCTCTTCTCAACAAAACCATCCCCTTGCTGTTGCTGTTACGTATGCTCTCGTCAATGCAGCCCTCTTCAACCGTAACCACCTTGCACAGGCCGTAACGCCTCACCCTTTTAACCATCGGAGTTGCAGGCTGACTGAACTGAAATTCCACAACCTGCAGGTCCTAACCTGCACGTCCATTAGTCCAAGTTGTTGCTGCTGCAACAACATCCTCTTGGACGTGTACCCCACCCCCAACCAAAATACAGCACCGTCCTCGGTGCTCATGACAACAGTGTGATCAAACACAAGGATCCAGGTAGCCCAACTGTCCAATGTGAAATTGGCGACAACTTTAGCTGCACTGCCTTGCTAGATTTAGGGGCTAGCGTTAACCTCATACCATTCTCGGTATATCAGCAGTTAGGACTGAAAGATATGAAGCCTACCAATGTCACCCTGAAATTGGCTGATCAGTCCATCAAGATTCCAAGAGGAATCATTGAAGATGTCCTAGTAAAAGTCGCTGACTTTTATTATCCTGTGGACTTTATCATTCTAGACACCGAGCCGTGTCAGGATAACCGCATTCCGGTCATCTTAGGCCGTCCATTCCTTGCCACCGCGAACGCACACATCGGGTGCCAGGACGGAAACATGTCCATTGCTTTCGGTAACCTCAAAGCTGAGGTCAACATCTTTCGTTTAATGCAACAAGATGCCGATCGCGAAGTGACCGATGAAATGTGTGCCGTTGAGAGTCTAATCCCGGACTCCACCGAAGATATTCTTAAGCAGTGTCTAGAACACTTTGGAGCTGACTTTGCAACAGAGTCAGCTATTTCTGATCTCAATGATCTTTTGGAGACTGCTCCACTGATAGAGATCCCCGCTCCACTCATCGAGTTCGAGCCTCTGATAACCATGGCCAGAGAACCCATCATTCCTTTACCTACTGAAGTCAAACCTCTTCAATCTGTGTCTTCTGTGACACCTATTTCTACTTCATTTGCTCCAATATTGGAGCTTAAGCCTCTTCCCACAGATCTTTCCTATGCCTATCTTGGTCCTAAGGAAACCTACCCTGTCATTATTGCTTCCGCTTTGTCTGAGAGTGAACGTAAGAAACTTCTCGAGCTGCTCAACGAGCACAAATCTGCGATAGGTTGGACTATAGATGATATTCGTGGCATAGACCCCTCGGTGTGCCAACATCACATCTATCTCGAGGATGAATCCAAAACCTCGCGAGAACACCAGAGGAGGTTGAACCCCGTCTTGAAGGATGTAGTCCGGGATGAGGTCCTTAAACTGTTAGATGCGGGTATCATTTATCCCATCTCCGATAGCAAATGGGTGAGTCCTATTCATGTCGTCCCTAAAAAGGCAGAATTCACAGTTGTGGAAAATGAGAACAAGGAAATGGTAACCCAGCGCCTGAAGAAAGGGTGGAGAGTCTGCATCGATTACCGACGACTCAACACCAACACTAGGAAGGACCACTTTCCTTTACCCTTCATCGACCAAATGTTGGAGAGACTAGCAGGTCACTCCTATTACTGCTTCCTCGATGGTTACTCAGGGTATAATCAAATACCCATTGCCCCTGAGGATCACGAGAAGACAACTTTCACCTGTCCCTTTGGCACTTTTGCCTACAAGCGCATGCCCTTTGGCCTCTGCAATGCACCCGCGACCTTTCAAAGGTGTATGATGAGCATATTCTCTGACATGGTGGAAAAATTCCTCGAAGTCTTTATGGACAACTTCTCAGTCTTTGGGTCATCCTTTGATGACTGTCTGAACCATCTAGGGCTTGTACTTCAACGCTGTCAGGACAAGCAACTTGTCCTCAATTGGGAGAAATGCCACTTCATGGTGACGAAGGGCATTGTTCTGGGACATGTCATTTCCCATCAGGGCATTGAGGTCGACAAAGCTAAAATTGATATCATCTCGACCTTGCCCATTCCTAAGTCCGTACGTGACATCCGGTCCTTTTTGGGACACGGAAGATTCTATAGGCGATTCATCAAGGACTTCTCTCAAATCGCTCGACCTCTGTCCCATCTTCTGGCTAAAGATAGTCCTTTCGACTTTAATGCTGACTGTGTCAAGGCATTTGAGCGTCTCAAATCTGAGCTCACTACTGCACCCATTATCTATCCCCCGGACTGGACTCTACCTTTCGAGGTAATGTGCGATGCTTCTGACTACGCGTTAGGCGCTGTTCTAGGGCAGAGAATTGACAAAAGATCACATGTGATCTACTACGCGAGCAAAACTCTTAACTCTGCCCAAATGAATTACTCCACCACTGAGAAAGAACTCCTGGCGGTAGTCTTCGCCCTTGATAAATTCCGTCAGTATCTCTTAGCCACTAAGGTGGTCGTGTACACTGATCATGCAGCCCTTCGTTATCTTATGTCGAAAAAGGAAACCAAGCCTCGATTAATTCGATGGATTCTCTTACTACAGGAATTCGACCTCGAGATTAAGGATAAGAAAGGAACTGAGAATGTAGTGGCTGATCACTTGTCTAGACTGACTTTAGAGTCATCCTTCGACACCCAGCCCATCCCTGAAACCTTTCCAGACGAACAACTGTTCGCTATCTCTGTTCATCCATGGTATGCTGACATTGTCAACTACCTTGTCACCGAAGAAATGCCTTCACATTGGTCAAAACAGGACAAAAGCCAATTCCTAGCAAGAGTTAAGTACTACTCTTGGGATGACCCTTATTTGTATAAATACTGTCCTGACCAGATCATTCGTCTCTGTGTCCCTGAGTCGGACCAACTCAATATCTTGTCCTCATGTCATGACCAACCTTGTGGTGGTCATTTCAGCACTAAGAAGACTACAGAAAAAGTGCTGCAATGCGGATTCTACTGGCCCACATTATTTAAAGATGCCCACATCTACAGCAAAACCTGTCCTAATTGCCAGCATCTAGGCCGCATCTCCCAGAGGAACATGATGCCCCTAACTCCCATCCAGGTCGATGAGATATTTGACATCTGGGGCATCGACTTCATGGGCCCCTTTCCCGTTTCCTATGGTTTTGAGTACATTCTCCTTGCGGTAGACTATGTATCCAAATGGATAGAAGCCATTCCCACCAAGACCAATGACCACAAAGTGGTAGTCAAATTCCTAAAGGAGTTCATCTTCGCCCGATTCGGTGCCCCTAAGGCCATCATTAGTGATGGGGGCACCCATTTCTGCAACAGGATATTCGAGCAATTAATGAAAAAGTATGGGGTAACCCACAAGGTTGCCCTAGCTTATCATCCGCAGACTAGTGGTCAAGTGGAGGTTTCTAATCATCAGATCAAGCAGATCTTGGAGAAGACAGTCAATACCACACGTAAAGACTGGTCTACTCGTCTCACTGATGCTTTATGGGCATACAGAACCGCCTACAAGACCCCACTCAATATGTCTCCCTATTGTCTCGTCTTTGGGAAACCCTGTCATCTTCCGGTAGAGATTGAACATCGTGCCCTGTGGGCCATTAAGAAGCTCAACTTCGACCTAGACTCCGCAGGGGAGGAGCGAAAACTTCAAATGAATGAGTGATATTCGCTTAAAAGTGTGTATTTTCCACTGTTATCTTCTAAGCGTTTTCACACTCTCCTACGTTAAAATACTCTATTTATCTACTTTTCTACGTAAGAGTCTCTTTTGTTGCGTAGAACACACTTTTCTGGACGAAATGGTATATTTGCATGCATTAAACACATTTTCGGAAGTCTAGACATTGAGTCGTTCTGATAAAGTCTCATTACGCGCTTCTTCTATCGCAGGAAACCCCGATGGGACAATTCTCGAGACTTGCGAGCCCACATCGATCAGGAAAGCCCATTATCAAAGCTTAAAGAGCCCACATGCTATGACTAGAAGATATGGGCCAAATGTGGGCTGAATAAGAGGACCAAAAAGCCAGCTCAAAGAACAAAGAGAGTAGGAGAGCCAATGACCAAGAGACGGACCAAAGCGTTTAAAGCCACATGAGTCAGCAAAGAATGATAGTCAACTCTACTGGAGAAGCGTGAGGATGGTCACAGTGAAGACCAGGGTTCCAGACCCTCCGCCAGTGCTTTTCTCTCTATTTTCTGATACTTTCTCTCTCACCTCTCCTTATTCTCTCTCTCTTCATCTCTCGGTCCTCGAATCTACTGACCTAACCCCAGAACTCCTGCCCATCGGCTCTATCTCATCTCCCTTAGCTTTCTGACCGTTGGATCTTCCATCGGACTGTTGGATCTTCAATCGGACCGTTGGATCTCTCTAGATCCGTCGATCTACCAATCTGGGTCCCAATCAAGTCACCATCCATCCGATCGCCATCAAACTATCTGTCACATCATCTTGTGAGACGCTGGACATCATCAATCCATGTGGGCCAGTAGCCGGGCCCATCATCATCGACTCGCTGTCCGACCAGTTAGTGGACCCCGTGAATTTCCAAATAATTCTAATTAAATTTTAAAAAATGGAGGGTCCACTAAATGGGGAGATTCCTCATAGAAAAGTAGTGTTTTACTTAAAAAAAAAAAAAAAATTATTTTTCTTATTTTTTTATTTTCAAAAATCCCCTATTTCCATTAAAGGAAATAGGGAAGCTTTAAAAGGGGAGAAGAGAGGGTTCGAAACCCTAATTTTAAAACCCCTCTCCTCCTCTCCTTCCCCCCACATCATTCCTCCTTCTTCCCCCTCCTTTTTCTCCTCTTCTTCTTCTCCTTTTTCCTTCTCCTTTTCCTTCTTCTTCTTCTTCTTCATCCTTCGCCGGAGTTGCAGGCCTGCAACTCCAGCTGTCTTCTTCTTCTTCATACCCTTCTTCCTCATCTTCCTGCTGCTTCGCCCGCCAACACCCCCACAGCGCTACTGCACCACGATACCGCCGCCAAACCGCGCCTCCTTCCTCCGGCGGACTGGTTCACGTTAACCAGTCCACCTCCACCGCCTGAACCTGCTGCAGCACCGTCTCCCGCCTGCCGCCACTGCATTCATCCTTCTCTGGTCGTCTTCTTCTCCTCCTCCTTCTTCTTCTTCTTCTTCTTATCCTTCTTCTCATCTCTTTTATTTTCTTTTTTTGTTTTCTTCATCTTTTTACTCCCGTTTTATACCGAAGTTGCAGCCTGCAACTCTAGCCGGCAGCGCCCCCCAACCAGTCCAGTCCGCCTCTCTCTCCTCTCTCTCCCGCCGTCGTCTTCATCCTCTCTCAAGCAATAAAGAAAGCCAAAAAAAGAAAAAAAAAAGAAGAAAGAAAAGAAAAAGAGAAGAAAAGGAAAAAGGAGGAGGTTGTTTCCTCCACCCGAACCAGCAAGGTTTGCTCCGCCTCCTTCAGCGCCTCCACCTCTCAACTTGCCCATGCACCTACCTCCCACCTTGCTGCCACCCCCTTTCTGTTGCCACAATCAACAGGTTGCTGCCTGCAACCCTATCCACGTTTGACAAAGAACAAAAAAAAAAAAAAAAAAAAAAAAAAAAAAGATCGAGAGGAGGCGTTCCTCCTCAATACCTCATCACAACACCAAGGAAGATCCATCAAGCAAAACCTGCAAGAGGCGCCATCGTTAGTTTCTCCCTCCATCTTTGCTCTAGTTTGCACCATCTGTACGTGGTGCATTCTCACTCGCTGGTGCGCCACCTATGCACACACCCACGGTGCAACACCATGGGCTATTCTAGCCACCATAACAGTGGATCTTTTCATCTCCATCATGTCCCAAACCACCTTCATCAAAGCCTGATCTAGGCTGATGTGATCTCTCCAGTAAGTGGTAAGTTTCTTCACTTTCTCTCTCTATCCCTCTCTAGAAATCTCCTTCTATTTCTCTCTCTAGTCTACTTTTCACTCTCTAACTTTCTAAAATTTTCTCTCTACTTTCATTCCTCTTTCTCTCTCTCTCTATCTCTACAATCTCCTCTCTACTTTCTCTCTCTAGTTCTCCCTTTCTCTCTCTAGTTTATTCTCTTTTTTTTACGCTTTATAATTTAGTTATTTTTACTTGATTGTAAGAGACATGTTCGATTGAATAAAGTTGATTTGAATAATATTATGTTCCATTCTCTGTAAATTTTCCGTCATTTTATGTTCATTATTGCGCTAACCCGACTAATCCTGAGTGCGGATCGACATCCGACACAAGCCACAGTACAAAATTGCTCATTTTACAGGTTAAAAATCTCGGATTAATTACAAATATTGTTGAAGTTAGGGTTTCTGTAACCAACGATGCGGAAAAATCCTACTTTCAATGAGTTAGAAGAACTCAGAAATGATGCCTACAACTTGTCCAAAAATTACAAAGCAAAAATGAAGTGGATACATGACAAGAGCATCCTCAGGAAAGAGTTCCATCCAGGACAGAAGGTCCTTCTTTATAATTCTCGTCTCCATCTCTTCCCTGGGAAACTGAAATCTAGGTGGACCGGTCCTTATACGGTCACCGCAGTCACACCCTTTGGGGCAATCACTATTGAGGATCCCAAGGATCACTCCTCATTCCAGGTAAATGGCCAGCGTCTTAAGCAATTCCATGAACTTGATGTATCGTTCATTCAGACTTTTGAAATTGATCTCATCGATCCTGTCTATGTCGACTGATGATCCACTCAGTCTCCTGTGCTCCAACTTGGTTGGGGGTGCCAGTCACCCCCGTCATGTCTGGTTGAAGACGTAAAACTTAGCACTTTCGGAAAGGCAATTCCGGTATTCCTAGAGTACATGAGTCTCATGCATTTGTTATTACTGTTATATCTCTGGAAATGCAGGTACATTCATTCTTCCGATCATCAAGTACCACACACTATCGAGTTTCTGCCGACTTGGTAACATCCTCCCTGAACCTTTGCATCATCGTCACCGATTTTTCATCATTTTATGTCCCGGACATGAGCACCGAGGACGGTGCTGTATTTTGGTTGGGGGTGGGGTATTTACCAAAACTCATGTCTTCATTTTGATAAAAAAAAAAAAAAACTTTTTATTTTTGGGGTGATTTCCGATGTTCTCCAAAAGTTTTTTAGAATTTCAAAAAATGTGTCAAATACCCTGACTTTGATTAGCTAAAAACCTTCGTTAAGTCAGTATTGAGGATGTCAATTTTTGTTTAAAGTTAGCGTTGAGTCAAGTCAAGCGTGACTACAGCAGGTTTGAAAACTCAGAAAAACTCATATTCGGCACAATTGTACACTATCAATATCAGAGTCACCCTAAGTTTAGAAATTCTAGAGATCCTGTGAGAATAATTGTGGAGACCTAACCCAGTGAGCTTTCGAGCCTTTAATCAATTCAGAGTGTTATACAATAATTCTGAGTCACAAGATGACTCACTATTCTTCATGCCCGCAATATTCGTTGAGAGATCTCATTATCTTTTGCTTCGATCATAAAACTTGGAACGACATCAACATTGGATTACTACGACAGAACCTTCTCTATATCCAGTCAAGACAGTATACATGATAGTGCAAACCCTAGAAAATGATTTAGGCCATTTTTTTTCTGAAACATTCAGCCTTTTTACTCACCTGAATTATACTTCACTAGAAACCCTTTGAACCTTTCTATAAAAGCCTTTTATTTGCAAACCCATCAACCTAAAATCCAGACCAGCTACGAAACATGACTGGCTACCCTTATTTTGAGATGGACAAAAGAATAACTGATGTGGGTGTACCGTGAAAAAGAAAAGTAAAGAAGAAGAATCAAAAGGAAAAGAAAGTGGTTCAAGCCAAAAATAAAATATAGAAAGAAAGTATGAAGAAGAGCTGAAAAGAAATTGAGCAGTCTCAGAAATATCAAGAAAAAGAGAAAAATACGAAAAAAGGAAAAAGAACCAGATAATAGTGTTACGCCGCAGGAAAAATTCAAGAAAATGGCAATATCCTCTCAAGATCTTTGAAATCCTGTATCCCTTTATCTCTCTACACCTGACCTAAGCCTCATTATAACCCAGGAAAGTCCTATTTGATTCTAGGATAGCACGATCATAAAATGTGGAAATTGGAGAAAGAGAAGCTATAGAGTTTGATCTGACGTTCCCGAGTGAAGTGGTATTCCAATCATGAGATCTTCTTCTATTAAAGATGTCCTTCCTTCAAATAAAATATATGTGAGATCTTTTGCCTCTTTATATTAAATACATCACCTCACATATAAATTGAGAGAAAAGAAGAAAACCCTTCTTGTGTGATTCTATTCTGAGTGCTAAACATGTGAGATTTGAGGTCGAGGCAGAAAAACTTAGAGGTGATCTGGAAATCTTTACTGTCGGATGATGAGAATGTTGAACACACACACACGCAGAGTCTGACTATTCTGGGTCATGATTATCAGTCTGTAGTCTTGCCAAAACTTTCAAACTCTTCGCTAGCATATGTAACTGTTTTTGCATCCATTCAATAATTTGACGAACGGTGTTTTCCCGGAGCTAATATGAAAAAGTGTGCAGCATGTGCAGAGCCCTTTTAAGCTCATTTATTTCGCACTAATTGCCAAGGATTGGCAACATGCTGGTTGGGAATTGTGATATTCGCTCAAAAGTGCTTATTTTAAGCAATTATCCTTTTAGCGTTATTGCATTCTCCCACGTTAAAATACTCTATTTATCTACTTTTCTACGTAAGAGTCTGTTTTGTTGCGTAGAACACACTTTTCTGGACGAAATGGTATATTTGCATGCATTAAACACATTTTCGAAAGTCTAGACATGAAGTCATTCTGATAGAGTCTCATTACGCGCTTCTTCTGTCGCAGGAAACCCCGATGGGACAATTTGTACCATGAAAAGAAAAGTAAAGAAGAAGAATCAAAAGAAAAAGAAAGTGGTTCAAGCTGAAAATAAAATATGGAAAGAAAGTATGAAAAAGTGCTGAAAAGAAATTGAGCAGTCTCAGAAATATCAAGAAAAAGAGAAAAATATGAAAAAAAAGAAAAAGAACCAGATAATGGTGTTACGCCGCAGGAAAAATGCAAGAAAATGACAATATCCTCTTAAGATCTTTGAAATCCTGTATCCCTTTATCTCTCTACACCTGACCTAAGCCTCATTACAACCCAGGAAAGTCCTACTTGATTCTAGGATAGTACGATCATAAAATGTGGAGATTGGAGAAAGAGAAGCTATAGAGTTTGATCTGACGTTCCTGAGTGAAGTGGTATTCCAATCATGAGATCTTCTTCTGTTAAAGATGTCCTTCCTTCAAATAAAACATATGTGAGATCTTTTGCCTCTTTATATTAAATATATCTCCTCACATATAAATTGAGAGAAAAGAAGAAAACCCTTCTTGTGTGATTCTATTCTGAGTGCTAAACATGTGAGATTTGAGGTCGAGGCATAAAAACTTAGAGGTGATCTAAAAATCTTTACTGTCGGATGATGAGAATGTTGAGCACACACACACGCAGAGTCTGACTATTCTGGGTCATGATTATCAGTCTGTAGTCTTGCCAAAACTTTTCAACTCTTCGCTAGCATGTAACTATTTTTGCATCCATTCAATGATTTGACGAACGGTGTTTTCCCTGAGCTAATATGAAAAAGTGTGCAGCATGTGCAGAGCCCTTTTAAGCTCATTTATTTCGCACTAATTGCCAAGGATTGGCAATATGCTGGTTGGGGGTTGTGATATTCGCTCAAAAGTGCTTATTTTAAGCAATTATCCTTTTAGCGTTATTGCATTCTCCTACGTAAAATACTCTATTTACCTACTTTTCTACGTAAGAGTCTCTTCTGTTGCGTAGAACACACTTTTCTGGACGAAATGGTATATTTGCATGCATTAAACACATTTTCGGAAGTCTAGATATTAAGCCGTTCTGATAAAGTCTCATTACGCGCTTCTTCTGTCGCAAGAAACCACCGGTGGAGGGAGAACGTGGGGGAATTTAAAAACCCTAATCCTCCTCTAATCCCTCTCCCCTCTCATCCTCTTTTCCCCCCTTTCAATCCCCCCACGTTCTCCCTCCACCGGTGGCCGTTTCTTTTTTTTTTTTTTTCTTCTTCTTCTTCCTCCTCCATCTCGCCGGAGTTGCAAGCAGCAACTCCGGCCATCTGGTCCTCTTCCTCCTCCTCCTCCTTCTTCTTCTTCTTCTTCTTCTTCTTCTTCTTCTTCTTCTTCTTTTTCTTCTTCTCAGTTTTTTATTTTTATTTTTTTTCGTTTTCGTCATATTACCGTTTTCTACCGGAGTTGCAGCCTGCAACTCCGGCCGTCAGCGCCCCCTTCCGCCTGCAACCAGTCTTCATTAACGCGAAGTAATGGTCTGCAAGAGAGCAGACCGTCACTACCACCACCGGAAACTCTCCATTTTCTTCCCTTTTTCTCTTCAACGGCGCCATCTTTTTCTTCTCCTCTCCACGTCGGACTGGTGAACCAGTCCGGCAAGCACCATTGAAGCTCCGCTGCATCGTCCTCTGCCTCCATCATCTTCGGCCTGCACCTATTCTGCCTCCATCAATAACACCAGCAACAACTGTTGCACACCAGCAATGTTTTTAAAGCCTACAAAGTGCCTTGGCTTCCCAACGCCTCCATCCTCATCACCAAGGCTTGCCGGAGTTGCATGCGTGCAACTCCAGCGTCTCCTTCTTCCATAGCCACCTGCTACAACCGTCTCCTTCTCCCTTTCTTCTTCTCTTTCTTCTTTTATTCTTCTTCTTCCTTATCTCATTCCCTTCTTCTTACCGGCCAGCTGGTTTGCAACAAACCACCCTCCTCTATGCACAACCCCATGTTGTGCATCACCGTCCACCCTTCAGAGAGACAACCAGCAACCACCAAAGTTCCAGGGCTGCCACGTGCTTGATCCACCAGTGAGCAACTGCATCACATCACCACCATTCTTCATCGGTGCACCATCCTCCGCTCACCTCATCATCAAGACCCCCTCTCCTTGAAAGCCACCAAGCCAGCGGGTAGCCCCTTCTTTCTTGGCCGATCAAGTGACCGGTAAGTCTTGGAAGGTGACTTCTTTCTCTTCTCTTGCTTTCGCTCTCTAGAATCTTCACCATTTCTCTCTCTAATGATCACTTTCTCTCTATACCTCTCATCTTCTCTCTCTACCCTAATCTCTCTTAATGCTTTCTAGTTTAGTTATTTTTCTTTGATTTTCATTGTAAGAGACAAGTTCAGTTAAATAAATATGATTAAAGTATGATTGTGTTACATTATCTGCAATTTCCCCGTCATTTTATGCTCTTTAATTGCGCAAACTAACCTCGAGTGTGGATCGACATCCGACACGAATCCCTAGAGAGATCCAACGGTCCGATTGAAGATCCAACAGTCCGATGGAAGATCCAACGGTCAGAAAGCTAAGGGAGATGAGATAGAGTCGATGGGCAGGAGTTCTGGGGTTAGGTCAGTAGATTCGAGGACCGAGAGATGAAGAGAGAGAGAGAATAAGGAGAGATGAGAGAGAAAGTATCAGAAAATAGAGAGAAAAGCACTGGCGGAGGGTCTGGAACCCTGGTCTTCACTGTGACATCCTCACGCTTCTCCAGTAGAGTCGACCATCATTCTTTGTTGACTCATGTGGCTTTAAACGCATTGGTCCGTCTCTTGGTCATTGGCTCTCCTACGCTCTTCGTTCTTTGGGCCGGCTTTTTGGTCCTCTTATTCAGCCCATATTTGGCCCATATCTTCTAGTCATAGCATGTGGGCTTTTTAAGCTTTGATAATGGGCTTTCATGATCGATTTGGGCCCACAAGTCTTGAGAATCGTCCCATCGGGGTTTCCTGCGACAGAAGAAGCGCGTAATGAGACTTTATCAGAACGGCTTAATATCTAGACTTTCGAAAATGTGTTTAATGCATGCAAATATACCATTTCGTCCAGAAAAGTGTGTTCTACGCAACAGAAGAGACTCTTACGTAGAAAAGTAGGTAAATAGAGTATTTTACGTAGGAAAATGCAATAACGCTAAAAGGATAATTGCTTAAAATAAGCACTTTTGAGCGAATATCACAATTCTCGAGACTTGCAAGCCCACATCGATAAGGAAAGCCCATTGTCAAAGCTTAAAGAGCCCACATGCTATGACTAGAAGATATGGGCCAAATATGAGCTGAATAAGAGGACCAAAAAGCCGGCCCAAAGAACGAAGAGAGTAGGAGAGCCAATGACCAAGAGACGGACCAAAGCGTTTAAAGCCACATGAGTCAGCAAAGAATGATAGTCGACTCTACTGGAGAAGCGTGAGGATGGTCACAGTGAAGACCAGGGTTCCAGACCCTCCGCCAGTGCTTTTCTCTCTATTTTCTGATACTTTCTCTCTCTCTCTTCATCTCTCGGTCCTCGAATCTACTGACCTAACCCCAGAACTCCTGTCCATCGGCTCTATCTCATCTCCCTTAGCTTTCTGACCGTTGAATCTTCAATCGGACCGTTGGATCTCTCTAGATCCGTCGATCTACCAATCTGAGTCCCAATCAAGTCACCATCCATCCGATCGCCATCAGACCGTCTGTCACATCATCTTGTGAGACAATGGACATCACAAATCCATGTGGGCCAATAGCCGGGCCCATCATCATCGACCCGCTGTCCGACCAGTTAGTGGACCCCGTGAATTTCCAAAGAATTTTAATTAAATTTCAAAAAAATGGGGGGTCCACTAATTGGGGAGATTCCCCATAGAAAAGTAAATTTTTACTTAAAAAAAAAATATATATATATTTTTTTTATTTTAAAAATACCCTATTTCCATTAATGGAAATAGGGAGCTTTAAAAGGAGAAGGAGAGGGGTTCGTTCGAACCCTAATCCCCCTCCAATCTCTTCCATTCTCTCCCAAAAACTCTCTTGCCCGTTTTTCCCCTCTCTTGGCCGTTCTTCCTCTCCTCCTTTCTTCTTCTTCTTTTTCATCTTCTTCATCTTCTCTTTTCGTAGTTCGCCGGAGTTGCAGAACTCCGGCCATCTTCTACCTCATTTTACCCCTCTTCTCTCAATCTCTTTTGCCCCTGTTGGATAGCCAGCACCTCCACAGAACCCAACGGTGGGTTCCCAAGTTATTGCAACATCGGTTGCCGTCTACACCATCTACCACCACCGTCTGCAACACCACAGCACCAGCGTTCTCCTCCTCCTCTAGCCGTACAACTGCGCTGCCCTTCTCCTCTTCACGCTCTCCACTACGGTGAGAAACTGTGGTTCAGCCAAAAAAGAAAAAAAAAAAAAAAGATTTTTAAGATCACCGGAGTTGCAGGTTGCAACTCCGGCAACCTCCATTAACGCCGGCCTTGCTGCTGCCACCTCCTTCTCACCTTACCGCCCTCTTCTCCAACTCTCTTCCCACGTTCCCAAACTCTCTCCAATATCCAACGGTTCCTCTCTCTTCTCAACAAAACCATCCCCTTGCTGTTGCTGTTACGTATGCTCTCGTCAATGCAGCCCTCTTCAACCGTAACCACCTTGCACAGGCCGTAACGCCTCACCCTTTTAACCATCGGAGTTGCAGGCTGACTGAACTGAAATTCCACAACCTGCAGGTCCTAACCTGCACGTCCATTAGTCCAAGTTGTTGCTGCTGCAACAACATCCTCTTGGACGTGTTCCTCACCCCACAACCCTGCACATTCGTGTACAGGAGCTTCTCTCCTCCACCTTCTTGCTTACCACACGGTCTGTAAATTCCCGGACTGCAACGTCTGCAACAGTAGCTCAAACAAGCACTTCCTGCGACTTCGATCCTCCCCGGTTGCATCCTTCACCAACGTCTTCCCTTGCATCTCAGCACACTGGAAAGACTGTATCTCCACCACCGGAGCACCACCATTGCTGGCCCTTAAAGGAGCGGCCAGTAGAACCTCCTGCAATCATCTCCAATCACTGATGCACACCACCTTCAAACCAGCAACCATCCACCTATTGCCACCACCAGGCTGTTGGATCTCTTCCATTCCTTCTCACCAATCTCCAAACCGGCTGCCAACTTCCTCTTAGAGCCGCGAGCTAGCTGCCTGATATTCGCTCAAAAGTACTTATTTTAAGCAATTATCCTTTTAGCGTTATTGCATTCTCCTACGTAAAATACTCTATTTATCTACTTTTCTACGTAAGAGTCTCTTGTGTTGCGTAGAACACACTTTTCTGGACGAAATGGTATATTTGCATGCATTAAACACATTTTCGGAAGTCTAGACATGTAGTCATTCTGATAAAGTCTCATTACGCGCTTCTTCTGTCGCAGGAAACCCCGATGGGACAATTCTCGAGACTTGCGAGCCCACATCGATCAGGAAAGCCCATTATCAAAGCTTAAAGAGCCCACATGCTATGACTAAAAGATATGGGCCAACTATGAGGACCAAAAAGCCGGCCCAAAGAACGAAGAGAGCAGGAGAGCCAATGACCAAGAGACGGACCAAAGCGTTTAAAGCCACATGAGTCAGCAAAGAATGATAGTCGACTCTACTGGAGAAGCGTGAGGATGGTCACAGTGAAGACCAGGGTTCCAGACCCTCCGCCAGTGCTTTTTTCCATTTTTTTGATACTTTTTCTCTCATCTCTTCTTATTCTCTCTCTCTCTTCATCTCTCGATCCTCGAATCTACTGACCTAACCCCAGAACTCCTACCCATCGGCTCTATCTCATCTCCTTTAGCTTTCTGACCATTGGATCTTCCATCGGACCGTTGGATCTTCAATCGGACCGTTGGATCTCTCTAGATCCGTCGATTTACCAATCTGGGTCCCAATCAAGTCACCATCCATCCGATCGCCATCAGACTGTCTGTCACATCATCTTGTGAGACGATGGACATCATCAATCCATATGGGCCAGTAGCCGGGCCCATCTTCATCGACCCGCTGTCCGACCAGTTAGTGGACCCCGCGAATTTCAAAATAATTTTAATTAAATGGGGGGTCCACTAATTGGGGAGATTCCCCATAAAAAAGTAGTGTTTTACTTAAAAAAAATATATATATATATATATATATATATTTTTTTATTTTCAAAAATCCCCTATTTTCATTAAAGGAAATAGGGAAGCTTTAAAAGGGGAGAAGAGAGGGTTCGAAACCCTAATCTCCTAATCCCTCTCCTCCTCTCCTTTCCCCAAAACTTGCCCCCCACGTTTGCCCCTTCTTTCCCCTCCTTCTTCTCCTCTTCTTCCTTCTCGTCTTCTTCATCTTCTTCATTTTCTTTACCGGAGTTGCAGCCTGCAACTCCGGCCGGTAGCAACAACAACCACCTCTTACACCGCTTGTACACCTGCTACTCCCTGTTGCGAGAATGGCCTGCATGACCCCACAGCAACGTCATCTCACCATGCTGCCTAGCAACTTGCTGCACTCCGGCCAGCCAACCTGCAACTCGCCTGCGTGTTCGCCGGACTGGTTCACCCCTTCCGGCCACCTCCCATCTTCACCGCCCCCTTGCAGCACCGTCTCTACTCCTAACGAAGCAGACCTGGTTCGTGGTCTTCAACCAGTTGTTGCTCATTCCCTCCTCCATTAACGGAGCCACATCGTCTTCATCAAGGGGCAGCAACGCCTCCACCATTGCTGCTGGTCCGTGCTTCTCACGGACCTGCGTGACTCACCATTGCTGGCCAGACTGTCCTATACCGCCCCATCCTTCAACATCAACACCATCT
The DNA here is from genome assembly GCA_035048495.1 of Euptelea pleiosperma. Classification (NCBI taxonomy): domain Eukaryota; kingdom Viridiplantae; phylum Streptophyta; class Magnoliopsida; order Ranunculales; family Eupteleaceae; genus Euptelea; species Euptelea pleiosperma. The sequence goes on from CM068547.1 coordinate 20,474,564, forward strand.
CCTCCAAGCACCAACGCTGCTACCACCACCTCACCTCGCCACCGTCTGCAACTCCACTTGCAGTACCTCCTCTCTTCACCACGGTGCTCCTTCTGCACACCACCTGCCTGCTCCGCCCACAGCCAGCACCTCACGCTTCTCTCTTCAGACCACCAAGTGAGCAAGCTCCAAACGGAGATCAGGCTCCACGATCAGCAACCTGCAAGTCCACAGCTAGCGGGACTGGTGCACCATCAACACTCCTCTGGGACCACACATCAGCAAAGCTTGTTGTACCTCACAACCACCTTTTGGAGCTCCAACATCTTTGGCCGATCTTCATTACTTGCTGATTGGATCTACATCACCACGACAACCACACGTTGCTGCACCATGCCAACAAATCCTCTCCATTAAAGCTATGTCCTTCCTCATTCACCCACACGTGCATAACAATCTGGCCACCAAGTGGCCATTAAGCAACATGGCAGATCCATGAACTTTTCCCTTGTGCAGCTCTACTTCTCTCCTTGGGCCAATCACTTATGGCCAAACCTCATTGGCCAACTCACAAGGTTGATCTCATTTGATCCATTCCGGTAAGTTTCAAGAGGTAATTTTCTCTCTCTCCCTTACTTTCTCTCTCTAGAGTTTGAAAATCCACTCTCTCTAGTAACATCCCCAGGCTGATCGCCTTTTTGCACCACTGACTCCGTTCGGTGAATGCAAGAGGGTGAGTTTTTCTCTCACCTCTACCTTGTCGGCCGGTAAACGACCGAGGTGTGAAAATTCTCTCTCTACCTTCTTCCTCTCTCTCTAAAAAATTCTCTTTACATGCTTTCTTACATGCTTTCTAGAATAGATTTACCGCTTTATTTATTTCTGTCATTTATTTCATGTAAGCAACAGTTTAATTAATGCAATTTGAGTTTGATGATTTTAGTCTTCTCTGGATCTCTTGGATGTGTTTTTAATCTCGACTCGCCATTCTCATCTTTCCACATTTCTCTTGTATATTATCTGGCATTTTATGTTCTTATTCGCGCTAATCCGACTAATCCCGAGTGCGGATCGACATCCGACACGAATCCCTATACAAATCTATCAATTTTGCAGGATAATCGGATCAAATTACAAATATGTTGAAGTTAGGGTTTCCGTAACCAACGACGCGGAAAAAAACCTACTTTCACTGCCTTGAACGCCCTCTTTGCACCACGGTGCATTACTCCATTTTCAAGGTTTGTGAGTCCATGGTAAGTGATTTCTAGTGGGTAAGTGATATCTTCTCTCTCTAGAATCTCACTTTTCATCTCTCTTGAATTGTCTCTCTCCAATTTTCTTTCTTTACCCACTTTCTCTCTCTAGTTCATACTTTCTCTCTCTAAATAGCTTTCAAGTTTAATATTAATTCTATGCTTCCTAAGTTAGTGTTTGCTTTATTTGTTAAATTTTTGTAAACTCGTTTGATCATTCAATAAATTGACTTGAATTTTATTATTTTGGTATTTTCTATTTTCTTTTATTCTTGCTTAAATAATTCATTAATTTAACTCCAAAAGAATGTTTTAAAAATCGATCATATCACCATTCTCACCCTTCCATAAATTCTCAGCATTTTCTGTTATTATTGTTCTTATTTGCCCTAACCCCGAGTGCGGACGATATCCGACACGAGCCACTGTGCAAGTCTGCATTTTTGCAGATTAAGTGAACCAAATCGGAGGAAATTACAAATATTGTTGAACTTTAGGGTTTCCGTAATCAACGACGCGGAAAAAACCTACTTTCAATTTTCTATAACATTTTTTGAAAATGCCCTGACCGATGATTAGCTGAAACTTTCGTTAAGTTTTTTTTGTAAAGGATGTCATCTTTTAAAGTGTTACATGTTAGTTTTGAGTCAAGCAGACTACATTGATTTCAGACACTTAGAAAAACTCAGATTCGGCACAAATTATACACTATCAACATTAGAGTCAGCCTAAGTTTATATTCTCTAGAGATCTTAGAAGAATATTTGTGGAGACTTAACACAGTGAGCTTTTGAGCATTTCGTCATTTCTGAGGGTTATACAATCATTCTGAGTCATAAGATGACTCACTAGTTCTTCATTCCCCCACTTATTCCATTGCCAGATCTCATTAATTTTTGTCTTGGTCATCGAACTTGGAACGACATCAAAAATTGGATTATTACGAAAGAACCTTCTCTATATCCATTCGAGACATCATAGATGAAAGTGCAAACCCTGGAAAATGATGTAGGTCATCTTTCTAAACCTATCAGACCTTTTTGGCTTACCTAAAAATCTACACCATTGAAACCTCTTCGAGCCTATTACTGAAACCTTTCCTTAACAGCCCAGTCACCATGAACCAAGCCTAGAACAAGAAATACATTACCCTATTTCTATGGAGGATATAAAAGAATGATTGGTATGGATGCACAATGAAAGGAAAAATAGAAGAAAAGAAGGAAAACAAGCTAAAAAGAACATACAATCTCAAAAAAGGAAAGCTGAAAAAAAAATGTATTGAGCTGTATCAAAAATTTTAGAAAAAGAGAAAAATATGAAAGAGGAAGAGAAAAAGGAAAATGATGTTACACCCTCGGGATAATTTGCAAGGAAAAAGTTGGGATATCCTCTCAGAATTTTGAATCCTTGTGTATCCTTATTTTTCTAAACCTATCCCAAGCCTCAATACAACCTAGTAAAGCCCTATTTGATTCTAAGCTAGCACAATCATAGAATGTGAAGATTGGAGAAAAGAGAATCTATAAAGTTTGATCCGACATTACCAAGCGATATGATATTCTGATCATGAGATCTTCTGAATTTCTAGTCCTTCTTTCAAAATAATATATGTGAGATATTTGTCCATTCTTATCAACTTATATCCTCACATATCACTTGAGAGAAAAGCAGTAAAATCATTTCAGAGTGATTCATTTCCGAGCTACACACAAGTGAGATTTGAAGTCGAGGCATAAAATCTTAGAGGGAAATCTGGAAATCTTTACTACAGGATAATGATAATGTTGAGCATACACACATGCTGAATCTGACTATTCTGGGTCCGATTATCAGTCTGTAGTCTTGTTAAAATCTTTCGACTATCTGCTAGCTTGTAACTATTTTCATGCATCCTTCAAATTTGACAAAATGGAGTTTTCTCTAAGCTAATGAGAAAAAGTGTGCAGCATGTGCATAGCCCTTTTAAGCTCATTTATCTTGCACTAATTGCCAAAGGATTGACAATATGATGGTTGGGGGTTGTGATATTCGCTTCAAAGTGCTTATTTTAAGCAATTATCTGTTTAGCGTTATCACACTCTCTTATGTAAAACTGTTATATTTATTCACTTTTCTACGTAAGAGTTTCTTCCATTGCATAAAACACATTTTTCTGGTCAAAATGGTATATTCGCATGCATTCATACGCATTTAATTGACGTACATGCAAAGCTATTGTGGAAATCTCATTACGCGTCTTTTACTATCGCAGGAAGACCTATCGGTGATTCTCAAGGCTTGCAGGCCCATGATGGATAACAGAAGCCCACTATTAAATCTTGAAGAGCGAGCAAGCTAAACACAAAAAGAAATGAGCCAAGAACAGACAGAGCCAAAGGATTGAAAAATCATGAAAAAAAAGACCAAGAGAAGGGAAAAGAGAAGAAACTAAAGAGTTGATAAGCCACAACCGCGCACAGGCACAACTATCAGCTTGCCCAATTGGTAAAACTTGTAGGAGATCAAGTGAGAGACCACGGCACACCAGATGCATATCCAGATCGTTGGATCTTGATTTAAGCAGACCAAGATGAACGAGCCACTAAATTGGACCATGGTATTAGCCAAAAGATGAACTAAAAATGAGTTGATTACATATCCAAGTTGTTGGACTAAAACCCGTGGCATTCAAGGATGTTATACAACTCGTGAGAAACCATGGTTTTGACCATTATGTTGGGGAGCGCCGGCCGTACACATGGTTATGAACCTGTGGATCCTTGAGGAGTTGTTCACGTACCCAAGAACGTATCATGATGATCCGGGCCCATTGGTCTTAAAGAGCATGGCTAGACCACACAGCTAGGGCTGAGTTGGGATGGCCCACATTAAGATTTAGATGATGGAAAGCTGGGCTTAGCAAGGGTACAAAATATATTATTGAGTAATTCCCATGTATCTGGTGCAATTAAAGGGTAGAAATGGCTGAAAGTCTGTATGATGGGGTCCACAATGGATGAAAGCATCCATATTTTCACAAGAAGAATCCAACTGCCTTGAAGAGGAGTGTTTCCCACTCTTGTATAAAGGGATAAAACCCTAGAGAACAAGAGGGCTCCCACTTCTAATCTCTCTTCACCGTCTCTCTCCCAAAATATCCCTGACTCTCCACGTTTTCTACTCTTCCACGTCCATCTCTCATTCTCCCATCTCTTTCCCACTCCAAAGAGGAGCCGTCAGCTACCACCGTCCTCCATTGGAGGTCTGCAACCACCACCATGCTTAACCATCATCCTCTCTCCCCTACAGTCCATTCTCCTCTCTTGCTCTCCAACCGTCTTCTCCTCCAAAAGAAAGGAAAACTAGAAAAAAAATTAAGAGAAGGAGAAGAAGGATAGAAAAAGAGAGAGGAAAGGGAGATCTCCTCTACCGCCCCATCCATGACGGCCACCATCACTGCCACCAGCTTCACCGCCTTGTACCACCACCTGCTCCTCCATTCAATGCTGCAACTCACACCGTCGGACTGATCTTCCACACATTCTCCCGAATTTGCCAGCAGCAACAGCACTGCATCTTCGCCTCCCTCTCCTCATCTCCTCCACCGACCTGCAACCTCCATCACCGCTGGATCAACCACCGTCCTGCTCATCCACCCTCCAACTGCTGTTGCAGCTTACAAAAAAGCCACACCACCGGCACACTCATCTCCCTCTGTCATTCTTCCTCTAAAACAAAAGAAAGAAAACCAGAAAAAGGATAAAAAGAAGAAGAAAAGAAGGTAAAGAGGAGGATGTCTTCTCTCACCTTCTACTCTTTGGACGTGGTGGCTGTTGCCCCTCTCCACTTGCCGCCCTTGCTACCATCCATCTCAAGGCCGGAAACCTGCAACTCTGGCCGGCATTCTTCCCTCCTTGCTGGTGCACACCAGCGCCTTGTCTTCTGAACTTCTACCTGGGCGGGATCCTCCTCAAGCACCACCGTCTCCACCGCCTTACCGCCCTTTTGCTACTCGAGCATCTCCATCAAAAAGCACGACCCACAACCCTCCTTCACGACACCTTCATCTTCTCACCAAGCAGTTGCCCAAAGTTGAAAAACCACCCCTGTGGCTGATATTCGCTTAAAAGTGCATATTTTCCACTATTATCCTCTAAGAGTTATCACACTCTCCTACGTAAAACTGCTTCATCTATCCACTTTTCTATGTAAGAGTGTCTTTCATTGCATAGAACACACTTTTCTGGACGAAATGGTATATTTGCATGCATTAAACACATTTCTAGAAGTCTAGATATGAAGCCATTCTGATTAAGTCTCATTACGCGCTTCTTCTGTCGTAGGAAACCCCGATTGGATGATTCTCGAGACTTGTGGGCCCACAATCAACCATAGAAGCCCATAATCAAAGCTTAAAGAGCCAACGAGCTATGTTTAGAAGATATGAGCCTATTACGGGCTGAACAAGAGGATCGAAGAGCCGGCCCAAGGAACCACGAGAGCGGGAAGCTGATAACCAAGAGAATGACCAAAGCATTTAAAGCCACATCAAATGATGGCCAGTAGAGCTCGAGTAAAGAACAATTGAAAACCAGGGTTGATGACCCTCTGCCAACACTTTTCTCTCTATTCTCTATCATTTTCTCTCTCATCTCCCCTAATTTTCTCTCTCATTTCTCTTTCATCCCTCTTATCCCTAACATCCGACCCTTAGATCCTCTCATCCCACCATTAGATCCCCAGATCGACCGTCCGATCCCCCTCTCCATGACCTAACTGCTCACATCTCACCATACAATTTAACCTTCCCATCCCTTCGATCACCATCTGATTCCCACATCATGCAATCTTAACCATTAGAATCTCCCAACTCCTCCATCAAACCAAGTCTACCCTAGCCGTCCAACAGTCCTACATCATTTCTCTTTCCTCTCCTCAATATTTTCTTTCTCTACCCTAACCCTAATGCCTTATTCTAACATAGGATCCCACTCACTTGAGGCCCACGACCTCATTAACACATCCCGCTTCCCACACCACTCGATCTCCCATTTCTCCATCTCAACCATTGATCTTCACACCACTCATACCACAGTCCATACATCGACATTTCATCACCCATAAGATCTTTCCATCTTGACCACCCATTTTAAAAGCCTTGGCCCAACGGCCCACAACCCTCTCTCATTCCCCAAATCAAAATAAAGAAAAAAGAAAAAAAAATTTATTTAGAAACTGTGAGTTTCCAAAAGGGAAACCCACGGTTTCTCTATTTGAAGAGATCCTTCTCTTCTCTTCTTTGGTTCGCCTCCCCCTTTCTCTTCTCTCCCATTTCTCTTTCTTCTTCTTCTCCTCGCTCCTTCATCTCCGGTGAGCTACCACCGAACTGGTTCGCCGGCTCCACCACCTTCTTCTTTTTCTTCTTCTCCTCCTCCTCCTCCTTCTCCTCCTTCTTCTTATTGCTGCACAGTCGTCGCCCAAGCACCTGGTTCGCCCTCAAGTTACTGCCCCCTCCATCTTCTTCCACCTGCTACCGCCGGCGAGCTCCTCATGCACCACCCCTCTCAGCCTCTACCGTTAGAAAGCCATCACCACCCTCTTGGACCACCGTGGATTCATCCTTTGCCGCCTGCGAACTGGCGATCTTACTGGGGGGTGGTCCTCCATCTCATTCTCGAATCTGCAAGGCTGCAAGTGCACCTCTGTTCTCCCCAGCTCCTTCATCCATTAACGTCGGAGTTGCAAGTTTGCAACTTCGGCCAACACCAGAATCTCCTCAGCCTTGGTACGTTTCCTTTTCTCCCTTCTTCTTCTTCTCCTTCTTCTTCCTTTCTTTTGCTCACCGGAGTTGCAAGTCTACAACTCCGGCCACCTGCAACTCCAGTTGCTATTCGGGTTCTCTCCCCTCCTCTTTCCTCCTGCCCGTTCCTCTTTCGATCCCCTACCCCCTCTGCCACACGATCTGGTAGCCATCACCAAAAAGAAGAAGAACCTTGCTGCAAGAGTAGCACCGCCTCCCTCCTACATGATCTCGCTGGACTGGTTCTTCAACCAGTCCACAAAATTATAGTCGATTGTTCCTCCTTAGGCTAACTTGCACCACTACGCTCCCTATTCCCCTCTCCACGGCCTGGTCCTATGTTGTAAAGGTTGCACCTGCAACACCTTCAACCGTTGAAAACCAAGCACCACCGTTTCTGGTGTTGCACCCTGCAACACCAGCCACACGCCCCAGGAGCACCCCTCTCTTCAAATGATGTTGCACACCGTTAGTACCTCGCATGCACCCACATCACCGGCAAGCCTGTGCATCACGATGCACTACTCCATGCACTAACCCGAATGATATGCCCATCTTTCAAGTCTAAGGTTAGTGTATCAGGGTGAGTATTTCTCTCTCTAGAATAAACCTCTTCTCTTCATTTTTTCTCACTCTAAAAATCCTACTTTCTCTCTCTTCTTTTCCTACTTTCTCTCTCTACCTTAGTCTCTTTCTCTCTCTATCATTTTCTCTCTCCTAAACCTCTTTCTCTCTCTATATCTCTCTCTTGTTAAAATATTTTCTAGATTAGTTTATTTTTGTTTGATTTTTATTGTAAGAACATGTTCGATTGAATGAAGTTGATTTAAATAAAGTTGTATTACATTCTCTACAAGTTTTTCTATCATTTTATGTGTTCTTTACTGTGCTAATCTGGCTAATCCTGAGTGTGGATCGACATCCGACATGAATCCCTATGCTAGAATCTTTGAATTTTACAAGATAAAATCGGATCAAATTATAAATGTGTTGATTTTAGGGTTTCCGTAACCAACGACAGGGAAAAAACCTAACTTTCAGTGGCCGAACCTCAAAGCTTGTTCAGTGGCCAAATGACCACATGGCCGATCAAGTGACCCTCATGGATAAGTTCAATGTTGGATTTCTCTATCTCTTACTTTCTCTCTCCTCTCTTAGTTTCTCTCTCTAACTTGCTCTCACTTTCCCTCTCTACTTTCTCTCTCTAGTTCTTGGTATTTTCTCTCTCTTAAATTAGGGTTTATTACTTCGAAGAATTGTTTTAGTTTGATAGCCCTTGTAACCTTCACTTTGATGAATAAAGTTTATTTTTATCATTTTAATGTTTCTTTTCTTTTCTTATTTATTTCAATTAGTGCATTTCGATTATTATAATCTCAAATTGAAAAATCAAGATTTAAATCTTGATGTCTTCATCACTCTCACCTCTCCATACTCTCTATGTGTTTCTGATAAAAATTTGTCATTTCGTGCGCTTATTGCACTAACGTGATTAACCCCGAGTGCAGATCGACATCCGACAAGCCACTATACAGTCTGCATTTTTTGCAGGAATTTCAATGAATCGGATAATTACAAAATGTGTTGAAATTAGGGTTTTCGAATCCAACGACGCAGAAAAACCTTACTTTCAGGGTCTCCCATCTTCTTTGAGAAATCCTTTAGCCCTCAATTATAATCTCTTTCTAGAGATTCTTATTCTCACCACTTCCAAATTTCTATGGTAAAATTTCTCTGTGATTTTTAAATGGCTTCAAAAGGGAAAAGAGCAAGAGGGGAGTCATCTTCTAGTGATCCCTATCCCCTTAGCTTGTTCATCAATCTTATGGCTAGGGCTAGCTTCATGAAGAACTATATCAAGAGAGCCGTTGCCATTGAACTTGAGGTCATCGAGAAAGAAGTCACAATGACTGGGATTCTCAACCTTCTTAGTTCGGTAGGTTGGTCTAAACTTTTGTCAATTTCTGGAGTTGCATATCCTGAATTAGTCAGGATGTTCTATGTTAATTTGAACAATCATGATCCAGATGGTCCATTTCTTTATTCTGAGGTTCGAGGTGTACGTTTTAAAATTACATTATCTTCCATCTCAAAGACAACAGGTCTTCCTCGAGTACCTAATGGAGGAATTTTCCCCCCTTCCCTACCTCTCAAGAACAAAAAGGCTATTTCAAGAGTCATTTGTGGGAAGGTAGTTCATTGGTCATCTAATTTGGCTACAAGAGAATTACTTCCCATGTATCATTTGCTAGGGCTGATCTTCTCCTACAACTTGGTCCCAAAGGCGGGACATAGGAGTGAGATTGGACCCTATATCCAGTATCTTCCATATTGTGTCTCTCAGGGCATGAAAATCTGTGGTCCTTCAATAATTTTTCATCTCATGGTTGAGAATTTGGCAATCGAGAATCGAAAACGATCTTTGCCTTTTGGCATTTTAATTTCAAAAATTCTGAGTCATTACAAAGTTCCTATTTTTGACTCTGATGAAACCCTGCATCCCATCTCACCGATCAATCAAGCTACTTTTAGTAAGATGTTGGTTGGTGAATCGTCTATGTCTGCTCCTGCTTCTGCTTCTGCTTCTGTTTTAGGTTCTAGATCCCTTTGTTCCTCTGTATCTTCATCTATTGCAGGTTTCTCGTCCAAGTTGGACAATCTTTGTGCATCGATAGACAAATTTTCTCATCGTCAACAGCGTATGACTTCATTTCTTAGGTCTCAGCACCCTGACTATCCAGAGTCTTCACCTGAGGATACGATCATGTCTTTAGCAGTTGGTGCTGATGAAGATGAAGATGAAGATGAGGACGAAGATGAAGAAGAAGAATAAGAAGATGATGCAAAGGACGATGATGGTGATGACGATGCTGACGATGATGATTATGACTAGAGCACACTTTGCTTTTTCTCTCTTTATAGATCAGTAGTACAGGTTACATGTTCTGTGGATGTATTGTTTTATACTATTGGTCTGTACTATTTGATACTGATATACTTTGGTTACTTTGTATGGATGATGGATATGGTCACTATGTTGACTGGTTTATTTTATGATATATTTTGGTATGATTTATTCTTAGATGATTGATTTGCATTATTTTATATTCTTTATCATCACAGGTTAGAGCTCTTCCTTTTGTCAATGTATGACAAAAGGGGGGAGAAATCAATTATATTTGGATAACTCTTATTGCTTTTCTATCTTATTGAACTGCTTGTCATAAAATATATGTGATTCTTACTTATTTTTATTTGACTAAATGTACTGAGAAAACATTTTTGGTATGATTTGGACTAATATACAAATAAGAAGCTATTGTCAAAGATTTTTTTGTCGAGTTGATTTTTTATAGCAACAGAGTGTTTGCAATAAGTGTGGTACCAATCACGATACTAATCGTGAGCTACAACGTTGCCTCCTTGTATCTTCATCCTTCCAAGAAAAGCTATTTGTGCAATTAACTTAGGGGGAGGGAAGTTATTATACTTAGGGGGAGCATTATTGATTTATTTTGTATTGGGCTAAAAGTGTAATATAATTGGGTAGGTATTTACTTTTGTCCTGGCATTGACAAAGGGGGAGAATGAAAAGTCTCGTTGTCAAATCCCAGGAATACTTAGTTCTTCGGTAATTGTATTTTCATATATGTCGTTGTGCCTCAAACAACTGAAGACTGAAGTGTCAAAGATCAAGTAGACTTCGATAAAATAAACCAAAAAATGATTAAAGCTGAAGAAAAGACTACCCAAGTGTTCAAGATCAACTGAAGACAAAGTCAAGATTATCAAGTTCAACTGAAGACAAAGTCAAGTGATCAAGCTCAACTAAAGACAAAGTCAAAAGCTCAAGTACGTTCTCACTCAACGAACATTCAACTATGAAGAAACTCATGTTGCGGTTACTTACACATATCTAAGGGTAAAACCGCGCATTGCCAGCGAATATTGATTTACCCTAGATGGATAAGTGTTAGTTAGGGATTGTGCGTGTGATGAGAAGAGAAATTCTCAGAACTTTGGTAGCATTTGGTTATGGACAAAACTGTCCGGCCAACCGGCCCTAATATGCGGGCAACCGAAGGTTCGGTCGACCAGCCAAAATGGTTCGGTCGACCCTAATTCTCAGGTTCGAGATATTTGGCTGAATGCCTGAGCGGGCGACCAACTAATGTCACGCCCCGAATTCGGATACCCAGATACGACCCAAAAATCTATGGATCGACCCGTACCCTGATCGATGAATGTCCCCTAGTGGTCCAATTAGGTCAATTATACTACTAAGGTTCATTCAAATACCCACTAAGTATAAAAAAATCTAGATGCGGAAGTAACCCTAGAATGATCCTACGCGATTGTTCAATTATCAGAGTTAAATTAAGTATGTTGATCAACTAGGTTGTTCTACAATCTATGTGAGGTTCATTATGAATTAATTAAATAGATTTAATTCTCTTAAGTCCAATCTAAGGTAACTTATTAAGTCCATACGGTCTAAGTATGAGTCAACCCAGTTGACTCAGTCATGTCTCAAAATTTGGCTAAGGCAAAAAAGCTAGAATTTGACTAAGTCTAAATAAGCTAGCAATGCGTTATTTTGACCATATCTCCTTTATTATTACAAATTTGAAAATGGGCCATACATTTTTGAAAAGGTCTCATAGAGATCTACGATTAGTCATTCTACACAGATCTGAAAAAGAATCATCTTCCCTTCCGAAATCGCTACATAACACAGGATCTAAACTCAGGTTCTTTTGACATACTATTAGTATTTCCATCATAACTTTTAGTACAGATCAAATCTACAGAAACTATAAATATGTTCAGAAAGCTAGCTCGAATTTCTTCAAAAAGTTCTTCTAGGTCAGAATCTAGAAAGGTCTCTGCACATCCGAAATTAGACTGCAAGTTAGAACTTTGAATCTTGCAGATTCGATATATGTTTGGTATTTCGGTCATAACTCTCTGTTCTGATCGAAGTACTGAATTCCAGAAATTGGTTCGAAAAGCTACTCAGAGAGCTTCGAAAAGTCCCTACTGGTCAGAAACCACTTCTACCATCTATGCATTAGAAAATGCACCACAAGATAGAAAAAGGGGTTGTTGTCTCGTTTTACATTTTGGTGACTTAAGTCTTTTGGAACCCGATATGTGTACCAGTCCAAATGGGATTGTACTAGGGCATTTATTTTATCATTTAAAACATGTTCATAATTATCAAAAATATAATGAGGAATCATATCATAAATTCAATCAAATCATGTTCACAACTCAAACATGTTAGAAATAAAATGAGGACAAACCCTCAAAAATCAAGTTAGACTAAGCTTGTTTTAATTCTAAGTAACCAAAACATGTAAATGTGTCCAAAATGAGTCTAGGGCTATCTAGCCCTCCTATACATAAATATCCTCATTATCATAAATATCATCATGTAGATCCTTCAAATTTGGATCTACCCAATCATCCGAGTCTTCATAGAAATCATCGCCAAATCTAAAAAATGTGTCGGCAAACACCATGAGTCCAAAAGGACTCAGTGTACCACTTGTAGTCCAACATGTCTTTTATAATGCCATAATAATTTATCATGCTAAGCACATGTTAAATAATCTAAATCAGGAACAAAGATAAATAAGAGTCGGTAACATGCACGATAGATGCACTCACCCCCTTTCACTCAAACCACGCACGGGTCTCCAATTCCTTCTCTACCATGGGGAGATTGACCACACGAGGGCCCTTCTACAGGAAATATAAAGTTTGGGGTCTTGCACCCTAGGGCTCTGGGCCCTTCTTAACTTTTAGATATTTGATATTCGCTCAAAAGTGCTTATTTTAAGCAATTATCCTTTTAGCGTTATCGCACTCTCTTACGTAAAACTGCTCTAATTATCCACTTTTCTACGTAAGAGTATATCTCATTGCGTAGAACACACTTTTCTGGACGAAATGGTATATTTGCATGCATTAAACACATTTTTAGAAGTCTAGATATTAAGCCGTTCTGATTAAGTCTCATTACGCGCTTCTTCTATCGCAGGAAACCCCGATGGGACAATTCTTGAAACTTGCGAGCCCACATCAATCAGGAAAGCCCATTATCAAAGCTTAAAGAGCCCACATGCTATGACTAAAAGATATGGGCCAACTATGGGCTGAATAGGAGGACCAAAAAGCTGGCCCAAAGAACGAAGAGACCAGGAGAGCCAATGACCAAGAGACGGACCAAAGCGTTTAAAGCCACATGAGTCAGCAAGGAATGATAGTCTACTCTACTGGAGAAGCGTGAGGATGGTCACAGTGAAGACCAGGGTTCCAGACCCTCCGCCAATACTTTTCTCCATTTTTTGATACTTTCTCTCTCATCTCTCCTTATTCTCTCTCTCTCTTCATCTCTCGGTCCTCGAATCTACTGACCTAACCCCAGAACTCCTGCCCATCGGCTCTATCTCATCTCCCTTAGCTTTCTGACCGTTGGATCTTCGATCGAACCGTTGGATCTTCAATCGGACCGTTGGATCTCTCTAGATCCGTCGATCTACCAATCTGGGTCCCAATCAAGTCACCATCCATCCGATCACCATCAGACTGTCTGTCACATCATCTTGTGAGACGATGGACATCATCAATCCATGTGGGCCAGTAGCCGGGCCCATCATCATCGACCCGCTGTCCGACCAGTTAGTGGACCCCGTGAATTTCAAAATAATTTTAATTAAATTTTAAAAAATGGGGGGTCCACTAAATGGGGACATTCCCCAAAGAAAAGTAGAGTTTTACTTAAAAAAGAAAATATATATATATATATTTTTTTATTTTAAAAATTCCCTAATTTCCATTAATGGAAACTAGGGAGCTTTAAAAGGGGAAGGAGAAGGGTTCTTTAAAACCCTAATCCCCCTCCTTTCTTCTCCTTTCTCTCCCCAAAACATCCTGCCCCTTTTTCCCCTCTCTTGGCCATTTCTTCTCCCGCTTCACCATCTTCTCTTTCACGTCCTCACCGGAGTTGCAGCAGCAACTCCGGCTGTCTCCCTTCTTTCTCTCTTCTTCCCCTTTCTCTTCCTTTCTTCTTCTCCGTTTATGCTGCTGCCCACGTGCTACCACCGTCAACTCCTCCACCGCCTCCAACAGCTCCTGCCCGTGCGATCACCACCGTTGTGCGCCACCACCTCCTTGTAACAGCACCTCCACACCGCCTGCATCGTGCTCATACTCTTCCCCCCTCTCCTCCTCTTCGCTACAAACAGCAAGTTGCTCCTCCTCTTTCCTCCACCTGTGCGCACGCAACTTTGTTGTTGCAAACAGCAACACCGCCCCCTCCTTTCACGCTCCTCAAACCAGCAAGTCTGCAACTTGCTCAACTCCGAGTTCCCCCTTCTCCGGCAAGAACCAGCACGTCCTCACGGCCTGGTCTCCAACTATTGCCGCTCCACCAGCCGCTTGTGCAACCCATGCACCACCTGCTAGTGCGCTTGCACACTGCAGCCACCTCCAGATCTCCACCATTCTTCACAGTGAGGCCACTTCACGATCAGACCAGTAACTGGACCTGCATGTTCCACCACCTGCTGGTGCTCTGCATCTCCGGCATCACCTCCAACGATGCTACACATCACCTTGCTGCCTGAACTTGTAGGCCACGATTTGCACATTAGCAACTCCAGTTGCTCCTTCCGATCTGCAAAGCTTCTTCTTCTCTACCTCTCCTCTGCCAACCACCGTCCAGCAACCATTGGCATAGCTCCTCTTTGCGCCACCACCCTGGTTCTTTACCGGCGAACCTTTTCAGTGGTGCAGGGTGGTTGTGAGTCCTCAGTAACCGTGCTACTCTCCTTCAATAGACATGTGATTCCACCCTCTGCTTTGGACAGGTTTTCTCCTCCTTTCACGCCCGGATCTCCACCTTCAAGTTGCATTGGCTAGCACATGGTTCACCTACGACCTGAACCTCTCCTTCACGAAGTTACCACTGGTCATCTCTTCAAAGGAACACCACCGTCTTCCACATCCCCTCCAAAGATGCTGCCTGCAACCCTCATCAGTCCGTTCCTTCCACACATACCATCACATGGTCTCACAACTCCAAGGCCAACCATGGCCGATTGAGCCGCTGCATATCCATGCTTACCTTTCATCTCCATTATTGGCCAATTCCAAATCTCACAGCAAGGTAACCGAGGTAACCTTTTCTTTCTCTTTTTAGGTTAGGTTCATCTACATCTCTCTAGGTTTTACATATTTTCTAGATAGTTTTTCTGCTTTCTAATGTAATTTGATTATTCAAAAGCATTGTTATTTCTAGGATTTTTAATAAAAGTTAATTGTTTGTGTTGATTTCTCCTTTAGAATTAATTTTCTTGGTGTTGACATATCTGCTTCTTTGCTAAATTTCATGATTTGCAAAAAAAATTCAAAAATGGTTTTAAATCCAATCTCTCTCCACCATTCTCACCTCTCCATATTCTCCATCAATTTCTGACAAAAATCTGTCATTTCATGTTCTTATTCGCGCTAATCCAACTAATCCCGAGTGCGGATCGACATCCGACACGAACCACTGTACAAAATTGCTAATTTTACAGGTCAAAAGTCTCGGATAATTACAAATTGTGTTGAATCTAGGGTGTTCGTAACCAACGACGCGGAAAAAACCTAGTTTCAATATTCAACCACATTCGGTTTCTATCTCTTTCCCTCACTGGGAGTGACCTCATTGGTCTAAATAATATAGCTTCATCACAATGCACAACTCCCCCCAAGATGCCCGATGCAAGAATGGGGCCATAGGCCATCATAATACTCCAAATGATATATAAATCCATAGGGTATGGCCATACGGTCCATTATAGAACTTATCATTTCCAAATCCCTCCAATCATGCTCATCGCAAGCTCATAATAAAATCATTACATAATCGTGCAAAAACTATCATCTCATCATCATGTTCCATTAAAAGCAATAACACATGTGAAACTAGGGTTTTTCCACGTCGTTGATTACGGAAACCCTAACTTCAACACATTTTTAATTGATCCGAGACATTTAACCTGTAAAATGGGCAATTTTGCACAGTGGCTCGTGTCGGATGTCGATCCGCACTCAGGATTAGTTGGGTTAGTGCATTATCAGAACAATATGACGGAAAATTGCTAAAAATAATGAGAAGGTGAGAATGATGATCACGAGATTTAAAATAAGATTTTTATTTAGTGAATTTTTAGAGAGAGAATAATAAAAATCAACACATTACGAAAAAGTGAAATAATGCAAGAATGATCAAAATTAACTTTTATTAAAAATCATAGAAATTACATTGCTTTAGAATGGAAATCTATCTAAATTACTTCGAAACAATTACACTAGAAAGCAATAAAAACTAGAGCAAGAAAGGAGAAAAGTAGAGAGAGAAATTAAGGGTCTAGAGAGAGAAAATGAGAAAAGACCTAAAATGACCTAAAGAGAGAAAGATGAAAAATCGACCTAACCTCATATAAGGATCATACCGGAGATTGTCGAAGATCGGTCTTGCTTGTTTGGCCAAGGATCGACCATTGATGGGCCAAGTGAGGGTCGGCTATGCAAAAGAGGATGCTTGTGAGATGAAGAGGAGCAACGTGGTTGCTGTCCATGTGCAGTCCGATTACTAGAGATCGAGGGAGATGCATGGACTGTAGTTGCTGATTCACAAGGAAGTCGAAGGAGATAGCGGCCTGATGGAGACAAGTGGGGCGATGGCTGGTGTTGTTGGGAAGACACTAACGTTTGGAGCTTCTAGATGGTGAGCGTTGTTGCTTTAAGAGACCGTGAGACTCACGATTTCAGATCTACTCGGAGTGGTGATTCAAGCAGCCACGGAAAGGTTGATCATCGGTGGTGTTGCAGGGGTGCTTGATGGAGTTGCCGGTGGTTCTCATGGAGAAAATGGTGGTGCGATCGGTGAGCAGGTGGTGATCATCCAAGCGAAGAGCAGCTTCTAGCGATCATGGTTGCTTGGTGCCGTTGGGAGGATGAAGACAGCAAGAGAGAAAAGAGTGAAGAGGATCTGAGAATGTGAAGATCTTCTATCTTTTTAGGGGCTAACGACTTTAATGGTGGTCGGAGATTGTTGTCCGTGGGAAAGAGATGAAGATGGTGGTTGCTGGTCAGTCCGGCTTAAATGGAGGTCACCGGAGTTGCAGGTTGAAACTCTGGTACAATGAGGATTCTATTCAGCTTGGTAGCAGGGGGAGGTGGAACCAGACGGCTGGAGGCGCACTTGCAAGTTGCAGGTCTAACAGTGGTGGCCAAGGGTGGAACGAATGTACAGCAGGCGGCCGGAGTTGCAGGCGGCAACTCCGACAGACAGATTTAAAGAAGATGAAGAAGAAGAAGGACAAGAAGCAGAAGAAGAAGAAGAAGAAGAAGAAAAATGAGAAAGAGAAGAGGAAGAAGCGAAGGAGAAGAAGAAGGATAGGAGGAGAGGGGGAGAAGGGAGAAGGACGTGCAGGCGGCCGGAGTTGCTGACTGCAACTCCAGCAAGGGAAAAGATGAAGAAGATGAAGAAGAGGAGGAAGAGAATGAAGAAAAAAAAGGAGAAGAAGGAGAGGAAAATGTTGGAAAACGTTTTGGGGAAGGAGAGCAAGAGATAGGAGGGGGATTAGGGTTCCAAAGAACCCTCTCTTCTCCCCTTTTAAAGCTCCCTAGTTTCCATTAAAGGAAATTAGGGATTTTTTTGAAATAAATTTTTTTTTTCTTTAGGGAATTTCCCCATTTAGTGGACCCCCCTTTTTTATTTAAAAATAATTAATTTAAAGCATTTGAAAATCGCGAGGTCCACTAAATGGTAGGGCCACGGGTCGATGATGATGGGCCCGGCTACTGGTCCACAAGGATTGATGATGTCCATCGTCTCACAAGATGATGTGACAGACAATTTGATGACGATCAGATGGATGGTGACTTGATTGGGACCCAGATTGGTAGATTGACGGATCTAGAGAGATCCAATGGTCCGATGGAAGATCCAACGGTCCAATTGAAGATCCAACGGTCAGAAAGCTAAGGGAGATGAGACAGAGCCAACGGGCAGGAGTTCTAGGGTTAGGTCAGTAGATCCGAGGACCGAGAGATGAAGAGAGAGAGAATAAGGAGAGATGAGATAGAAAATTAGGGGGAGGAGAGAGAAAATATCAAAAAATGGAGATAAAAGTATTGGCAGAGGGTCTAGAACCCTGGTCTTCACTGTGACCATCCTCACACTTCTCCAGTAGAGTAGACCATCATTCCTTGCTGACTCATGTGGCTTTAAACGCTTTGGTCCGTCTCTTGGTCATTGGCTCTCCTGCTCTCTTCGTTCTTCAGGCCAGCTTTTTGGTCCTCTTATTCAGCCCATATTTGGCTCATATCTTCTAGTCATAGCCTGTGGCTCTTCAAGCTTTGATATTAGGCTTATGTGGTTGATCGCGGGGCCCGCAAGTCTCGAGAATAGCCCGATCGAGTTTTCTGCAAGAGAAAAGCACGTAATGAGACTTGATCATAATGTCTTTATACCTAAACTTCCAGAAATGCGTTTAATGTATGCAAATATACCATTTCGTCCAGAAAAGTGTATTCTACGCAATGAAATAGACTCTTACGTAGAAAAGTGGATAATTAGAGCAATTTTACGTAGGAGAGTGTGATAACGCTTAGAAGATAACAGTGGAAAATATGCACTTTTAAGCGAATATCAACATGATCAACATCACTCAAATATCAAAAAAATAGATAATTTAAAACATACACATCACATAGGTAAATAATTATGGAATTATAAAATTGGCATGGTTAGAACCATTCACGATTATCACACACCTTTTTAATTCTCTTTAATGAAAAATGAAAATTTTTCATGGATTTGAAAGTGGTCGGATTGGACTCTTCTCGGAGTATGTTGTTCTCCTCAGTGACCCCTTCAATTCTCTTTTCTACTTTGACTTCAATCAGAGTTCGGATGAAGGCTTAATCGAAGCTCTCCCACTTCTTTAATGGGGTTTTGTGATGGGTTTTTAATAAAAGCTTAAAGAGATAAAATGGAAAATAATTGAAGAAAGAGAAGAGAAGGTTTTGAAAACAATAATGGGGCTCCAAAAAGATTGACTATTAGGAACTCTATAGGGTTGCCTTGTTTAATAACACAAGGGAGGAAGGTTTGAAATTTGAATTAAGAGAGTTTCTCTCAAGTTGTTGAGCAACAAAAGGGAATAGGTGAAATTTGTAGCTCTCAAAGGGGTGACTTTTTCAACCCTCCAAAATTCATATTTTAAATTACTAATGGGTTAGACATGAGTCCAAGGCCCATGGATATCAACTGGGGTTCAATTAAGGTTATTCTTAAGCCCAAAATATCTCTAAATTAGCCCTACGAGCCCACCCAATAATTATATTTAATTAATAGTATAATTACTAATATTAATAATCAAAATAGTTATTAATTACAATTATATCATATTCTCTTAAAAAGTGATGGTTTGATATAATTAATATATATGAGCATTAAACTATATATTAGAATATATTAATACACAACATTCATTCAATAATTCAAATCAATCATATCATATAATTTAAAGTTCATAATTAATAAGATGTTGACACTTGTCACACACTTAAAATTCAAATAAAATATTCTAATACATCAAATTTCAGCAATTCGTCAAAGTCTCAAAAAATGGTCAACTTCTCGTCGAATTGACTCGAAACTTATTCTGCGGGTCCCGTACTCATTTCGAATTTATTTAAAAATATAAAATTACGGGAAAGTTCAAAAATGACCAAAAATACATTTTTTACCAAAAATGTTCGTTATAGTTTTAAAGTCTATTTAAAAGGTCTAGAAATCTTAAAACACGGGTCCCACATAAAATTTAGCCAAAAATTAAGGAAAATAAAGTTGGTCATATTATTAAATATTTAAGATCTATATAAGTATACGATCGTGCCAAAATGGTCCGTTTATCGATCGGAGGTCAAATGAATTTTCTAGAAGAGTTTACTTTTGCAGGTCCCATAAAATCCTAATTTTCAAAGTTGTCAAAATGCAACCAAAATTGATACACATGTTCATACACGATATCTAAACATAAATATAACAACAGAAGTCTAAAACTCTTTTTTTGTATGAAATTACCATAATACCCTAGAACAAAAGTTCAGGGTATTACAACTAAAGTCTCGGTCGATCGAGGTCCAGTCAACCAGCCATCAATGCAGTCGACCCCACCAGTTTCAGATCTCGTTTGACGAAATCTTTTATGCGATTAGAAGCGCATTTTGGCCCTTCAAACGGCTATATTCGGTACGGTTCTAGCAAATGGATGCTTGCTTATAAATTAGAGCCCTCTCCTTCTATTAGAATCAACCCAATCAAGAGATCTCTACTTTTCATTACTTGATTATCATTCTTTAAGTCCAGAGATCTGGAATTTGTGAGAGCTTCACCAGAGCAAAGCTGAGAATTCGTTGTGAAGGCTCTAAGTATTTGGAAGAGACTATTTGAGATTGTTATTCTGCAAGAATCTTCTTCCAAGAAGAGGATTACTCTTGGCAGAGTGTCTCTTGAGCAAATTCCTCTCCAAAGGATTTTTCATTCAATAGTATTCATCGAGAGGTAAGCGTTTCTATGAACCAACACCTTTTGATAGAATTCAAAATTTGTGAACACTGTTATTTTATAATTGGTGGATGAGTGTGGACTCATCTAACTGAGTTGCGGATTGTAGATCCAAGAGAAAAGAATTTCTCTAAATAGACTACTGGCCTAGGCTGACTCTCTAACTGAGCGAGAAGCGATTCTCGTTAGATTAAGACTAAGTGTAATCTTAGTTGGTTGATTATTTATTTTAATTGAAAATATTGTAATGCATGATTGAAATAATATAATACTACTCGTGGTGAGTATTGGATAGTGGATGTAGGTGCGGAGTCATCGAACCACTATAAATCTGAGTCTCATGTGATTGTGAATGTTTGCATAATTGTTTCTCATCTTAATTTCAATTGGTATCATATCTATGCTCTGTGGATGATTGATATATTAATTGCCTGATCCTTTTCCGCCTTGTGTGATCAATAAATTTTAATCTATGAAGAATTCGCATAAGAATTAAAAATTATCCTATTCACCCCCCCTTTAGGACTTAACCTGGTAATTAAAATGGAATTCCAGTTACTCGGGATATAATCAAATTCCCATTGCACCCGAGGACCGTGAGAAGACCACGTTCACATGTCCATTTGGCACTTTTGCCTACAGTTGCATGCCCTTTGGCCTCTGCAATGCACCTGCAACTTTTCAAAGGTGTATGATGAGTATATTTTCGGACATGGTCGAATGGTTCTTAGAAGTTTTCATGGATGACTTCTCCATCTTTTGATCCTCTTTTGATGACTGTCTCCAACATCTGAGTCTTGTACTTACACGATGCCAAGATAAGTGACTTGTTTTCAATTGGGAAAAATGCCACTTCATGGTGAAGAAGGGCATCGTGCTAGGACATGTCATCTCTGACAAGGGTATTGAGGTTGACAAAGCCAAAATTGATATTATCTCGACCCTACCCATTCTTAAATCTATGCGTGATATTCGATCTTTTCTCGGACATGGAAGCTTCTATAGGAGGTTCATTAAGGATTTCTCCCAGATAGCTCGTCCCATTTGTAGTCTTTTGGCTAAAGATAGCCCTTTCGACTTCAATGCTGACTGTGTGAAGGTATTCGAGCATCTAAAATCTGAGCTTACTTCTGCACCCATCATCTGCCCTCCGGATTGGACTCTACCATTTGAGGTGATGTGTGATGCATCAGACTATGTTCTGGGAGCAGTTTTGGGCCAAAGAGTCAACAAGATGCCGCATGTGATATACTATGTGAACAAGACTTTAAACTCGGCTCAGTTAAACTATTTCACTACTGAAAAAGAGCTCCTGGCCGTAGTTTTTGCTCTGGATAAATTCAGACCATACTTACTAGCCAAAAAAGTCATAGTTTACACAGATCATGCAGCTCTGAGATATCTAATTGTCCAAAAAGGAGATTAAGCCGAGATTAATAAGATGGATCCTACTATTGCAGGAATTCAACCTAGTGATCAGGGACAAGAAAAGAACTGAAAATGTTGTGGTTGATCACTTGTCAAGGCTGACCTTAGAGTCTACTTTTGAATCTCAGACCATTCTAAAAACTTTTCCTAACGAACAACTATTCACTATCTCCGTCACCCCATGGTATGCTGACATTGTCAATTACCTAGTGACGGAAGAAATACCCTCTCATTGGTCAAAACAAGACAAAAACTAATTCTTGGCAAGAGTTAAGTATTACTCTTGGGATGAGCCTTATTTATATAAATATTGTCCTGACCAGATCATTCGTCTGTGTCCCTGAATCTAAGCAATTGAACATCCTATCTTCTTGTCATGACCAACCATGTGGTGGTCATTTCAGTTCCAAAAAGACCGCCGAGAAAATCCTACAATGCGGTTTCTATTGGCCATCTCTATTCCGAGAAACACATATCTACTGCAAAGGATGCCCCAATTGTCAACACCTTGGCAGAATTTAGTAAAGAAATATGATGCCCTTGAACCCTATTCAAGATGATGAGATATTCGATATGTGGGGTATTGATTTCATGGGTCCCTTTCCTACATCCAATGGATTCCAATTCATCCTCCTAGCTGTGGACTATATCTCTAAGTGGATAGAGGCAATTCCTACCATAACCAATGATCATCAGGTTGTGGTGAGATTTTTGAGGGAGTACATCTTCGCGAGATTCGAAGCCCCCAAAGCCATTATAAGTAATGGGGGTAACCATTTCTGCAATAGAGTTTTTGAAAAGTTAATGAAAAAGTATGGAGTAACTCATAAGGTTGCCCTTGCTTTCATCTGCAGACCAGCGGTCAAGTCGAGGTCTCCAATCGGCAAATCAAGCAGATACTGGAAAAGACAGTCAATACAACTCGTAAAGACTGGTCTACACGCCTCTTGGACGCTCCATGGGCTTATCGTACAGCTTATAAAACTCCCTTGAATATGTCTCCATACCGGTTGGTATATGGTAAACCTTACCATCTCCCTGTTGAGATCGAGCATCGTGCCCTATAGGCGATCAAAAAACTCAATTTCGACTTAAATGCAGCAGGAGAGGAAAGGAAGTTACAACTAAATGAATTGGATGAGCTGAGGAATGATTCATATGCCTTGTCAAAAAAATATAAAGATAAAATGAAATGGATACATGACAAGAGCATCCTCAGAAAGGATTTCTACCTAGGACAGAAGGTCTTACTTTACAATTCTAGACTTCACATCTTCCCTGGAAAATTGAAATCCCAATGGTCAGGCCCCTTTGTTGTTACTAAAGTCAAGCCCTATGGGGCTATTACTGTTGAGAACCCGAAAGATAATTCAACCTTACAGGTCAATGGACAACGTCTCAAACCCTTCCAAGAATTAGACGTGTCATCTATTCAGACCTTCGAGATTGATCTTATTGATCCGATCTATATAGACTGATGTTTTTGTCAGTCTCTCTGAGCTCCAACTTAGTTGGGGGTGAATTCGACCCCCGTTGTGTCTGGCTGAAGACGTTAAACTAAGCGCTTTCGGAAAAAAAATTTTGGTATTCCTAGAAGTCATTGAGTCACATGCATAATTATTATATTTCATATATTATTATGGTTATGCAGGTACAATTCCTCTGACACCATCAGGTATCACATTCAGAGTTTTCATACATTTTTATCCCGATCATGAGCACCGAGGATGGTGCTGTATTTAAGTTGGGGTGGGGATTTATCAAAACTCATGTCTTCATAAAAATAAATAAATAAATAAATAAAAAACATAAGAAAAATGAGAAAAAGATGTATTTTTGGGGTGATAACCTGTGTTTTACAAAGTTTTCTCAGTACTTTCGAAATACTTTTCAAATCCTTTACAATGATGAGTACAAACTTTTCGTAAAGTTTATTTATTAAAAAGGATGTCTGTTTTGAAAAAAAAACCACTTATTAGCTCTTCATTTAGTTTGAAAGCAAACATTACTATAGTAGATTGAAAAATCTTGGAAAACTCAGATTTAGCAAAAATTTTCACATATCAACGTCAGAATTATCCGAAGTTTAGATTATCAGGGGATGCAAGGAGAACAATTATGGAGACTTAACCCATTGAGCTTTTGAGCTTTTCATCATTTTTGAGGGTTATAAAATTATTCTGAGTCACAAGATGACTCACAATTCTTCTAGTTCCCAAATATTTCCATTGAGTGGTCTCATTCACCATTGCTTTGGTCATGGAACTCAGAAGGACATCAAATTCAGATTATTATATAAAGAACCTTCTCTATATCCATTTGAGACATCGAAGATAAAAGTACAAACCCTAGAAAATGATATAGGCCATCTTTCTAACTAATCAGACTTTTTAGCTTCCCTAACATATATACCATTAGAAACCATTTTTGAGCCTTTTGATGAAAACTTTTTCTTGTTAACCCATCAACCAAAAACCCAATTACAAAAAAAAAAAAACCAAAAGAGTTCAATATGATAACCTACTTCTGTGAGGGATCAAAGAGTATTTGGTATGATTACACCATGAAAAGATAAAACTCGAGAAAAGAAAAGAAAAAAAAACAAACGATTCAAGCTGAGAAGAAACATGATCAAAAATAAAGAAGGAAAGGAAAAAGAATCTAAAAAAGAATGCTAAACAATATCCAAAAAGACAAAATTGGAAAAAGAAAAGAAAAAAAGTAAAGAAAATACTACACCTAAGAAAAGTTTTAAAGAATAGTGAGATACCCTCTTAGAATTTTTGAATTCCAGAATATCCTTCTTTTCTAAACCTATCCTAAGCCTCAATACAACATATACAAGTCCTATTTGATTCTAGATTAGTACCATCATCAAGTGTGGAGAATGGAGAAAAGAAAAATTATAGAGTTTGATCCAACGTTCTTAAGGTGATATTCCAATCATGAGATCTTCTTGAATCTTCTTATACCCTCCATTCAAGAACTATATATATGTGAGACGTTTATCAGTTTCTATATTCATCTCCTCACATATAATTTGAGATAAAAGTATAAAACCATTTTTGAGTGATTCACTTCTGAGTGGTATACAAGTGAGGATTGAGGTCGAGGCATGTAGTCTCTAAGGCAATCATAATATCTTTACTGCCAGATAAGGATGATGTTGAACACACACACACGCTGAGTCTGAGTAATCTTTTGTTTGAATGTCCATTTGTAGAAGTGTTGCATTTTCCTGATTAGCTCTAATTTGTAAATGATTTCTTTCATCTTGAAAATAATCTAAAAAAATGAAGTAATGCAAATAAGTTTTCTACTATATTTTTCCAAGCCCTTTTTAGCTCATTTATTTCACAATAATTGCCAAGGATCGGCAATATACTAGTTGGGGTTGTGATATTCGCTCAAAAGTACTTATTTTAAGCCATTATCCTTATAGCAATGTCGCATTCTCCTACATAGAACTTGTCTTTTCATCGACTTTTCCACGTAAGAGTTTCTTCCATTGCGTAGAACGCATTCTTTAGATGAAAATCGACTATTTGCATGAAATATACGCATTTCGGATAATCCAGTATCAAGCCATTTTAGTTGAATCTCATTACGTACTTTTTCACTTACAGGAGACCCTATCGAGTGATTCTCAAGGACTGGCGGGCCCACGATCAACCACAGAAGACTTTTATCAAAGTTTAAAGAGCCAGCTAGCTAGGATAAGAAGATAGAAGTCATGTCCGGAAAAAGCCAGAGGATCGTAAAGCTAGAACAAGGACCAAGAGAGAGAAGAAAAGCTGAAGACTAAGAGAAGGACTAAGGTGTTAAAAGCCACACCAATTGACATCAAAAGCTAGTTTGACTAATCGGTGGAGCGGATGAAAGAGAAGAAAGAAGACCAAGGTTCAAGACCCTCCAATTCTACTATTTTGTATTTTCTTTCACCTCTCTCCTATTTCTCTCTCTATCTATCTTGGCACACCCATGACCCATGTCCATGACCCATGCCTGATATTTGCTTAAAAGTGCGTACTTTCCACTGTTATCTTCTAAGTGTTATCACACTCTCCTACGTTAAACTGCTCTAATTATCCACTTTTTTATGTAAGAGTTTCTTCTGTTGCATAGAACACACTTTTCTAGACGAAATGGTATATTTGCATTCATTAAACACATTTTTGAAAGTCTAGATATAAAGCCGTTCTGATTAAGTCTCATTACGTGCTTCTTCTGTCGCAAGAAACCCCGATTGGATGATTCTTGAGACTTGTGAGCCCACAATCAACCATAGAAGCCCATAATCAAAGCTTAAAGAGCCAATGGGCTATGTTTAGATATGAGCCTATTACGGGCTGAACAAGAGGATCGAAGAGCCAGCCCAAAGAACTAAGAGAGCGGGAGAGCCGATGACCAAGACACAGACCAAAGCAGTCGAAGTCACATGAAATGAGAAGAAAATGATAATCTGCTCTACTGGTGAAGCCCAAGAAGATAACATATTGAAAACCAGGGCTCCAGACCATCCGCCAGCTGTTATCTCTGTAGTCTGTAGAATTTTCTCTCTCCTCTCTCCTATTTCTCTCTCATCTCTCTTCATCTCCCTATTCATTACCGTCCGATCCTTAGATCTAATAACCTAGCCCTCCGATCTCCATCATCTAACCTTTGATTTCCTATCTCTCTCTTCTCTACCCCACATTTTCTTTCACTAACATTTAGTATCCCTCAATCCACTACCGGCGTCACACGCCACGTAGCACATTTTCAGTGGATGTTGATTGTAAAATGTTTGGTCAATCACTAGGTGGACCCACGAACCAAAATTGGATTAGTGACGTATAAGCATTGGATTAAAGTTATTTTCACTCCACAAAGAAATTGAGCAGTATTGAGTGTCATTTGGGCGCAAAGATCCAATGGTTATAAATCACTAATCAAATCATTTTTTTTCACCGGAGATTAGCCAAACATCCTAACGGTAAAACCCTTAGAGACCGGCCAAATATCTATACGGTCAGCCCCTAAGAATGTGCCACGGGGCATATATATTGAAGGCTGCGATCGGCTTGGATCACAGCCTTGCCACCTCACATCCTTGCCACACACACACATTCATCTATTTCTCCCTTAGTGGACCCCACTCTAACCCCCATAAAAAACTGAAAAAAGAAGAGAAAAATAAATAAATTAAAAAAGAATAGAAACTCAAAATTAGAGAGTCCCACGGACTCTAGCTCTAAATTCTCCCATACCCCACTAATTAATCCTAACCATCCAATCCCCCCTTCATCTAACAGCCCACTCTCAAGAACTAAACCCCTACCTATATAAAACCCATTTAGACCCCTCTCTTCTTTCACGTTTTGGGGGAAACCTCAGAACCCTAATCTAACCCTCCGCCTTCTCAAAATCTCTTTCTTGAAGCAACCTTGCTGGCTGAACCAGCAAGATCGCCTCCAACATTGCTACCTTCATCAAGGGTGACCTCTCCATCTCACCTGCGAAAAAACGGCAAGGACGCCTGCTCTCCATCATCTTCTCCAGGTTGCATCTCGACTGTTGCAGCATGTACCATCAAGGAGCATGCCTGCTCCTCCTTCTCGAAGTTGCCTTCACCTCCCTGGTGTTGCAAGCCGGCAACACCAACACTGCCGCAACCTCCTCTTCACAGTCCGTAGCCCCCTCTCCATCGCACAGCAACCCAGTAACTCCACCGGTAAGTGCCCTTCTTCTTCTTTCTCTTCTTCTTCTTCTTCTTCTTCTTCTTTTTGCCGGAGTTGCAAGTTTGCAACTACGGCGGACTGGTTCTATTCACGTCCTCCCATATCCAGCAATCCTCCACCTCTCCAATCTCCCCTCTAACTAGCACCCACGGCAGCCACCATGAAGCTGCCCTCCTCCACCTGTTGCTCCGCCTCCCATCCTCCTTACTGGACCTGCAAGTGTTCACCAACGGAGTTCCCCCTCCATTACCGGAGTTGCATCTGCAACTCCGGTCGAACTCCTCATCCCGTGGCGTCCCTCTTCCTTTGGGCTTTACCAATGCCTCTTGCTGCTAGACGGCCCTCCACTAGCACAACCTGCAACTTCTTGCTGGAACCCTGATTCAATCCTTGACCAGAGTTGCAACCTGCAACTCCAACGACCGCCATCACCATTACCACCTTCCTCTCTTTGAACCATCTTCTCCATCTCAACCACATCGCTGCCTGTTCCTTGCTGAACTCCTCATCCTTCTTCTCCTTCCTCTTCTTCTCCTTATTCTCCCTCCTTTCAGCTGCTCCTCTCCTCTAGAGCAAACCAGCGTGCATCCACTCCTCGCCGGACCACCATAGGTTCGGGTTTCATCCTCACGACTTGGGGATCATGGCAGAAGCACCCCCCGGTAAGCTGGGTAAGTCTCACCTTTTTCCTCTCTTTTCTTCAATCTCTCTCTATTCCTCTCTTTCTCTCTCTAGAATCCATCACTTTCTCTCTCTAAGGCTAGTGACTTTATCTCTCTACCATGAGTTTCTCAGTCTAGATTCTCTCTCTAGAGATTCCCCAGGTTGATCGCCATTTTGCACCGCCGACTCCGTTCGGTGAATGCAAAAGGGTGAGTTTTTCTCTCACCTCTACCTTGTCGGTCGGTAAACGACCGAGGTGAAAATCTCTCTCTACCTTATTTCTCTCTCTCTAAAATCTCTTTTTATATGCTTTCTAGAATAGATTTATCGTTTTATTTATTTCTGTCATTTATTTCATGTAAGCAACAGTTTGATTAATGAAATTTGATTTCGATGATTTTAGTACTTTCTGAATCTCACTTGGATGCATTTTTAATCTCGACTCTCCATTCTCATCCTTCCACATTTCTCTTGTATATTATCTGTCATTTTATGTTCTTATTCGCGCTAATCCGACTAATCTCGAGTGCGAATCGACATCAGACACAAGCCACTGTACAAAATTGCTCATTCTACAGGTTAAAAGTCTCAGATAATTAAAAATGTGTTGAAGTTAGGGTTTCTGTAACCAACGACGCGGAAAAATCCTACTTTCAAATGGCGCCGTTGCCGCTCAGGTACGGGAGTGGGAAAAGGAATGAAAACGTGGAAACATAAAGATCCGGATATTTGGAAACTTTCTATTTGCAAATTTTTAGTCTTATTTTATTATTATTTTTAATGCCTCGGAAAGCCGGGTGCAAAGTTGTAATTGGACACCTTGAATATTATCATATCTAGATGTGTGTTCGAGAGCTTTTAGAAACCCTCGATTAAGTGCCTAACTCACAAAAAAATCAAAAAATTGAAAAATGGCAGTTTCCATTTCTGCACATTTTAGGATATTCGCATATGGGAAGATTGCATTTTTGGATACTTTTCGAATCGGGAAATTTCCATTTTTGCACGGTTTCCATTCCTGAAAAATTTCAAATTGGAATTAAGCTTATTTGGAAAGTTTCCAAATCGGACGAAATTCAATAATTAGCAATTCTTATTTTTAGAGGATTTCTAACTATGGAAGGTCTCCTTTTTGGAAGGTTTCCAACACAGGAAGAAACCCTAAATTTAGCAAGTTTTCCGATTTAGGAAACTTCTACTTTTAGAAAATTTTCCTAACTTGGAGAAACTCTTAAATTGGAAAGGTCTATTAGGGGGTTGATAGTTGTTTAGTCAACTCTCATGAATAGTAACTTTCCAATTTACCCTGCCTAATTGATTGATTGATTGCTTACCCACCCAAGGCAGGGACATTCCAAAAAAAATATTCCCACACCCTAGACCTATATCATATACTAATTCGTATGCAGGATTGCGAATCTAACTACGGGTAGGGAGTGAAAGCTCACTCAGGAGGAGTCAGGCCCATGCTCATGAAGGATACCCCTCCCTACCCCGAAGAGGAGACCCCGTGGTGTGGCCCATGGGAGGTAAGTCTCTATCCTCGCCTTGAGTGCGATACAAAGCAATTTGGGTGAATCATTGCCACTTGTTTATTTGCTTTCGCATACATATTATTCGACTTTCATGGCGTGGCCATTAATAATTGAACATTAATCAAGCAGACCCAACTCTTTTAAAACTGGTGGGATTTCATCACCCACCTCATCACTCCAGCTAAAATTGATCCCCAGGATCCATCTATAATAAAAAGAATCAAGAAGTAGAGCCAATTAGCCCGGTGTTCGAGGAAAAATCCACACAAAGCGAATCGGCTTAACATCCAGTAGAAATAAGACCACGAGCGCGGGTCCCTGTTGTCTAACACACCCATAGGTCCCTACTACTCAAGTACACTGAGCTCGACGTGGCATCTTGGACTATTCGGCGGTTAGTTGCGTGTGGACTAGGAACACGCACCAACCCTAGCTTAACCTGAGGGAACACTCTTCTTAAACACTTGACCGATCCGGTTAGTCTGGGACGTATTTAAGTCAGCCGTTGTGCCGCACGTCTGTCTAGGCTTCGGATTGCCTTGTTGTTGACTAGAGTCAGTACTAAAGGATTCGCTTTGAAGAGTGTATCCCAATGAGAACCTAAGAGCGACAAAGTTAGTCCGGCGGTTAACAAAATAAACTAGTGGTCCGCCCACTGTCATAATCTACTATACCCCACAAACTAACAAGATAAATCCTCAAACTTATCCTAATTTATTTTAGACATAGGATTATCTTGCTTGCTCTATGTGCATCATTTAGGATCACTACTCCAGTGTCTCCTTGTAACCTAGTCTCGGGCTTATTTATATGGGTTCAACTGCCGAGAGACCCACTACTGATCTACCATACCCGCTCCTCTTTATGAGTTTGCGACTCTGTTAACCACGGCCAGAGAACCATCTCAGTCTTCACTGAGAAAGAACCTACCCGTACTACTGCTGGGTTGGGTTAGCTCGATTGGAAGCGTTCCTGCTCCAACTGATGAGCTGGATGACTGATGACTCACTTAGTCTCCTTGTGCTTCAAATTGGTTGGGGGTGCTTATTGATATTCGCTCAAAAGTGCTTATTTTAAGCAATTATCCTTTTAGCGTTATTGCATTCTCCCACGTTAAAATACTCTATTTATCTACTTTTCTACGTAAGAGTCTCTTTTGTTGCGTAGAACACACTTTTCTGGACGAAATGGTATATTTGCATGCATTAAACACATTTTCGAAAGTCTAGACATGAAGTCATTCTGATAGAGCCTCATTACGCGCCTCTTCTGTCGCAGGAAACCCCGATGGAACAATTCTCGAGACTTGCAAGCCCACATCGATCAGGAAAGCCCATTATCAAAGCTTAAAGAGCCCACATGCTATGACTAGAAGATATGGGCCAAATATGGGCTGAATAAGAGGACCAAAAAGCCGGCCCAAAGAACGAAGAGAGTAGGAGAGCCAATGACCAAGAGACGGACCAAAGCGTTTAAAGCCACATGAGTCAGCAAAGAATGATAGTCGACTCTACTGGAGAAGTGTGAGGATGGTCACAGTGAAGACCAGGGTTCCAGACCCTCCGCCAGTGCTTTTATCTCTATTTTCTGATACTTTCTCTCTCATCTCTCCTTATTCTCTCTCTCTCTTCATCTCTCGGTCCTCGAATCTACTGACCTAACCCCAGAACTCCTGCCCATCAGCTCTATCTCATTTCCCTTAGCTTTCTGACCATTGGATCTTCCATCGGACCGTTGGATCTCTCTAAATCCATCGATCTACTAATCTGGGTCCCAATCAAGTCACCATCCATCCGATCGCCATCAGACTGTCTGTCACATCATCTTGTGAGACGATAGACATCATCAATCCATGCGGGCCAGTAGCCGGGCCCATCTTCATCGACCCGCTGTCCGACCAGTTAGTGGACCCCGCGAATTTCAAAATAATTTTAATTAAATGGGGGGTCCACTAATTGGGGAGATTCCCCATAAAAAAGTAGTGTTTTACTTAAAAAAAAAAATATATATATATATATATATATATTTTTATTATTTTTTTTTTTCAAAAACCCCCTATTTCCATTAAAGGAAATAGGGAAGCTTTAAAAGGGGGAAGGAGGGGGACGAACCCTAATTTCCAAACCCTAATCCTCCTCTAATCCCCTCCTTTCTCTCCCAAAACTCTCTTGCCCCCTCTTTCTCCTCGGTTTTTGACAGTTTTTCCATCTTCTTCACCTTCTTCTTCGTCATTGTCTCTCGTCGGAGTTGCAGAACTCCGGCCATCTTCTACCTTGTTTTACCCCTCTTCTCTCCATCTCTTTTGACCCTGTTGGATAGCCAGCACCTCCACAAAACCCAACAATGGGTTTCCAAGTTATTGCAACTTCGGTTGCTGCCCACGCAACACCACCTGCGTGCGTCTTCTCCGGCCGCTGCAACACTCCACCGCCTGAACGCCGCAGCACCCTTCTCCGGCCGCCTCTACGCGACTGCCATCCACACCGCTTCATCCACTGCCGCGAAGGCACATCTGCTAGATCCATCCTCCATGTTTGCAGGTCTGCCACGTCCCACACCAGCCTCTCTTTGGCCGCTCTCCACCTTGATGCTCCTTCAGGCAAGAAAAGCCATTGATCTGCCCCTCAGCTCCTCCCCTATCTCACGAACAAGTCGGATTCTTCTCCCCTGGCTATGCGCTCCTTTGGGCGTGCTCTTCACGCACTTTGCTGCCTCCTCTCCACGTTAGCATTCTCATCTTCAAAGCCAACTTCACGATTATGTCTGACTTGCATGGCTGCAAGTCAGCATCTTCTTCACTTTCTCCGGTCAGGATACCACCGTTTCTCCACCACATGCTGGCTTCCACGTACTTGCAACTGGACTGGTTCACACAACGACCTCTCTGGGCTCCTCCCATGAGCGCCTCAACGTCCTCACTCCTCTCTGGTTTTCACCAAGGAGCAACTTGCTCCTCCCCAAACTAGACGACATACTGCCTCTGAGTTGCAGGTTTCTCCTACCGTCAGGTTGCTCCTGCAACTCTTCTCCGAGCAGCACCAAGTCTAGCAACAGAGTTCTTTTTCTCTACCACGCTCCTCTCTACCGTGCTACACTCCCTCTCCCCTCTCTTGCTGCTCGAACAGCAAGCTCCGCCAACGTGTGCTCCTCTCAACCACGGTTCGGGCTCCCTTACCTATGAACCATGGCCGCTCCACCATGCAGCCACCACGTGGCTGGTTCTACTTCAACGGTCTTCATCTTCTTTGGCCACGATCCACTTTTTGCCGAACCACTCACCGGGTCGATCCCGGTCTCAAATCATGGTAAGTGCGCACAAGGTATTTTCTCTTTCTAGGGTTTACTTTCTCTCTCTAGGGTTTGAAAATACATTCTAGATTCTCTCTATCGAACCTTCCCCAGGCTGATCGCCTTTTTGCACCGCCGACTCCGTTCGGTGAATGCAAAAGGGTGAGTTTTTCTCTCACCTCTACCTTGTCGGCCGGTAAACGACCGAGGTGTGAAAAATCTCTCTCTACCTTCTTCCTCTCTCTCTAAAATCTCTTTTACATGCTTTTTTACATGCTTTCTAGAATAGATTTACCGCTTTATTTATTTCTGTCATTTATTTCATGTAAGCAACAGTTTGATTAATGCAATTGATTTCGATAATTTTAGTCTTTTCTGGATCTTATTTGGATGTGTTTTAAATCGACTCGCCCTTCTCATCTCTTCCATCATTCTCCTTTTTCTCTTGTATATTATCTGTCATTTTATGTTCTTATTCGCGCTAATCCGACTAATCCCGAGTGCGGATCGACATCCGACACGAGCCACTATGTAAAATTGCTCATTCTACAGGTTAAAAGTCTCGGATTAATTAAAAATGTGTTGAAGTTAGGGTTTCCGATTCGACGACACGGAAAAAACCTACTATCACTTATCACCCCCATTGTGTCTGGCTGAAGACGTAAAACTTAGCGCTTTCGGAAAGGCAATTCCGATTTCCTAGTTACATGAGTCGCATGCATTGTTATATCTCTCTGTCATACAAGTACACTCACTACGGATAATCTTTTGATACCAGACAGTATTCATTTCATGCTCCATTGGTAACATCCTCCCTATTCCTTACATCATTCTCGTTATTTCATCAATTTTTGTCCCGGTCATGAGCACCGAGGACGGTGCTATATTTTGGTTGGGGGTGGGTATTTCCCAAAACTCATGTTTTCCTTTTGATAAATATATATATAGATATAATAAAAATAAATAAAAAAAAGAAGAAAACTCTTCTTTTTGGGTGATTTTCGATGTTTTCCAAAGTTTTCTAGAATTTTAAAAATGTGTCAAATCCCCTGACTTTGATTAACTGAAAATCTCTGTTAAGTCAGTATTGAGGATGACAATTTTTGTTAAAGGTTAGCTTTGAGTCAAGTCAAGCATGGCAAAGCCCAAGAAGATAACATATTGAAAACCAGGGCTCCAAACCCTCCGCCAGCTGTTATCTCTGTAGTCTGTAGAATTTTCTCTCTCCTCTCTCCTATTTCTCTCTCATCTCTCTTCATCTCCCTATACATTACCGTCCGATCCTTAGATCTAATAACCTAGCCCTCCGATCTCCATCATCTAACCTTTGATTTCCTATCTCTCTCTTCTCTACCCCACATTTTCTCTCACTAACATTTAGAATCCCTCAATCCACTACCGGCGTCACACGCCACGTAGCACATTTTCAATGGATGTTGATTGTAAAATGTTTGGTCAATCACTAGGTGGACCCACGAACCAAAATTGGATTAGTGACGTATAAGCATTGGATTAAAGTTATTTTCACTCCACAAAGAAATTGAGCAGTATTGAGTGTCATTTGGGCGCAAAGATCCAATGGTTATAAATCACTAATCAAATCATTTTTTTTCACCAGAGATTAACCAAACATCCTAACGGTAAAACCCTTAGAGACCGGCCAAATATCTATACGGTCAGCCCCTAAGAATGTGCCACGGGGCATATATATTGAAGGATGCGATTGGCTTGGATCACAGCCTTGCCACCTCACATCCTTGCCACACACACACTTTCATCTATTTCTCCCTTAGTGGACCCCACTCTAACCCCCATAAACAACCAAAAAAGAAGAGAAAAATAAATAAATAAAAAAAGAATAGAAACTCAAAATTAAAGAGTCCCACGGACTAGCTCTAAATTCTCCCATACCCCACTAACTAATCCTAACCACCCAATCCCCCCTTCATCTAACGGGCCACTCTCAAGAACTAAACCCTACCTATATAAAACCCATTTAGACCCCTCTCTTCTTTCACGTTTTGGGGGAAACCTCAGAACCCTAATCTAACCCTCCGCCTTCTCAAAATCTCTTTCTTGAAGCAACCTTGCTCGCTGAACCAGCAAGATCACCTCAAACATTGCTACCTCCGTCAAGGGTGACCTCTCCATCTCACCTGCAAAAACGGCAAGGATGCCCGCTCTCCATCATCTTCTCCAGGTTGCTTCTCAACTGTTGCAGCATGTACCATCAAGGAGCACGCCTCCTCCTCCTTCTCGATGTTGCCTTCACCTCCCTGGTGTTGCAGGCCGACAACACCAACACCGCCAAAACCTCCTTTTCACAGTCCGCAGCCCCCTCTCCATCGCACAGCAACCCAATAACTCCACTGGTAAGTGCCCTTCTTCTTCTTTCTCTTCTTCTTCTTCTTCTTCTTCTTCTTCTTCTTCTTCTTCTTCTTCTTCTCCTTTTCTCCTTCTCCTTTTTGCCGGAGTTGCAGGTCTGCAACTCCGACGGACTGGTTCTATTCACGTCTTCCCATAGCCAGCAATCCTCCACCTCTCCAATCTCCCCTCTAACTAGCACCCACGGCAGCCACCACGAAGCTGCCCTCCTCCACCTGCTGCTCCGCCTCCCATCCTCCTTGCTGGACCTGCAAGTGTTCACCAACGGAGTTCCCCCTCCATTACCGGAGTTGCATCTGCAACTCCGGTCGAACTCCTCACCCCGTGGCGTCCCTCTTCCTTTGGGCTTTACCAACGCCTCTTGCTGCTAGACGGCCCTCCACTAGCACAACCTGCAACTTCTTGCTGGAACCCTGATTCAATCCTTGACCGGAGTTGGTTGCAACTCCGGCGACCGCCATCACCATTACCACCTTCCTCTCTTTAAACCATCTCCATCTCCACCACATTGCTACCTGCTCCTTGCTGAACTCCTCATCCTTCTTCTCCTTCCTCTTCTTCTCCTTATTCTCCCTCCTTCCAGCCGCTCTTCTCCTCTAGAGCAAACCAGCGTGCATCCACTCCTCGCCGGACCACCATAGGTTCGGGTTTCATCCTCACGACTTGGTGATCATGGCCGAAGCACCCCCCGGTAAGTTGGGTAAGTCTCACCTTTTTCCTCTCTTTTCTTCAGTCTCTCTCTATTCCTCTCTTTCTCTCTCTAGAATCCATCACTTTCTCTTTCTAAGGCTAGTGACTTTATCTCTCTACCATGAGTTTCTCTGTCTAGATTCTCTCTCTAGTGATTCCCCAGGCTGATCGCCATTTTGCATCGCTGACTCTGTTCGGTGAATGCAAAAGGGTGAGTTTTTCTCTCACCTCTACCTTGTCGGCCGGTAAACGACCGAGGTGAAAATCTCTCTCTACCTTATTTCTCTCTCTCTAAAATCTCTTTTTACATGCTTTCTTACATGCTTTCTATAATAGATTTACCGCTTTATTTATTTCTGTCATTTATTTCATGTAAGCAACAGTTTGATTAATGCTATTTGATTTCGATGATTTTAGTATTTTTTGGATCTCACTTGGATGCATTTTTAATCTAGACTCGCCATTCTCATCCTTCCACGTTTCTCTTGTATATTATCTGTCAATTTATGTTCTTATTCCCGCTAATCCGACTAATC
The DNA here is from genome assembly GCA_035048495.1 of Euptelea pleiosperma. NCBI lineage: Eukaryota > Viridiplantae > Streptophyta > Magnoliopsida > Ranunculales > Eupteleaceae > Euptelea > Euptelea pleiosperma. The sequence goes on from CM068547.1 coordinate 20,511,462, forward strand.
CCGAGTGCAGATCGACATCCGACACAAGCCACTGTACAAAATTGCTCATTCTACAGGTTAAAAGTCTCGGAAAATTACAAATGTGTTGAAATTAGGGTTACCGTAACCTACGACGCGGAAAAATCCTACTTTCAATGCCTATGCCCATAACCCAAGTCCACTGGCCCATAGCCTAAGCACAAAAAGACCCACGGTCTATGAACCCCACTCCTTTGCCACCTCATCTCTCAACTCGTCATGTGGATCCACTTGGAATATATCCCACGATTTTAGAACCGTGGGAGAGAAAATATCTTCTCTCTTCAAGCAACAATTGTGGATGGTTTTCACTAAGGAAACCGTCCCTCCTTTATTTGCTCATCTCCTTAGTGTTCTCACCTATCTCTTCTATCCTATTCTCTTTCCATTCAATAGTGGATCCAACGGTTCCCAATGATCTTAGGAGAACTCATCTCCTCTTGTTTATAAAGAGAATAAAATTCTAATTGGAGATCGGTTCCCTCCCCCCTCATTCTCCTAACCTATTCTTTTCTCAATTCTTTCCCTCTCTCTTCTCTCACTCTCTCAACACTTTCCAGAAGGTTTCTTCCATTACAGCCACCACCTGTAGTGCACATCGTCATCCCCACCTTGCTAGCCGTCATCATCACCACCATGAGCACCTCTCCTCCACGCTAAGACTAGGCTGTCATCCCCTTCTCACACGCCGTCCTCCAATTTGATGGCTGCTATCTCTATAATGGCTGCTCTAACCCGGATCTTCCTAAACTGAAGTAGGAACCCTACAACGCCTCCCTCTTAGCCGCATCCACTCTTCATGGACTGATCTCCAAAGAACTAG